>CM034350.1:63607126-64807126 GCA_019925275.1 Mytilus edulis
TGTACATGTCCATGTCATTGATTAATTTTATTGGATACTTTGAGGTGCAGGGTTGTTCTATTGGATAAAATGGGCCATTTCAGTTTAAGGTTATTAACTTAAGGTCTAGAACTACTAGTCCGGGCCAGTCAGAAAAAAGCAAGCAAGAAAAGTAGTACATAATTTTAGTTAAACTAAATAATTCCTATGTAACGCATAGCTACAATTTTGTCGCTAAGTATAAAAATATTTGGTAATTTTGGTATGAAAATAAAGCTAAAGAACTTGGAATCACTGTAAAACTTTGGTTGAAAGTTGCTTTTAATTAATAAAAAAAAAATTATAATAGGAGGGCAAATTTGTCCTGTTGTTCAGTTCAGAAACACCTGTTCTTGGAATACAAAACTTCGGGGATTATTGCGCTGTTCTATGCAATGAAAGGTTGGTTTAATTTTTCAACACAAGTCAGGGTAAGGTATAATGTTGACAAGAAATGACTGTCACTTTAGTTGAACTTAAGACAATAGTTCTCATAGGTACCAAGATTATAATTTAGTACGGCAGACGCTCGTTTCGTCTACACAAGACTCATCAGTGACGCTCATATCAAAAAGTGACCATAATTAATGCTTGAAATTGCAGAATTGTACACTGAAAACAATGGGGCTATATAATGAATTTATTACTTGATACTGTTAGTTTAATTTGTTTTTGCTACTGAATATACAATTCTCATCAGATGTACCAAGCTTATAATTTGGTAAAGCAAAAATTCGTTTTGTTTACCTAAGACTAGTTAGTAAACCCTCTTTCTTCCAGTAATGAGCCGTAACGCTTTAATTTTTTTGTGCTATACCAATTAAATATTCCATATCTAGAATACCATTATGCACAAGTATAAGTTAAAAAAACACCTTTTAGAATAAATGAATGAATTTAGTATCCCCCATTTCATACAAGATTATTATTTATTTCGTTGTACATGGCACGTTTCTGGTGGCCAAATAGACATATGCACATAGAGGCAACAGTAGTACACTGCTTTTCAAAAATCATAAATATATTAAGAGAAAACAAATCCTGGTTACAAATTAAAACCGAGGTAATCACACCAACTATAAACTGATAACATGCAGAAGGACAATTACACAGAAAACAAGACACAAAAAAAAGAGAATGGGGAATTTGTATGATGTCATTAATGTTGCCTTTGGATATCTATATTGAGGTAAATGTTAGCTGTTTCAAACCTTAAATTAACCTCTCGTGATACTTCATGAGGTGAGTATAATGTTTTATCAAATAAAACTCCGTTTGTTTTTAGCAAAGAGAAAGTAGATTTTGTTATTGTCAAATAATATTAATAATTATCATATTCAAAAGTAATATCTTTTTTTAATGTCAGGATATGCGTATGCTCAGGGAATATCTGAATCTCTTCTTGGTGTCATGATGGCTGCAGGGTCTATTTTTGGCATAGCAGGCACATTTGCATATCCAAGGATCCAGAAGAGAATAGGTTTGGAACGAACAGGACTGTTTGGGCTCGGATTTGAAATATTTAGCCTTTGTTTCTGCGTAGCATCCGTATTTGCTCCTGGTAGCCCATTTGATCTCTTGTACAGAACAAGAGAAAATGACAGTTCAAACATTATTGTTGTTTCTTCAGTACTTGGAATCGATAACAGTACTATCACTAGTAATTTGACAGTTAATGGAACTATGCCAACTTATATCACAAGGAATTTGAAAGTTAATGTAACTATGCCACCTAGTCAGGAAGCAAGTGATCAAACATCATATATATCTATTGGTTTATTTCTTGGTGGGCTGATAACTGCTAGATTTGGTAAGTATTAAATATATTGTTATAAATGGGTATTGAGAATTATCACAAAGAAATAACACATTTTATATTTCAAAATTTTATTGGAATCAATATATGAAAACCTGAAAAATAACGGTCTTAAATGATTTGCATACACTAAGACAACTATGGCAAACTCAATTTGGGGAGATCAAATCGCATATTTTTATAATTAGTACCAATTTTATCAGATAACATAACACATAACGTATATTTTATATATGATTATGCTGGAGTCAACAAACTACACTCAAAACAAGACTAAGTAAAGGAACACTATCAATAATCAATCATACGGAATTAAAAGTACACTCGATCCCTACTCGCCCGCCTGTAACAATATTCTTTGAAAAAAAATCTAATCAATAGCTTAGTAATAAAATAACTGCATATTGTATAGATACTGGAAACTGAGTCTATGTATAGGCATTAATTCTTATATTAAAAAAACATCAGTGCTTAAACTATCGTATGTAATGGACTACTGTATAAAGTTACCAGTTTACAGCTCTCAAATTTAAAAAAAATTATAATTAATGTTTAATCAAGAATGCTAATGCGATGAACAGTTCTTATATTCATATGATCCAAATTTTAATTCAGTTTTGCAGTAGCAAGCATAATTTTTATATGTACAAAAGTTGTTGAACTTTATTCATTCAACATCACTATGCTTATTATTTTTTTTATGATTTACATAATATCATTACGACTGTAATGTATTTAGAATTTTGTAACTACTTGGTATTTGTGATTGATAGAAAATACATACATTTTGTTATATATAATTCCAGGACTATGGATTGCTGATTTAACCATCACACAGATGTTCTTACAAGCGGTTGTTGAGACTGAGCGAGGAATTATCAGTGGTATCCAGCGTTCTTTGAATCAACTCATGGACATGCTTAAATTCTTAATGGTCATTCTTGCACCGTACCCACAAGAATTTGGGCTCTTAGTCCTGATATCTTTTGTCTTCGTTTGTTTGGGCTGGATATTTTATGCAAGATATTCGTATTCAGTCCGGGGACATTTATTTCATTTTGACAAATTATGTCCAGATAAACTAAACAATAATAGCGTCGCTGAAACAGGTGATGATAACAGTGGTAATGAAGAAATAAGTAACCGACCAATCGAGACACATACTGCATAGGTTACAACAAATACAGATAGCATTTACATGTTTAATTGAACTTATGTGTGATGAAGGAAGCTTTAAACAAATAATTAGAATCTCCTTTAGGGTGCACGTCTTGACCTGTAAAATTAGAATTACTTTTCAGGTGCACATATTAATATCTTGATTTTACCCTAGTCATATTATTCCCTCCCGGTAAAACCCTACGACGACTTTCAAAAAGTGAGTTCATGAGTTATGTATACGACTTGGGGAAACTTAAATACCAAATGTAAGGTATTTTAATAATTTCTGTCTTTTGATTTTCATTGTCTGTTTTGCAGCTTTTTACTCAGTTGTATTGAGGAATATTTTACATTTCTTCAATTGTAATTCTTGTGTTTTGCAGCTTTTTCTCAGTTATGTTTTGCCAATACCACTATCCCTGTCGAATATTTTCATAGGGTACTCCTGAAAACTCATTTACCTAATGATGCAACAGTAAGACGTCCCGCGATGGTTAAATTATTGAAGAAAAAAACATCTGCTGCAGAACGGTACTAATACTTTTTATGCTGTGTACTGGTCAAATTCTTTATTTCACTGACACTTGTTTTGTTTTTTTCTACGTTAACCCTTTGGGACTTTTTTGAAGGAATAACCATTGTTTTTTTACTGACTAAGACAACAGTATGTAATTGTCAGTGTTCTGTTATTTTCTTTGAAATGAGTCGTTAGTCTATAGAAGTATCTTCATAGTGTTTTGGAATATATAGATTTTGTTGATGTTTTTGTTTATTTTTATGCTGCTGTTCAGATCATTATTTGTATCTTTATCATACTTCAATATTTTTTAATTCTTCTGTAAATTATTAAATATTTTTATAAATCTTGCATTTATTTGCTATTTGCTAATACAATTATTGGGCAATTAATATTCTTTGCTCGAAAATACTTACATATTTGTTTATAGTGCAAACACAAGCATTGGCCACATATAACAGTTTCTTTCATATCGGATAAGAAAACGTTAGCATTTTTTTGCAAGTTACTTTAATTTTGTTTATAGATCTGAATAGCTTGTGAAAAAATTACAAAATTACAAATAAGGGAGAATAAATAATTTTGTTGATCGATTGTCTTATTCAATTTTTTTTTGTCGTTTAGGCTTAAATATACGACCCGTGTTTGAAGCGCATTACTCAACACATAAAAAAACCTTGAATTAGGTCTCCAGAAATGGTTTTTTCTTGCCGCGTTATTTTAATAACCAATGGTAGACTTGTACTGTGTTCTGCCATTTGTTCGGGTTGTTGTCACTTTCAGACATTCCCCGTTTGCATTCTCTGTTAAACTTTGTACACCCAAATTTGGTAGTATTCCTCATAAAATAAGCTATTCGACTGCGAGGTCTTTATGCTACCTTGCAGTATTTGATAACTTAAGTAATTTGCTGGGAGTAAAATCTTACTTTGATTCAGTGCTTTTCTTATAATGAAATATGAAAATATATGTACTTTTTGCTACTCGACCTTTGGCTTCCAGATGTATCGATTGTTACTAAGAACTCATCTAAGTTAATAATCATGCTTACACTTTAGTATTCACAAATGTTATATATCATTTGTACTAAAGGTTAAAAGATCCAGATATCATTAATATTTTAGATTTCTTTTAAATTTTCATATGAACCTGTCATGTACATAGTTTTGTTTTTTGTTTTACTTGTGAAATTCAAGGTTGCAAGCTATAGTTGTGAATAACTTATTCCTTAGAAAGATTCGACTGTTTAAACCAAAAAAAATGTGTCTTTTTGAACATTGCAATTATTGTTAAAGGAAGATTAGTTAGGACTATATTGCTGTTTCTGTCACTTATTACTGGTGTGACAAAGTTATCATTGTTTATTACAGATATTCAATTTTGATTTTAATTCATCTGGTTCACTTGTTATTCCTTATTTACACCGTTTGATTTCTACTCTTTCCAATCTTTCATTTTAGTTAACAATGTTTATAACAGTTATACATAGTTAATATTTATGCGGATTTTATTATTTATTTTTTTAAAATATAGAATATATGGCAGCTATGTTTAACAAACACACTAAAGAAAAAACACAAAACTTTATGTTTTAAAATTGAAGTTGTGTATAAAAATAGGCTTGGAAAAATTAAATAGATTGACAATTATTAACTAGTTGTCCCTTCTGGTTTTAGCGGATATTTTCAATCATAAGTCTGTTGGCATATCAAATATTCTATGTTAATTAATTATACATAGTTTCTATACTTCCCATGTTAATTTTTTAGTAATGCTTTTGCTATGAATACTCAGGGTATATTTTATAATAACTATTTTTCGGTCGTAATTTAAGTTTATTTTGATGTGGATTTTGTTGTGTATATAACATGCTTTTCAGACAGTCGCTTTTTTTGTATTATTATTGATATAATCGATAGATCTGAAATACAATATAATTTCTGTTTTAGTAACAAATCTGTGAAGTCGACGTCGAGTAATTTTGAAAGAGTTAATTGTTTTGGTAAAATGTTTTTGAACTCCCTATCGCATTCAATCGCGATGTCCTCCATGTAAAATGTACGTCGTGAACATACAATTTATAATCTAGTATTCTATTCCAATTTACATGACATGGAACCAAGATGGGAAAACAATCTTAAAGACAGAATTTAATATACACATTGTCAAAAGTACCTATTAACGACGAGATAAATATTGTCAAAAGTATCAACGACGAATATAGACGAGTTTCTTTTTTTTAGTGTAATTATTTTTTTTCAACCATCAAAAGAATGAAATGTTTTATATATTTTATTTTTATTAATACAATACGATGTGTATTATGTCTGCGACATCCTGTAAATAAACTAGTCATTCATTTGTTCTTTTACTCTTTTTTGTTACATTGTCTGAGCCAAACCATAACGACAGGTTCGATAGTTGAAACTTTTTGGAGTTATAGAAAAGGCAGCATATGTTATAGTTATTGACCAAGCAAGTCGGTATATGGGATTTAATCTGCACAGCACGAGATGACACAATAACCCGAACGACGTAGGAGTTCGGGTTATTGGGTCATCTCGTGCTGTGCAGATTAAATTCCATATACCGATTTGATTGGCCAATAACTGTTTTAACACATGACGCAATCAATTTACGTGAACGTTTTAGAAATGTTGACGTCATTCCGCAATCCACGGATCCTAGGAAAATTTCTTGTAGGGTAAAGCAAGGCGAAAATACGACTTTGGTAAGTTTAAAATTTATATTTTTTTTCATATTTAGACTCATTCTAAAATTGGGATTTAATGGTATATTTTTTTTTATCGTTTCCACAGGCGCTTGGGTATATGATAAAAAAAAATGTTTTGTTGATTAAAATATTTCCGTTAAATTTATTCCCCATTTTCATTTAATTGGTGACGATTAAGACTTTCACAAACTGTGTACTTTCGGTGTATGAATAAAAAAAAAACATAACTGCAAGGGTTATTGAGTTTACATCAGAATAATTGCTTTTGAATTTCTCAATGATATGCTTAGAGAGAAAAAGAAACGAGGAAGATATTATATTACCTAAATTTAAAATGTATAATAAACAGAAAATACGTTTCTCTTTCAAAACCTTATACTCCCCGCAACCCCGTCCCCCCCCCCCCCCCCAATCTCTTTTTATCTTCTGTATTGCTTTTTAAGACACGTCAGTCTAAATGAAGTCTGATTTATCTCCAGCTAATCCCCCTGTTTTAAAACAAACTGAAATATGGTCCTCGTTAAATTCGATCCAAAAATAGTTCCTTTATATTCGGATATTCAAAATGTCGTTATAAATTCCATTGAGTCTGAAACTAATCTAAATCAGATTGATTTATTTATATTCGGATATTCTTAGATACAATTCTTTTTGGGCAGAAATTAACAAAAATTGTTTTAACTTTCTTTTTTACTTTAAAACACTGATATAGATTTACGTTGTACACAAAATATAATAAAATAGTTTATGTCCCAGCTTTAAGATAAAAAAAAATTGAAGGAATGAGAAACATTTCTTTTTCCTATTTTGAAACTACGATGTTTGCACGAAGTTTATCTTTGTCGTAATTTCAAGGCAGATGGCTGACCCGGGGGTGGGGGCGAACAGGTCGTTAACCCTTGGATTTGACAAAGTATCGTGTTTTAGCTTCAAAACGTCAATATTGTCTTTAGTCTCGCTACACTCGGGGATTTTTTTTAATTTGATAGAATAACGCCCCTTTCAAAATCCAAGAACCGCCCCTAAAGGTAAAAATAGATTTGAACTGTGCAGTTATCTGAGGTAGTTAATGCACACCTTAGCTGTGCATTATCCAGATTATACCACAGTAAGAACAAAGAGATTTTACTCTTGCCATGTGTTAAATGATAGATAAACATAATGGATACACCTATGTAATAATAGAAATTACCATAATAACATTTTGTACGCGAAAAATATAGTTTTGTTTAAATTGACAATTTAAAGCCCTAAACAATATTGTTTATTAACGCAAAACGCATTGGTATCTGGAATATCTATGTAAATAAATTGGAATTTATAGAATTCACTACTCTACGCCAGTCACGAAAAATGAGATTGTAGACGATAACAAAACACAACAACTCCGCTTCACTATAATTTCCCAATGCTCAATTCAAACACCAATGCTATCCCTCCATGAAAATCCACAATTCCGTATAAACCCATTCTATAAATGGGTTGATGATGCAACAGGACAAAAACATATACAATGTACATGGATTTTGTTTAACATAATTTAATATAAACATCATATCCGTAGCCAGGGGGTTAGGACGACCCCCTAGCTTGAAAACAAATAAGCACTGTTAAAGTCAATGTTCTGTTCGAATTGTGACTGTTAAAGTCGAGTTTGTGAGTCCTTGGAAATTCCTGGCTACGGGTCTGAACATGATCTTAATAGAGTATGACTACTTAACAACCGAGGTATATATAATGCCTTGTGTGGAACTCTGACTATTTCAATATACAAATGTATATATAGAAATGTATGTATGATTATGTTCGATAGATATTCCAGAATTTGTGTTTGCTGTTCAAATTCCTTGATTCCAGAGTTGCTTAAAAGGTATTGACAAATTGTATGTTGAAATAATGGTTATTTATATTGATGCCACCACGACCGTTGTAGAAACCATAGTCGTACAGTAGATTACCATGAAATGTACCTTTTCTATTAGCAATAAACTAAATTTTGAATTTTCGAAACACCAAGGTTGTTTACTCCGGTCATAAAGGCCTTCTCGGTATTATGCATAATTTGTTGATAGTTTGAGTATCATTCGTCTCTTCAACTTCGCTTTTGATTAGGCCTTTCAACTGGTTGGATTCGGACGCCACTATGCGTTTTCAAGGACAAAGGGTCAAATTACAAGCCGGGTATCTTTTATGAGTTTTTACGACTGGATGGATGCCACTGCTGCTGGAACTATCCTATATGAAGCACCAAACAATTAGTCTGCTGTAGTCATATTTGACATGAAAAATATGCTAAAGCCATCCTTTTCTGCTATCTGCTGCTTTCAAAACGTTTCGTATAATATATTTCTTATACAGAGAGAATGGTGCTACTAGTATATATATTAGTGATCAGTTGCTTAAACTGTATCTATTCTTTCGATTGTTTTCTTTCTTTTTATCATGAAGTGTTTTACTCCTCTTATTATCTTCCTTATTTATAGTCGGAATAACAATGGTGGGAAATGTGTGTTTCAATTTTATATTTGCTTTTAGAATATATACTGTCGCTTTGATCCTAGACAAACGTATTAACTCACAATTTATTTTCGAGGAACTTTACTCTCAACTTTGAATTTCAGGTCCTTGATCCAAATGTTCTCATATTCGATGCTTGACTTTCAATTTCTATATTTAATATGATATTGAGTATTCCAGAAAATATACTATACTTAGTGGAGCAATAATTTTAACCTAAAAAAGTATGAAAGTCGCAAGAAGTTAAAAAAGTCGCAAAATTATTTTTTTCTTTTTCAATAATTCCTTCACATTGAACTGTCAATACTCTCATAAATCAAACTATCCTCTTTGTGTTTAATCTGGTTTTCCAACTGTTTTCCAAATATATGCAAGCGCTACTACCTACGGAGTTATATGAAGACGAAACACGAGGGTATCACTGCATAGTAGTCGGTAATTGCGTCCTTTTATGATATATCAAATATAATTTATATATGTTTATCTTCTGTATAAAATATATTCAAAACACTTAATTTTACTTATCCGGCATAGAATATACTCAAATGCAGTCAACTTTAGCATTTGATAGTTCATTGATAACATTCTGGCGTATCACAAACAAACAACTTGTTACGTCTCATTTCATTGGCCGAAAGATTTAAATACAACAACAATGTAGTCAGTGTGCACGTGAAATGACACAGGTGACCGACAATGGAATTTACTATGTTACTACGAACGTAAAAACAATGATTTGTATAGTTCAGTGTATGTAAAGTGCGGATCCTAAAATATCATTTTTACTGTAGATGCAATAAATGTCTAATGTAGAATGATAAATAAACAGACGAACTTTTTTTAATTTTTGAAGAAAATAAAGAAAATTAGTTAAGATGTATATGTTCAGAAATGCACAATACTAATAAAACAAAGTAAGAGATGCGAGCGGGGTTTAATCTCGCCTAAAGCCATCCAGCTGTGAAATATATACCAAAATAGGTGAATATTTAGGACATTTCACGAACAGATCGTGCAGGTGCTTTATAACTAACAGGTAAGATAATGTTGCAGTAAAAAATATTCATTTTAATACAAATATTAAAGTTGTATAACGTAGAATATGTTTTGTCATTCAGTTTCTTCATATTTAACTAAATTCCACTATGATGATTTCGTAATGCTAGTCATGTTTACTGTCGAATAATGATACTATTCTTTCATTTTTACTGTGGAGCGAATCATTAGTATTGTATATGCGGTGCATTTTCACTGTTTAATTTATTTATTTTTTATCTATTACAGGTCATTTCTTTAAGCATGTAGAGCAAGACTTAAGTTGACTTGCTTGCTTTTTTTATGGGATAATCATTATGATAACACCCAATTTAATTCAAATATTAAAAATACAGGTTAAACTATGCCTATTCATATTGTTTAAAAATGTCAATCTTATTTATAAAATTTGTATAAACAATTATACAAACAAAGCAAGCAAGCTAACCAAAGTTTTGCTTTACAGGCATTAGGAAATTAGCTGTAAAGACTTAATTTAGCCGACTTGCTCAAACAATAGATACAGTAAGAGACGTATTTGATAAAATTTAACTTACTGAGCAAAGTTTGGTTTTAAAACACTCTAAATAAATTCAATAGAAATAGCATTTATTTCAAATGTTTTCCATTTAGTTTCTTATAAAGCGTATAGGGATCTTTATCCTTATTTTTTTTATCCATTTCCATGACACTTCACCACTAATTACGTACATCTTGATATAGATTGAACCTTTGTTTTCCCGTTTAAAAGGTTTTACACTGGAGCCCTTTATAACTTGCTGTTCGGTGTGAGCCAAGACTCCATGTTGAAGACCGTATTTTGATGTATAATGGTCTACTTTTATTAATTGTGACTCGGATGGAGAGTTGTCTCATTGTCACATACGACATCTATATATGGCTCGAAAACGAAACGAGACGGGATAAAAAGGGATAAAAAAATCAACACTACTTTTTTAATATATTTATAATGGGCTTAGTATGAGTCAGAATAGAGTAAAATAGTGGGTCGCATTTGGATATTCGCTTGCGTATGTATTGCGTCCTCAAATGTACTCGTTTCAATTTTACACAGACTGCACTTAAACTCCGCCATATCAATCTTTAACTGCAAAAAAATATAAAAATATCTTCTAAATTTTGGTTAAAATCAAGGAGAAACGTAGTCTGAAGAATACAGTATGACATTTTGAGAATCGCGTTTGTTACAAGTTTGAAAAGCTATATATTTGATGAAGAATGAATGAGGAGTTTGTATTTCAATTTGAAAATAAATGTATCATAAATCCTAAAGTCACCAACTAAGTTTTTTCATTTGTTGCAAGTGCATTTATCACATAATTCTACAATAAAAATTCCTCGCATCTTTGGAAATTCTACATTAATAATGACTGCACTAACAGCGATAATTCATCGCATCTATAGTTAAAATGGATCGCTTTCAATAATCGATATGCTATATTATGATGCTTTTATATCACTTATTTGAACTGTAATGCTATGTTTGTATATTATAAAGACATATCACAATGAAAATATGTTAAAACTTACCTTCAAATCACTTAACTTGATATTTTCAAAACGTAAACAAATACAGTTTTCCCATGATACTTTATTCTACAATAGACATACCCGCATATAACAGTAAAAATGAACTATCTGGATTCGCACTTTATATACACTGTAGTTTACAAACCTTTGGTCAAAAGAATTTAATAATAGTTTTGTTAACTTCAAATAGTGGGGTCGAAATATTATACTAATATTTTGTTTTAAGTAATATTCTAAGTTCTTTATGCATGCAGAAACTCAATTATCTTGTACCCGGCATGATGAGAAATAAAAGGATAATGCCGCTCAAATGTGGCATAACGTTTCTGCCTTTTCGCCATCGTATGTGACGTCACAATTTTTTTAATTACGTTGACGCCTGGACTGATTCGGATGTGTGTCTATTTTGTGATAAACTTGGGTTTAGTTTTCTGTAATTAGTTAATATTTCAGTTTCATTATGTATATCTCTTTCATATTCATTTGTTAAAATTTACTGTTTGCAATAGCATTAAGTATTCTATATAATAAGGATGTTCTTATCCCGTGCATAAAAACAATACCGTATTTGTCAAAACCTTTTCAACTTTTGATCTTCAGTGCTGTACAACTTTGTACCTTTTTCACGTTCGATCTTTTATATCTAGGCGTTATGTATTCAGGTTTAGGTTTCTGTAATTAGTTAATACTTTAGTTTCTTTGTGTATATCTCTTTCATATTCATTTGATAAAATTTACTGTTTGCAATAGCATGAATTGTTCTATATAATAAGAATGTTCTTATCCCGGGCATAAAAACAATGCCGTATTTTGCGAAACCTTTTCAACTTTTGATCTTCAGTGCTGTACAACTTTGTACTTTTTTCACTTTCGATCTTTTATATCTGGGCGTCACTGGTGAGTCTTGTGTGGACAAGGCGCGTTTTTGGCGTATTGAATTTTAAACCTGATGCTTTTTGTTATCTATTAATCATGTTTTTCTGTGTCTAATATGTTCTCCTATTTATTTGTATTCTAGTCCTGTAATATTATGTTGTCATTTAAATGTTATATTTAACTTTGCCATTAAAGTGCGAGGTTTGGCATGCCTTAAAACCAGGTTCAACCCACCACTTTTATTCCCCTTTAAAAGTGTCCTGTACCAAGTCAGGAAGATGGTCATTGTTATAATATTGTTCGTTTCTCTTTGTGTTGCATTTTAACGTTGAGTCGTTTGTGTTTTCTCTTATTTTTGAGATATTGAGATAAGACGTGGCACGGTACTTGTCTATCCCAAATTCATGTATTTGGTTTTCATGTTACATTTGTTATTCTCGTGGTGTTTTGTCTGATGATTGGTCTGTTTCTGTGTGTGTTGCGTTTCGGTGTTGTGTCGTTGTTCTCCTCTTATATTTAATGCATTTCGCTCGGTTTTGGTTTGTTACCCCGATTTTGTTTTTTGTCCATGGATTTATGAGTTTTGAACAGCGGTATACTACTGTTGCCTTTATTTATACGGATGTATATATGAACCACTTTTAATTTCTTTCATACTGACGATAGGTTATAATCCTAACAATGTCGTAGTCACTTATAATAAGTATCTCATAATACTGATCCGTTACAATAATTAATGAGGGTTGCACTGACATTCCTCTTTTATTATTTTCATGCTATAAAGCATACACACAGTAGCTATAAGCGTACCATAAACGGAGGAAATTGTCCCCCAAAGATGAAAACAAAATAACTTTAATCGTATCATTTGTGCACCTGAATGAATTCAGTGAAGGCATGTTGTTGTAATAAATTGTAATGTTCCATCGACGAAGATTATTTATTTTGCATGTGTGGAACTAATTACTAAATTAATACTTGTGAGAAATGTCGTAGTTTATAAGAAACAATTTTCGTTTGAATTGTTTTATATTGTCATTTCGGGGACTTGTATTGCCGGACTATGCAGTATGGGCTTTGCTCATTATTGAAAGCCGTACGGTGACCTATAGTTGTTAATTTCTGTGTCATTTTGGTCTCTTGTTGAGAGTTGTCTCATTTGCAATCATACCACATCTTCTTTTTTAAATATAAATGTACTGTTTTCGATTTTAAAGGGATGAGCATTTATCTTTTAATTTTATACTGTAAGAATAGAGCTGCATAACATTGTTGAACTATCCACTAAAGTATATGTATTATGTATTCGTATTTCAAATGAAATATAAAACGAAACGTGTATGATAAACTGATAAAAAAAATATCAAGAAATTAAGAAATTAACTAAATGCATGTACAAGAAAAAACTCACCTGTTTATCAATACATTTAAATGATTCAATGAATAAACACTTTTTAAAAAAAAAAACTGTTTGTTTCTATTTACATAGATATAGGAAGAAGTGGTGTGAGTGCCAATGAGACAACTCTCCATCCAAAAACATTTATAAAAGTAAACCATGATTATAGATCAATGTACGGCCTTCAACACGGAGCCTTGGCTCACACTGAACAACAAGCTGTAAAGGGCCCCAAATTACTATTGTAAAACCATGCAAACGGGAAAACCAACGGTTTGATATTTACAATATATAATTTGCGTTCGTTTTTCAACCGAGAATAGCAAAATCTCATGAAGTATATAGTTGGAGTTTATAAACTACATTTAATCATCCCCTGTGCCATTATTGGCCATCTCCGTTTTTCTTAACAAAGCGTGGTTGGTTACATTATATGAATTTACTTACAATTTCGGGATTTTATTTTCTTCAAGTAAACGGAATAAAAAAAAATCACTATCCTATGTCGAAGTTAATTAAATCAGTCAATTGAGTACAAGAAAAGGCAGGAGAAGCAACTTCGGGGAGTCAATGACAAAATATGTGAATTGAGCTTTTTTATCCTATATTGAACTTTTGATGTCGTCCTGTCACGGAATAGAAGTTCCTTCATAATATAAGTTCCAAATGGTAAAACTATTCTGGTATATTTAATATTTCCACAGAAATAAATATTACAGTAGATGTTCCTAACGGAATAAATAGTATAGAATATTTGTTCCATCAGGTACAGGTATTATGACATTGTTTATAATAAAGTTTCCACTGGAACTTTTTAGGTGGAACAAATATATGTTGACATTCCCTTGATTTAGAGGAGACAATTAAATTTGTACAGATTTTAAAGTTTAAACTTTACTACCAATTGCAGAAAATTATAAAACCAATGAATTTCACATGCACATTTATAAAAAAGCTAGAATTGATGTATGCGAAAACGACGATAGAAGCTTTAAACGACCTTGACCAGCTACGTGAATATTAATCAGTCCATTCAACGTTATAGTACGTGTGTTCTATTTTCCCAGGTGTGAGGTCGAAGGTTTGAATTGACCAATGAAAACGATCGTTCCTTAGAGAATTAATCTAATAAAGTTTGTTTGACTGATTATGTCGCACGACCTTTCGCGAAGCTTGGCCGCAGTTTAGTATAGATGACAATATGTGTGTTACATTCTAGTTACATTTTAGTGTTGTGTTTCTGTTGTGTTAGTGTTCTCCTCTTATGTTTGATGCGTTAACCTCAGTTTTAGGTTGAAACCCGGATTTATTTTTTTCTCTATTTATTTATGAGTTTCGAACAGCGGTATGCTACCATTGCCTTTATTTACCTTTTTTTGCCCGTTTTGGATGTTTTGGGTTATTTGTACTTTTCATCTATCTAGTTGATTTAACTTTCCAACTGTTTTGATTCTAGCGCCACTAATGTAAATAAAAAATCGCGCGTCTTCCTTTCCAAGCTATATAAGTCTGGTATATTTGATGGGTTTTAGTTGGAGTGCGAAAAGTTTACTTTGCACACTTAAAATATAACAATTAATGACAAATATGTATGTTTGTTTGTTTTCTTTATGTCCTTGCAGACCAATACATCAGACAGAAACTTTCTCAGTTTGAATATATGGTTCCTTCTTTATTTCTTATATCTGTTTGTTGTTTCCTTTTACTAAACCTCGCTGTCACTTGTACCAAATAATCATTTTTTTTTCTTGCGGATTTAAATGTTGGTAGCATTTAATTTCATTGAGATAAAGATACGAAACTGTTTTATTTTGCTCCTTTTTTATCCATCCCTGTTCAGATTCCTTTATGAAAACTATACATCCATTTTTATAAATTTCCTGTAACAAAACTTTGAAGTTTTCGAAAAACTAAGGATGCTCCTATCCCAGATATTATAGATTACCTTTGCCGTTTTTGGCACAACTTTTTTGGAAATTTTTGTCCTTAATGCTCTTCAACTTTGTACCAACGGCATTATAACTATTTTGATTTGAGCGTCACTGATTAATCTTATGTAGACGAAACGAGCGTCTGGCGTATTAAATTATTATCCTGGTACCTTTGATAACTATTTACACCACTGGGTCGATGTCATTGCTGGTGGACGTTTCATGCCCTAGGGTATCACCAGCCAAGTAGTAAGTACTTCGGTGTTGACATGAATATCAATTATATGATAATTTTTATGAATTTCCTGTTACAAAACTTAAAAGTTTTCGAAAAACTAATGATCTTCTTATCTCAGGAATAAATTACCTTAGCCGTATTTCGCACATTTTTTTGGAAATTTTGGTCCTCAATGGTCTTCTTATTTTGATCTGACCGTCACTGATGAGTCAGTTCTATGTAGACGAAACGCGCGTATGGCGTATTAAATTATAATCATGGTACCTTTGATAACTAGTATATCCAATATAAAATTAAAGTTCTTATACAGGATATATTTACTTATCTTTTTTTGAAATTTGTTTTAACTTCGATTAACATAAAGAAAGGGAGGTAACAAACTAACAACATACACTATATTTATTTCAATCAGAGTTGTCTTTCTTTTACTATAAAGTATATTACTTTTCATATATTTTTTTTCATTCACACGCTATCGTGTCGTCGTTTGATTCTTCCAAAGACAGCGATTAGGATAAAAAAAAATCTAATCACGTGTACATTACATTACAATATAGCTTTACGACAAAGACACATAGGTTACACTTTTTGGCTGTCGTACAAGTAGCTAAAAAATAAAGGTTAAATCCACCATTTTCTAAATAAGGAAATACCTGTACCAACAAGTCAAGAGATGACAATTGTTTTCCATTTGCTTGACGTGTTTAATCTTTTGACTTTGCCATTTCTTGTCCATTCGTTTTTGATGCGTTTTGTTATTTGATTTTGCCATGTGGTTATGTACTTTCCGAATTGATTTTCCTCTAAGTTCAGTATTTTTGTGAATTTTACCTTTTGATAAGAAACTCCCCAATTTGAATTGTTCGTGGAGTTCGTTATTTTTTTTTAATCTTTTTCTTCTGATCCGCAACTTGTTGAACTTGCCTTTTAATTATTATGTTGCTGGATATTGGCCGAAACCCAGATAACTCGTTGTGTCTTCCCTGGTCGGTGTCATTGTAGCTATGTTATCGTCCTTTATTTGTGAATTATTTGAATACTCTTTATAAGAGTATATTTTTTTCGTTTGAGGAAACACCTCAATCAGTTGAGATTACTACTGTACGAAATATTTAAATCATCAATGTGTACTTTGTAAATGTATTTAATACTTATATATAAGAAATGTACAGAAAACTTTTTATAGTTGTATAGTAAACAGGATTATCAGCATATTGTATATTTTTTCTCGACCATAATAAATGTAATTTAACGAAAACAAGTACAATTTCTGTCCATAGACTTTAAGTAAATATGCAATAATCCTTTAATCAAGTATTTTTACAATTTTTGTTTGACCCTTATGCATTAAATCTGAAAAAGTCAAATTGTACCTTATATTGTACTTTTAATTTAATAAATAAACAATATGCATTTTATATTGTCTTTTACAAATTTGCAAGATATTCCTCATTAAAATATGGTATTAGAGATCATTAGACCAATAAAAGTTGCCTATGCAAGTATTCTGTTTTATCTTGAAAATATTCCTTTTGTCTTTTTCAGTTTGATATCAATACATTTTTTTCTCGAACATAATTTCTATTAATGTTTTGTGTTTTGCATCTTTATTATTTTCAAAATTATTTTCAGTTTATTTTCGAAGTTTTACCAGAACCAATAGCGCACACATAACAAATAACTTGTTAGTCACTGGCAAATTAATTTAATTCTTTTGTAATAACAATGATAACAATGAACTTCTTGTGCAAACTTCAAAAGCTTTATCGTTTTTTTTCTTCATCTTTTAATGATCCGTGTAATGCATAATCAAACTGCATGTCATGCGTTTATTCTCACCTGCCGATGACCTATTTACATGACTCATACCTGGAATCTCCGACACGTGCTTGAATATGAGTAATACCTTTTACAGAAGAATATTAAATTCGGATTTAGATTTTCCTTTCGTGTCTTAGATTTGTATGCAATTTGTCCATTTTACTAATTATCAAATTTTTTGCATACATACACACATATTTATGATGCTTAATTACAAAATTTTAAAATATACTTTTTAATATTGCATTTTATTCACAAAGTTAATGAATAAACATGCTACTTGAAACTGCTGTTTTCAGGAGTAGCACTAATTATCGCATGCCGTCGCCATATATATTAACGTTAATTAATTTGAATTTTAAAGCATGAAGTTCAAATTTTTTGTGGAAAAAATAATTTAAAGTTTGCTTTGAATCTACAGTAAACTCATCATATTATGTATTTCAGACTAATGTTGCTCGAATATATAGAAAAAAAGTGAAAGAAAAAGCCAAATAAATTGAGCTATAATTGGAATGATTCTACAAGACTTATTTTCTACACAAAGTAAGCAAAATCCTGACACCAAAAAGCAGACATGAATGCTAAAATCTGATTTCTCGTTGGCGATTCTATTTTCCAATTAGGGACCATAACCTTAAGTCTAAAAAAAATTCTTTTAACTTCATGATAATATACAGCTAGTCTGTATATATAGTCCTTCTTTCGATAAGAAAGTTTACATCACTTTAGATAGTGTTGACTTATAATTTTCCAATTAGGGACCATAACCTTAAGTCTAAAAAACATTCTCTTAACTTCATGATAATATACAGCTAGTCTGTATATATAATCCTTCTTTCGATAAGAAAGTCTACATCACTATAGATAGTGTTGAATAGAACCAACGAAATATCCTCCAAAAATGAGGGGATGCATACTGTATTATAAATTTCATCTTAAAAAAACTAAAACATTCTTGTTAAAGAAGAGAGCGAAAGATACCAAAGTGACATTAAGCCTCATAAATCGTGGATAAAAAAGAAAAAGACAAACAGACAAACAATAGTGCACAAAACACAACATAGATATATAAAATAGATGAGTTGCATGAAATAACATCAGATAAAGAAAATTGTCTTCATTGTTGAATAGCCGAACATTTGGTATTTTAGCGTTCGACTGTTTTTATACCACGATGGTCACAACGTTGTTCATTCCATCAAATAACACTGGCATTTTTAAAACCAAGTAGCATTCATTTTTAAAATGCATATGCACTACCACTAATATGCATATGCATACCACTAGGAAACCAGATTATAAAAGATCGATAACAATCGATTACAATCGGTTTTACTTGTTATAAGCAATACAACAATAAGTTCGTCAAATAACTTAATTCAACCTTTTCAATCGAAAGTTAAAACATATTTGTCATCCCCTGTGTTCGGGTGGGTACGCCATACAATGTGCGGTAACAATAAGCCATGAAACAACATGCTTGGTTATTTCCCGCCACATTGTCCCTTGACGGTGCCAGGTGTGCAGTTACAACAGTTACTGTTTATCAAACTGGAAATAGTTAACGAGCACCTGGTGACAGGTTCAATCTTATTGTTATCTCCTACCGAAAAATCAATGTTCTTATTACGACTAGTCTAATAATGTTAATACTATTATTTTTTAGAGATGGATAGAATACAAAACGTCTTTATATGAAATTATTTCTAATATTGAATTAGTTGAATTAACGTGTCAGTCCCCGCCCGAAAATATCACCAGCCCAGTACCCAGTACTTTGGCACTAGCCTGAAAATACGGAAATTGGATTTACAAAATTTGCTGTTACAAAATTTTCGAAATAATTTAAGATTATCTCCTGCTAATCTCTATTTCCTTGACCGGGTTTGGCTATACATTTTGTTCATTTAAGTTTATAACCTCTCAATTATTCTAACAAGTTTAAGATATTGAACTATACTCGCCTCTAGAATCACTGAATTGACATTTATTGTCGAAATGCGCATCAGTTACACCCACATTGGTACCGTTAATGTTATTACTACCACTGGTTCCATTCCTCTGCTGGTGGACTGTGATGGCCTGAGGGTATAACATGCCCAATAGTCAGTATTTCGGTACCTATAGATAAATAGGGATATTGTGTTATCAAAATTTTCTGTTTCAAAATTTTGAAAATTATTTTAAATTAAGGAACATATTTTCGTCAGTCAAATCTCTGATTCCTCTCCTGACTTTAACTATTCCTTTTATCCATATCGGTCTATAAGCTTTTTATTATTCTAATAAGTTTTTAATTTCCAAATACTTTGGCCTCGGGCATTAATTGTGGAAATGAGTATCTGGTGCAGACAAATTTGCACAGTTACTGGTATGTTATAACAACGAATTCATAATTTCGAAATGAAATGGTGCAACCACTGATATTTAGGGTTTAAAGGTCAAACTACCTCAACTTTAAAAACAAGTTAAGAAATTAATAAAGAAAACGAAAAGGTGACTTAATATTTTGACCTTAAATTTTTTTAAATGTTTTTTTTTACTTGATGGTTGAATCAAAATAAATTCTTTATAATTATTTATTTATTTTGACCTCAAATGTCTTTAAAGGACTTTTTTACTTGAACGTTGAGCCAAAATGAATTCTTTGTTATTATTTATTTTCCACTTTTGTATGAATCTTAAATATTTGCTATTCTCTCAACACACAGCATGATATGAAGAGCACGTCAAAATTTATAAAAAAAAAATGTCTGATTTGTCATCACAATGCTCATCTATCGGAATCTGTCTTGTTTAAAATGTGTCATCAAGATTTTTTCACATCAGAATCAATAATTCTGCAAATTTACAAGAAAAAAGTGGATTAGGTCACCCTCATTAAGATTTGACCGCGCGTGCTTCCAGAAATGCTGAGTCATTCTCTGTCCTATCATACCACAAAAATGAACTGACTTAACATTACTAATTCTTAATGTGTCAAATTAATTGAAGAAACTGCCTTATCCTATCAGAAGGGATGATCTCATCTTTACAAGACAAAAGAAAGAAAGAAAGATTTCGGAATTCTCTTTCCAGATGTAATGAAGATATTTCAAAATAATAAAATTATCCTTCCAATAGTTCCAATTTGAAATATAGTATTTGAATACAACTACCAATGTAATTGTTTAAGGAATAATATATATTAAAAAATCTCAGAAGTCGAATAGGCAAATGCAGTGAAAACATTACCGGTACCAATATTTCTGCACCAGAGGCAGAGACAGAGTCACATTTCGACAATAATTGTCTCTTCAGTGATGATCGAGGCAAAACTTTTTGAAAATCGAAAGCTTATTAAAAAGAATGAACAGCTTTTAAGTTCTTGTAAAAAAAATGTTTTTATCGTGTTAAGTAAAGATTTTCAATAGACTTGATTCTTTAGTTAGGTTTCAAATTTTTGCAGTGGTGTAAGGGTTCTTGTTTTTAAATCCCTCAATTCTGGAATAATTTTTCGGATTGAAAATGGAAAAAAATACTTTAGAGTCACTGTTTGTCAAGTACATAAACATATATTAATCACTAAGGCGTAATAAATAGGGATACTGGGCATTATTTTATAATTGGAAACCAGATATGAATATTTCTTTTTCATTGCTGTAACGCTTTCAGCATCCGCCCTTGAACTATTACAGTAGCTGACTGTTAGCGTTTGTAGTATGTGTGACACTTAAAGATAAAATGAAAATCTGAGTCATATATTTTAGACGTGAACTCATGATCACTAAACCATCTGTTACCATCGTCATTTATTATATCATATGAAGATTAATATCATAATCATCCACAGGCTGAAAAGGGACAGTCGTCGTGTTTAAAAAGGAAACGTGTATTTTTAATATTTATCTGTAATTTTTTATATTTAGTTAAATTTGCATGTTCTGTATCTTTTTTATTGTAGTGAAGAAGAAGAAAATATTTTGAAAACCGTTTTGAATAATAATACTAATACTCATACTCATATTAACTAATATCAATACTAATGCTAAAATAAATACCAATACTAATATATATACTACCATTAATACTAATACTTAATATATATAAATACTAATACTTATAATATTAACAATTTAGAAAGTAAATTATTATTTTAATCATTTCGGAATTTTGGTTCTCAATGCTCTTCAACTTCGTACTTTATTTGGCCTTTTTAACTTTTTTGGATTCGAGTGCACTGATGAGTCTTTTGTAGACGAAACGAGCGTCTGGCGTATTTACTAAATTTAGTCCTGGTATCTATGATCAGTTTATTTACAACCACTGGGTCGATGCCACTGCTGGTGGAGATTAATTTCCCCGAGGGTATCACAAGCCCAGTAGTCAGCACTTTTTTTGCTGACATGAATTGTCATTGATATGGTTATATTCATAAAGTAACTGTCTACAAATTTTTGAAATTTTTGAAATACTAAGACTTTTCTACCTCAAGCATATATTACCTTAGCTGTATTTGGCGAAACTTTTAGGAATTTTGGTCCTCAATGCTCTTCAACTTCGTACTTTATTTGGCCTTTTTAACTTTTTTGGATTCGAGCGACACTGATGAGTCTTTTAAAGACGAAACGTGCGTCTGGCGTTTGTACTAAATTAAGTCTTGGCATCTATAATGAGTTTAACTATTATATGGTTGGTGTATTTGCTTCTATTGCTAATATATTATATATGCAAATTATCAAATTTAAGTGTCACAAATAAGTCCAGGAAAAACCTGGATGAATAAAGATATCAAGACAGGTAGCATTACCAGTTCTGTAAAACAATTAAGTTAGAATCAAACAATGCAAACACAAAACTATCAAACAAAGCTCAACTCAACATGAAAAAGATGCATTGCATTATGAAAAAATGGAATTGAATATAATAGCTTTGTGTTCTATGTAGATTTAATCGTTTGTCTTTTGCATTCTACGTTTAACAGTTATTAATACTTAACTTTGTGTAATGTTAAACGCTTTTTAGTCTTTTAATTAATAGTGAATGTTCTCACGATAATTTTTGATTGCACGAACGTATAGTTTTCAATTAAAATTAATGTTTACCTTCGAAACAAAAAAATGATAGAGTTTGTCATTAAACAAAAGTGATGATATTTTCAGGTAATGATCCGTATATAAATCAATCGAGTGCTCCTTTTATCATTAAAAAAATGGAAAATATTTACACTATCAAGAAATCAGTTCCATCATATTCAATTACAATAATTTGTTCGATTGTTCTTTTTTTTTTTACAATGATATAGATTAAACATCATATTTGATATGAAAAAAATGTATTTGATTGATAATATCAAATAAACAATGAATCATCTAATAGAAATCGAATTTCTATAGCAACTGTATTAAAGGTTCTTTTTATACAAAAACTATAATAGCAGATTTGTATTAATAAAAAAATCTTTAAGTGATTGAAAATAGTTATATGATATTTATTTTCACTTATATCATTGAAAATTAATGTTAAGATACAATTTGCAATTAAATTAATGATTGCAAATACGCAACCTTATTATTCTATCAATTTCGCCTGATTTGAAGGGAAATGGTTTAATTTATTCATAAAAAAAAGACAATCAAATTCTGCAATTTGGCCCGAAAAGAAACATGCAAAGACCTAAGAATTTTTTTTAAATTGGCCTCTTGCAATTATATTCTTTCAAATTGGCATCTTTTTCGTGAATAATATGTCTGCCTCGGGTAAGTTTGCATCGTCCCTCCCACTTACCATAAAATTTAATAGTTGTTAATTTGCCACTTTAATTTTTCTGAATCGTTGCTAAAATGTTACATTTTAATTATGACTCTTTTTTTTTATTTCTGGAAAAAATAAGCTTAGTTTAAAGCAAGATGCAGCTCGTTGTATTCAATTTAAGTTTATACATAAAATGAGTATCTTTTCTCGAAGGACACTAACTGTCAGTTTGATACTTAATCATATTGTTTGTTGTTATATTGACCAAACTTACCAAGGTCATTCACGTACCGGACATATGCCAAGGTCATGTTATTGAATAGCAGTATATATCTATTATTATTCTATGTATAGATATGAACGCACGAGGCAGAATTAATGAATAGGAAAATATTGATCACTTTGAAATATAATATCGTAATAAAAGATCGAGGTAAATTGGAGGTTATATTCTTTATAAATACATTCCACATTGAAGAAACACGACATGTCCAACTTTTAATTAATTTTGGTATAAGATTATATCAATATTAAACTATACGAAAGTACAAATTTCATTTTATATATTCTCGTGCCAGATTTTCCCCTAATTTTTTGTTACCTTAATCTGCAAATTCGTTATGTTAGACCAAATGTTTTAAATATGCATTTTTTTTAAAGGTTTGGCCGCCTCTAAGGGAGCTACCATTTGATTTTTATGGGGGGGCTAGGATGAAATTTGAAAAAAATAGGCAGGACAGGAGTTTCGAGTAAAAAAAAAAGGCAGGATGAGACACTTGCAAAAAAAAAAAGTCAGGACGACAATTTAGGTAAAAAAAAAGTCAGGATAAACTAAAAAAAAAATGCAGGACCGAACAGAGTGAAAAATAAAAAGGCAGGACAGAGATTACAGCTAAAAAAAAATGCAGGACAAAATTTTTCATCCTAGCCCCCCCATAAAAATCAAATGGTAGCTCCCTAAAGTCTCATGGTAGTGTATTCATGTATCGATTGCTAGAGGTCATGGGTTTAATCCGGACGTGTCAAATAGAGAACTTGTAATTGGTATTGCTGTTTTTCTGCCATTTAGGAGTCGAAGCAGATACTGGTCGACTCTGCATGAGTCAAAACTGTGTGACCGTCACAGTGTAGGTTGACTTGTCATTGTGTGGACTGTTACATTATAAACTAGAAAGTAAACATTCCAGCTTTGCTTGTCGGTGAAAGCAGAATTTATAGACAAATCTTATCAACATGTCCTCGTCCTCATCATTGTAAAAGAGGGACGATAGGTACCAGAGGGAGAGTCAAACTCATAGATAGAAAATAAACTGACAACGCCATGGCTAAGTTAAAAAGACAAACAGACAAATAATAGTACAGAAGACACAACATAGAAAACTGAAGACTTAGCAACACAAGTCCCACCAAAAACTGGGGGTGATCTCGGGTGCTCCGGAAGGGTAAGCAGATCCTGCTCCACATGTGGCACCCGTCGTGTCGCTCATGTTATTACAAATCCGGTAAATCCTGTAAGGTTTGTACATATGTAGGAACATATATAGAATTGAACTGAATGAAAAAGGTGCAGGTTTCTTTTCCTGCTTTGTATATTCAGTAGCTATTTACAAGATACAGAAAATAATCTGAAGCCCCATATACCTATTTAAAAAACTATTTCTCCCTAGATGTGCTCGAAGACAAAAACTGTCAATTAACAATTAAATCGCCGAAGTCAATGCTCTAAGTAAAATAATGGAGAATATAAATAATGTATTTCCAATTTTAGTAGACTCGTATCCATACGATGAATCAAATCAAGACACAAAAACACTACAAGATCTTGAAAAAAAACTTAATCTTGCAAAACAAAATCAGGTTCAACATTTTAAGCTTTACGCTTTTCTTTCATCTTAACTGCAATTTTTACCAGATTCATACTTCGTGATCACTGTTAAAAATATGAAACATTAAGGACCGTATTATTTGGCAAAATTTATGACGATATTTTAAGTTCAATTATTTTAAGTTGAAAACTATTAATTTCTAACTTCGAGTCTATAGTAGAAATGCTAGTTTCAGCTATGACAATGATGATGATTCAATCGTAGTGAGGTCTTTTAATTAATAAAGCAACTATAAAAGAAGAAACAAAGCGGATGAAATGAGAGGTCATTCCGGTGTTATGTTGCTGCAGAATTTTCTAAACCCAAAAATTCCGATAAATTCAATCATAAATGTGCGGTAAACAATTGTTGCAGCAATTTTGAAAATTTTATTTTAAGTAACAATGTTGAGATATGGTTTGATAGCCAATGAGACAAATAACCACCAAAAGACATCATGAAATATACGGAAGTAAACAACCCCGGGACACCATGAATTTACGGAAGTAAACAACCCCGGGACACCGTACGACCTTCAATAAGGATTTTTTTAAATGAATATATAAAGGCTTCATATAAGTTTTACTTTTGCAGACGATTGGTGATTATTATTTCGGTTATCATGGCGGATGAATATCAGTGAACGTGTTCCTGCATCTAGATAGTTGATATCATGCACAAGGTATTTACGAGACAGGTAGTAGCGGGTGGTTACAGTTCAAACACCTTTCAAATGATTCCATCAAAAGATGTAGGTGTCATCTCATACATCATACAGAAAACAAGCAGAGAGAATCAGGAAAAATATGTACTTAATGTCTTTGATGGATGGTACCGTGCAAGAATATGTCTATACATCAACGTATAACCAGCCTTGAGGAATTATATATATATATATATAAATATATATAAATTCAACAACAGAAGAAAAGCAACACCATGAATGGTTTATTAAATCAAATGTGTAATGTTTTGACTACCCCTTAATAATGATAACAATGAGAATTTCTCAGTTGTCTACTACTTTTCTAAGAAATTTCAAAATATCCACAACCTATTATCATAGTTTTAGAACTACTCATATTTCCCATTCTACAATTTCAGGTTTCCTTATTCTCTTATCTATCTTTTTAATAAAGCATATGAAAAAAAGGAATCAATTTATTTGGAGTGTAAATAAACTCTAATTTTTAGACGAATTACATGCTTTGGTGGCCCTTTCAATTCTGTTGACAGTTTACCTTTCCTACTCTATACACTAGCCTCCAAACACAGCCTTATCGAACAGAAACTTTTTTATTTAAATCAATGTTCATTTGAAAAATATTATTGCAAAATTTGCTTCAACTCATATAAAGACTTGTTCTGAAATGAAAGATAAATAGGCTAGGTATACTGACTGGTACTTTGATCAGATGATTAAATTTTCTTCACAACATCATAAAAAAAAACCCAAAGGATATAGAGTATTCATCAATGACACAAACATACACACACAAAAAGCGAAGGAATAGCGCTTTTGTTGCTGTTCTTCATCTCAAAGTCACAGTGAGGCCTTTTGATGGGCATTTTTTTTTCCTTTCTGCAGAAGCTGTAAAAATAAACAAACACCTGAATTACTTTGATACTGTCCACTCACTGACTCAGATAAACTCTTTAACTCACCTGTATTTGTGAAGATAACTCTTGTCCATGTCAATTAAGGACGATCAAATCAATACAAACCAGTTTTTTACCTGAGGGAGCATCTCATAGTTGTACCACAACTTAGTTAATTTTCACACCTTTTGCATGAAGGAAAAAAAAATGCCCATCAAAATCCAAAAGAGATTTTATCTTTCTGAAACACAAAAAGCATTTAACTTTATTATATCTAGTGGATGCCAGGCATTAAAACTTGTCCAACTTCACAGGTAAGTCTGTACTCAGAGTAATTTTTGGCATGAAAATACAGCCATATTTGTCCGTTTGTTATGATGAACCTTAATGTGCTTTTTATCTGTCTGTTTGTTTGTTTGTTTGATTGTTGGTGGGTTTTTTTTTTACTTTTCATGTTGTGTTGTTGGTCGCATATATCTTCTTTAACCGCGCTTCAAATTATGTATGTGCCGGACTTAAATCAAGTCAGGTGCCTGTAATGCAATGGTTGTCGTTGGTCGATGAATGTCAATTTTTTTTTCGTAAATTGTCGTATCATAAATCAGAACGTTGGTTTTCTCATGTGAATTGTTTTACATTTTGTCGGGTATATACAGTATGGGTTTTGCTCATTATTGAAATGTGTATTGTGACCTGCAGTAAATTGTATACACATAATTTTATTTCTGGTGTAGAGTTTTCTCATTGGAAATCGCGCATTTACTTATTTCTGTAAATTTAGCAAGAAGAGCAGGAATTTTGCTGCTGATTATATTCAGTTATTTTACCATATAACACTGTTAATCAACTAAATGTCTTTCATTGAGAACTGCTATGGAATGCCAGATGCATTTACACGTCTTTAAAGACTGTTGTCAAAGGATATTGATCATTAAAGGTTTTATTCGCCCCAATTCAGAATAATGTTTTAATTTAGCCAAACTATTTTCATTTTGCATTATAATCTGTTTTAAATAAATAGGTAGCGGTTTGGCGACCCTTGTGTGTCCGACTGATAAGAAAATAAAGCATATGTACATCAGAAACATTACCATGATAACAAATGAGGGGCGAAAGATACCAGAGGGACAGTCAAACTCATAGATTGAAAATTAACTGACAACGCCATGGCTAAAAAATAAAAAGACAAACATACAAATAATAGTACACAAGACAAAAAATAGAAAACTAAAGACTTAAGCAACACGAACCCCTCCAAACACTGGGGGTGATCTCAGGTATACCAAGACCACTGTCAAATGTTGACGTTTTTTAAAATATTTCTATGCACTTTTAGAATTGCTTTTCCATATCATGGTGTGTTATGCTAATAAATATTGATTTATAGTAATAATATGTAATATGTAATGTAATGTATTTTTAATGTGCTATACAGTCTCTCTTAACTCTTAATAAATTGATCTGTTATTAATATATTGTGTATATCAAATGTTTTAAAGAGGTGAGACTCTAATAAAGCATATGTTTGTTTGTTGTTTTGTTTTTAGGTTAGTCCATAATCTCTTCCGATTTGTTGGCTCGTGCTGATCCTTCTATAAATATCATTACCTTGATGCATGAATGTATTGGTATTCATTAATACATACTATCATATAATTATTATTTATACATGCCCTTGATGCAAGGGTAAATCTTTCTGGTTAAAGTCGTTCGTTTTCTTCATTGCATTTATTTTACTGTAGTTTGCAGCTAAATTTAACCGTATCAGACACATATAATACGTCTCTGACCGTATTAAACATAAAAACTAAATATTTGTATGTAAACAATTCCCCCAATCCAATTTTTATTTGATTTTTTTAACTAAGCCTTTCATCAAACACTACTGAAAATCGAATATACAATCTGCTAGTTGAAAGAGAAACAAGTACTTAATAATGTCGCTTTATGATGAATCAATGCGCATGTTTGGTTGAACATTCACTCTCACTATTATCTGTTGTGGTAATTCCGTCTAATCAAACTAAATCGGTCTATATTTGGAAAGATTTAAATTTTCATCAATATTACAAATAATATTGTTATGTTTATTCTGTTTCTCATGTTTGTATAAGAAAACAAAAGCTTAACCTTCTAGCTATTTAAAAACCCAGAAATGTTAACGGACAACATATTTGCAAACATAAATACCATTATTTTCTCTAAATAAATAAGAGTAGATGTGAGGTTGAGACCGATGTGGCGAAAATATGTCTATACATAACCGACCTTGCATGCTTTATCTATTTGTAAGACAATTTCAGACTTTTCATGCATTTCAATACAAATTGCAATTCCAAAAATTTTACTTAGCAACGACCACTTCATTGTTCGCTAGATTGCAATTAATGCTACAAATAATTAACTCTTTATTCGTCCCACTCATTACACATAACGACTATGATGATCTAATATAAAATCTATTTTACATAGCCTGAATGGTGATTTGATTACAAAAATATGCAGCGTATATATGCATGTACATTGCAGGGGTACAATTCATTCTCAGTCGACTAGCGTTCTGACTGATTTAATTAGCCTGATTTTTTGTAACATTTGACCCTACTTAGTATGCCCCCATCTAACTAGTGGCTGTCACAACTCATATTCGTTTCTCGCATTTGTCCGTCTAATAATATAAGGGAGCTACCATTTGAGTTTAAGGGGGGAGGGGGCTACGATGAAATTTTTTGTCCTGCATTATTTTTTATAAGTTGTTATTTCTGTACTGCCTTTTTTTTATCTTGTTTTTTTTAGCATAAATTGTCTATTCATGTCGCACACTTTCTACCAAAGACCAATGAGCAAGGGTGTCAATTACTACAACTCACTGAATGGCCTTTAACAAGGAGTAAATCCCATGTAATATTAGAACTTGGGATGACAAAATTGATATGATGTAATTCTTTAGTGGGATCCAAAAATAATATATGATTCTAAGAAGATGGTTTTCCTCTATAATATTGAATATCCATTTATTCAAGTTAAAAGTTTAAACGAAAAGAAAACTGTTTTCAGTAGAGACAAAAATAGAGCTGTCGAAACGATTGGTAGTTTTGGAAAGTTTTCTGTCCTGTACTATATCATTTATCCAAGTTATAATGCACGCACGCGGGTAAAATTAAATAAATCAAACATATATATTTGGTATTTAGCCCTAGTCAAGCAATCCGGACCGTGTAGATATAAAATTGAAGATGTGGTATGATTGCCAATGAGACTAATCTCCAAAAGAGACCAACTGACACATAAATAAACAGCTATAGGTTACCGTACGGCCTTCAACATTGAGCATTATAGAGTTTGTGCTTTTTGTCTTTCAAATTGTACTATTAATTAAATAAAAAGAATCATCAACAAATATTATTATTATCCAACGCTAGACGATAGGAATAAAACATAAAGCCATGATAAATCACAAGGACCTGTTTTGACATTGATAACATTTTAAAAATGATGTGGTATGATTATCAAAGAGACAACTCTCAACAAAATTAAGATACCAAATGACATAGAAAGTATCAACTGCAGGTCACCTGTAGCCTTCAACAATTAGCAAAACCCATACCACATAGTCAGCTGTAAAAAGCCCCGAAATGACAAATGACAAATGAACAATTCAAAGAAGAAAACTAACCGTCTAACGGTCTGATGTATGAAAGAAAAAATGAATGAAAAACAAATATGATATACAGCAACAAACGACAACCACTGCATTAGAGGCTCCTGACTTTCGACAGGTACAAACAGAATGTGGCCGGGTCTATCTGTTTTGAAGGCACCAACCCTCCTCTAATCTTGAATAGTGGTGTGACTGTACAACAAATCTATTCCTAAGGTAGAAATTCATTAGTATTTCAAAAATTCAAAGTTTTGTAAACTCTTCGAAACCCTTAATTAAAATTTGACCAGCAATACATATGTTAATACTCGATGTACATTATATTGTATATATTCAGGTTGCACTCTAATTAACTATTTATTCATTCATTCATTCATTCATATTACGTTCATTAAAGCTTTATTATGGAACACCTTCGGATATCCCAAGTGCTAGCTTCTGATATCTTTGATGTTTTAAGTTTACATTTACCTATATTGCATATGTAAATTGCATTGCACTGAACTGAAAAAAGAAAAACAAAAAGCAAAATGGTTGTTAATTGATTGTTTTTGAACAACAAGTTAAAAATTAATTAACAATGTTTATATAAAGGCGACTGTGTGGGGAAAATCAAAACATCCAAAGATCAAAACAAGACCGAAACAACCCTGAAAGAACTACACCTTTCTTTTGTATTTTGTGAAATACCGTTTATTAAGCTCAAGGTGGCTTTCGACTAATTTTCTGTTTCGTAGGTTCCTGTCCGCGATTGACGTTTACCCGACGTCTGCTCACAATAAAATGTAACGGTAATATATAATGAAGTATTATTATACCATATTGTAACAAAATCTGAAATATCCGGTAATTTAGTCATGTCATATTCGGTTTTAAAAACGATACATTATGAAGAAAAACGTGTCCTTTCGTCTCCAAAATAGAAATTTAAACTTTTGACGGCGAACAAATAACAATTTCAATGAAGATACCAACCTAGTCTGAAAGATTCCTTGAGTGCTTTCTGAGATATCTATTTCCCTTTGGAAAAAGTAGTCATTGACAAAAGCTCTTAAACATCAAATGAACTAATTTCTGCGTCATTTGGTCTCTTGTGAAGAGTTGTCTCATTGGCAATCACACCGCATCTTCATTTTTAATCTCGAAATGAAAAACAACATGTAGCAGAAAAAACAAGTTTATTAACCTTTACAGGAAAAGAAAAATTATCTTTTCTATAATTTAATCAAGCTGATGTATTTTGAACTGCAAAATAGGACAAAGAAAAGATAGACTTTATATGGAAACTATAGTCCTAGTTCTGTTCTTTATAGCTCTCGCCGTAATGGATACGCGCTCATTTTAAAAATGAAACTGCGTTATTAAACCAAGTGGCGAATCCTGGATATCCGGGGGTTGGAACGATCAATGCATTTAAATAGGGACATATGGTAAAAGCCCCCTTTATCCTTGGTTGGGGACCCCCTCTGTTTTAAAAAATGGCTGGATCCACACTTGATTAAACAAAACCAATGGTTGTTGTTTTGACGCATACCTGTATATTTGCACAAAATGAACTTCGTGGTACCCGAACTAAATAAACAGAAACTGTAAAGACTTTATTATTCATTGTCAACAACTACAAGTTTACTTGCTATTCTTAAAGACGTGGTTGTTATGAGTTACACTTCAGTTGACTAAAACATTTGATCAGTAGTATCAGTGGGAACTATAATAATATAGAAAACACTCTACTATCAGACTTTGTCATTAATATTAACCTGAAATCATCATGTTTGGTAAAACAACTGCTGCTCTTTTATGTAATATACACCAACAAAAATTATTTGACGTCACTCCCACGAGATGGAACGACACGAACCGCGTTCATACTGATGTAATAATATAAAGTGTAACTTGGAACTGGTCCACTTTGGTGTAGGTGGTAACTAGTAACGTGTGTGCGTTTATTTTTGGCTCGTGCCAAAGAAGAGTTAATGCATGTTATGCATGTACAGCGGTAATATCGTTGTCTGTTTACCTGTGTGTTGTGCACTGGTAGTTGTGTTTCATTTATTAATCTTAATAAAGGTATTTCGTTTCTTCGTTTGGTGCTTTGTTATGATAAAGAGGCTGATTGCTTATCGAATCCTAGAGAATCTGTCAATCTTTGATATGATTTCCCACAAAGTATATCCGAGTAAAATCTGCATGATTCTATTGTTCAATTGAAATTTTACTGAAAATTTAGATTGACATCTGTGAAAATAGGTATAGTGTCATTTGGTCTCTTGTGGAGAGTTGTTTCATTGGCAATCGTATCACATCTTCTTTTTATATATAAAAAAACGAAAAAGCACAATGGCGTAATTATTTGATTCTACCATATAAAACACAATATAGTTGTTATTTGAAAGGTATAACAAATCATTAATGATGATATCAATGTAGGAAGGACTACGAAAAGTGTTAATGATTCTATCGATGCAGACATGAATGGTGATATCGATGGAGAAAGGACGCCCCAATGGATGATTATATATATCGATGTTAGAAGGGCTTCCCAATGGGTAATAGTTATATCGATGTAGGAATGGCTACCAAATGACTTTATTTATATCGATGTAGGTTGAACCACCAAATGGGCAATGATGGTTATAGCAATGCTTAAAGGACCTATAAGTTTGCAATGGTTATATACATATATATTAGTACATGGTTAATGGTTACATCAGTATAGGCTGGACTACCATTTAGGCAATCTTTTTTTGTTATACAACTTTAAATAAAGTTTGATGAACAGATCTAGCGAGTTCCATTATGTTATGCATTTACTGTTGTTGGTATAAAAGAGAGGAGAAAGATACCAGAGGGACTTTTGACCATAGCTACTAGTGCAAGATATTTTTTTAATCTTCGAGTTAGTCTATGCTAATGCAGCAAAATGCAAAAAAAAACAATTCGCCGACCATTTTTTTTCCTTAGCAACAATAAATATCACGAAAAGACAGAGAGTACTATAGAGATAGTTTATTTGAAATTATCATATACTTAGACTAAATAACATATGATTTTTACCGTATGATAATAGCATTAAATTAAAGTATTTTTCCATATTTTTCGAATTGGTGCGTAGCGGGCTGATATGAAAAGTTTATCACATGCTTCGATTGTTATCACATGCCTTTCCGTAACGTTATCACATGGCATTCCGGTGATACTCGGCAAATTCCGGAAAATACACTTCAATGCTACGTTTTCAGTGAAAAACATTACAAAGTAGTGTACAAAACAATTATTTGAATACTGGAAAGTATATTGTGTAAAATAATTAAATTAAATTAAAAAAAAAAAAAAAAATATATTAAATAAATGCATTTTTTAAGTTTTTCTGAAACATAATTTAGAAAGTTACTTTAAAAAAGTTGACTTTTCCAAACAATGTTCACTATGTATATTGTTGAATTATTTTTTGTCGATTCGTTCATATTAAAATGTGTGTTTTTTTTTTTTTTCTCTGTCGAGGCATATATGATAGAAAGATTTCATATTGAATGTATCAAATTTTGGGTCCGACGTCCGTCAACATTTTACTCTTTCAACTTCTTTTCGGGAACCACGTAAAAGGATCAATATATGAATCTGTTATTTTTCTCTACTGTTGAAGCATATGATAAAAAGATCATAACATGTCATTTTTCATATCGCATGTATTATCAGCCCTCGGTCAATATCAGCCCTCGAGCCATGCGGCTCTTGGGCTGATATTGAACCTAGGGCTGATAATACATGCGATATGAAAAATGCCATGTAATAATCTGATAATATCAAGTCATTCGCCAAAGTATAATAAAAGAAGCATTGAATGAGTATGAGTCAACTTCCCTATTTGATATTATATTTGGACGTAATCGTGCAAGCAGACGACCAACACGATCCATGTCGTGTAAACAAGACACCAAACACTATGAACTTTTTGAACTGTGTTTTTGATTTCTTCGGTGTATTGACATCTGTGAATCATGTTTGTATAATATAATTCTAATTATTTGTGCGTTTTGAATAATTCAAAACTGTAAGCAGGACTAATAAATCTTTTGCAACTAATTACAGTTTATTATTAAACGGTAGTTACCCTATAGCTGATAAACTGTGTCTTTGTTCAATGCCAAAACATCTATTCGTGAATAAATAATGTTTTATCTATGACGTAATGTATTATCTTCCGTCAAGGTTTTTGCCAAACTGAAATCATATTCATTAGCTGAAGTGTTTCATCTCTTCAAAGAAGAGTCCTTAATGCTTATTTTTATGTTGTTAACTATATGTACTTTGTCGGCAAACATGATATGCGTAGAACCTTTAGAAATGAGTAATATGTCAACTCCTGGCGAGCTTTTCTCACCTGTAATTTGCGTCAACTATGTCCATGTAAGTCTAAAAAAATAAGATTTTCACACTTAGAAAGACTAAACAAGAGGCAGGTTGATATGTTGATGTCTTTTATATGGAACAGCTATAATTCGGTTACCAACTTTCGTACTTTGCATGTTTGTTTGAAGTAATTACTGTTATTGCGATAAAAAACAAAAATGAGAAATGTATTCATGATGACATGTTTAAAAAACAAAAGCTGGAAACACATTTTACAAAAATTTGTGTATTTTGCTTAATCATTGGTGTATTTATTTTTGTTTTTCCTGCTGTAGAAGTCCAAATTTCAAATTTATTAAAGTGACTTATTTGGGAAATAATCCTTTTTTTTGATACGAAATATAACTTATCTTTTATACTGTCGACGATAGCTTTGGATTTATTGCTGAGTATAAATTACGAAAGACATTTTCAGACAGGAGTGTAAATGTGCTGTTTCATTTAAATATACAACTTATTTAGATATAAGAAGAGTGGTATAAGTGCGTCATTAACACGGAGCCTTGGCTCACAATGAAAAACAAGCGTATAAAGGCCTAATGATAAGTGTAAACTAATTCAAAAAGAACAACCAACGGTCTAATCTATATAAAAAGCAAAATACAAAAAAAAAAAAACCACGTACGACTCGCAATATCAAATGACAACCACTGAACATCAGGTACCTTGCTTGATTTAAAAAAGGAACGGAAAAAAACTTGTATTTCCGTTTTTATTAAGCTACTAGTAGTTGCATTTACTTTATCTGATAAATATTACATTTGTCTTATTGTTTTGCGTATAGTTTAAGAAGAATTCTAAGACTATGGGTGGCCCATCAGTCTGAGAGTGATCTCGGTCAGTGATTTTGATTAATTTATAAATTAAAATTTTAGTCAGGGTACCTGTTAATGGTTTCTTTTCACTTTCTAACTGTCATTTTCATTTTCAAAGTCATGCAAGTAGGATCTGCTTACCCTTCTGGAATACCTGCATGACATTAACCCCAATATTTAGTGGGGTTCGTGTTGCTTAGTCTTTACTTTTCTATGTTATGTCTTGTGTACTATTATTTGCCTGTTTGTCTTTGTCTTTTTTAACCATGGCGTTCTCATTTTGTTCTCGATCTGTGAGTTTGAATGTCCCTCTGGTATCTTTCTTCCCTCTTTTGTATGTTAAGATGAAACAACACATTTGCATTGTCATTTTACTAGACTTTTCATTTTATACTGCATTACTCAACTTCAACATGTATATTTAAGCGAAGCAACACATTTGCATTGTCATTCTTTTCAGTATTTATTCTTCATGGAAATCGGATTTGTAACAAATTACATGGTAACCGCGAAATAATTACTCTATTAAAAACTAATCATTTCTAACCATAATACCATGCTACAAACCTATTTCTTGTGTTATGTAATTATATTATCCCCTAATTAAAGTTAATGGAAATATGTTGCTTCTGAGGAAACTAAATCGTCGGGAGTCCTTAATAATGGATGAAAGAGTATATAGCAAGGAGATATTCGAAAGGCCCATGAATGAAGTAATTGTTGATATATTATACATACAATCAATAATATCATGGTCTTTTCATTAATAAACCATGCAATATTCACAAAGCAGAACAGGAAGCTATGTCAAGACCTATTTCTGCTTTCTGTATATTTACTGTGGTTTATCATGAATATTCTCACTTAATTGTCTATGATCAGAAATTTAGCTTTCGTATGCATGCACATTGACACATTTAATTTAAATCTCATCTTATTTGATTTGAAATTTTTTATTCATGTCACAGATACAACAACCTAATGACACACTTTACAAAAACAACAATATAGGTGTAAAAATATTTACTATGTCTCGAAAATGTAAAAATATAACTATTCATATTCTTACATATTAAAAGCAGATTTTCAAACTTAACGTTATATTCAATTATTAATTTGCAAGGTTTGAAATCACCTCGAAAACCCCTTTGTTTTTTGTTTGCTGACTCTGCACATATGTATCTTACAAATGTACCTCCGGGGCCTTTTTTTTATATAACAATGTTGCAGTCACATTTAATCAGGAACCTATGACTTCAGATTAAATATAAAAATTTCAGTTTGTGATCTTGTAAATCTGGTTTATTAGCAAAACACAAAATAACAAAATAATTCGCTACTGCAATAGCTGGTTCCGTAGTGATTTAAAACGGAAACAGTTAAAATATTTACTAGTATTACATAAAAAAAATCGAACACAGCTTTAATTTCAATATTATTGACAAAGGTATTTGATCAAAATATTCACCTTTTCTCCACATGACCTGCAATGGGAGTTAAAAATTGCACAATGAATAGATATTTACAACAATTTTCAAAATTTTTGTCAAAGACGCAAAACTTTTGCAAACCATTTTAATATATTTGTTATATTTGTGACTTTTCTAAAGCACAACCTGACATGACTTTTCCGGTAAGTCATGCTGTCTTTACCATTTTTGGCAGGTGTATAATGCTAATACACGAATGCTCAATCGACAGCCAAATCACCACTTGTTTACTTTTCCACCATTCTGTATAATAAACACAGGAATGATATGATATGCCATCGCAGAGTGATTTATCACTTGTTTTTGCGGTTAACCTGCTCGCGTGGCTAATTCATAGATATGACCAATAGAGACGTCCATAAGGGTTGCTAATTATAGGTATCTCAGGTAACCACAGGAATGCAAGAGATAGGCAGGTGCTATTTTGATTGACAGATGATAGTCATTCTACTGATAAATATTAGTTCATTCACTTCGCCAATGCATTGGATCAAAATATATTAAGTTGATGTTAATCGTCGGTCACCTTTATTTCTTTCAGCACACATGTACTGGGTCAGAAGATATTTACGTGTTTTTTTTAAAAGGAGAAAAATATCAAGAGGGCAACGAAAAACCATAACGCAGAGAAAGTCGGACAACACAACAACTAACTAGAAAAGGGAAGAACAGACACACATTAGTTAACTAAAACACTCATTGCCATTTTCATCGTAAAAGTTGCCATAAATAAAATATTTTGTTTTACTTTTTTTTTTTTATCTTTTAGATTTAATTCCAAATTGTTTGAAGCAAGAACAGAAAATTCGTGTATTACAGGGGCTTGTATTAGAGAATTTTAACCCAGGAGTTGCGAGCATTCTTTGAAATAGTACTAATTATTGTTATTTTAGTTGCATCTTTGTTTTCGTTGTCGATATAGAACAAAGCATTTTTTTCGGAGCTGATTTTAGACGCTTCAAAAATTGCAATCACCTTTGTACATCCGTCCGTTCGTCGTTCACTTTGTCCAACAAATATTTTCGCCTCACTTTGTATAGTAAATATTGAACTAACTGTTGTGAGTTGTAAAGTGTGTTAATGTTTTTGTCATACAAAATGACTTCATATTTGGTTAACAGTGATGTATTGAAGCGTGTTGTTGCATTTCGATCCGTCAGAAACCATTTTATTGAAATATACCCTACATCATAGTTTACATATAGACTATGCGGTAAGACTATGCGGTATGGGCTTTGCTAATTGTTACAGGCCGTACGGTGACCTATAGTTATTAATGTCTGTGTCATTTTGGTCTCTTATGGACAGTTGTCTCATTGGCAATCATACCACATCTTCTTTTTTATATCATCTTTAATATATTCATATCAAACTGAAAAGAGTGAGATGTTTTTATGCTTTGTTATATCAAACCGCAAAAACATAATAAAATAACTGTCCTTTTCACTATTCCCTCTTTCTCTTTTTTTTCAACCTACCTATTGTAGTAAAGCATGAAATATTTGACACTGGACGTCTAGCAAATATCAATTATGCCTCATTTTCGTCATGCAGTTGGATTGTTGAGTATCGTGCACTGTGTAGGAGAAAAATAATAAATAAAATATATTTCAATTTTTCAATTATATTTTTTTAAAGAATTGGATAAACTATCTCGCAATAGTTCTCACCTTGCAATCACAATATGTTTACAATCAACTGTAGTTGAGCGCTCCTTTTGAATGACGTAAACAAGCTTATCGACAAATCGTGACAACAATAATTCTGAAGAGGATTTCTTTTATTCACAGTTTTGTCATCCTGTCGTATTGAAGAGTGTGCACGTACAATTGGGACGATTAATTTGTGTAATTAGTCACTTAATTTGCCATAAATTACCCTCCACGTTGAAGAGGTTTATTATAGAGGATCATATCGATTGGATCCCACCATAAGTGCTTGTCCAGACAATTATATGCACTAACTTTGTATCAGGCATTGGAAACATGGCGATTTTTATTCTGTTTAAATTTTATAAAATAATTACGAATTACTAATTAATGATCAACGCAAAACTTATTAAACATATATAGCAACTAAAAGTGGAGGAAATAAATAGGGAAGAGCGTATTCAAACATTTATATTTGATATTGAAAGATTTAATCAATAATATTAATGAATTTCCCATACTGCCCTAGGGTATATTGAAAAAGATAAAAATGTTGTATAATGTGTGATGTTGTTTTTGTTAATTGTCCTCCAAAAAGACTGCAAATTTTTATAAAGATATGATACACATGTACTATTATATCAGTAAAGTTGGTCTTATGCAATGGAAACGGAATTTCTATTCCAACAGATGAATTAATTGGCACACTTATATTGTGCATCAATACTAATTTACTGCACATCTATCTTTCGCCTATCAATCAGCTGTTGTGTGAGCCAAGTTTAGAAACAATTAGTAATCTGTCTCATCACATTGAGGGCATCTAAGTATAGTTGATGTTTGTGTTTTGCAGTTTGTTTTCCCACGTGCTGTGTTGTAAAGTTGATGATGCTCTCAGATGAAAACAAAATGACTTAAGCTGTAAGGAATTTCATCAGCTTACCTATGACGTTCGATTGCTCGTTCTTCCTTTAATGGAACGCAAATGATTATTTGGTCGGCAGGCTGTGAGCTAAATTTTAAACAAGTTAAGCACGTTCTTCTACAGAGACTATATAACAATAGAAAAACAAAGGATATGGGGTATCTATTCATGACACAAAATCAGTACATGTACAACAACAAAAAAACACACAAAAACAAAGACACAGCGCTTTTATTGATGTTCTTCAGCTCACATTGAGACCTTCAACAAGGAGCAAAACAAACTCTGACCTCACTGCAAATTCAAGACGCCCCATAGCACTGGTTTGAGCGGTATGCTTTGCGAAAATATTTATGAATAGACTTTGTAAGATTAAACTCAGTCAAACTTATCGGGCCCGGTCAAAAAGAACATACAGACAAGTAGTACAAATTGTCCATTTCCACTTCAGCCAGTAAGCTTACAGTCATACATATGAAAATATGAAATCTTTTTCTCATCAAAAGAATATCTCCTTTATATGTTTAAACTTGGCCAAAATGCATCTTTTCCGAGTTCAAAGCACGTTATCTTGACGGTCAATCATGAAAGGTGCTTTGGGAGCAATATACTTAGATACTAGTAATCTGATTTCCCTTCAATAAACTTTGCAATTATAATGCATGTATTCGGATTTACTGCATAAGCTATCAGGTTTGTTTTAGCTGCAACAGATTCAAACAAAAACTCTTAAAACGGGTCTAAGGTTTCCAAAAAGGGTCCTCTTTTTCACTCTACCATAAGTAACCTCAACAAAAAAGGTCTATGTTAAAGCACAGTGTAAACATGCATATTGATTTACTTGGTACATTTTTTTACAACATAATGATGGATAAAACAAGGTCAGACAATCTTTCATCCAAACAGATATGTTAACATCAAATGCACGTACACATTTCTTCAAAAGTACAGTACTCGCAAAAGGTCACGTTTAAAATCAAATGGAACTAAGACGGTATCCTTTGAAAGGAAACCAGCATTAAAGATAACAATCTTGTTTTAATAAGAGATGTATGATTGATGTAAAACTAAAAACAATAATGCTGAAGATATACACCAAAATAAAAACAATCTGTATTGTTTCGTCATTTATTTAAGAATTGAATGCTCTTTTTGTAAATTTATTGGGGTGTAAAAGCGTTGACCGAAGTACATTTTGTATGAAGCGCGGAAGCGCTTCATACTTAAAATGTGCGCACGGTCAACGCTTTTACAACCCTATAAAGTTACAAAAAAAAGCATTCAATACTTATAATTACATTTTTACCTATAGGATCATGAAAACACGCCTTTTATCAAGTTTTTATTTCATTTACCTGTGCACTTTATTGTGGGACCTCGTGTCATCATGAAAGAGAAGTTTTATTGAGTGATACAACTGCTTAAGGAATAACACATGGTGTGCAGTTAGCCAATCAGAATAACGTATTGTAATGAAACATACATCTAATGTAATTATGTTTAACTTAATCAATTGTTTAATTAACAACTTTTCCATGTAAATACAACAGAATTTGACGAAAATCCAAATTCGACAAACAGACACCAAAAATATATCTTAAGCTTGCATGCATAATATATTCTTGAAATATATCTAAATCTATCGATGCAAACTTATGCCAACCAAATGATCTAAAAATAAGTAATCTGGTTATTATTGATTGAAAAAAATGAGATTTCCTTACATTTCGACCTCAGAATATATTTCAAAGTGAATACATAATGGTTCTAAGAAACAAACGAAAAATGTTTGAATCAATCGTTTATTAAATGATTGTTAAGTTGTTATTGTTCAGATTAATTTAATTTGCACAACCTAATATAGTTTATACAGTGGAATTATAGAGAGAAAATATATCCAGGGGGCAATTACTAACTATTAGTTGAAGAGAAACAGACAGCAGCATGGTGAAAGCTTACTCATAATACTAACTTCCTTTTGTACTTTTTTTTGTAGATTTCAATTCCGATATTTAACGTACAGAAAGTAACAAATCTTACAGTATAAACAAAGTGGAATTGAACAGACGTCTTTCTGGGCAAGACTCCAAGTAATTTTATATAGATACTTTATTAACTTTGTTTTTAAGATTTAAGAATGATAAGAATAGATCTAACAGGTTGGAATATCTAAAATTAAATAGTATGATTCACTATACTATGATTTACGCTTTTTCTAAGTTCATTCATGAAAGTTTGAAGAGTCAGTGGCCTTGTTTTGTAGCCTTGTGATCTTGAATGTTTAGAAGAAGCGTGTTTGATTCGTTTTTGCACACTTGTGAATTTTCTGAAGATAAACTTTTCCAGATGTTAAATTGAACCAGTTCTTTTGAATAGCAGGTCTAAGGTCATGTACAACATGTATAGTTTCTCTCTCGATATCTTCTGCTATTTAGTTTTTTTTCCAACTAAGCAATTATTCCACCTTCATTATCAGAGATATGTGAATCCGTTTTGTTTTTTTGAAATATTAAAATAATGTGCGTCAAAAAGAATTTGATCTTCCTGAATAGAATTGCAAAGTAACAAAAGTTATGAAATATTTTCAAAAGTGAATCATACTATTAGATAATCCCGATGTTTTTAGTTTTTAATTGAAAATTTTTACATAGATTTTCAAAAATTGCAGTTCTATAGAATTACAAAAAACGTCATAATACATAAGCCATCATTTTAAGCTTTCCAAGGTTCCTATGTCATACAAGTGAGAGGTTTAGCTAGCTATAAACCCAGATTTAACCTACCATTTTCTACATAAGGAAAGGTCTGTTCCAAGTTAGGAATATGACAGTTGTTTTCTATTCGTCTGATGTATGAGCATTTGATTTAGTTATATATTATGAGGGACTTTCTGTTTTAAATTTTTCTTTGAGTTCGGTATTTTAATTTATTATTATACTTTTTACTTCTTAATATTGGAAAGATATGTGTAGATTTGATCATATGTCTCTATTTTCCGTTGACTCCAAACCAAAGGTCAACCAAATTATTTCATAAAAGGCTTTGTGAAGATCGATTTATAGAAGATAAGAAAAAACATCAGGCAATTTTTTGATTTCACATTTAGATATATGAATGATGTCTTTTAACCCATCTAATAGCTGAGTATGTTTATCTCATAGAAATTTAGGATACTGCAAACATAAACTGATTGAGGAATCCAAACAAACATCCATGACAATTTTAACTTTTTCTTTTCTTTTTCATCATTATGCTTAAGTAATAACAAATCAACGACTTCAGCAATTTTTGTCATTTAGCAACTCGATTATTTATACATCCTTTGCTCCAAGTTATAATTTTTCACAGATGTGATAATTTCTGACGATGGTCACTTAGGGCTCTAATATCTATCAACGTGTTAACAATTTCTTTAGCTCTGGATCTATGCCACTTCAGATTTAACTTTTAGTCCTAGAGGTTATCAATAGCAGTGGTTCGCCAGTAACATAATTTATAAATTGTATTTTTAAAATTCTTAATTTATACATTTTGAAGAAAACTAAAGGTTCTTACGCACTTAGTGTTTTAACGTTAATTTTCAAAATCTAGAAACGCCATTCGGATGCTAAAATTTTCATTTTGGGGTTCGAATACTTATATTACCCCCTATTTTTTCGATTCTAAAACGTCAATTGATGCATCCAAAATTTGGACATTTTTACCTATTACATACAAGTGAAAGGTTTATCAAGCTTTTAGACCCTGTCACAAATAATTGTAGCCGTCTGTCTGTTAGATAACTTGTGGATGCAATTAATCATTCTATGTGTTTGAGATTTTGATTTTGCCTTTTAATAAAGGACTTTACGTTTTGAATTTTACGAATAGTTAGGTATTTTTCTTTTGTTCGGTGGTGGTGATACCCGACATACATATTTTGGGATGTATACTTTTTTCGAATCCCTTTCTTTTACTGGTATATAATAATATTTATAGTTTACTATGGTTTCTTGTAACATTTTCCTGGATCTGGAGATTCATTTAACACTCATCAAAAGGTCAAAAAACAATAAAACAATTTATCTGTAAAGAATAATAATTGAACTAAAACGCTTTTTTTTTAGGAAAATATATTTTGCTTAAGTTTGCCTTTTTTTTTTTTTTTTCTTTGATTTTCTATTTCATTGTTTTGAATACATATCTTTTTCACTTCAGCCTTTCCATAATTTTTGTTTTGTTTACTATGAAACGTTATATTTGTCCACGAACTGTTGTTCTATCCCTTAGGACCAACTGTAATTTCAGTAATTGTAAACAATGTCTCTGACCTTGCTGCTTCTAATATCTTAAATGATGAAACAATAGCAAAATATCAACGCCTTTAAGAAATTTTTCAAAAGATTGCTATCAGATAGAAAATTAAGACTTTTTTTGCGTCATAAAATATATTTCGGTCGATAATAGTTGTATCTTCATTAAAAGTACTACGTCTTGAACACTATGGTATTGATTAAGATTGGAATTACTTGAGAGAACGATGGCAATGGTCTAGGCCAACATTATTTCAATAATTTCTGAGCATTATATTAGGAAATTGACTTGCATGAAAATGGGAAAAAAAGATATAACATGGTGTGATAATAATGAAATAAGTCCAATAACATTTAATAATAGAAGTTATGTGTCCAATGAACACTTTGATATTGTGTTGACGAGGGGGTAATGTCAAATGTGAGAAATTTAAATAAGCACAGAGAACATACAAAGATAGCATTCAAATATTACAATTGAAAAAAAAAACGCAAAACAAAATCCTTGGCCAAACGAAAGACAGATAACACATACAACACTATACAATGAACAATAAAGATTGTACAACCGGGACCCGTGGGCTTTTTGGCAAATAGTTATGGCAATACAATCTTTTTGAATTAAAGTGTGCACATCATGAATCAATGATTAAAGTATGTTTTGCTTCTTGATGCAGTTATGAATGAATAGTTATGCGTATACCACATATTAACAGTTACATCTGGGGCTATTAACTTACTACGATATACACAGGTCAGTAAATTCCATATGGCTCGAACAATAATAAATGGTGGTTTTTTTCAAGAAAAATGGTTCTTTGTTGGGTACCACAGTGATCCCACTTATTTCAAGAACAAATTCACTACGGAAAATGATATAAATATGCTGGATTTATACACCGCGGGACGTGCACCTGACACAAAAAAGTGCTGCAACAGAGTTTGGAGGAAAAACGACCGAATTCTGCATAGGTTATACGGTCGCCATCACAAAACGGTTGAACTATAAGATGTGTCTGTGTATCAATTCACCAGCGACATGCTTTTGCAGTCTTAGATACCAAGATAGTAATCGCCTTATCTGAAAATTTACCGACTTTGTCCTTTTTCGGTTTATGACATGTTGATTGAGTGATGATTCACATGGTATGTGCTACGTGCATAGTAGGAGATGTGTACTTATAAGTGCACCTTGTTTCACATCTTTGGAGTCCATGTGATTTCCTCAGTTTTTTGGTTGTTTTTGCTTTGATTTATCTTGGTAATCGAATAATAATATTTGAATATCGGGAAACTACCGTTGCCTCTAATTTACATTTTAAGACTATGTACCTACAATATTCCAAAAACACTTTTAACCTTTTCTCAATGAACGTTTATCTGCAATGATAGTAAAAATGGTTGAATAAATTGTCCTCATTTTAACGTTGTATGGAAACTTATTAAAAATTTTAAAACAAGATCCCTTATTTCGCGTTAACTAATACTAAAGTGGAAACTTTAGTAACATATATAGATACAGTGACAGTTTACCTAGATATAAGAAATCTTATGAGTGCCAATGGACAACTGTCCATCCAAGTCATTATTTGTAAAAGTAAACCATTATAGATCAAAGTACGGTCTTCAACACTGAACAGCAAGCTATAAAGGGCTTGCATATTTCAAATACACTATTAGATCTTATTATTAAAAGTTTACCTCTTATCCCATTGTCCCTTAATGGCTATAACGTTTTCTGTTGTGATTGGTAATATCGAATTTAAGACACATTTTTGAATATCTGTGATCATTTTATAAATGGCGTATACCATTTTTAGGGATCGTAACAAAATTAGTTCACCATATATTAATAAAATCAAAAATTTATGATAATACAATCTTATTATTTTTATTTCTTAATTAATCAATCTATAAACTGTGCTATTAAAACTAAATTTAGAATGGCGAAATTTCCCATAATCATAACATATAACTGAATATCATTTATAATCAATAATCAATGAGTCATTAGTGTTACGTTCTACAGTTGTTTATAGTATGGACATTGTTCTCTGAATAAACATGTTTATAGCAACTAGAGACTCAGTTTTAGGTGTGATTCTGACACATCGTGACCATACAAATTCTGATAACAAACCTTAGGGATATTGTTGAATGGTTTTTATATGTTTTCGGAAATTTAGCGATCATGATTATCTCATCCCCATGGCAAATATATTTGTTGTAAATTGATGGCTAAATGTGTTCCAAAAAACTGTGAAATTTACAAAAAAGTAAAATCACAAAAATACTGAACTCCGAGGAAAATTCAAAATGAAAAATCCCTAATCAAATGGCAAAAATCTATAGATAAAACACACCAAATAAATGGACAACAACTGTCATATTCCTGACTTGGTACAGGCATTTTCTTATGTAGAAAATGGTGGATTTAACCTGGTTACATAGCGCTAAACCTCTCGTTTGAATGACAGTCGCATCTCATTCCATTAAATTGTCAACGATGCGTGATCAAAAGAGACATAATAGGTAAAATTGTTAAAATAGTGGTTCAACTGGGACACAGTGCAACATTTTCATGCAAAGCTCTGATTCCTTGGTCGATTTTTGCTTAAACTTTTTTGTTAATTTTTGTTTATAAGCTCTATATTTTTTAATGAGCTTTGTATTTAAAATTATTTTTTTTCAAGCTTCACTTAACACACATTTATTGTAGAATTATGCATCTGGTGCAGATCATTGGCAACATCAATGCTGATCATCAACAGAGATTAGTGAAGAAAACAACACAAACAAATTATTAATTAAAAACTAATTTTAGATTGAACACATAATTTTGATATGAATTATTTGCCTCTTTTAGTTTATATTTTAGTATTCATTCGAACGTTTTGTCTTCGTATCAAAGAATTTTAATACTCAAAAGCTCACATTTGTCCTTATTGTTAAAGAAAAACCTAAAACGATAAGAAAAAACACTCTTTATTTCGGATTAATTGTGAAATGTAAAATCACAAAAATACTGAGGAAAATTCAAAAAGGAAAGGTCCTTATTAAAAAAATCAAATGGCAAAATCAAAAGCTTAAATACATTAAACGAATGGATAACAACTGTCATATTCTTGGTACAGCCACGTCATAAATGTATCAAAGAAACATAAAAGGGCATATACACAAAGCACATTATCAAAAATGAAAGACAAGAATACAAAAAAGTTTTATAATATCACACTAAAGGTATGTATAAGAACAGATACACGTCAAATGTATCAAAGAAACACCGAAATGCACATAGAAAAAGCACATTAACAAAAATGAACGAAAAGAATACGAAAAGTATCATAGAAAAATAACACAATGACGGGATGTATAAGTATTGAGCCACATCAAATGACAGGTTCCATTTACAAACTATTTTATATTTGTATCAACATTTGAATAAAATTTAAGCTAATCTTACGTTTCAGAAAACTATAAATAGAAATATTTGGCACCTACTGAAGGATATAAAATAATTACATATCGAAATCCAGGATTTTTTTGAATATTTTCCTAAAAGGCAAAGTAAAACCTAGATATTAGACATTTATGCATTTATGTCTAATATCTAGGTTTTGCTTTGCCTTTTAATTTTTCTACGTGCACAGGTTTGTCTGTACTAAGAGTAAATCTTGTGGTTAAAAATACAAATGTTTGTCAATACGTATATCTTATGATAAATCTTAAATATTTATAACACGCAGGTTGATCAATTACAATAAAATATGCCAATGATAAAAAATATATGTAAATATGATTTTTTTTTCTTTCCTTTTTTTAATATCAAATGGATTGGTACAAAAGATGGATTTCTAATTAAAAATGGTGAAACAACACAAGCACCCGAAATTATAACTCCATACTTTTAACTGATTCATGACTGTCCTTAGTGATATATGCATAATATTATGTGTACCCAGTATATGATTAAATCACACATTTTAGATAAAGTGTTATCATTTTCTAAAAATAAATCTTATTATGACTTTTTTGTATTGTCATATCTTTGTCATATTTAGAATTTCAGTGTGGAACAATTCTCGACATAGCCAGTCAAGTGATGCTGGATGACGATTTCAATAATCATACTAATATGTAACTCATCAATATATTTTTTTTATTAATCATTTATTACTATTTTGACTAGATGTTTTTCTTACTAACTATGTACTTCTTTTGAGCAGGTTTTTAATTCATTTATTTTGGATTTTATTTTTATTGAAATTTTCTCCCCTTCTAAAATAACAGGTGAACCAAAGGTTGACCCTTGTATTTTATCAACCATGAAAATATTTATAATAAGTAAGAGTAAGTCGATTAATCTCACACTTTCATAAATGATATATTGATCAAACTATCTTGTTAAAGGAGTATTAATTCAATATTTTAAAAAAAGAACTGTATTTAGCATTGATCGTAAGAAAATACAAAAAAGTGATACACCTAGAATTTGTCAATTTCTAAAATGTACTTGTTTGTTGCTACTAGAAATAGATCAACAAACAAGTAAACAAACACTCCAACAGAGCGATGATTTATAAGAGGAATTCCAGAATCTGAATGAGTTGTCATCTAATTATCGATGTAAAAAAATACTGTTCACTGTATCATTATGTCTTCTTCTATTTAATTAAATCTATACTTAAACAGAATAGTTTCTTAATTGTTTTCAATAGTAAGCTCCATACTAGTATAAGATGTGTAAAATATGTGTCAGAAAGGAACAAAATTAGATCACATTGTTATAAACGGATGCACACACATTAACAGACCCTTATAGAAAACGACATACATCCACAAATCATAACATATATAACATAAATACTCATGGTAGTCTGTCAAACATCAATTTCAAATGTTCAAGTCAAGGTTTCAAAGATAAATAATATGAAGAGAATGGTTGCGCCTGTCCTAAGTTAGGATCCCTGGCCTTTGTTACTCTTTGATGATTTTTTTGTTTTAGTTTAATTAAATGTTTTGGATTTTAGTATCAGGTCCATTTCCAGGGAACTTGTTCACATTTTTGTTTCGGGACCAACTAGAGACCCTACCGGGTTCGGGATTTTCTTGCTGTGTTGAAGACACATTTGCGGACTTCGGCAGTTTTTTGCTGTTGGTTGGTGTTGTTGTCTCTTTGATACATTCCTGTTCCTGATTTCCATTCTCAATTTTACATTTATATTTGCAATAAAAAAAAATCAATTACCCTGCTTCTGAAATGTCTTTAACCCTTACGTGTCCCTTCAGTTAAAAAGTTTATCATATGCTTTAGTCTAAAATAAATGTTTGTTAAATTAAAAGATAAATTAAGTTAAGTTTGAAGCCATCGAGTTCTGAATCATTACATAAAAGGCAAAATTGGAAAATTGAACAATGCGTCCATACAATGTGTTCCAGTATCGAAGAGAATTAACAACTGATAGTTTACTTTTCTATATTCCATCTAGTCTTTGCGTACTGTGATAGGAAGGATTTTATTGCAATCTTATTGCCTATTATTGAAGTTTTTATTGAATGGTCATCCTTTTAATGAATTCCTATAAGAATTTATAGTGTGGTGTGTGTTTTTATGGGGATTCTTTAAGGTTTTACGACAATCATCGAGAAGGTGGTTGTTTAACAGACTATTCAAAAAAGATGCAAAGGAGATGTCAAAGTGACAAGAAAATTCAAGAAACCGGATACAACCAACACCGTTGACAGAATGGAAGAAAGACGATCAATGGTCTACAAAATGCTACAAGGAAGACTAAAAAATATATAAAATGACCCCACCCCCCCCCCCCCCCCCCCCCCCCAAAAAAAAGAAAAAAGAAAAGAAAGGAGGACGAACATTAGGATTCGATAGACAACAATTTTCCACAAGTCGTCAACTTGCTCCTGTCAAGTATAAATCTCAGGAGTAGCCGCAGTTTTGTCTAACACGAAAAAGAAAGGGGAAGGGAGTGTAACTGTCACGAAAAGAACACATTCATTGAAGATAACGACATGTTTTACACGAAACAACAAACTGAAAAGATACAGTATCCTGATTTCAGCTAATATTACGAAGAATGCTTTAAAAACCTCAAAACTTTCATTTTGATTTATGACGTTTGAACAGCTGTATACAACTGTTGCCTTTATGAAATATACATATGGAACTTAACAATGTAGTCAATTTCAAAAGTATTGGTTGCTCTGTATGATCTTTTTATGTCCTAAAACTTTGAATAAATTTGGACATCGTCAAAACTTAAAATATTGCCATGATTTCGAATATTGTCATTTCTTTAAAATATCAAAAAATTTCCCGTAGCAAAACATCGAACTGAAAAATAATAATCTCCATGTATAGTAACTTAAAAAATATGAATGCTTAATAAAGATTTAAAGTTTAGATTAATGTGTAACTTATTCATAACCTTTTTTATTAATCATAGTAACCAGTAACTTCTCTGACTAATATGTATGTTGCTTTCTTGTGGTTTTTTATTCTTAGAAAAAACACGTGTATTGGTAATCTCATTTCAATTAATATTCTTTAATATCACAATAATTGGAGAAATGAACTGGTGACCCCTGTATATGATCAACCCGCAAAACAGTTCAAACAATTCGATTAAACTTGGGGTTTTTTTTTCCAGTGAAAATAATGATCGAATTATTAAATATTTTATAACATTAAAAGGTATATCAGCGGGGAATTGTCACTTGCACAAAATTCTTAAATGCTAGGTTTATAACTTAGGAAACCAGAAACGCGTTTCATCCAGATGAAGTGTATTTTGTCTGCTACGAACAGAAAATTCATAGAAGATACTAGGTTCCGTCTATATCAAGTGCATTTTGTCTGTTACTTTAAGAAAATAAAGCTCAAAATATAAGTACTCATAAACTTCAACAAAGTGATGATTCAATAGAATAAGAGGATTTCCAAAATATATCGTGATATATTCATCTGAATATCGATGTTGAAAACAGTTTTTAGAATAATTTACAGAATTACAACTTTTTGCCAGATTTTACGAAATCTACCAAGCAGTTTCTGTTCCATAGTGACACCATTCATTCTGCTAATATCGAGTAGAAATTATGTAATAAGTTTAAGTAAGTTGATGTTTATCAGAAAGTCACGGGATAGTAGATACATATATACTCATAGTCATCTATCACACATGCATTCCATAATTTTCAAGTCATGGTGACGGCGGTAAATAGTTGATATCTTTACAGCACAAATAAAAACCTATCTTTAGAAACATGGACTTACATCAGCAATAACACTGCTTCTTCATATATAGTCCTTACTTGTCCCTTAAAAAATATATCTGTAATATTGTAGAATGAAAGAAACCTAACGTATCGTATCATTTAAGGTAAGAAGATGCAAAGGAGACAAATTAAACCTTATAAACTGAAGACACATTGAATACGAAAAAAATGAATAGTTCACATAACACTACAAGGTCACCTAAAAATAAGCAATACGACCCCTTTCCACCTAAAATAAACGAGGACAAACTCAGGTACTCCGGAAAGATAAAATAAATCCTCTACGTATACTGTTACGTCCTGCTCGTGACAAGATAAATGTCAGTAATAAGTCGCATTCTAGTAATGTCATAAAGAATGAAAGGTAATTTGTAATGTGATTAAAACGGGTAAAAAACATGTTTTATATCATATTGAGCTTTTTCGATTTATTTTTTTTACACAATAAACCGTGTGGAACCATACTATTGGGCTTTTTGTGCTCTATGGTCGGGTCGTTGTCTCTTTGACACATTCCCAATCTCCAATATCAATTTAACTAAATGCAACGAAAAAAATATAATATGTTGAGTATCTGCTTTATATTTCAAATATTTTTTTTCTTTTTTCCATTACTACATTTTGTATGTGTCTGTCCGAATTCGGGAGCTTCCATATAGTAGTTTTCGTTTTTTTTCTCTCGTTTTGATTGGTACACTTCTTCAAAATATTTTGGCCTTATAAAGCTGGCTATACGGTGTGGTTTTGGTAATTAATGAGCCATTCGGTTTACCTATAGTTACTTTCACTTACATCAGTTGGACATTGCTTATTAGTTGTCTTATTGACAATAGTACAACATCTTCTTATTTTGTTTTTTATATTTGTTCAAATGGTTAGAATTTATTCAATATTGAAATTTCAAGTCATAATAAAAGAAAGGATGAAGATTTGTTGACAAAAGTACAATCACAAAAATAACGAACTCCGGGAAAATTCAAACGGAAAGTCCCTAATCAAATGGCAAAATTAAAAGCTGAAACACATCAAACAAATGGATAACAACTGTCATATTCCTGACTTGAACGGGCATTTTCTTATGTGGAAAATTGTGAATTGAACCTCGTTCTATAGCTAGCTGAACTTGTCACTTGTATGACAGTCGCATCAAATTCCATCTTCTCATTACTTCTATAGTCCTTTCGGAATACAAAGAGGCATTTAATTTCAAACTTATTATCTTTTATTGCATATTTTATTGAATGGTTATTTGATAAATCAATTTCTACAAGAAATTAATTGTGTATGTGGTGTGATGATTTTCTGAGAGCTTAACGATAAGCCCCAGGTAACTGTGTATTAAACAATTACAAAAGAAGCATTATAAAATGGAGACAAAAAACGAAAAGTTAAAATCAGTCACAAAATATCACAAGGAAACGAAAGCTTGGTAAACACGAATCCAAACACAAATTAAAGTACGCAGAGGGATAAGCAATTCCATTTCCTTGGTTACATCCATCGTTTTGATCCTTAAAAGTGAAAATATTTGAGGTTTCAACAATGAAGAAAGAGCACAGGAATGATGTGTACGGCTACCACAAAAAAAACCCACTAATGTTCAAGATATAAATGAAGTTTTACGGTAAACTTTAGAATAACAATAGGAATAAAAATTATCAATCATAAAGTTAGGGTATGTTTATGTACAGGTAGTGAACTCTGCTTTAAAACTCACTGGACAAAATTGGACATTAATAGATTAAATTTATTGACAAAGGTTTTATATTTTGGTAAACGTCTCCTAAACATGAATAATTATTGTGAGATTCTATATCTTCATATATTTTAAAAATCAAGAAAATTCGCCTATAAAATAAACGCGTGTGTCAAGAATTCTCAGGATAGTTATTCAACGTATCCATAAAAGTTTCTCACTGAACTAACTAATAATGTAACTCATCAATGTAATTTTTCATTTCTTAATCATTTCTTATTAATTTTACCAGTACTTTTTCTGACTAATTGTGGCTTTTATAACTCTTAGTCAAACACGTTTATCGTTAATTTCTCTTTTGTTAAACTATTTTATAAATATAAAAAAAAAATGGGAGAAACCAACAAGAGAACACTGTATTTTATCAAAAATCGAAAAGTTAAAAATTGTTTATTCAGCTTACACTTTTCTGATTCATGTTAAAATTTTGATCAAATCATTAAAACGCAGTTTGAAACTAAAGAATTCACATCTTTATACTTGAGCACTAGCAATTATAGAAAGAAAATACGAAAATGGGATACAGCGAGGATTTTTCAATTACTAATGTTATCTTGTTTGTTTCTGTTGGAAATAAACAAACAATCAAGTACACATACACTCATACATAGTGGTGATTTAATGAAATAAGGGAAATTCCAGAATCTCAATGATTATATCTTAATTGTCATCTAAATATCGACGTGAAAATGTGTTTTAGAAGTACTTACTGTATCACAATTTCTTTAATCTATACTTAAAAGAGAGGCGAAAGATACCAAATGGACATTCAATTTTTTAATATGTGTTTTCAGTTAATCGTCACTTTTATTGATATTGTACCATATGTGGAAAGTGAATATTTGACAATAAAATTTAAGATAGCCAGGCACTTATATATCATCGTATCTATTTTTGACATTTTTACCCATGATGTCTTTTTGTTTTGATCACACATCGTCAATATATTGCTAATGTCGTACAATAGAGAGGTTTAGCTATCTATAACATCTACTCAAGAAAATGTTGCACCTAGTCATGAAAATAACACTTATTATCTATTCGTTTGATGTGTTTGAGCTTTTGATTTGCCATATGGTTATGTACTTTCCGTTTTGAATATTCCTCGGAGTTCAGTATTTTTACTTTTGATCCTAATAAAAAAAAAGCTCAACAACACTAAAAATCGAATGAACCCGAGTGCCCCGAAACCATTAATGTTAAACTAGATTTACCAATCATATAATTCAGGTAGTTGCTGTAGATTCACTCATTCTCTCGGGTACCAATTTTCGTGGTTTAAGGAAAACTTGCATATTTGTTGATATTTAATTTCGTGGTTTTGACTAAGTCTGCATGCATACCTTTGAACGATTTGTAATTTGTTGAACATTTAAATTCGTGCTTCCTCTGTACTCACGAAATTCACGAAAATTTGTATCCAACGAATATCAATGAACCCACAGTAGTCGTTAGTATTGGCAAGTCGTGATGTATCAGTGATTAGTCATGATTTACTATTGTTATGTCATGATTAGTAATTTGTGAGATATGATTTATAATTGATGAAATCATTATTTATATTTGATGAATCATGAGTCATAAATGATGAGGCATGATTCACAATTGATTAATCATGATTCATAATTGATTAATCATGATTCATAATTGATGAATCATGATTCGTAATTGATGAATCATGATGCATAATTAATGAGTCAAGATTCATAATTGATTAGCCATGATTTATCAGTGATGAGTCATTATATATCAGTGATGAGTCATTATATTTCAATGATGAGTAATTATATATCAGTGATGAGTCGTCATTTATTAGTGATGAATCATGATGTATTAGTGAAGAGTCGTGATTTTTCAGGGTGTGATAGGATAGTCAGTATATGCTTAATAATGGTCGTAAATGACACAGATATTCTAGAGCAATGAAGTTATGGTCCCAAAGGTATTTGTTTTTAAGATTTTTTTGTATCATTACAATAACAACCAATAACCTATCTATCTTCAGTAGCTCAAATCAACATATCTGCACGTATCTACTCTACCCTTATCTGTCCCTGAAGTTAATAAGATAAAAATAAACCTGATATGGTTTTTTTCTAAATAGGGTAACTTATTTGATGCAGAAACCTTTACTAACAAATAATGAAATTTGCAATCCATCTGTGGACAGTATGAAACAATGATTTAGAGGATCAAAAACGAATGAATTTACATCATCTTCATTTCTTCTAAGTCTTTGTTGAATATTAAAAGAGGCCTTTTATTGCAATCGTATGACATTTTATTGTAGCTTTTATTGAATGGTTATGTTTTTAATCAATTTATACAAGAATCTTATTATGTGGTGTGAGTTATTATTGTGTTTGTGTATAGTTTTAAAGCAATCATCAAGGAACATGCTAAATCTTGTTCCTCGTATTATTTAAGGTAAGAAGATGCAAAGGAAACAAATTAAACCTTATGAACTGAAGACACCAAAAATACAAAAAATAAAGAATAGTTCACATAACACTTCAAGGTCACCTTTAAAATAAGCAATACGACCCCCTTTCACCTAAAACAAACGAGGACAAGCTCAGGTACTCCGGTAAGAGAAAATAAGTTCTGCTCCTCTACGTATACTGTTACGTCCTGCTCGTGACAAGATAAATGTCAGTAATAAGTCGCATTCTAGTAATGTCATAACCAATAAAAGATAATTTGGAATGTGTTGAAAACGAGGAGAAAATATGTATTTATATTATCTTGAGATCTTTTAATATTAAATAACTACAATAAACCGTTTGAAACCATATTGTTGGTCGTTTTCGTGCTCTATGGTCGGATCGTTGTCTCTTTGACACATGCCTAATTTCCATTATCAATTTAACTAAATGCAACGAATATTTGGAAAAACAATATAGTATGTTGAATACATGCTTTATGTTTCAAATCTGATGAACAAGCAGCCATACAGTCTAATACAAATGCATTTTTAGATGATTATTGAAACCCTTTCAGTTTTATCCACAAAGAATTTAATAATTTTGGTTTACATATTACGTATTTCCATTTAAACTGCATTTTTTTTATATACTCACAGTATATTACTAAACATCCTATATCATGAATAAGAAGGTAACTAGAATATATGGCGTTAAATGTTTATATACAACTTCATTGTTAAATAAAATATGGCATGATCTGTAACTAAGTAATCATTGAAAATTAGTTAATAAAAAATGAAAAAAATATATTTCAGTCACTTTTATAGAATTCGATTTATGCATGATAAATTATTCAAACTCATTAAGAATAATATGTGTAATTTTTTCGTAATGGAAAGTACATAAAATGACATGAAAAGATGGGGGCGTCGACGTAATTTAGTCTTGATTTCTTATGAAAATTACATTAGTAAATATAGTAAAAAAATGAATATCAAGACAATATCAGAATTAAAGCAATGGTTTATTGCATGATATGGAATTTGGTACCTGTACCCGAGAAAATTGTATCATTCATGTTATTCCTATCACGATTTAAATGCGATGTCACCTATCAAGAATACTGGAAAACAAATATCAACCAACATAAACTGATAACATACAAACAATAAAATTCGATCAAAAGGTGAATGAGAAAGATTTAATCAAAACACGACATGTATCTAATTTAGTTTTAGTGGGTCGTTTTTCTACTAACTATAACAAATACCCTATCACTTCTATCAGAGATAGCAGTATACTATAAATGTTATATAATTCTGGGAATTCTAAGTAGTGGGGTTTTTTTTTAACTTTGCGGTTTCATGAACCAGAATTATTTAAGAGATATGATTGTCAAATAGTCGGCTTCTGATATGATAATTTGACATTTACTCTTAAGTTGATGATGTAACTGTCTGCAGTCAGTTTTCTGGGTTATGTTTTATTCTCTAATTTCATCAGTATGGTCGAGTTTTCTTCTTGATTTTTTCTTCCAAATTGTATTTTCAGATTATTTGTTTCTCAATAAAAACGACCCCTTGCAGTTTAAGGACGATTTCATTTCAAATTGATCGATATATATTGTGATTCACTAAATATGATAGCTTCGTGATTTAAAAATAATACCAACATTAATAATATTGCAAATTGAAAACCACATCCTTTTACTTTCACGCACACGCAATCCTGGGTACATGTAACAATTGTATATCATTAGTCAATGTAATGTTAAAAATTACAAAAGAAACATTATCAGGTTAAACATGGTTAGACATTTACAAAATGAATGATAATTGTTGTATGTAAACCAACAAAGTATTTTGTAAGAAATATATTTAGTTTCGTCATTATTAAAGTAGCATCCACCTTCCTACTGAATGATTTGATCAACCAAAAAAAATAATCAGACATTTTTTTTAAAACCAAGCAAGAAAGTTTGGTATTAAATTTTAGATACTAATATGAAAATAAAGAGAGGTAGCGACATATGTGTTATCCTCTCATTTTCCAAAAAATGGGAAAATAGATTTAATCAGATATGAATACTCCCTCCCCATGCACAGATTTAAATGATAACCCATTTGTTTTCATCTTAGTACCTATATAATTATGAAATCATTTTCATAAAAGAGGGGCTAAAGATACAAGAGGGACAGTCAAACTCATAGATCGAAGGCAAACTGACAACGCCATGGCTAAAAATGAAAAAGACAAACAGACAAATATATTTTTGGTGACTGGTGGACTATATCTGTATTACATTATGTTAACTTATTTGGAATGGACTATACAAAAACAAATGTCAACATATCAATTTATTATCAACAACAACAATTTTAAACAGACTTTTTTATTACAATTTAATTAATAGCATTCACCATAACAAATGTGATATTTACTCAAAAACTTATTGGTGATGAGGTAAGATAAATTTGTAATCACTCCAACCTTCTACAGTTTACCAACAAATGCAGGTGCCATGATCATTTATACTAAATCCAGGATATTTTGACATGAAAAAAAACATATCCAGCTGCTACAGTGTTATTTCATTTGACCTTGAAATAAATGATTAGTTATATAATAAATGAATATTGAACAATAATCTAATGTCAAATCATATCACACATTTCTACTGGTAATATAAAGATTTCAACCTAAACTACATTTACAAGGATGTTTTTCTGATAATATGATGAATTTGTTCTAAAATACAATTTCGCGACCATCTAAATTTTCTTTATATAAAAATTCCTCATTTTTTTTTTTGTAATCTTGCTATGTCTTCTTTATCGATTGATGACCTTTGAACATCGGTAAACCATTGTTACCTTAATTTATGAATTAAACCATTAAGTCCGCCATTTCTATTGTTGGTTTTATTATATTCTAACTCTTGCTTCTGGACGGGACTTGAAATCGTGTGACGACCGATTTATGTATATTACGAAACATTTACTTTTCTTAGCTCCAGGGCTTCGGTTATAAAAAAAAGTACAAAATGTTTGCTCGAACCTCCAAATTCAGATTAGATTCTAAGTTCAAGTATGATAATTGAGCTCGAAATGTTATGACTGCAAGTTCACAATCCATTTGGAGCTCAGACTATTTGTTTGTTTTCCCTTTCATGAGTATTTATTTATTTACCTTGACTTTGACTTTGAGATATTACCTGAAAATCGATGTACTACTTTAATGTTACCAAAGTCTTAAACTCGTTTCGGCGGATCGATGCGAATGGTATATGCAATATCATTTATATCTTGAAATCATAATAGAATTATTTATAAATTGAATATCTACATCTGTTTCATCCTAATTATTATTCTTAAAAAGTGAAACTTTATTACATTAATAATCCATTGCATTAATGTCTACAGAAATGAGTGTACTTTTATATGATTTGCCTTGACTGAGATTCTACTGGACTTATCGGGCAGTTCTTCATGCACTTTCTAAAGAAGGGCATCTCGAAATAGGTATGCAAAATGCAATGCCTCGTTTCTGGAGGGTTCCAGTCTCCATTTATGTTAAAATATCTTTAAACAACGTTTGAGTGCTCAAAAATGAGAAGTTACAAATGAAATGCAGAATAGAAAACATATATTCTGCCCTATTCAGCATAACCGATTTTTTTTTGTGGCAGTCGAAATTCCTGCATTTGTTTAATTCGACCAATTTTGAAGAATCTACCTATAAAGTTATTCTTTATTGTTTTGTTCATAGGGATGCATTAAAAAAATCCATTTTATTCCTTAGAAAAATGTGCAATATGGAATACAAAATGCAAAATTGAATATGGTTTCATATCAATCAATGTTCAACGGCTGCATGGAATGCCGGTTAAATTACTATTATATACTGGCATAATAAATAAAGTACATTCAGCATTGTATGGATCGAATTACATATCTATTCTTCAGCCACAACAGTTCTACAATGATGCTTTTTTACGCAGAGAAAATTGAATTCTAATCGATATCGTATGATTCATTGGTTCTGAGCTATGATCAAATATCAAATTGTGTAGTACTTTGATTCTGTTCTGCTGTAGCCTTTCCATCTGTTTTATTTGACGCGACTACAGATATAGAATACAGATTAGTTTTATAAAAACAAAATTGATTTAACTATCTTGAGGGAAGACCTTTAGTTTGTGTTTGATATAAGATGCCGATAGCTGCAAAACAACATGGTTAAAGATCTATGTCTTGTATGAAACAAAATCGTTTAAATTCAGAAAAGGTGCAATGTTCTTTCATTGCAGTAAAAGTAATTATTTCAAATACAGATATGCCACTACACTCACTCATATATTTTACACAATCAGTCACATAGGACATAGGTCAATGGACAAACCAAACAATAACTTGAAATTTGATAATAAAAAAAAACCAGAACTTATCTTCCCATTTTAAAAAAGGTTTCTTCGATTAATGTCAATGGTGCCAAATATATGTCTATTTCTGTATATCAAATACCTTCTTTATACTTATTTTTATTTGAATGAATTTACACAAGACTCATCAGTTACGCTCAGATCAAAATGGTTATAATGCCAAACAAGTACAAAGTTGAAGAGCATCGAGGACCCAAAATTCAAAAAGTTGTGCCAAATACGGCTAAGGTAATCCATTCCTGGGATAAGAAATCCTTATTTTTTTTCGAAAAAGTCAAAGTTTTGTAACAGGAAATTTATTAAATAAAGACCATATAAATGATATTCATGTCAATACCGAAGTGCTGATTACTGGGTTGGTGATACCCTCGGGGACGAAACGTCCACCAGCAGTGGCATCGACCCAGTGGTGTAATTAGTTTTCAAATGTACCAGGATTATAATTTAGTACGAAAACCTTCTTCCAGAATCGAGATCAATAGTTTAGGATGGAATTTGTTTTAATGCTTGAGAGATTCAGAATCAAGAAAAGGGTCTTACAGAACAGGCAAAATGAAAATGACCAACATATTAATACTTCTTAACCCTATTATCCGACTTGTTACTCCGTTATCTCGTAAGCAGTGTACACTGGACATGATTAGTATGGTACATTTATTGTATGGTGATATTTAACGTTGGTAATATATAGATGATTTGGTTTTTCATGTGTCTAAATGAAATATGTACATATTAAATAACCTTACAGTTATTGAACGGTGTATCTAACTTATGAATGATCCTCTGTTAATTTCAAGGCTTTAAAATCTGTCCTTTTCCAGGTAAATAAAATATTGATTGTTTCTATTCTCGTCAAACAGTTTTGTTTCGATGTTTGGTCTTATGAAGTACGCTGACAAAACGAGTGTAAATTATACTTAATTAAAATCCTGTTATTTTTATGTATTATGTAATTTTGTTTCTGCACCTATTGCTAGACGCTTGACCGCAAAAGAAAGGAATTGCTAACATCTCTAGGAACGCATCTCTAGGAACGTGTCTGACGTATTAAATTATGATCCTGGTACCTTTGATAACTATTTACAAGACTGGGTCGATGCCACTCCTGGTGGACATTTCGTCCCCGAGGTATAACAAGCCCAGTAGTCAACACTTCGGTGATGAATATCAATTATATGGTCCTTTTTATAAATTTCCTGTTACAAAACTTTATTTTTTTTCGAAAAACTAAGGATTTTCTTATCCCAGGAATAGATTACCTTAGCCGTATTTGGTACATTTTTTTGGAATTTCGGGTCCTCAATGCTCTTCAACTTTGTACTTGTTTGGCTTTATAACTATTTTGATCTGAGTGTCACCGATGAGTCTTATGTAGACGAAACGCGCGTCTGGCGTATTATATTATGATCCTGGTACCTTTGATAACTATTTACACCACTGGCGATGCCACTGCTGGTGGACGTTTCGTCCCCGAGGGTATCACCAGCCCAGTAGTCGGCAATTCGGTGTCGACATGAATATAAATGATATGGTCCTTTTTATAAATTTCCTGTTACAAAACTTTGATTTTTTTTTTCGAAAAACAAAGGATTTTCTTATCCCAGGAATAGATTACCTTAGCCGTATTTGGCACAATTTTTTCAAAGTTTGGGTCCTAAATGGTCTTCAACTTTGTACTTGTTTGGCTTTATAACTATTTTGATCTGAGTGTCACTGTTTAGTCTTATGTAGACGAAACGCGCGTCTGGCGTTTTAAAGTATGGTCCTGGTACCTTTGATAACTATTTACTCTTGTCGATTTCTTAACAACAATGTTTTAATATCAATAAGTTCACAATGCTTCTTTCAAATTGTTTTATAGAAAAAAAACCGGTGGTTTCGAAAAATTTATTGGTTTTAAACATGAAGTACCAAAGTTAGTCTGATGATTACCTAAACGTTCTTTATTGATGAAGCGTCATTGATTTAAGGTAGATTCATGGTATACCGCCATCTTGGATTGTACAATCACAGTACAAAATCGGTCTAGTTATTTGCCTAAATCTGCAAATTTGGAGACATATTTGCAATTAAATGGTTAGACTGTTTTTTTCTATATTAAGAAAACTTGTTAATTACTTGTATTGTACAAAATATTTTAACAAATATCAATTTTTTTTGGTTTTAAAATCATTTTTTTCAAATGAGCCATTTAAGTGGAGATAACTCTTTTAGAACAAAATTTATACTGGGCTAACAGGGAATTTTTTTATTTTTACTTGTAGCAAGAAAACAAGTTCGGTGACACCATGTTTTCTTTTTATTTTCTTAAAACATATCATGAAACCTATCTTCTCACAATTTATTTCAAAATTCTATCTCATAGAATTTTTTCTATGCACACTAATGTAGTTTTTCATGAACAAACTAACCAAATTTTGGAAATTTTCAACGACTTATAGCTTAAAAAATAGCACGGTTACCGATACTTTTTATTAAATTTTTGAAAAGAGCATAGTAAAATCTTCATTTTGGCAAATTATAAAAAAATTCTGTCTCAAAAAATATATACTTATGATCTACCTTAATGAGGAAACATCCTCTTCAATATGAAGTGGACTGAAACAGTATCAAATTAACGAATTAAATGTTTACATTTATTTAATATTTAATTACAAAAGATACATTTCATAACCAATACAAATGGATTTTGTAATTAATAGACGATAAAATTCGAATTACCTTGATTTGCATGCAATGATTTAGTTACTTTATCAATAAACAATGCTAATTATTTATTTGATACCATATGGCCTCTTGCCTTGCTGTTTCCTGTATTAAAGTGTAACTACAATGTATTGACATACATTGTAACAAGTATAAGAAAATAATTATAAATATTTGCTGGAAAATATAGGTCTCGAATGAAGAACATCTGGGGAATGACGTGTTACAACAAACATTTCTTTATTACTGACCAGCAGCAAGATCGACGGAAATGCCTTCGGACGGATTTATATGCTATAAATAGTATAAAGTAAAAGTATGGATAATGAATCGGTTCTTAGTTGCAATAAATCTCCAAAGTTTGTTATAATCTTTAGTAAACCGAAATAGACATTTGTCTTTACAACATTTTTACAATTATTAGAGTAAATATATGTGATAAACGCTTAGAGTATTATGTTTATTAAATAGGCGCTATATAAAAGCTATGAAATAATAAAATAAAAAATGGGTACAAAGGTGTAAACGTAACGTTAGTTCATTAGAAAACATAATATTCTTATGTCTCCTATCTATCGTATTATGATATCATTTGGGTGTTAGCGCCAAAGATAACAAGCATTCAATCGTAGAAAATATCACTTTCATAAATTACAACCACATTAACTGTTACTTTGTCTACAAGCGCGTTTCATTCAAACATTATACGGTTACACCTTTGTAGAACACTATAACACTCGCTGCTTTGATTACTGATGTTTACTTGAAATATTTGGTCGGTGTGTGTGCGTGTTCGCAGATCGTATACGTTGCTTCTGATTTGCTTGATTCATATTAGTCCTCTAGTTTTTGAGCCTTGACCTTTTACACAATCGGTTCGATATAATTGTTTTTATTTAGACCAAAATTTAAGCCACATCGTTATATATCAATTTCTAATTTCTAAAAAAATGATCTTAAAAATATTGCCAAGGTGAAACAGTCCTCCAAAAAGACCATCATAATATGTCAATTTGAAGCTTTCCAATAATGAAGTAGGATCGAGTGCTCGCAAACATGTTTAACCTCGTCATATTTTTTCTTGTGCCTGTCAGGAGCCTGTAGTTGAGTAGTTGTGTATTCATGCTTGTCATACTTGTTTATCGAAAACTGTTCTGTAATAAATTAGGCTAATAGTTATTGTTCCAATTGATTCACATTTTTAATGTCGGGGTCTATTGTATCCGACTATACGTTATCGGTTTTTCTCAATATGAAGGTCCTACGGTAGCCTAAGATTGCCTACATCCACTTTGTTTGAACTCTGGTGGATGGATAGTTGTCTCTATGGCAATCATAAAACATCTCCTTAGTCCTAAAACAAACTTGTCATGCATTCTAATTTCTAGGTTTAACCCACCATTTTATTAAAAAATTGCCTGTACAAAATCAGGAATGTGATAGGTTTTACTTGTTGCGTTGCTTGATAAAGTTTTACTTTGTCAGTTTTTGATGGACTTCTCTTTTTAATAAACCTTGGAGTACGGTATTTTTGTTGTCCCTATGTTTAGTTACAACTACCAGGTAAGTTCAGCTGCTAGTAGTCTGGATGTTCCCAATATCCATCAGTTACCAGTCCCTATCATAATTTAAATGATGCCTCTTAATTGTAAATGCCCAGTTATTCAATCATGTAATCTAGACTTGTTTCATCTGTTTATGCACCTATGCAATTTTGTTGCATCTAATATATTTACATCTTTTTTTTTCATCTTTTGGTTTCGAGCGCACATGGTGATGTTTAATACTTTACAACTTTTTGTGCGATTGAAATCTGAAAGTGTAGTTTACATAAGGATACCCCGGGACAATAAACAAATTACTTTAATTTATTGATATATCCTTTTTTATATTATTCAAAGGAAGTTTAATTCGACTTCATAACATAAAAAGTCTTCCAAAAAATATATTGTGTATTCAGAACAACATTATTTGAAGACTGTTTACTGTTATAACATAGTTGTATATGGCCTTCGATTTCTTTTTACTTTAAGTAAAAAAAATTGTTTGTCAGGAAACGATTTTTATGTAATTAGCTTTGTTATAATCTCTGAAGTAGGTAAGTTTATGTTAAAGACAAGCTGCTGCTAAAAAAAATAACAAAAATAACGGAATGTCTAGTTCACAAAAAAATATTACAGTATGCAACACTTAACTTTCTCAATGGTTGTTTGATATAAAACGGCAAGTGTGATAATTACGAGAGGTTTTTTTTTCAGAGAGTAAAGAGAAGAACATCGAAGAGAATGTCTCACCGCAAGCACTTGTCTCTGAAAAATATACCTATATACCTTAACATTAATCTTCAATCAAATTTCTTAATGAACTCTGTTAAAAACACGTTGAAAACTAAGATAACTTGTAGCAGAGCAAGATACATATTAAAAAGTGCAAAAAAGTCATTTACTTTTATCTAATATGGCAACATCAAACGAATCATCAAATGAATCGAAAACAACTGTCATATTCCTGACTTGGAACAGGCATTTCCTTGTGTAGAAAATGGTGGATTAAAACTGGTTGCATAGCCTGTTAAACCTCTCACTTGTATGGTAAGATAATGTTCAAAATATGGAATTGTATTATATATGACCCCTCAAATTGAATCTCCTCTCGATTAACCAGCTCATTTGCGTGTTCAACATTATATGAACTGCATGCATTCTTAACGAATAACACATCACCTCCTTTGTATAAAACTTGAGTTTTAAGGAATCTACAAATAATCATCGCTAAAATCTTTTATCAGAAGATTTTGAATATATCAGCACACGTTGTATACTTTTTATTGAGAGTTTATACTAATATGAGCGACATGATTAGTTTAACATTCGGAGAAAGATCTACTTATTCTGCCGGACCACTTGAGATCACTACTTAGTATCAGGGCTTTGAGTTGCTCAGTATTACATTTTCTATATTTTGTTTAGTATACCGTTGTTTATCTTTTGATTGTTTTCTGATTTTTTAAATGGTATTATAAGTTTGTTTTCTACTTTTGAGTTTGACTGTCCCTTTGGTATCTGTTGTCTCTTTTTACGATGCATGTATCGTTAAACAAGTAGTCCAATCCAGTGATCATCGCTGACTTGCTATAGCATATTAGTATATTACGTTTTTGCTCGTTTTTCTCTAACTTTGTCTTCATTTTTGAAAACATTTCATATTGCAGTTCATAGGGGTAAAAAGTACTTTTTCGTTTTGTTTGATATCTATTGAAGTATGAAAATGATGATAGTTAATATGGCGAGACCTAAACATATTAATTTCTCATCCTGTCACCATGACACCATCCTCATCATTATCACATAGAAACAATTCTAAAAAAACAATTATATTTAAATGCTGCTCTGTGAACCTAAATATATATATACAACAATTCTGACTACTTAGTTAGAAAGACAAAGTAATTGAATTGATAGTAACTAAACTCAAGTGTTATACAAAGGAGGTGAGGAGTTATTCGTTAAGTATGCATGTATTTCACATAACGTTGAAAACCCAAGTTAGTTACAGGAGGGGAGGATACAATAAGTGCATACATTTTTCTATTGGCTACATTGACGTAATTGCCTTTCCTGTCAGGAAATGCAATTTTATTACATTTTTCAATTTATTTGCTTATTTTGCTCTTCCTTTCAAATACATCAATGACAATTTAAATAGCAGTTTGTTAGATCTTAGTTCATTAGTGTATTTTCAAAGTATCTCTTTTCCCGAAAATTAGAGGAAAATCTACGTTTCTTTTCATTTTAATGAGTAAAAGATTAAAGATTAAGATTCTATACATTGTTCATTTTTTTCTACAATGTTTCTATGAACCTTGATTGGCCTACATTGTTATTTATGTTTTTCGCATATGCACTCAAACGAATGTTTTAGTTTGCTTTTATGCTGTTATTTTGGGTTTGTTTTTCTTCAAAAAGACTTATACTTCCGAACTTTTCATTTGAAGTCAGATGAGAAAATTTTACTTACTTTCATGGAAATATAATGTTAATTTCTCCATTGATAGTCGAACGTATTTCGGGAGGGGGGCTTTCTTCTTTATCTTTCATAGCATGACACCTTCAAGTTGTATATCAAAAACAGTGAACTGATTAATTGATTTATTAAAGGTCGTCTTTCCGTGTAGTACAGCGTTTGGTGTCACAGCAAGGTTGCTACTCCATCAGCAAAGTTGATCCTCGTCATCTTGATAGTATTGGGACATTTAATTGCATGGGTAAATTTATGCATGTATTTGTGTCCAGTGTACCTAAAATATAAAGTCAACAGTAGTATACCGCTGTTCAAAGGTCATCAATCGATTAAGCAAAAACAAATCTGGATCACAAACCAAAACCGAAGTAAACACATCAACTACAAGATACAACAACGGAACAACAGAAACAATGCAACAAAACAAACGCCAACATACATATAAATGTTTTAAAAGAATCATTCGTCGGTCATCTTCGACTTGTGATTTTTTTTTATCGTCTACTATGTTTCTTCTGTCTCTTTTTTTCTACGCTTCTTTTCTGATAGTATTTACATGAAATGAAACTCCTTAAAATCAGTGTTTATATATGCATGTATGCATTGATTAAACTTTTGTTAATGCCGGTATAACAGTTCATTTTATAAAGAATTATTTTAAATAGTAAATCAAAAAGAAGTCACCAGGATGAAACAAAATATGAAACTAATAGGAATAGAATACTGCTGTAGACAAATTGAAAGAAACTTATAAAATTTGACATGAGACACACGTTTTCCTAGATTGAATGCATTCATTTATAAATTATCAAATACAAACACGATAAACTGGCCGAATAACCAGGATGACGAAAAACTATAAAACTAGTAGGAATATATGAAATAGCTGTGGTGCAACAACAAAAAATGTATCAAATATATTGTTTTGCTAATTCTTTCATTTCGATGACTAAGAACTTGTTGCAAGTAATCAATATTCGGACTGCAGAAAAATCATTCCACTTCGTTTGGTCCTATACTAAATATATAAACATTTATAGAACAGAATTGCCATCTGTTGCTTAAGGATAATTCTCACATGTGTCTCACATGATGTCAAGGCCATCATACATTGACTCATAATATTAAGTCCGACATCTGCTATATAATCAAATCGTTGACAATTACATAATATCTACGATTTATGAAGGAATTATGAAGAAAATAAATGTATGCATAGCCAATAGAGATTTGTATGCAGGATCACTCATCTTACACATGATATAGACTTTCAAAAATAGAAAAGATGCGTTTGAATTTTTAAACATTTATAACTCAGTTGTACGTCATCTGTCCATTTTTAAATTCAAACTTAAAACAGTATACCTTTGGAATATATATTTTTTGTTTGTTGCTAAATTAGAAATTGTAAAGCAAGACTAAAGCGAGTGTGTTCTTTTGTCACAGTCTTTACCTGTTTGATTCTTGCATTATTTTTTTGTTGAGTTGTCTGTTAGAAGTATAAACCTGTCGACCGGGTAAAATCAATTTCTGATATTGATTGTTTCATGATTTTGCCCGGACAGGAAACTACGAAATATATTTAATTTAGTGAAAATGATAAAAACATGCTTAATTGAATATGAAACACTTTTTTCATATATTAATGCACTGATTTATGAATTTTAAAATACAACAAGATTTTTCATTTATTACAAGCTTATAGGATGAAATTAACGTTTGGTCAACTTCATCAATATATAACAATTAAATAAATAACTTGTATATTGGTTTATTTCTAGTTATAGAGACTTCCTGCATGGAGGCGAAATATGGATTCCATTTTGCTAAATTCAATCTATAGCTTATGAAATTTCTAATTACTATAATTTTAAAACCTCATGCACGGGATTTATTTTTTTCAATCATTCCAATCTATTTCCCATAAAGTAACACTTCTTGTATAACAAAATTTCAAAACAGCTTATGTAATCAATATGAAATTGAATGCATGTTCCGCATCTGGTGCAGAAAAATTGGTACCGTTAATGTTATTACTACCACTGGGTCGATGCCTCTGCTGGTGGACTGTTAGTCCCCGAGGGTATCACCGCCCAGTAGCCAGTACTCCGGTACTGGCATGAAAATACGGATTTTTTTTGTGTTATTAAATTTGCTGTTACAAAATATTAAAAATTATTATAAATTAAGGAATGTATCTCCCTCGTGCAAAGCTCTGATTCCTTTCACGGATTTGGCTGTACTTTTTGGAACTTTTGGATTATAGCTCTTCATCTTTTATATAAGTTTTGGATTTTACATATTTTGGCCACGAGCATCACTGAAGAGGCATGTATTGTCGAAATGCGCATCTGGTGCAGAAAAATTGGTACCGTTAATGTTATTGATATTTTCATTATTTGTTGTATTTTTGCAGGGCCATTTCCAGGATTGTTAAAAGGGAGCGTAATTCCAGAAAACGGGAATTTAAACATCCGATAGAACCTAGCCAATATTTCTTCATCCGATTTCATACTAAGAAATGACATTATATTCTAATTAAGGGAAAGGCGTACACCATCTACGCCTCCTGAATCAGCAACTGATTTGTGATTTTTAATTCAAACATATCATTTTAAATTTGACTGATACATTTTCACTTTAAACATTTATTTGTTTTTCATCATTGATATTTTCCCTATAATTTCTAAGTAGTTTAAATGAATAATGAAAACGTTTGTGTGAGAATCAATTCTTCCTTAGTGAATTTGTTGTATTATTATTGTTTCTATATTATTCATAATGCTGTAAAAGGCACACCTTTGTGACTTATATATTGATTATTTTCAAATCATTTTTTTTTACTATTTCATTAATGCTTATATATATATGTTGAATTTGATGAATGGATAAAAATTTGAAAAAGAAATCTGCTGATAAAGTTCTCTTCAATTGATAAAAGTAATAAAATTCAAATTCAAGGAACTGAAACTTGTATGCTTTACATTTAAAAATAGTTTTCGTTATGTGTGTCATATCATCAATATGGGTAAACTTTGTGGCTAGCACACTATAACTGATAAACATTGCGGTTTGTATTACACTTGAGTATTCAATGTTTCCGTGATTAATAAAAAAATATATATAATTTTAGCCAGACTGAAGCTGATGCAATAGATCAAATGTAGTAGTACATGTCCGGGACGTTAAATGTGTTCAATTTCCTCTGTAATTGTTTAAGTCGAAGCTATTTTTGCTCTAATGATCAGCATTGTCTTTTTCCTAGAATTGTTTTCAGGAGGTGAACTGATGTTTGAAATTTTAGGAAACTTATATCCGTGTTAGAAAACATAACCGAATACAAATAAATTGGTGTTAGATTGCGTTAAAATCATACCTATTCATTTAAAAGTAAACAGGTGTGTAATTTTTTTATAAATCAAATATCTATCATGAATGAAACATTTAAGAAAAGGCAATTCTCACTAGATTTGTAATAAAAAAAACACGTTAACTGTAATCGTTGTCAAAACATATATGTTTAAACCAGATAATGGTTTTTATTAATGTAACATCTTCCAAAAAAACTTCTAAAATCCAAAATATATATTTTGTGAATCTATACTGTCTACATAGCTGTAGTCAAGTATTGAAGAAATTGAATTGTATGTGACTGTCATATAGCGAGAGATTTAGCCAGCTCTGCAACAAGGTTAAATACACTATTTTCTACATAAGAAATGCTTGTATCAGAAATATGACAGTTGTTTTCCATTCTTTGACATTTAGATGTTGCCATTTGATAATGAATTTTGCTAGGGATTCGGTATATTTTTGATATTTTACTTTTTCTTTAAGGTGGAACAAAACGGGATTAACTACTGACAAAAAAGAAGATATGACCAAAACAAATACAAAAAAAACCCGATAAAACAAGAATCAAACATATTACACAGAAAACTAGAGATTAAGCAACACGAACCAAACCAAAAACCGTGGGTGAACTCCGGAATAGTAAATTAAAAAGTTTCTGGTCCATGTGTAGATACAAATCCGGTGATCTATCGCCTTCCGTAATATCACCATCAAGGAAAAGAGGATGCAATTTTTGTAACGACAACTGAAATATATCAGTGGTCATCTGTGACAAAGGTAGTACATAAAGGTCATATATCGTGATAAACTTTTCAAAGGGATGACTATGGTGTGTCTTCTGTACTATTATTTGTGTGTTTATCTTTTTATTTTTAGCCATGGCGTGGTCAGTTTATTTTCAATCTATGAGTTTGACTGTCCCTCTGGTATCTTTCGTCCCTCTTTTTAAACATTATCATCCACTTGGAACCCTTGTTATAATAACATCAATGCAAGCCATAACCTTGTATCAAAAGATTTTATGACAGGACACAAAGGCTCAGGAATGTCGTATAAACTAGGAAATATATATTCAATTCTCAGACGCTACTCGAATATTGAACAATAGGAAAATCGGAATCATCTCTGTGTAGCAAAGTTTAGTTCTCAATCTACCCTCATTGTCAATCTCTTGTTGTAGTTTTAAGGCAGACTTAATGATTTATGTAATATTTTTTATTCAAATTCATTTTGATAAATACATTCATCATAGTTACCAAACTTGAAATCATTTAGCAAAAAAAAAACATCATCTATTATATATGGAATTCAATATTAATTATGACTTCTTGTTCCTTCTTCATTTTTCTTGAGAAGCTTATGTTTGAAGTCATAAGTGTAAAATCGCAATCAGAGGGACATACTTGTATTTGGTTCCCATATATATGCCGCTTGTCTATTGAAAACCAAGTCCTCAGAATGTTACAAATATGTCGTTTATCAAAAGAGCATTTTGGTGATGTAAGTTTCAGTTATCATTCTGCTAGAATCACAGAATTACAAAGTGTCATTTTATTTCTCGTTCTAAAACAAGATATATCTGCATGTGCGTTGCCCATTATGTTTTATAAAACAGTTAGAGAGTTTCTTGCAATCTGTATTTGATTTAAGTATAGAATCTGGAATTCTAGTGTAAAGTATGGGGATGGCAAATATATTTACACTATTGCGTCAAGAGTTGGGATTTAATGAAAATGATGATACGAATATGTTGTCCCTTTGATTTCATTCTCTTGTGATAGATTGATTTTTTAAAGATTTTATGTACTAGTTCTTTTAGGTCAAAAGTTTGTCACCTATTGGAAATTCCCTATAATATTTCTTACAAAAACATGTTTTTTTAAACATTGTCAAAAATGTATTTGTATATATTTCGTCATCGTCTACATTTTTGTACAACATTTGGTTGATTCGTAGGTCGGGATTGTGGTGAAATTTGTCGCATCATGCTACTAAAGATAAAACATGATATCATCGTAAACGAGATTAATTAAATATATATAGCATGGCTGAAGTTTATGCAAATACAATCATCAATTTATGTAAGAACTGTGAGATAACATACTAGATACTTATTAACATCGTTTATTACATAATGCCTACACTTTTACTAGACTAACAATTATCGTATTACTTGACCTGCAAGAATAGTAGATCAAAAGTTGAGCTCAAAAACAGACAAAAGATATCACAGTAACAATCAAAATTATAAGTCGAAGAAGACAGACAATACCAGGGATGACCTACGTATAACGACAAAAAGGCATCACACAGAAAACTAAGTCATAATCAATACATACCCCCGCCATAACCCGGGGGTAATCTCGAACGCTCTGTAATGAATGCAGTTCCTGCTCCATTAGTTGCAACCCACCGTGTTGTTCATGACAAGTACGAACTCGGTGATAAGTGGCATTCGGTAATGTCACAATCAAAGAAAAAAGAGTACGGGATTGTGGCAACAACCATTTGAAGATATCCATTGATTCAGATTATAACACAATGTTGACTGCTGCACCCCTAATTTTGACTTTTTAACCTATTATGTCTGTTTGTTTTGTTTACGCATCGTTGTCATTATAATAGAATTTGATGTGACAGTCATACAAGTGAGAGGTTTATCTAGCTATAAAACCAGGTTCAATCTACCATTTACTTCAGCAGAAAATGCCTGTAGAAAGTCAGGAATATAACAGTTGTTATCCATTCGTTTGATGTGTTTGAACTTTTGATTTTGCCATTTGATTAGGGTCTTTCCGTTTTGAATTTTCCTCGGAGTTCAGTATTTTTGTGATTTGACTTTTTGCCATCTGTCTCACAAATATTCTATCTAATCATATCAAAGCGTCCATATAACTTGCAAAGAGGTGGCTTTATCGGAAGGAAACTTTGGTTTTATACCTAATGTGTAATCAGCAACTCTCTATGAAAGAAACGCAAGGTGTGTAATATCGATTCAACTTGGAGAAATATACTCTATATACGTGCTGGAAAAAAAGTACAACAAAAATACTGAAATCCAATGCAAATCAAATCGGGGGAAACCATAAATTGTTTTCAAAGGTACCAGCTTTATAATTTGATATGCGTTTCATCTACATGCGACTCATAAGTGACGCTCAGATAAAAAAATAGAAAGCCAAACAAGTATAAAGTTGAAGAGCATTGAGGACCCAAAATTCCAAAAAGTAGTGCAAAATACGGCCAATGCAATATATGCCTTGGATAACAACAACCTTAGTATTTCGAATAATTCAGGCTTTTAGAAACAGTATTTTTTTTAAATGTCTATATAATTGATACTCATGTCAACACCGAACTCCTTTTTATAGGACATCATCAATATAGTGGAATGTAAAATTGAATAATACTGATTTTCTTTTGAAATAAATATATCTTACATTATGAGTTGTCTCTTCCTTTATAATGACATTGTATCTACCCTTGTCTTATTCATAAAACAAATTTGGATTGATTCTTTCGATCTGTCTTTAAGTTAGGAATCATGAAAACTTGTGTAAAGGATTTGTAGGAAGCCAAATGTTTTTTTATGTTTATGCACACTGAGAGAGACTCAGATTATATATACTCTAACAGATCTTTGGCTTTCTAAGTGTTTCTAAGTTTGCAAAGAGCAGCTAGGAAACCAGTGAATTTTTGCCTAACTAAAAACAAAATGAGTATAAATGATTTTATATGAAAAAGTGGTTATCTTCACTTCAGTCAGAATAAGATTTTAAGCAAACGATCAGATAAGAGGTGAAAAAAATAATGAAAAACAGTATATATAGGCTATATTATTAGTTCTCGTGCTGTCTTTTTGAACCAAAAATATGTTGTATTGTTTTACCTTTCTGTTCAATAATAGACAGAGAGCAGGATAAAGATACCTCTTTTTAATAGAACTAAAACAGTATTGTTTTAGGAAAAATCGGTCGAATGGAATCTTCGAGAATCTTCTCATCCAATCTCCATAATAAAAAGCGACAGATGACATAATTTTGTGCATATATTCAGTGTGTATGTCCTTGGATCTACTGATGTGTAGCTACGGTTGGTAACCGTAAAGGTTATTATCCTTTTAAAAAAAAACTTCGATTTCATGATTAGGCACAGCTTATATCAACTATATTGATTCATCATTCATTACAATATATTTACAATCTACTATACTTCTGATGTGTGAATGGTGTCGATCGATATTGAGTTCTCCGTACAGATACAGGTATAGCTGCAAAAAAAGTCGGTTCTGGTAGCTAAAAATGTTCAGATAGCTCGCCACTATGACAACAACCCACGCATTTGGGATTTTGAAAATCGGTTTACTGTCATCACTTCGATACCTTTAGCTTGAACGAATTGATTGTGTTACGTTGCGATAAGTACACGGAAAGAACTGATAAACATGAATTATATACTATGCTAATAAAGGCCATTTCAGCAATAACTATAACAATAAAAAAGTTTCATTATAACGATAGATACAAACTTCAAACTGTCAGCGTTTTTGTTAAGTTTTACATTGTTCTTAAACGAGTGCTGAGGTTTATTTGTTATGCACTACAAATTGTATCAAGTAATTTTGAATATTCAAAAGCTATTTAGGATTTCACTAATGAGAGTATACTTTACTGTTATTATCAACTATGTGTTTTGAAAAGTTAACAGATCAACTTTGGTACATTTATATCTACTGGAGTAAAGTGTCCAACATTTTACATTCCTTTTTCCATACCTGATTTAACAAAATCACCAAACTTCTCTTAACGTCATTATTTTCCTCGTTGCTTCAAAAACACTAAAATATGTACAATGATTGTGCTAGACAATATCGAAATAGAAAATGTCCATAGAACACCATACTCCACTCACAATACCACATTACAATTTAAAGTGAACTGCGAAATCAAGATCAAAACCCTATTTGGCATATATTTTATAAAGGTTCTCTCTTCAAAACAAGCAGTAAATTTTCAAAATGAGTAGACCACAACTGCACGTTTTAGTACCTCAGATAAAATTATTACCTATCATAAACCACAAACTCATCCGGATACAGAATATAGAATGGACAGACACAGACCGGTATACACAATGGTCCCCAAGATATAGTGACTTTGACATGAGAAATGTTAACAGACCATTGCTGGTTGCATCTCATGCGATTTTTAATTTCGTCGGACTGTAAATAAACTCATCAAAGATACCAGGATTTAATATTTATATTTACGTCAGACGCGCGTTTCGTTTTCGAAAAACTCATCAGTGACGCTAGAATCAAAACAAGTTAAAAAAAAAAAAGTGTTGCCAAATACAGCTAAGTCAATCTATTCTTTAGGTAGAAAACTTTAGTATTACAAAAATTCTTAGTTTTGTTAACAGTTAATTTATAATTATGAACATATCTATGACAACTCAAATCAACACTAAATACGTGCCGACTAATGGGCTGGTGATACCCTCGGGGAATTAAAACTCCACCAGCAGTGTCATCGATAAAAGCGTAGATTTGATTCCATATATATACTGAACAATCTGGTGGCTTCTTTACACATGATGATTTGATTTGTAATCGGTAATTTGATGCGATGGTTTTAATCAATCGCAGATTTCGTTTGATGACTGTTCAATCGTCGATTCGATTTGGGGGCCCTTTTTTTTTAATTCACAATTGTTGATTTGAGTTGATGGACGATAAAAATGTCAATTTAATCCGACGACCTGTACAATCGGTGAATTGATTTGATGGTTTATCACTGACAAGCGACGGTTTGATGTTAAAGATTGTTTGACCGCTTGTATGGTTTTCTTGCGTATCCAAAGGCTATTTTGAAATTATATTCTCTATAATCACTACATTTGATAATGTCGACTCTACAGTTGAGGATTTTTTTCCATGGTCTCACATATCGCTGATTTGAATATTTTTTGTTGTCTTTACAGTCATTAACTGGGAAAGATTTTTTTCATTCTTAATTGGTAGAACAAAATTCAATAAAATAAGAGCTTGGATTGTCTATGGGGTTAGGTAAAAAAAAAAAGGACAAACAATACTTTGATCGTTGATTTCCAAAAGTGTATCCCACGAAAGGTAGAAGTAGTGAACCTATTTTTATACGTCCGTCAAACTTTTGACCGGACGTATTATGTTATACAAATGTCCGGTGTCCGTCCGTCTGTCCTTCTGTCCGTCTGTCCGTCTATCCGTATGTCCGTCTGTCTGTCCGGCGTAAACATGTCGCACCGTAACTTAGAACGACTTATCCAAATTTCATGAAACTTCTTATAGTTGTTTCTTGGTCAAATGATCTGTATACTTTTTGGTGAAAATAGGATTAAAACTTTTTGAGGTACGGCACTTTGTAACTAAAACAGGTGTGTGTTTCTTTCACATGTCGCACCGTATATCAAAAACGATTTTTGATTATTGCTTAAAACTTTACACACTTCTTAGTTATATTAATCTGTATACTTTTTGGTGATGATTCATAATTTCATTTTTTAGTTATTGAGTATTTTGTAAAAAGGGGGAGGGGGTTTTTACATGTCGCGCCGTATCTCAAAAACGATTTATTATTATTGCTTAAAACTTTACACACGTCTTTATTATATAAATCTAAAGATCTGTATACTTTTTGGTGATGATTCAAAATTTTATTTTTCAGTTATTTAGTATTTTGTAAAAAAGGGGAGGGTTTTTTTTACATGTCGCGCCGTATCTCAAAACATTTTTATGATTATTGCTTAAAACTGTACACACTTCTTTATTATATTAATCTAAAGATCTGTATACATTTTGGTGATGATTCAAAATTTTATTTTAGTGATATTTAGTTTTTTTGAAAAAAAAGAGGGGGGTTCATATGTCCCTCCGTATCTCAAAAACAATATATGGTTATTGCTTAAAACTTTCTAAGAAACTATTTATGATTATTGCATAAAACTTTCACACAAGACAACGGGCGTATCATGCGCTCATGGCGCAGCTGTTTATTAATTATTCAATACTTGATAATGTTTTGCCGATTCTGTAAATGTACATCCCATTTCAATTTGTTTTTGCCTGTCCTGAGTCAGAGCCTGTAATTCTAATTTAAGTGGTTGTCGTTTTTTGCTATATATCATAATTGTTTTTCGTTCATAAATCAGGCCGTTATTTTTCTTGTTTAAAATGTTAAACATTCTCATTTCGGGGCATTTTGTAGATGAGTATGCGTTATCGGTTGTGTTAATTGTTGAAGTCCGTACGGTAACATATAGTTAGTTGTTAACTTTATCGTCATTTGGTCTCGTGTTGAGAGTTGGTTCATTTGCAATTATACCACATCCTCTTATTTTTATGTGTATGTGTGTTCGTGCATTAATTTCTACTTTTTCTCTTCGTTACTGCTCGTCAAATGATAATCCGTGTGCGTATTTCTAAATAAAGCCAAACATAAGACAGTAACTGGACGAGACAAGAGAGGAGACTTTATATTTAGATTTTTTGGTTACATGAGCACTTACAAATATGATTCAGAGTTTGAAACCATATAAAATAATGCAGACTTATATATATATATACAAGAATCAAATTACTTCTTGAAAGTTTGAACTTCCCGATTGTAAGTGAAAATTATCCATTGGTACTAAATAAAGGCAACAGTAGTATACCGCTGTTCGAAATTCATAAATCGATTGAGGAAAATACAAAATCTGTTTTTGTGACATCTTTTTTAAGGCATGTCTTTTATTCGTCGTATAAAATTTGATATATACTTATATATTCGTCGTATAAAATTTGATATATACTTAAAGGTATATAATCTATAGGTATTCATTTGATATCCTTATTACGGTAGATTTCGTATTATATATTTGGTCCATCGTTAATGCTTATTTAAGTTCAAAATGGAATATATTGTATATCTTCCGATTATTTTGTTGTATTTTTGTTGTTATATCTCTGGCAATGTTTTCCTCGTGTGGATTACTACAAAATCTTTTCATTTTTTTTATTCATTTATAGTATTCTTTTATTTGTCTTTATGAATATAACGGTTTAGTCTGTTTTAGTGGTATCAATTTGACGTGGCCGTGTACTTAAACATCCAGTTATTGTGTTATTGTTCGATGATAATTTATGTTTTCTTTACTTTCGTTTTTGGTAATATGCTTAGTCTATATGCCTTTATGCATGTTTTTCTTTCTTACATATGACGTGGCTCTGTACTTATACATCCCATCATTGTGTTGTTTTGCTATGGTTAATATGTTTGTTAGTATATTTGTTTGTTTTAGAGTGATTAAGATGATATCAAAATGTTGACATCGTACCCCTATCTTTGATATATTTACCCGTTATGTCTGTTTGTTTTATTCACACATCTTTGTCAATACAATGGAATTTTATGCGACTGTCATACAAGTGAGAGGTTTAGCTAGCTATAAAACCAGGTTTAACCCACCATTTCCTACACAAGAAAATGCCAGTACCAAGTCAGGAATATGACAGTTGTTGTCCATTCGTTTGATGTGTTTGAGATTTTGATTTTGCCATTTAATTATGGCCTTTCCTTTTTAAATTTTCCTCGGAGTTCAGTATTTTTGTGATTTTACTTTTTTTTACAAAAAAAGCGTTAATAATAACAAATTTTACGTTTTACCGGAGTAAAGCTATCAGAAATAATGCTAACTCGCAAAGATAAAATTAAGAAGCGAGGAACGCATATCTCTTATATAGAAGTATAACCCTCAAATCGGTTTCTATTGTGAAGAATCGGTGAGTGTTCTGCTCATATTTTGTATATATATGTAGGAGATGGTATGTATTATCTCTTGTTAAGTTAACATACCCTTGAATCAATTGACGAAGTACCAAAATCTCGTGACTTAAGTCTTCTGGTGAATTTGTCAATTTGGTTTATTTCCTAATGATTCGTTGAAGAATTGTTTTTTTACATATGTCATTTATGTTCTTGTTAATTTTTTCAGAGGGGATAGCTGACATATGGTTTATAAAATACAAATAAGATACTTATATTTTTAATTCTTTATTCAATATACCAAACATTATGTTCTTAACAGTTTAAACTCCAAGACATCATAAAACCACTATTACCACAGTGAAAGAGTCACATCTTATCTAATAAATAAATCTAACAAATACACATATTCATCTGTTCCAAGTTTGTCACAAATCTAAACACAAGTGCACATTTCTATGTGCCACAACATTTTCTTCATTTGCACTCACATAAAACACATATATACTCATATAAAAGTTTTACAACCATGTATAACTAGAAAGTTACTACTATATGAACAAATTGAACTTCCGGTTGAACACAGAAGTGTAGTAGGCCATCTAGTGAATAAAAGATAGAATATATAAGGCAGTATTAGTTCTATTTCGTCTTCAGTGGTCGTGGGTTTGGCATTTTTGAACCATTGAATTATTTATTTTGTTACGAGTCTTATAAAAATAAATTAAATACGTATAAATCTGGTGACAATAATATGAATGATCAAATTGAAACCTGTATAGTTTTTTATCTCCTGATTTTATATCATGATCATGACCATGATACATGGACATTCGTTGGAATGTTTAGAATTAAGAAAATATGCTTTTCTGATCATATACACACGTGATTTTTCAAAAAGAGTACTATTAATTCAACTAGAAGTGACTGTCATCATCAGTACTAACGAGTCAAAATATTGCACAAATAATTCTGGTAATTGGTACGTTCGGAATACCCTGAGTTTTAATAAATAATTCTTCCGAACGACACCAAAACCAATTGTTAAGTAAACATCGGGCTACACATCACATTCAATCTCCGGAATATTTGGTTGGAGAATCCTTTGAACTTGTCCCTGGTTTAAACATTGTTCGAATTCCATAAGCTGTCCCATAAAATTGAAGTTCGGTGCAATAATGACACGTTTGTTTTTAACATGGCGATAGGCCTCCATGACGTTCATTTTTGAATGATTTAGGATATATGCAATTGTTGCAGTTGCTGAACGGGAGACTCCCGCTTGACAGTGTACTAAAATTTTCCCGCCATCTGCTCGTGCTTCATCTATAAATATAAAAAAAAAATGCATCATGAAATTTTGAAGTCTTTTATTTAACAACGATTTGGTCATAATACATTTTGAAGATTGTACTGCGACTGATTATGTTAGTGCAAATTTGATATTTGATAACATTATTTACTTTTCTTTGTATGTACAAACAGCTTCTTATATATAACCATTAAAATCGTTTAAGTCTATAAAATTACATAACCATCCCCGTAAGTACATAACCATCTTTTATTCCAACAATCATGACCTACTTTATATACATACAAATAGTATAGGTATTGATTTTCGGTCAATATTTCGATCTAATAAAAACTGGCTGTTTACAGATGACTCATACCCTTAAAGGCCTAGTTGTCGCCAGATGTAACAACCTACAGATATATACTTCCCTGTAGGAATCGATTTCACTGGTTTTACGACTTTAATACGACTTAACCAATCAATAAAATAGAAGCTGGAGATTTATGATACCAAATAAAACCTCCAAATCTTTAAGTTTGTTTTTCAATTAAGCATTCTAGAAAAAAAACTAAAAGTGAATATTGCTTGCTTTGTATGATCTCGTTTGAAAGATTTATGTTGTAACCCCCTCCGTCAAAAAACAAAGAAAAATCAAGATGAGTCTTATTTTAGGATCTTTTGAGCAAAATCGGTTATTAAACTCTAAAAATCTCACAACCACTCGTAATTATTTAATCTATAGTTTAATAAGTCTAATTTTAGGGAAAGATGTAATTAAGCTCTTAAAAATCTCACAAACACTTTTAATTACTTAATGTAGTTCAAAAGTTTACTTGGGTAATGGTTAAAGGGAAGTATTACATGTACGACTCTTAATTTCAATATTATATAAAATGATTTTATCTTTAAACCTCGAAATTTGTTTCTATAACTTTATTTTAAATTCAAATTCAAACAAATACGATTATTTCGTATGATTCATCAACACATCAACTTGAAAATTGAGACCTCGTATTGAACCGATGAGTGTTCCGCATTTTTGTCAACGTTTAATTTTACCTGGGAGTTTTTAAATATTCCTTTCAAGTTCGATTAAAGAGCGATTGATAAAGCAGCTTTGGTGGGTAGATCATGGCTCCCATGACTCATGGTCATTTTTAAACACGTGTCATTGACTGGACGAGAATTAGATAAAATGCCATCTGTCGAAACTGACATCCCTCCCCTCGTTTTATTCCAGTTCTTGAAGAATCCCATTATTTACTTTCTTAACAAAGGACGCGCGTGCCTTGTTCGGTGACTCACCTACGTGTCAAAATGTATGAAATGTGTTGTGTTCTATAGCTTTCAGGTAACTTTCCCCGCCACCTGATCTTTATAATATGAATGACTTTTCAATAAAATGAATTGGAAGCCTTACAATAATTTATTTAAATTATTTGATCACTTGTTCCATTCTAAAAATTTAGAAATGTCAACAGTAGCACTTACAAAAATTTGTTTGTAGTTTAATTAATACAGCTTATGTTTGTCTAATTCTATAAATGGACTTTAAAGGATGCAATATATTATACGGATGAGCAATTAAATACATATATATTGTATATCCGCAAGTTACATGTAAACGTTAATCTAAAAAGCACCAAGAGTGTAAAAAGAGGGGGGTGCAGAAGGAACTGCTTCTGTAATGCAAACTCTCATTTACTATATACTAGTCAACTATTAGTACTGAAATGACTAATTCACAAAACTCACCAATAAATTGAATGGCTTCATCAAAGTATTGCCGGAGATTTTGACATCCACTATCAGAGGCTGGCAGTCTTTTGTATTTGATTCCCTGGTTTTCAAAATATTTTGGGATGTTTGATGTGATATTAAGAATATGACTAATGTTCAACTCTCGTAAACGTTGGAGATTTGATGCATCTCTTTCGTTTCCTACAAAGATAGAAAAAGCATAAACATCAATATTATGATTTGTGACATTCTCAGTAAGAAATTTGTTATATATCTTTTCATTTGTTTGATCTTTTAAAGCACTTGGCATATAGATTACCTAATGTTAAAGAAATATCAGCTAATAACATGGACAAACTGGTTAAAATCATCACTTATATTACATAATAGTATTTATAGCTTTACTAAGTATAGTTTGGTTTGACTTGGCTCTTTACATAAGAATAAGAATATATATTGTTCCAATGAAGGGCACTTGGTGAAAAGCATAAAATTTAAAAAAACAAAAAACAATACACTTTGATTTTGTTAAAATAATGTTTAAAAAATTCAACTTACCGAGGTAGAGGAATGGTAAAATTTCAGAGGCAGTTGCGGTTTCTATTTGGGGTTCGATGATGGGCGTTGTTGGGCTGTACAGGGGACGGGATTCCTGAGTATTTATGTGGTCATCACTACATTGTGTTCGGAATTCTTCGATACCACCTGAAAATCAAAAATGTTAATTCATGAAAAGACGTATCTGGAGTTTACACCTATTTAATTTTGTTCTGTACTTAAACATATTTGAAAGTAAATACAAAACTTGTGACGACACTCAAATCAAAGAAATAAGATTTGTACCTATAAATAAACTTGTAATACTATCATTCTGTATGTTTAGTCTGGATCTTACAAGAACAATGTCTTTTTAAAACTTCTTAGAGGGAAGTATAAGCACTATATTTTCGGTTTTATCCGGATCGAGTTGGTGGAAATTCTATAAACCACTACCATAAAACGTAAATCGACTTATAAAATAAGAATTAATTTAAAATTACATAACCAGTACTAACGGGTTCAGTACACGTAGGTATGAGTAAATATGTATTTGTAATAATAATGATTAATCATAATAGTAATGTGTATTCTATTTACACGATTAAATAAAGAGTTATTTAGGAAATTGACATCGTTGGTCACAACCATATAAGTCATACATGTGTTTGATGTGTGTTTATCATTCAGGATGAGTCATGCCTCAGCGAGACACCTTGAACTACCTTCGCTTATAATCAACATATCTGCCAGATGGTAGCTTAAAAAAACTCTCTACCATATCTATTTATACTTATCTTTGAAGTCTATAGTTAGACCTCCTATCTTAATGTCTGATTTCGGAGATAGATAGAAACTTAAGCAACAAGTGTGTGTACATATGTACTGGTATATTTTCCTTAAAGTTTGAATTTTATAAAAGTTGATTACTAACATGATAATAAAACAGACAAGGAAAATGACTAATTGGTAAACATAAGAACATTAGTATTTTAGGAAAAGATTTAAGTTTCTTAGTTATAATATCGTCCTCTTCCGCCTTTGAAGTATTATGATTCATTTTCATCTATTTTGAAAACGGATGAATTAGTGAACTGTGGGAAAATATCAATCACATTTCCTTGTAGGGTAAAATGAAACATTTCGAAGGAAATACAATTTAAAACCTCCTAATAAAACTCATTATATAATATCTTATTTTTGATAATTTGTATATATTAAAGCTGCTGTGTGCTCGAGGAGAAACTCGATAATTAACCAGCAGCGTATTATGACAACGAAATCGATTGAAATATGAATCATAACTGAAAACGACATCTGCAGCATCGTTAATGATCAATGTTTAATATATATATATATGATATATATACATGGGATCTACTTAGACTATAAACTACACACTTGTCATGTAAAATAAAATATTAAAAATGAATTAATTTTTAAATTGTTTAAATTGCTAAAACAGATTATTTAAATAAGATAAAGTAGTTTCTAACTTTTCAAACTTTGCAACAATTTTTGCAGAAAGAGAAAAAGAAAATTAAAGTAACATTTAAATTCAAAATACATATATATTTGAAAAAGAATCATAAAAATCATGTTTTGCAGTGGTGGTCTCTTACAGTTCATTTAAACCAAATAGTTCTATCGGGGACAAGATCGAATGAGTAACATAAATGGCTTGAACAAAAACCACATTCCTTCCTTTGTGAGTCTTTCATTTATTTGTTCACCTTTGACCCCTTTGTATACACAAATTACTCTAACTATGAGTGACTCATGACTAAAACTTGCATCGCTTTGGTTGACCTATACATGGTTCGATTTTGATCCCATTATTTTCTCAGGGGTTATTATATCATGTTAAGATCAACAGATTAACAATACAAGATAAAATCTTATGAATCATGATTTGGTGTGTGAAATTCACCTGTAATACGTAAAAAATGTACATCGGTTTGTAAACATCATGTTCATGATATCTTTATTTATAGTAACTGTATTACAAGGCAGGTGCTTCTCCTTCGTAATATAAGCATCTGTTTGATAAATTTTAGCAAAAATTAAGAGTGAATGCTAAAGTTTCAAACCTCTGAAAGATTATATTGCTAAGCTCAAATGCATCAGTTCACCAACATGACCAAGACTGGTATATATATGTTTACTAAAAAGCATCTTTAATAATAATATACATAATTGGAAAATAAAAATATATACTACTGTTAATTTCATGCATATATAAATAATTGAACTGTAAAGTATACCTTTGAGAATATAAGCTTCTCTTCCCTCTCTCAGCAAAGACGCTAGCACTATATGCATTGAGGTTTCTGGAGAAAGTTGGTGAATGTCTTTGGTGTGGTCATCATAAAGAATTATATCTTTTGACCCTCGTCGTTTAAACATGTCCTTTCCATCTCTGGAGGTCACTAAATCAACAATAGTTGCTTTTCCTTGTTGAAGTCTTTTTCTATTAAATCTGTCCGAGCAGTTCACATTGAGAGCACCATTAATATGGGCTATATTATACGACACAAATGGTCTACAGTCCACTAATAACATTGATTTTGATTTCCTCAGTTTAGTGTCCAGTTCTTGAGGTTGAATAGTCCTTGCTTTCAATGACTCTGTGTTTGTATTTTGCTGTTTCAAGGCACTGCCACTAATAGAATAATTCATTGAGTCCAATCTACACCTTTTCGGTAAGTGATGAAAATCGTCCGTCTTACCACAAGTAAAATCAAAATCTAACTGTAATGCTACTCTTCTTCTGCCCGAAACTATTTCAGAAGTCACGGACGGTGGGGGTAAGACTTCCAGCTCTCCGGATTCGGGCATCGGAATTGATGGAATATACATGAATCCGTATACAAATACTTGTATAATTTACAATCTGTATTTGACTATCCACATATTATTTAATTTTAATTAAGAGTAAATCCCTCTTTGAATATTTATAATTATTAAACTACGTTACACAAGTTATTTCACAATCAGCTGTTTCTTAATTCAAATTTTGTTTAGATAGACGATCCGATATCCTAACGCTGTAATGTTTGTATGAAAATTTCAGCCATAAGATTATCGGTTTTTATACTACTGCCTACGTCACAGCCGATGAGATCACCTTTCTGTTTACAATCTATAAATAAGTCTGTGTTTATCAAAATAATTGGGGCATCCACTTATAAGAATAGGTAGGGAAATTTTTATCATGTGAGGAAAAATACTTATCTTGTTAAATATGTCGAGTTCAAATTTTACGAAACAAAATCATATTTTCATTCGAAATTTGAAAAATAATTTGAAAATTAAAAAGTGCATACTTTATTGCGTCAATTATCTTCATTTAAAAAAAATCAACACGACATGCATTCACAGATGTTTATTTAGAGTATTCAAGATTAATGTCTGAATGATTTTTAATTCGTAATTTTGCATATTGCATGTTTGAAATAATTCAAAATAGAGTACAATGGTGGAAAGGGTCATTGTTGGAGAAACATCGTTTGCGATTGTTTCGAGGCACTTATATATAATATTTTTTCAATTCAATTCCAAGTTTAATTGCCATATAAACTTTTATACAGCTTGTGACATATACACAACAAAAACAAATAATGTATATTCCTGCAGTGATAATTTGATTTTGATTTAGCATTGAAGAAATCCGTAATTTAAACTTTTGTGACTATTGAAAACAAAGCTTTATTTATAGCATAAATTTAAGATACAATATATACATATTTTAATTTTCCGTTTTCTTTCTTTATTTTATCATTGAATTCAAATTGACAGGTTTATGCATCCTTTTGGGCTGAGTATTCCTACTGAAAATGAAATCAAAGAAGTGCTTCGGACGTACCAAATTTGTAAAGTGCTTTTTTGCTAATTACAAAATCTTGTCCCCGGGTCCTCTCTTTCTTTGTGTCAGTGTGCCAACTCCGCTTTATTTATAGCACATTACACAACCCCCTGTCAGCTGTCAATTATTATTGTTCTGATGTAAAATTGCCTAATGGGTGTACTTGAGCATTTATACCCAAATGCATTGTGGTCAAAGTAGGATTATTTCCGTGTATTTTTTAATGAACGTGCATTTTTATTTTTATTTTCAACCCTTTTTAAGGTCCTTGTTTCTTCCAGTGAAAAATACGATCTGTTGTTGCGTTTAGATTCCCTATATACTTTGACATTTTCCACGTTTTAAAAAGATGATTTAAAACTCGTTGAAGGTTTAAGATTACACAACTTCTGATTTTAACACTTTTTTCTGGCTTCCTAATTCAATTGTACTGTATGGACTTTTCAATAGCATTTTGTTTCATCAGAACAAATTTAAACAGTTGAAAGTTTAATGAAATTAGAGCATTTTTTGTAACAAAATATTAAAGGATAACCTTTATATACTATGTAATTAGCACTAAAAATATTTTAACATTTTACCATGTTTAGACAGAATATTTTGTGTCCTGTATATATACATATATGGACACCGTCAGTTATCAGAGTTTACTGCATGATGTGTTTGCTGTTGAAAAAAGGAATAAAAATTAATGAACAAATGTGTTTGTCTTTTTTTTTAATCCAAATATTGTGTATTTATTGGGTGTACGAGGATTGATAAAAGCTTTGTTAAAAACAATGTATCAAACAGATTTTTCTTTGTCATTGAAATGAAATTTCCTTGTTATTTCTTTTTATACATTTTTTACTGATTTCTAAGTTATTAATCATTTTCACAACAAGACATCGGTAAAATTTTACTTCATCAACCGTGACAAACAGTTAGTCCTGAAATATGTTAATTTCACTTCGCTTAGCTGATTCACCATACAAGCCTGCATTTGAATCAGCCCGCATTAGTATGAATAATTTGCTAATTTTGATTTTTTAAAGATTAGTAATAAATTATATGAATTTGATGAAGTGTACAATGTACTCTGGACACAGTGTCCAGATTATTTTAAAAATGACCATCATCTCGCTAATATGTAATCATTGTATGAATATATATAATTATGAATCATTTAGATTTTAATCTGTGTAGATCATGCATTTGTGATTTATTAGAATGTATTTACATATGATTAGTATAAAGAAACATTGTCTACTGGTATGATGCCGCTCTATGGTACTTAAGGTTCATTGAATACAGTATATGTGCTGATTGGTGGAGCTTTTTAACGCACAGTGGCAAATAAAATGTATATTCAGGACGAGAAAATTTATCGATGCATTTAAGTGATATGACTATGAACCCTGCTTTAAGGCTATTAACATGCTGAACCGGATTTTAAAATTGATAGTTCGATCATAAGTACCAGTCTCTCCTCTTGCCATTAAATGCCGCATCCTTAACAGAGAAGCTGCAACTGCCAGTTGCCCAGTCTTTAATTCGACTTGTCCGAGGTGAGAACGCACTATAACCACAAAACTTTAAGACGGTTCCATCAGTAGTAGGATTGACCCTTACCCATACTGTTTAGCTAGTTATAAAAGCCATGACATGACAAAATAAAATAATTAATGCTGAGTTCACACGTAATTCAAATTCGATTCGCATTAACTAATTCGAATTAGTTTAAATCGCATTGGAAACGTTTTACGTTCTAACGTCTATTATAATTCGAATTGCAACGCGCGTCAAATTCGGTTTACTGTCCAAACGACGTTAAATTTTTTAAATACGTATCAACAAAAGCGTATTTCTAATGCGAATTGGATAATTCGAATTAAAAAAGAAGATTGTGTGAACATGATTAGCGAATTCGATTCGCATTCGATTCGAATTCAATTCGAATTAAATGTACGTGTGAACGTGGCATAAAACGGGAACACAATAGCGGTCTGATTTATGACAAAACAATTAACAAAAAAGATATATGACATACAACACCAAAACGACAACCACCGAAAAACAGGCTCCTGACATGGGAAAAGTACGTATTGTTAAAGGATTTTGCGGGTTCAACAATTTTCTGAGCGCTCAACACATCAACTTAATGTCAGAACACCATAAGAACAAACTGTAAAAACTGTTGAAATTGCTAAACTTAAAGTTGAGTTAAAGTATTCATGTATTATCATCGAAGTGTATGTTGGAAATGGCTTCACTCAACAAATAAAGTATGTTCTTTCTTAAGCATTGTCTTTAATATGTTTGTTTGTCTATTTTCTTTTATTAAATGGATGGATATAGATGACATGAAGCGCTTTTCTCTTTTGTTCAAAATATGACGTGTCATTGTACATTACACACATAAAATTATCTACAACCTACAAGCACTTAACCTGGTCATATTCACAATGATTATAAACCATGAATATGTTATCTTTATTACCTTGAGATAAATATTATTTATATAGAACAATCTCGAATATTGTCACATGTAAACATTGAAAACAAAACTACTGTGTTTATACTATATAAAACCACTTCCTTCTGGAATATTGTGCGCCCGTATCTAGAGATTTACAGTCAAGGTTATAAAAAGTAGAAGTGCAGAATGGTGTCAAAGGATATTCAAAACTATAAGTCGAACACAAACTGCGAAAGCAAAAAGCGAAAAACAACCAAATGACAAACAAAAGTATATACAAAACCCAACATAGAAAACTAAAGGGTTCAGACAGAGCAACTTGAACCCAACCATAAAATCGGAGTGATCACATGTTCTTTGGAAGGGTAAACAGATTCTGTTCCACATGTGGTACCCCTCTTGTTGCTGAACTTATTACAAATTCAGCAATAAGTTCACATTCGAGGAAAAGAGGATTGACTTGTGGCAACGACAATTGGAACATATACTCGTCGTCATCTGTGAAATATGCATATATTCCATAACGGTCAACCAACTGCTGGTGATGACTACCGTCAAGTTTTCCAAAACGGAAAACTTCTAATTCACCACTTGGAATAATCTTAGAACAGTTTGTTCAGCCAGATTTCTAACTTGCAGAGAAGCCTTCTGTAGTGAACCAGGTGTTCATGGTCGTTTTTTTAGTTTGTTTCAGATTGCCCGGTATCTTTATGTCAGAAGCATTTTTTGGAGTCGAGTCCAGTTGATATGATAAAATTGAGAATGGAAATGAGGAATGTGTTAAAGAGACAACAACCTGACCAAAGAAAAGAGCACCCATTGCTGAAGAAAATTTTATAATATGATAGCTAACAAAATCTTTTATGTCTTAAAAATGATAAAGTAAGCCTTTTACAGCGTACTCTACTGGTTTAGATAAATAGAAAATGTCAAAATGTTTTAGGAGACAAAGACTGATAATGATTAAATTTCATTTGTTCTATATAGATATATATTTTTGCTTTTTTATTCTCTTAAAAAATCTTCATCCAGACAGGTCTGGAATACGTCAATGGTCGTACATATCTACATGCAAAATATTTCCTTGCTTTAAACGTTTGACCATTCTGACTCAAAAGGAAAGGCTCCTCTTTGAAGAAACCACATCGATCTTAATCACCGAGTTTCCTATATACGATATAGGCTCATGCCGTATCTTGACTGACGCCATGTACCTCTAGCGTTCAAAAGTATGGACACGGTTTGTGGTTTTGTTCCCAAAACAACATACCCAGTTGTAGTTAATGATTTGCAAATCATCGTGTGAAAAATATGTTGAATGGTTATAGAAATTTTCATTCATAACCACATGGGAAACTCAACAGAGCGTCAAAAGCCCTAAAGACAGTAGTGCAAAGTCTACCACAAAATTACAAATTTCCTCTCTTGAATTGGAAATAAAGGAAATACATACGTATAAATATATACGAACGGAAATGCAATTGGATGAATCAGCATCATGAGTGATCTTTTCCTGTCCAATATTTATTTTTATATAATTGTCACAAATATGCAATAATAGAAAAGATTAAGATTAAAATCAAATCGAGTATTCCAATTATTTTCATTTTTTTAATTGCATGTCTGCTTCAATTTTCATTATTCTGCCAGAATCCAAACAATACAAGACAAACGCAACCTTTCCTCTATACGTACTCTGTATATTTTATTTGCTGTTTACAAATGGTGTTATTCTTTAAACTATATGATGTTTTCTTTGTCGCATTAAAGTCCGTGCTTTAGTCCATTTGCGTATGGTCCCTCTTTAATAAGTTGTAATAAAGCTCTGATTCTTTGGCTTGATAGGTTTTGGACTTTTGAATATATTTTGGCCTCGTGTATCACTGAAGTTACATTTATTGTCGAAATGCGCATCATCTGCATGGTGTAGTAAAATTCCTTTATATTATATAATATATATATATATATTACACACATTTGTCATACTCTTTTTTCCTCTCTGAATAGGATTCGTTTTGGAATGAGTGAATATGCTCAAATGTCAAGTGGGAAAGTGGACGTTATCAATTGGCTTAAGTTTCATTTGACATATTGCCACAGACAATACAACAAATGTCACGTATCTTAATTTTGTGTTGTGTTGTCCTTTTGCTTAAGTGTTCGGTAATTGTACGCTCTTTTTGAAAAACTGACTCAACACATTGCAAAAAGAATACATGTCAATGGTCTGCTATAGGGAGTAATAGAAGGATGTATATTATGTATTTAGCTATAGCCAGCAATACAGGATAAACAGGAAAATATCACTCATGATGTTGAATCATTTGTAGCATTTCCCGCTTATAAGTATATACATACTATAATTACTTCCACTATATATATATATATATATATTTGTCCTCTACTTCTGCGATCTAACTTGAGGCGAGGATTGTCACATTTCTATTATGTAAACAAGGTTGTATTCTGACCTTCAGATGTCTTTCGATTTTATAGTCGTTCAATTGCTGTCTCATTTCATTCCGAATGTGACTTATGATATTACTGGAAGCAACGCAAATTGACAAAATATACACCGAGTTCAATGACAACCTTTAAGGGGCTGTCCGATGTCTTTTCAAATTAAAAAAAATACAAAGACGATTATTAGCAATCGTATTGGGACGTTGTGACCTTAAATAACACTAAACACAAAATATACACTGAGTTTAGGGACAAAAACTTTTAAGGGACTGTCCTTTGGTTTTTTTCAAATAAAAAAAAACGTTGTTTTTTTTTCTGACAAAGACCCTCATTAGCAATCGAAATGGGACGTTGTGACCTTAAAGAAGGATTGTTCTAACATATCTCTGCACTGAACCTATTATGATGATTGAATTCGGACACAGTCCCTAAATACTATTACCTTGGATGTGTTAAAGTAATCACCATCTTGTGGTTTTCAGCTACCGCAGACTGTTAAGAGATTCTTTGAACTGTGACTCAGGGAGTTCGGGCCAGTCTGACACATATCTGATTTATCATTCAACTCTGGGTATGAAATTATATAAAAGAAAGATTATTTCATATCCATGAATCTACAACGATGACACACATAAAAAAGAAACCGCATGTTTCCGCATCGATGATGTGTAAAGCAGGAAGAAAATATGTATTTGTTTGTTTACAAACACTGCTATGGTATACATTAACAAATGAACCGTGAATTTGAAACCACAGAATGATTTCATAAAAATGGATAACGATTCATTATATCTTTAGATAATATTGATTTATACAATAAGAAATACTTGATTAAATACATATTTTCCCATTATTCAGTGCTCAATTATTTCTACCTTAAAAGGTAAATGTTTTAAATAAATATACTGCAATCAGCTTATTTAAATCACTTATTCCTTCATATAACCAAATAAATCAGTCAAGATATTTTTTTCTAATATACGAATCAAGAGATAGAGACTATTTTACCTGATTTGAAATAACAGAAAGACAATCTTAAAAAGGTTTTTAATCCGGCATTGCTAAAATTCACATAGTTTTTATGTGTATTTAATGATCTCTCAATATTATGTCATTTTCAACATGTAACAAGATCATAAATGCAGAACTGTTGTTGTAAACCGCAATGTTGACAAATATAAGCAAATTTAAATACGTAAACCCTCAATTTTTTTATCGGGGAAAAAAGGGGTGGGTTCCAAACAATAACCAAAATATTGTCCGGCGAAATAAATAATATGTATTAATTTTTTTATATAATATAATCCATTATCATAATGGGTCTTCTTTTCATTCTAAGCAAAAGCAGTAGCTGATTCAAGTGGGGCATTCATCCTATTACTTATCGGGAGAGAATATCCATTTCTAAAAAAATCGGGTGTTAACGTGCGGTTAAAAATTACGCCCCCTGTTTTTCCTCGACCTGTGGCTCTGTCCATGAACATTGCATTTATACAAAGAAAATGTCGATTGAACCGTATGGAATGTTTACAGTCAATATTTTTCATCAGCGATCCGATTTTGAATATCTGAAACAGCAAAGCAATTATTTCATATATATGTGTCCCTATAGACATGAGCTGTTGCTGCATAGAAGTGAGATCATCTGGTTTTCAATGAGTTTCAGACAACACACTTACCAATATCGTCCGTCTAAATAAGATACATGTATACACAGGGAAGTTATAAGGGTAAATATATCAAGTTAAACGACAAAATATCCCAAATGTTCAAATTTCTAAACCAACTTCCTTAACATTTCTTTAAATAACTTAAGAACTAGAAAAATGCAGAAATATGTCTAAAAATGTGTCTGATATTTTGTTGTTATTATTTGCATAACCAGCTACTTAAAAATTTAACAAAAAATCTTCCGGTTGTCGACAGGTTTTGAAAATGCACGTCTGTGAGTGCGTGCATGGTTACTGCCTGTGTAGGGTATAGGAAAGATAATCTAATTTCAAAACAAGCATGCTTTTGGGACATTACTTTTTCCCTAACTAACTCTTAGTGATAAAATTTCGGTTTTTTTTTTGTGTTTAGTAGCTCCCAATGTTTCGTCCCGAAAATGTCTAGACAACTACCGTTCCGAAATGTATTATCTGGTCATGTAGTGTAGCGGCGTTTTGCATTTGCGCCGATCTGCATTTCATTTGCGCCGATTTTTTCTTTCATTTGCGCCGATTTTTGTTTTCATTTGCGCCGATTTTATTACAGGTAAATTACAGGTGAATAGATATAAGATGTGAGTGTCAATGAGAGAACTCTCCATCCAAGGCATGTTATTTTTCATTTATCATTATAGACCTCTTCCATTTGCCACTTGTACAAATGTAATGAATTGTCAATCACAACATGTGACTGTTGTCCCCTGCTCACCACTGGGAGGTGGAAGAGGGCCTACAAGATACATCTCCAGACCTGTTTCCTTGTTGACCGTATCCGTAGTTCTTTAGCATCGGTCTTTCGGACATTTACCACATGGTTATGCTCGATCTGTGTTTTGACAATAGAATCCGTGGTAACTCTGGCTTTACACGATTTTATGGTAAGATATGTAGTTATGTTTGAGAACACTGACCTTCCGATATGTATGGCCCTTGATGATTAAAGAATTTACTTCTCGGTCCGTTTCAATGTGCAATATGACCATCAAGTTACAACGAAGTTCCAGAACAATATGAATCAAAATTAACTTAAACATGGATGAAAAACAATTATAACCAGATTTTACCAATGGTATAGCACAGTCCGTGTACAAGTTTTAACTTACCTGTAAATCTAATTAGAAGCAAATATAAAATCGGCGCAAATGAAAAAATGAAATCGGCGCAAATGAAAGAATGAAAATTTTCAAAATCGGCGCAAATGTCATACGCCCGTAGTGTAGTTGTGAAATGCGTCTTTTATACGTAGTTAGTTAACATCGAATTATATTATATATTTCAGAAAACTAAAAGTATTTGTTACTTGCAATTGAAATTTTCATTGGCATGAAAGATGGGTTGTTTTTACAGCACGGCTCGAGACTTTCATTTTTGAAATTTTCCAAAAACTGTAATACAGCGGTCGTGTCGATGTTGTAGTCTATAAAGGCACAGGATTCTTTATCAGCAAATTTCTTTATCCACAAATTATAACTTGGTTTAGCTTTACAGGAATCTTCTGTTTTGTCCTCTGGTCTTTGTATTCCTAATGATAATTGGGTTTTTTTCTGAATTTATTGTTAATGTGTACTATTCTTTACCTCGTTTGCTATTCCAGAGAAACACACGAAAAGGATGGGGAGCGGACCCAAATATACTTGCTGATATATATATATATATCTTATAGATCTTTGGAAGTCTTTGTTTAATTGATTTACAATTTGTTTTGAATCTAGATGATTAAGAGCTTGACATCAGAGACACTTGACACTATTGTTTTAACGTCTTGGTGTCTTTTATTTGATTGTAATTGTTAGATTAATGTTTTATTGGCGTAAAACCAACATCTCTTTTTTAAAGCATTGCATTTAAACGTCACTTTCTAAAAATATCGTATTTAGGATCCACCTCAATGTGTAAGATTCCTGTACACACAACTTATCATGGTTAAAATTTTGATTCATTAAATTTTCTGAATGAAATTTACATGAAACTGACATTTCTCTAACATTTTTCATATCACCTCCAGCTGGGTTGATTGCATTTTGTGGCAACTTGCACAACTTACGCCTAGACGGGTGCACCTACTTCTGAGGTTAGAAAACAGCTGGATTCTGTAAAAGCTCTAAAGATATTTTTAGGTTTTAATGATAACAGAAGATTTGAAAGCAGTTTATATTTTATTTTGACGTCATCATTTTATAACGTTATAATATCAGAATCAGTTTTATCACTGATTAAAGGTAGATAATTTATATCATTTTGAATCTATCATTTTTTATGAATATCATCATATAGATAGTAATTAAGCTTTACACTTTCCGAACGTGATGCAGTTAGTTAAAGGTATGACCTCTTGATGTATCTTTCTGTTAGATTTCAAACAAACGAAAACTTTGTAAAGCAGTAAATGTAATCGCTTGCTTGATCAGTGCTCACAAAAAGAAGCGCACAAAATTTCTGCGGTAAAATTGGCTTCTTATGCCTCTTGATTGAATTCATAAGAATTTTCATAAAAGTTTTGCTTTAAACTTTATTTCAAATTTTTTTATTACATCAAAATATTTTAAACAGATTTGTATACTAATATAAAAGGGTATATGTGTAAATATTGTTTGAAATTTTTAATTGGAAAAAAAAATATTTAAATTCAGTAATACTATACACTTGATTAATGAACAAAAAATGTCATATTTATAAAATTTATTGGCTTATTCAGTGAAATAAAGTTAAAGATGTTTCCCAAGGCAGTTAAGCTATGACTCAGTAACAACAAAACACCAAACATTGTATAGTCCTTGGCTATAGGGCATTGTCCGTTTTAACCGTAGCCTTTGTGGTCAATATTTTATTGTAATGGGAACAAGGATCAAATGACCTATCAATTTGTCGAAATATTAATTGAGATATGATTGAAATATTTTACTGGTGAATAAAAAAATATAAATTATTCACCTGTAAAAAGGTATGAAAAAGAATTCGGTTGACCTTGCAGAATACTAACTATACGAAAAATGACTCACTTCTTTTTCTTTCAAGTTCAAATATTTTTTTAATACGAAAAACAACTTTAATCAGATTTTAAAGATATCATTAGCATGTTAAGTAAAGTAACATGAAATGTAATTAATATTAAAATACAATTTTAAGTCTACCTGTAGTCAACATGTAAAGGCGTGTCAAGAAATTCTTCACAATACATTATTACAGATACTTGTGGTTAAGTTGATTCACGTAACATTCAAATCTAAATTTATGAATAAAACAAATATGTATATATATATGTGTGAGATATATGTTCGAAAATGTCTACACATAACACAAGGTTTTAAATTGCAATTGTGCAGATGTGCAGCAATTTACCGATTTCCGGAGATTTGATTAGAATATCAGAATCCTTTTTAAAACATCATGTGGTTAAACTTATAAAGACTTGTATATATTTATTGTATATCAATTGTGTATATAGGCTTCTTAAACCAATATAAACATAACAAAAACAACAATAAAACCAACGAGACAGACACCCAACAATTAAGAGCAATCAGAAATGAACAAGATTATCAGAAGTATGACCAACGAAATATTTGAGTTTTGGTTTTTGAACACTCAACAGGAAATAATTTATATACATTCCAAATAATTATAAACTGGTTTTGGGCATCTTATCTTTATTTTATTTCCTTATTGCAAGGTTTTTGCATATTTTTAAATGTTAGATTGAAATTGTAGAAACGCCCCATTTCTAATTTATCTTAGGTAAAATAGTATTTAGTTCAAAATTAAAGTTTGAAAAGCGATAGGTTCTAAGGTTTTTATTTCGGTTTTTGATGTTGTCTTTTATCACAGTCAGTTTGTTCGTCAACAAAAAATATTTTGAACATGATTCATTTGTCCACTGTATTTTTAGAATGAAATTCAAAACAGTGTAGCTGTGGCCATTGATTGACACATTAAAATCATCCATTGACTGGGACAATTTAGGTGAACGTTTGTATGTAACGACCAATGCTCACTATGTACTTTTTAAAGACACTTAAACTATGGGGTCACCAAAGGTTCTCAACACCTAAATAAAGTAATTCGAAAAAGTAATCAGAAATAACACGATATTTTGATTTATATCAATTATATAAATCAAAACACAAAGGTTATTCCTGATTAATTTTTCGAATTATTTTATAATTAAAGGCATTAAAAAAACTTTGGTGACCCCACAGTTTAAATGTCTATCGTAGGTACGTCGTGAACAGTGGTCGTTACAGACAAACGTTCGCGTAAATTGTCCCAGTCAGTGGATGATTTTAATGTGTCAATCAATGGCCACAGCTACACAGTTTTGAATTTCATTCTATTGCTCGTTAGAATAAAGCGCATGTTGTTCTTGCAAAAACAGTGATTTCGGGATGTAATGAATACATCTAGTAAGAAAAGTTCGCAAAATTTTGTAGGAACCGCAGTTGTTCACTTGCAACTGCATATGCAATATGAATGTTATTCAGGTTTTCTATTTTTTTTCTTTATTTAGTGACCATTGCAAAATATTCTTTTAATATCAAGCCGTCAAATAATCGAAATTTCAATTCAAAACTCTATTGTCATTAACTTAAATTAACCTATATGTGTTTAATAACAATATAACTAACACGTATAAATGACAAAATGAAAGCATGTTTGCATTTACACAAACTAATGAAAGATAATATTTCAATCACAAATCGCCTATATATCAATATAACAAACGACTGGTTTTTTTTTTATAAGAATCTATGTTTTCAATCATACTTTGTGTTGTTGAACAGATAATACATTTTGTTGTTTCATTATCCCTTAAGTCATTTAACTTCTAAAAGCCGAAATTGGTCATTTTGCATAATTTGTTTAATTCAATTGTTAGTTTTAAATGTCTACTATATGACAATGACTGGAATCAGTTTGACTACGCTAATTCATAGTCACACTATGGTTAGTCACATTTGACCACGTAGGATGATAATTGGGACTATATATATATATAGAAAAAAAGAAGATGTGGTATGATTGCCAATGAGACAACTCTCCACAAGAGACCAAAAGACACAGAAATTAACAACCATAGGTCACCGTACTGCCTTCAACAATGAGGAAACCCCATATCGCATAGTCAGCTATAAAAGGCCCCGAAATGACAATATACATGCTAGTTAGGAAATCGGAATGTCTACTGTAGTATATTTTATAGTCATAAGGACTAATGTTATTAGTCAAATGGACCATGCCTATTATGTTTCTTCCATTGTTTTTAGTTTATGTTTATTTTTTCTTCATTTTTATCTGATTGACAAATAAATCTGGACTTTATGTCACAACAAGTATAACGCAAATAACATCAAAATAAACAATTGGCTCAAAGACATGTGCATAACGTTAAAATTATCCCGCCAATTTCAGGAATAGGAAAACACAATCATTAATTTCTTGAAATATGATTGCTCCTTGGCTGGCGATTAAATACTTGATTTTAGTTCTTTTCAGGTGATGCTACAAAAAAATGTTCTTTCTTTAAATTTTGATAAGAGAAACATTGTTTATGTTGGCATGTGTTTTCAATAATGAGTGACAACTTCTGTAGTCTAAAAAGGAAAAAAAGAAAATCGATTTATATGTAAAGACACTAATCAAGGATACTCAAAAAATGACGTATAAGCCCACTAAAAAATGACGTATAAGCCCACTAAAAAATGATGTATAAGCCCACTAAAAAATGACGTATAAGCCCACTAAAAAATGATGTATAAGCCCACTAAAAAATGCGAGTTCAAACCGGTACTCAAAACCAAGAGGTTTATTTAGTTTGTATTTATAGAATCCAGCTAACATGAGCTTCCGTTGCAATTTATTTTACATAATTATGTAAACCATGTTTAACATCCTGACACTTCATGAGTTTGTACAATAAAGGATTCACAAAGTTACATTAAAGTTATAATGTTTGTAATAACTTTTGACCTTTATTGACCTTTATTTTCATTTCCAAAGGATAACAACACTATTCTGTTCTCGTTGCCAAATCGAAGACATTTTTTTTCTAGTTTTCTTGAATAAATTTACAAAAAAAACAAGATGTCATGTCCGATCAAATAATCAATATCTTTATGGGATTCGCTTGCACTATGTGTGGCCCTATGGAAAGTTAAAGAATCTCTGGCCTTTGTTATTCTTATATTATTCTTTTCATTTATTTGTTTCGGACTTTAGAGTGATTGTTTATTTGTTACAGGAAATCTTTTCGCAAGCCTTCAAAGTTTTGATACTTGGTATAAAAAAAAGGGTATTGATTAATTGGTTGATTGTTTGGTTGTTGTGTTTACCACTTTTTCAGCACTAGTATAAAGTGATGACGAATGAATTAAACCGAAACGTCTGTTACAGCGATATACTGCTTTTATACTTTGTTTTAATAACTGCATATATTTCCATTTCACTGATCAATAAAAATAAGAGGAGGGTATTGATTGATTGATTGATTGAATGGTTGAATGTTTGGTCGATTGGTTGCCGTGTTTAACGCCATTTACAACACTAAGATAAAGTGATGACAAATAACTTATTCCCAAAAATGTTTATGCGCTTGACCCTAGTTAGTTACCACGTTTATGAATGGTTTTATAGTCACAAACCTCGTTAATCATGTTAATGGATGTTTTCATTTAAATCTTGTCTTTTCTTCCTCTTGTAATGTCTATAAAATAATTGCCTCCGTTTTATTTGTAGGTTACTGGATTAAATTCGTTGAAATTTACAGCTTGAAATATTGTATAGACCCATTAGTATTTGACCTTGAAATGTATTTTGGGTTTTCTGTGGTTTTGCGTTATTGTTTTACTGGCATTAATCCTGCTCCTTCTTTCACACATGCATGTATATGAATACCACTGTGTACTGTAATAAAAAAAAAGACACAGGAACATTATTCGGATTTCGAATCGATTAGCTGTTTATTTAACTATTAGATACCAAACAGGAACTTTGCCAGTTTGAAGTCTGAAGTTTGAACCAACGATGATCAAAGATACTAAATCCGAATCGCTGCAATAAGACAACGGATGGGGGTGTCTCCTTTGTTGTTTTCTTGACGATTGGCAAAGCTCCTTTTCTTTATACAATCATCAAAATATGTATTCCACTTAATTCGTTCCACGAAAAATTCTCTGTTTATTGAAGGAAAATCCATATCAACAAAGAAAATTGTTATTGTATGTGTAACACAGAGCGATATTCTACTCTGTGTAAGAAAGAGTCTTATGAATCTTGCAAAGTCGATGGTTTTCTAATCCGATTGTGTTTGTTAATCCTTAACTTATTTGGAAATGATGGTTGTACATCATTCAATATATTTAGGTTGACGTTGATGCTATATTTGTATTTTTTAATACCGCAGTTTATACAGCCTGTAATGATTGTAATATGGCTGGAACAATTTGTAAAAAGATTGCATGAAACCAACTAGCAAAGTTACGCCTTCCATTCCTAACGTCACTATGTCCTGTGACGCCACTAACGTTGCGCTTGGAAATTTAATCACGTGACGATCTCACATTTGCACAGCGCTGTATGACTACGCTCTGCAAACATCCACGCTTTCGTTAATCTCATTAGACAAACAATATGCCGACATCTAGTCAAGCCTTGATAGTTATCACAGATGAAGGGGATGATCCTAGGATACCAAGAAGACATTATCCAGCAACAGCATCCAGTTATCCTGTGTTGAATATTGGAAATTCCGATAGAACTTCTAGCAGGGTAAGAAATCTTTACATACACGTTCAGTAATAGATATTTTAAGATATGATGATTTTTTCCCTAAATTATATCAGACTCCAAATATATTTATATAAATTAAAGATGTATTTATAAGACTCTAAATAGTTTGTCTAATCAGTATGTATACAGCGATGAAATACTTACAGTATTTATTTGATTAAAAATAGATATATAACACTTGGTACCATATTCTTAGGGTAGCAATATCGAAGAATACAATAAATCAATTTTCAGATATTTTCAGGCGATTACGAAAAACATATCACTTGCACAAGTCTTTTTTGAAATCATATTATAATAATAATATATAACGAACTACTTCATACGATTTTTATCTTATGAGTATATTGGCCATTGGAAATAGAATGAAATTCAAAACAGTGTGGCTGTGGCCATTGATTGACACATTAAATTCATCCATTGACTGGGACAATTTAGGTGAACGTTTGTATGTAACGACCACTGCTCACTATGTACTTTTTAAAGACACTTAAACTATGGGGTCACCAAAGGTTCTCAACACCTTAATAAAGTAATTCGAAAAATTAATCAAAATAACACGATGTTTTGATTTATATCAATTATATAAATCAAAACATAAAGGTTATTCCTGATTATTTTTTGGAATTATTTTATAATTAAAGGCGTTAAGAAACCTTTGGTGACCCCACAGTTTAAATGTCTATCGTAGGTACGTCGTGAACAGTGGTCGTTACAGACAAACGTTCACGTAAATTGTCCCAGTCAATGGATAAATTTAATGTGTTAATCAATGGCCACAGCCACACTGTTTTGAATTTCATTCTATCCATATGCAGTGAGATTTATTTGAACAACTTTCATTTTTTAACAGAGCAAGCTACCAGGATTGAAAAACACAACCAAAAGATCAGGATTTCAGAATCTAGTCGATGTAAAAGGTTATCGAGGAACAATTTCATATGATGCAACAACAAAAGCTCTACGATGGTTGGTTGCTGCACAACAGACTCGCGGCAATGTTTCACTGTCTCCTAATGGTAATGTTCCACTGGCTCCAAATGGCAATGTTCCACTGGCTCCAAATGGCAATGTCCCACTGGTTCCTAATGTCCAGACTATAACTGATACCGACAAAGCTGCACCACCTTGCTATATAGACCACACTGATCAATGGGCAACTTCTAGGAGCAACAATACTTTAGAATATCAAGGTAAACAGCAAAGTTGCTATTGAAACTTTTACATTACTCATTTCCTTAACTTAAATTTCCAAGGATGTATGATTGTCAAATAGATTGCTTATTTTTTTAAAACGCGAATCATTCATTTTCAAAAGTCTTAAAATTTCTATTTTGTATTAAAATCCTCCTTTGATTCAGATTATCGAGTATTTCATAATGTTAGTAAAAAGGAATCAGATTTAAAAAGCTGCAAACACACTATTTATGAATGATACATTTCTGTACCGCTATGGTATCTTCAAGACAAATTTTAAAAGATAGTAAGTTTACTTAAATGATGCATTGACAGCATAACAACCAAATTTATATGTCTTACAAATCATTAAATATAAATTTACATTCATATTCAGTTTACCAAAAAAAAATTGTACGGGTCAAATGATTTTTATACTCGACTGAATGATGTTGCATGGTTAACTTGCCTTCGCAGACATGTTTTTGTTTTCTTAAACAATTTGTATAAAAAAAAAACTACTTTATTAGCTTCAGAAAAAAGACGAGCACAGTTGGAAACTCTTGGTGTAAGAAAGAGAACTTCAGGACTTGTAGCAGGACAGAGTTCAAGAGATATCATATCATGCTCTTCAACTGTACTTCCAAAAGGAGCAAAGTTTATGCCATCACCTCCTGGTCAGAAGGCACGCCCAATACCAGTGGGAAACTATAGTCGAGACAACGTTGGGGATATGTGTACTCCAAATGCTGTAAATGATAGGTATGCTAACTATGCTCCACGAGACACACAACTCAAACAGTAACGAATTAGCACATGGCAAAGATGGCAGGATTTGGAACAAGCACAAAATGGGGTGGGGTTCGATCAGTTTTCTGCGCACACACACACACCCCTTTGTCTATCTCAAAAGTAAAACATACAATTGCAAATCATCGTATTATATAGCTGAAGGTTCTTGTATAAATAAAGTTATATCTTTCGCTCACAAAAAAAAAAACACGTTTACTTTTCAAGCTAATTTGCAAACAATAACAGAAACAATTTAACCATTACTTTGAATTATTTTTTTAGACTGGTTCCAAAAGAAAAAAAGAAGTCTCTACTTGATGAATTAAAAGAAGCAGTTTCATACGACAAGAGATTGTTTCCGTCTATGCACATGCGCAATTCTCTGCCTGCTCCAAGTCCCAACAGCGTTTGTTTCAGTCTAAGGAGCAATGAGGAATACACACACAAAGAAATAATTGACTTGGTTAAGAATAAAACTGGTTTCAAACCACGCACTATCCAGTATGACCCAGTCGATGTTCGCGCAGGAAATTCAGAGGTTCCAAGCAGATGGGTTGTGGAATTTGGATCTGCTGCAGAAACAAAAAGTTTTCTTCAAAATGGACTTGAAATCTGCGGAGAAAAAGTAATTGTCAAGTTACTAGATGACGTACATAAAATGGAATTCACAGCCTACAAACTAAAGCAGGAAGAATTGAGAAAACTAGCTGAGAGACAAGCAATGGCTTATGTCCCTCGTAAATCTCGCCGAAGCCGAACAAACACAACACAGAAAAGTGAACGATGCAGGATTTGAACAATGAACAGGGAGGATTGTTTTGTTTTGTTCTTATTTTATTTATTTTATTTTGTTTCGTTTTTATTATTAATAAATTTAAATTCTTGTTCAATTGTGTATGCATTTTTTACGTGTTTTTGTTTTTGTAGGGATTGACATTGGTAAATATACAGTTGCTTAACTTTGTTTATGGTTTGTTATGCTGATTTTCTAGATTGGCAACTGTTTGTCCTATTGTGATCAGCTATACTAGTCTTTAAATGACTTAATTGATTTTTTAACGTAACATCTTTTATTTAGGTGTCACTATGAAAACAGAAATAATCAAAAATCTGTCATGTCCCATTTTTCAAATAACGAACAGCATTAAGGAAACTCTTAACTATGTTGTTACATAGGACATTTACATGACACTGTGTTTGGGGTTTAAGTAGTGTTTAGGTCTCAATTCTCAGCCAATTAGTGTTATGATCTATTGAAGACACTGAATGTATGCTTGTCTGGATATTTCAAATTTGAATAGTAAATTTACGTCCAACTTCAGATGTCAGCCATTCATGGTTAAATCAAAAGAAATGAATAAAATGAGACAAATGTGTGAGGGTCATGTATGAGAAAGGAAACACGAAATACATGGAAATATTCGGAAATACAATGACACAGCATTCGTTTAAAACATATTAAAATTTACAATTATTTTTTTTTAATCTTTTTAGCTTACAACTCAAGTTGAATTTGAAAAAAGGATATAACGGGGTCAAAAGCTAAATTTTCGGCGCTTTGGCGGATTCTATATCATTAGTAAATGATATTAAAAAGTCTCTCTTCTCAAAATAGACCTTAATTGTCATATTAAATCAGTTTGCATATTTTTGAATTCAATAAACAAATTCGTTCACCGTTTATTCGGATTTTCAATGAAGGTGTGACAAATTATATTGGTAGATTAAATATTTTGTTTAAGAGTCGTTATACGAAAACATACACACATAACATACCTCTAGCTTTTAATACGGATAATAATTAAATCATTTCAATTAAATACATGTGAACTAAGCTTGTTGATAGGTATACATTAATGGAACATGGTTTGAATTGTGATTATTTCTTATATTTCAAAAACAAAATAAGGTAGGACACTGATTGACCTGTCGATGTTTTTTTCCACGTTCTTAATTTTTTTTTATTTGTTTGAACTGTTTGTTGAATCAGAATTTGAGTCTTTATCTTCGTGTTTTTAAAAGTTAAGATTGAACCTAAGGAAGGCGTGAAAGGGTCCGGTAAAGCACGCTCTATATGTAAGACAAGGACACTACAGGATTTGTTTGTCGGAAATGCCGACTAAAACTTTACAGTCACCCCCACCTACATTGCAATACTTATATTATTAAAGCACAAAACCATAGTATTACATTCAAATGGGGAAAATTACGTATGACATGTTCACAAATCAATTCAAACGTTTGAAACATATTTCCTCTTAGAATTATCCTCTTAAGTACCAATGGAAAATCAAATCGATATGCATTCTGAATATAGCTGTTAACTTTTTCAGTGGTTGTCGTTTGTTGCTGTAACAGTGTATCATATATTGTTCTATAAATTAGTTTTCTCGTATGAATGAATGACTTACTTTTGTCATTGCGGGGCATTGCATAGCTTGCTATATATGTGATATTGGTTAAAATCATTATCGAAGGCCGTATGGTGAACTATAGCTGCTCACTACTACAGCATTTGGTCTTTGGTGGTGAGTTGTCTCATTGGTAATCCACATTTCCTTTTATTTTTTTTATGTTGGAGATTAAAAGTTTAGGGAATCAGGTAGCTGTATGTACATATCAATAATCGAAAGTCCATTGTTTCACGTGTATATCACTGTTTAATTGTATACTACATATATTCTATAATAATCTACTTATAACTTTTATCGTACATATTAAACAAAAAGTCTCCACAAGACAGTAATCCGCCATGATATATACTCGAGACAAAAAACATACCAATATCATATTATCCTTATGTATGATAAAAAAAAAGAGATACGAGATATTCCTTTTCATCAAATGGTCCATATAGTCTCTCTTTTTTTAGAACTACAGGAGTGCAACTTCAGTTACAATATGCATTTACCGATGTTAAATAGATGCTTATCTATGAATTGTTTTATTCTTACACATTTATAAAATTCCTAAAAAAAACAACAGTGAGCAAGATTCTGCATGACAATTTAGAAGATCATACAACGCCAAACAGTCCCTTCGTCAAAAGGATTCAGTATGCCTGGCACTTGTTGAGCAAAACAAAACACATAATTCAATGACTTCTTCAACATGCATATATATGCGAATGTGTTCCATCAAAATATTAGTCAACAATTACTGTGAACTATGTATTTTTTTTTCACAATATTGAATTTTCAGTTGAATTACCATTCGAAGACCTGGAAATTAATAAAACGAAGAAAATGAAAATTCACTATTTCCATGTTAATCATTGTGTTTGTCGTAAAGCTTCATTTTTCTCGTGAATGCAGTATTACGTTTTTGTAAACATATTTAGCATGTTTTCTTAATTCATTCAGTGCAAGATGCAGAACAGAAAAGACATATATAGTATAATATGACCGACTTTACAATGGAATGAACAAACAGTTACCGGAATGAGAATTGGTTACAATGAATGATAGATATTCGAAGCCTTAAAACAAATTGTTGTCAAATACACGACTTTCTGACATTACAAACTTATAACTGATGTGATAGAGGTCACCCAAACCATTGACATTGTTTTAATCCAAGGAGTACAATTTGATTTTGCATAAAGCTTTATATGCTGGTTTTGAGACCACTGCCTATTTATTCGAACTTTGTTTATTTTAGAATGTCCTCTATGGAAGCACACAGCAGCATTGATGATGCCAATATCGGTATGAAATCATTCGAATTTGTCTTCATGTTTAACAAGAGTACCGGAAGCCCGAAAGTTTTCTATTTAATGGTGGACCCTATCGGAAAATGTCGACTTTTTCCAAAAACGAACACAGTTCTTTTCCCCAAGTTGAAAAATCTTGTGAACTTTCGGGCAGTTGTCTTAGATGATTGTCTATATATTATTGGTGGTAAAGACTGGGAAACTGGAGAACATATAGATAAAACATGGAGATACGATCCCGCAAACAGTCGTTGGAGTCAAAGAGCTAGTTTGATCAATGCAAGATGTCGTCATACAGCAACAGTACTAAATGGATGTATTTACATTACAGGTTTGTGTGTTAACCTCTATACGTGTAATTTGTTGAGTTTTTGTTTCATTTGGTAACTCTCTCATTCTTGTTCACTTCAACTCTGAAAAAGAATATAGAAAAGAAGATGATTGTGTATGATTTTCAATGATGCAACTCTCCACGGGAAACCAAATGACACAGAAATTAATAGCTATAGGTCACCGTACGGCTATCGACAATGAGCAAAGTCCATGGCGTATGATCAGCTATATAACTCCCCAAGAATGTCCACCCGGCATTCTTAAAATGGTTAAATTTGCCTAATTTTAGCGAACAGCTGAGGGAAAGGTAAGAAAACGATAAACATGTAAAAGTTTGGAAAAATGATAATTATACTTGTTTCGATGGCTTTCGGAACATATGAATAATACTTTTACAAATAAAAAATAAAAGCTGTACAAGAATATGATAAACGTATATTTGCTTTTATTTGGGTTGAAACCTTAAAATGAATAAATAATATTGACTCAATTAAAAAAAAAACCAAATCAGAGTAAAAATAATATAATGTGCGTGAGGGTGAAAAACAATTGGAATTGAATCCGAGTGAGAAATGAGAACCGATACGATTACGAAGATAATCACTGCCATATATATATATATGCTCGTAGGTTCCTGCATGGCTTTGGACATATACTATCAAACATCACATAAGTGTAGTAGTCAACCGAGAAACAGCTTATCCAAAAGTATTCTCTAAAATTTGAAGTCATAACTAATTATTTTAGCTTTATTATAAATAGTTCCAATAACTCATAAGAGTGCTTTTTTTTTGTCTTTACAAATTAACAACCAACATTTTCATAGTTTTAAAATGCAAGTTGTTAAGTAGAAATATTGGATAAATCCTCATGATAACTAAGTCCCTTTATATGTTAATTAATAGGAAAATGTGAGGTCTAGATTGAAAAAATATATTTAGAAAGACAAGTGAAGGTCTATCTATATGTTGCCAACATTTCAGAGAATTTTCCAAACAAGTATTAGTGTTACTCTTTGTTTATCTTCAATAACTCAGATTACACAAAAAAAATGTCTATAAAATCATTTTTTCTCTACAAAAAATTCCCGCGAATTTGGCTATAAACTGCATCTAAAAGTAATATTACAAAATCTTTAAAAATATTTTATAGTTTAAATTTTATAAATAAAGTGATTTTTTTTACATACAGTCAATATAATTAAATTATTTGAAATCTCAACAGTAATTATGTGCGTTATGATTTATAGTATATATAATCCTAACGAAAGCTTCTCACGGCTAAATTAATTACTAAAACATCTTTTTCAATCAAAGAAAATTGTTTAAAAATGTGAGTCATGCCACTTTTCAAATAATTAATTTCCAGAATGAATCATGCACAGATTAATAACCAAATACAGCAAACGACCAATTATTTTCGCTGTTTCTAATACATATTAATTAATTAATATGATACTGCACAGGAATCCACCAATAAACAACCTGACGCGCTGTATCAGCTGCAAGATTGAGCCAATCAAACACGTGCTTTACTGATGTGTAAGTTTCGTCTGAAATCAACACGATCCAAGTCTGTCAATTCCATGCTGAATTAAGCAGCATCGTGTTTCCTTCTTTCAGCGATATTAAATGTAACGGAATTTTTCCAAAGAAAACGTTGTTAGCGCGACTCATCTTAATTTAATAATCTGAGAACACTGAAAAGATCGACAGGATTGTTTTCCAATGATCAAATTACAAGTTTATTCTTCAATCTTCATTAGCAGGCGTTAATTATTTATGAACATTTATCTTTTTTTCCTATTGCCGCCTTAACCAAATAATTGATACGTGATCGGCCTCTAATGAGAATGAGAGAGTGAAATATACGCCTTGATTTGACAGTTATGACAAATTAGAAACGACCTTTTAACGAAGAATCGCCATCTATAATTATTTAGTCCTTGTGTATTGTGGGGCTTTTTTCTGTATTATTTCATCTTTTTAATGAAAACAAAAAGAGCAAAAGAAAAATGTTTCCTCTGTTTTTAAATTATTACCATGAATAGAATAATCCCTCTTCACCGCCTTACATTTTCTTTTACTAGACATATGTTATTGATCTTCAGAAAACATTGCTTTAAGAAATGAAAGAATTGTTTTTATTTAACAAAATGTTTAATAAGGATAGTTTGTTGTGTCTTTTAGACTACAATTGAATGTAAAATAATTTGAATTTGAAATGGATCTTTTATTTGCGACCTGGTACAATAAGCGTTTGGTTGCATGTTTTTTGTTCTCCCTATATCATGTTTACATATCCATCCTCTCAAAACCATGAAAAGTTCCGAGACTGTTCTGCGAATCTTCTGCACTGCTAATAACACATGTCTTTCATTTTATTTTTTCACAATGTTCCAACGATATAGTAGAGAAACCTCGGCTGTTCCTATAATTTTGAGTCATGCTTAGTACAAGAACTATTAATAGTATGAAAGAATCGACTGTTCTGCTATACTTGAGATGTCCTAGGCTACTAATTAATCATAATTTAAAAACAATCGTTTATTTGTTATTTGGATTTATTCTACTGAACTTATAGAACAAGAGGTTTATACCTGGAAAGTTTCAGTGATAGATTTACGCTAACCGATTGGCTGTTTTATAGATTTTAATTTGCCGTATTCTCATATTTGTTAATGTCAAATGGCCCCTCTTAAAAGCGTTTTGCAAGGACGCAAACATATAGTATAATAGGTAGCAAACTTTTTAACTAGAGAGGATTGAAATTCTATCACAATTTTGTTTTATAATTTCAATTGAAAGAAAAGCATAATTTATTGTAGTATTTCACCCTAAGCAATGTGGCAAATAAAATCATGCTGTCGCGTTATCTTCGATAATTGGTGGTTTGGGGAATTATAAGCCTTTCAAAATGAAATGAGGATTATTTGAAGCAATCACCGTGTCGCAGTCTTAGTCGAAAAAAAACAGAAGTTATACTGGATAACCGGGTCACTCTAGTGCAGTATTTATATATTGCTTAATCTGCAGAACTTTTTCTTCTTACCCTATTGCGTATTCCTTTGGATGTTTATTTGTTATTATGTCTACAATTGTTTGTTATTTTAAAAGTTCAGTATATATATAAAAAAAAAAGAAGATGTGGTATGATTGCCAATGAGACAACTCTCCACAAGAGACCAAAATGACACAGAAATTAACAACTATAGGTCACCGTACGACCTTCAACAATGAGCAAATACCATACCGCATAGTCAGCTATAAAAGGCCCCGAAATGACAATGTCAAACAATTCAAACGAGAAAACTATCGTTATTTTGGTTATACTTTATTATTAGTTCTGTATAGGTATTATTGAAATGGCATATGAAGTCATTTTGTCAACCGATGAAAACGCAAAATGAAGAAGGAACACAATTTCGGAAGCTATGGCCGACTGCCATTCAAAAATAAAATTACTTGTGCGCCGAGTTACTAACAACTGTACAAACATATGCATCCTTATCTCTTGTAATTTATTCATGGTCTTTTGAAAAACTGTGATTAGTGTCCAGATACCACCTTTATTCAGATTTAAAAAGGTCATTTTTCTGAGTTTTCCTATTTTACGACGTTAGGATAATACAACACCGAAACCAGAGTTGATAATTTCCGAAACTAACTGAGATATTTAGAGAATAGCAGTTGGAAATTCAAATCTGTCGAATAACTGCTAGTAAATCAATTCTTGTTAGTTTGTTCAAATTCTTAAAAATAATAGGACATCAATTTCTAAAACCTTTCTACTTAGAAATTCTCGATTATTTGAGCAACATATTTCGGATGTGCAACTCAGCATGAACTTGTAAATGGATTTACATACTGTCCAAGTACCTATCAGTTTTCAAGGTTTAACTCTTTTTGATTTTAGTTCTATAGTTGGAGCTAACTACTAAGAATTTTCTTAGAATCATTTTCATAACAGCGTAGACAGCCGCGATACTTATGTTGGTAATACTACTGAATCATTTTACCAGTCAATTGATAACCCGAGCGCGCCAAGAAATAAATAGTCTTGTCCTCGCTGTTATGAAAATGATTAAGGTTGTGTTGAATTAATGAATGAATGAATAAATACTTTATTTGTAAGAAGCACATGCATGCTATGGCAAACGAAAATATGATACAATATATGACAAACAAAAGACAGCAGAGAACAGTAGTTAAAGAGTATACAATAATTTATGACAATATATGTGATCAAATTTTCCAAGCTGCATTAAAAAATTGCATAGTTTTACTGTCAGAGATTTAGAGTGAGTTTGTAATAAATTATCTAACTTGTGCCGATTTGGCCAAGAACAATAGAATAAAGGTAAAAAATCTATACGCACAGATATATACGCTTGACATGATAAAACAAAATGATATTCGTCATCTAAAACATTCATATTGCAACATATACAAATTCTATTTTCTCTTTGAGTATTTCGAGAACGACCAACTTCGAACATTTAATCTAAGTGTGCCGCTACGCAATTTTGTTAATATAGATACATTACAATGGTTAACTAACGCTATAGGTAAATTTTGTTTTATTGCCTATTTTTATTATTTTCAAATCTAATTTGCGATTAAATACATTTCAGGGGGAGAAGTTATTGGAGGAAGAGTTACAGAAAGTTGTGAATGTTATGACCCAGTAAAAGACAAATGGACAGAAATCCTAGATCTACCCAGGCCAAGGGCTGATCATGCTGCCTGTGCGAATGGGCTGAACTTGTATGCTTCCGGTGGCATCAGTAATTTGAAGCATCAATGTTCTAACGTATTTTGGTAAGTATAGGTCAGATATTATTTCACCTGAATGAATTATAATATTTGATTTGTATTTTATATTGCAAACATTTGAAAAGCTATGAAATTTCAGAAAATTATATTTATGCAGAAACTTAAAATTTCATTTTCATATTTATCGCTTTTATAATACTTATACAGTCTTGGCTCTAACCTATTTGGCTTTGAACGATTCCCATAAAGTTAAATCCAGAGAGGCGTTCAGATGTAGAAAATTTAAAAGTGATACATTTTTAATAGAATAAAATCCCAATATCAAAATTCAATACCTGACTGTGATTTTCAAGAGATTTGTAAATTACAGGTTTTTTTTCAAAATGGATGACGTCACAAGCAAGACGTACTCTTTTGCTTACTTAAATTCACATATTTTAATGTTCTTCCCTATATCATGAAGACAGAGATGTTTCAGATGTGAGCACGTTAACCATGCAAACATGAAAACATTCAAAATGATCTATAGAAATACTTGATCCGCATTTTCCCCATTTGCGAGACCTATGATCTTTGATTTGGTTTTATGCACAAACGTACTATTTGTACCAATTATATTTATGCAGAAACATCAAACAATCATCTATTTGTCAAGAGACTTTGTTAACTTTTTCCTCTCTCTTTAAATGGTCGGCTACAATGTGACTCACACTATAGGAAGACATCAAGTCGGCATCTCTTAAAGAAATGGTCAGGATGCGTCGATTTTTTTTACAGATGTGGAAAAAAAGCTTTCGTCATTAGTTTAATCGTTACATCATGGTAGTGATTCATAAAGTCAGTAGAATAATTAGAGTGAAATAAAGCCAAGCAGTATTTGTTTCGAACATGAATAGTTAATTATACTATCTAATAACAATTTTACCAATTTGTAAATAAAACATTTTTACGAAAACATCTGTTCCTGTATATATTGGAAAACTTCATTATCCTATTTATAGGTAGTCAAATGGAGCTTTATTTCTTTTCTTTGGTTTACATTTTTGATATATTGGAAAAATAGAATTAGCAATATGTGCATTATCAAAAATATTTCCCAGCTGTGCTCGCTAAAGTGCATTAGATATGTATATAAAAAAAATGTCTAAATTATTGAAATATGCATCTTAATTTCAATTTCAATTAGAACAATATGGTTAAAACATTTAGTTTGTCCAGCTAAGAGAAGATATATATGTGTAGATATTGCTACAAAACGTCGTATTTATCAAATAAAAAATGAGAATGCATTTCACCTGTATATTATTTAGCTCATAATTCCATGGTCCAATAAAGGAGCCGGTTCGCTTGAAATTGTTTGGTTTTTGACTGTGCCTAAAAAGACTAATTTTACGTTTTTTCGATTTATTTTCCAACAAAATAGAAGTAAAAATTTTCTGCATTTTCAACAGAAATATCTCTAGGCGTTTAATTTATCCCACTAATGGAAGGATAATATATACTTTTTAATTTCAAAGAAATATGAGAATAATTTTCAATTATATAATAGTTAACTCCTGTATTAATATTTAATATGCATCAAGTTGTTCTATACAATAATGATTACTGCGCATAGAGGCTGCATGTTAGTAATAGCTATTGGCTAAGTTTCCAATACAACTAAATAATTACTAAGCCAGTTTTGCAAAAACCTTTTCGATATCTTGATTCGTAGTGTTCACATATGTTTGAAGTTCATCAGGTCACATGATATGTTGAGTCAGGTATGCGTCGTGATAATAAGAATCATGCCGTAAAATTTTGTAAAGATGACATCATGTTTTTAATAAGCTTGCATTAATTTGCTTATATTAAAAATTTAATTATTAAACATAATTTTATGCGTTTTTTCAAAATGACAATGTATATATCTGTGTTAATTTTGCATTAAAGTTTAACAGGTTTGGAGTTTATCAGATTGCAATACGTCGTACAACACGGTTATATTGGGTAGTGTTTTCAGGATTAGAATTATATTCAATTTTAAAATCATTTCATTTTATGTGAAAAAAATATAAGCTGTTAGAGGAGTTTTGCAGACAACTTTTGTCCATACATAGGACATTTTACAAAATATAAAGTAATCATTTGAAAATGCAAAATTATGTTTTCTGCAATAAACATCTTTATCGTCTTGAATTGCAAGGAAAAAACCAACTAGTTTTTGTGTGTTTTTTTTAAACTTATGATTCACATTTTATAGAGGAAATAAAGGATACAAAAGAAACATTTAAGTCTGCTTCGTATCTTGACTTCCATTTGTAAATAGCCGGCAATTCATAAGGACGGTTGAGAACAAAACTTTACGATTAAAGAGGCGATTTTAGCTCCACAATTGTGAACTTTCCATTCTATGTAGCATTATAGCAATATTCCAGAGCTTTCATTTCAATCTTGATAGAGGGTTGTCGAATATGACCAACGTAGTTAGACTAATCACTGAGTTTATTCTGCCCTTAAAACACTACGGGTGCTAATGTAGAGCAGGATCTGCTTACTCCGGAGCACCTGAGATCAATCCCGGTTGTTGATGCGGTTCGTGTTGTTCAGTCTTTATTCTGTGTTATATTTTGTGTTTTGTGTTCTATTGTTTGTCTGTTGATCTTTTTTAGCCATGACGTCGTCAGTTTATTTTCGACTTTTTCGACTTTGAAAGTCATTCGATATCTTTCGCCTCCTTTCTGTAACTGTTTGAAAATCGAGTTGATATTAGAATCTTAAAAAAAAACTACCTAAAATTAAACTTTTATTTTGAAATTGAATGTTCCAAAACCAATCAATGTATTTAACATGTTCATGTATCTGCATTTGCATAATGTCAATTTTTATCTGACGCAACTCAATTGTCTATGCAAAAAGATCAAACATTAAACAACACAATCAATCTAAGAAATGTTTGACTAGCGATTATTGCAATTATTGCTGTTAACGGTAAGCAAATGAAAATTAAAATCAGCACTGTAAATTATAAACTTATGCATTCTCACGATCTTTCAGAAAAGATCAGAATATATGCATATAAATGAATTTGGAAATTATCGCATCATTGAAGTTATATCACTTTTTTTCAATAACAAAATGAAACTACAATGCAGTTCCTTTTCGCTATTAACAGTTCATTATTATGTTTTAATTAAATTCAAATAACATTTAATGATAGGAAATTGTTTGTTATACTGCACCACACAAACCCCTTTTACAAGTCGAAACCACAAATTAATTACTTGAAATAGTAAAACGTGTGTTTCTTGACGGTCAATTTACCCCTGCACAATACGCTAACAAGTCAATCGAGTTTATTTGACGCACTTCATTACAGAATGGTAATATACCCGATCGGCACTAGGGTGCTGCCAGGTTATTGGTAAACTATGTGAAAAAGATGTCTAAAAATGAAGATTTATAAAATATTGCTCATATCACTTTTTCGTAAACATTTTTAATTGCTTATAAGTTGAGTGCACATTTATCCTTAATCAGCTGATCCATGATGGTAAAAAGGAAAAATGCTTAGCTCCAAGGTTTTGCTCTCTCAGTCTGGTACGGAAATAAAATGTTTTGGAATAATTCATAAGAAAATGGTTTTATAATGTGTCATTTGTAAAAGAAAAATTTGATATTATACGGAAAACTATATGATTACTATTGGACAATTATAAGCATTATTCATCCAAGTTTAACTGTTTGCTTTTGATATAATTACTAAGCATTAATGTGCTTTATCATATGATTTTGAGAGCTGATAAGTTTGCCAAATACTTGTTTTATTGTAAAATTAGATAATTGTTTCTCGTCCATAAAACAGTAAATGTTTCTGAAGGATGTTGATAGCAGTTAAGTATTGACCTTAGCCACAGTTAACGGTTTCCAGTACACAAAATTATGGTCCATTAAATTTATCCTCATCGCCAAGACAGTAAATTGGTCTTATCGTCGATAAATGCAGATGAATTATTTATCCCGGTTCAAATTTAAGCAACAACAGCCAATGCGTCATCTTACGTTCATTTACCTCTTGGAAGGAACGCTGATATTTTTTTTGTAGTTGAAGCATATTACAAATTGCAAACAAATTGCTATCACGTGATCAATGTGGAGTTTTAACTTATTATACCTATTATATCTGATTGTGGAATACGTTTGATACATTAAAAAGTTATTTTTTTTATTTTAAAACATCATTTTGGTTTTTCCAGCGTTAGTTGTTGGATACCGTCACATTGCTTATGTACTTAAACCGTGTCATGCGGTTATATATAATAATACATCAAACAAACAAAATCACAGAAAATTATCAATCTATGACATGTATTGGGAATTAAGAATTATGCGTCACTGGATTAAAGCAAATTATTATCAGTCAATCAGAGAGAGAGAAAAAAACGTTTTAAATAATTTGATATTGAACATGCAGGGAGTATTATTTATCGAAGTGTGCATCAAAATGAATATTAAGTTTATAAAAATTAGAAGATGGGTTGTGATTTCCAAAGACATTACTATCCACCAGAGATCACTTGATGTAGATTTAACTTCACGTACAGTGCATAGGTCACCGTTGGGGTCTAGCAGCAAAACAAAAGAACCAACTATACTTAGAATCAGTTGAAATTGGCTCGCCACAAAGCTCAAAATGCAACGAGGGGGGGCAAGGGGGGTCCCCATAACAGCAAAACAGTGAATTGATTTGGTGAAAAACAGATAACAAGGAATTGAAAAGGGATAATAACAGATAACAGTAATGAAATATGAAAATAAATCTGTCCAGGACCAATCCAGTAGATGACTCGTAGATCTTAATATATAACTTGTGGTATGGACCTAGAAAATTTGTGTAAACAAGACGTTTCGGCCGTTGAGGCAGTTCTGCCTTGGTTGATTTTTTTCCGTAACTTGTACAATAAGTTATAGTATGGATGTTGAATTTTTCTAAACGAAATTACTAGTTTCTGTTTTTGATATAGGGATATTTTTAATCTAGGGCATTTGAGGGATCAATTTTTAATGATTTAGGTTTTTTTATTTAATTTTTGAAAGTAGTGCAGCCAGTGACACTTTATTATCAATTTGATTTTTAGATAAAAAAAAATCTGAAAAGCAATATATATACTTTACAAGTAATAAAAAAAACATTGATGCACAATATATTTTTTAATTTAATGACCTCATGATAAAACTTACTTATAAAATACAAAAATATCCAGATCATTGGAGACAGGACTTGTAACTGAAACACGCATGCCAGTTGTGGTTATTCTGATAATAGAAATTGACTCAAGTGAGAATTCTGATAGTTTAATAGAAATTGGACCTAGTGAAAATTTGGATGACACCAAGTGAAACACCAATCATGTATCTTATGTGAAATTATAGAATATGGAAAATTTGGGTACAGCATTGGAGAAGCTGTAGGATTTTAAAAAGGGTATTTGTCGAAAAATTAAACTGAAGACACATCTGTATTTGCATCAATGGTTTCTGAGCTTCACTTTTCGCCATGTGAAGCAGCTAAAAAGCTTTTAAAAATACGGTGATCAGGGTTCTCTTTCATGAAAATGAAAAGAGAGGGAGTAGCACTTATAATATAAATGCTAAAAGAAAAAGATGTTATATAATTCCCAAAGCCATAATTCAAACCCACACCACTTAGTAATATAAAACAATTCAAAGGAGAAAGCTAACTGCCTAATTTATCCACAAAATAGTGAACGAGAAACTTAGTAACAACAGTAACAAACTACAACCACTGAATCCAGGCTCCTGACTTGGAAATAGGCACATACAGAATGTGACTGCATCAACTTTAGCATGCTAGTTGGTGTCCAATCCTCCCCTAATCAGGGACAGTGGTGTAATAGTACAACATAAAGATTATTATGTGGTCATTGAATAAAAAAGTCTATAGGGTGTACCAATGCCTTTTTTTATAACAAAATCCATACTATAAGTTTTTGTACAAGTAATAAGTGAATTATAATTTGTACAAACTGCTACATGTTCACAGACAATGTAATTTATTACAAAGGATAATAATAATATATACTGGAATGGTCCTGGGTCCAATTAATTTTATATGTTTATGTGATGTATACTACTGAAATTCTTCTGCAAATACAGGGCCACCCAATATTACCGGTAGAAAGACCCCAATAGATATACATTGTAAGAAGATGCGGTAAGCGTGCCAATGAGACTATTATCCATTCAAATCACAATTTTCAATTATCTTCAATTTCGACGGAAGATTGGCTGTCAAAATGCTAACATTCCAATTTTCAATAACAGTTAACAGCAAATAGATTCTCACAATAACAGATAACAAAATAGATAATAGTCCTATTAACAGCTAACAAAGAATAAGACAATAACAGCTAACAGTAAATATATTTTCAGAATAACAGATAACAAAGAATTAAAATGCCCCATAACAGCATAACAGTTAAACCCCTTGCCCCCCCCTCTGCAACTAACACTTAGTTTTCACATGACCAAAAGTGATTTGTTTTTTCTCAGGAAAAGTGAACGAAACAAACTCACTGTCGCAAGTGAATCAATGCAAACAAAATGACATGAATATGATATTTTCAAACAAATACGTTATTATCATCTTAAGATGATCTCCGTGTCATCTAAAGGGATTGACACCTTACAGGTTCATTGGACTTCCTACTGCCAGGAAAATGGACAGTGATGCTGTCCAACCAATGTCCAACAATCGAACTAATGAGCATTTATTGAACTGACCATGTCCAGTTGTCATATTTCATTAAAATATGATTGATTTTGAAAAAGACAATAGCGTGAGTCATGGTGGAGATTGACTCGTAATCTCCGATTTAATCACCGGTCAGTTTCCGTAATTATGACCATTTTACCAAATGATAATAGCTAGTTTTATAATAGATGGTTCTTATGTGCTTCTAGCTTAATTAAATGTTGAAGTCGTTGTCTTCTTAGTTAATTTTATGGTAATATAGCTCCTTCGTGGTGAGATTAGTGGTGGCTAAATAATGTTAATTCGCAAGCTTGTACCATGATTCAGACATTAACGGCAATTAACACATGCCATTGCAATAGACATGCCTATATTTGTATCCATTTTATTTGTTATTCGTTACAGATTTTCCAAGATATATCAAATGCAGCGGCTGTCAATGTGTTTCCCAACTCGAGGGCTACACATGCAGTGATCTGAACATGATTTTTATTTCAATTTCTACTTCATCTTTAAAAGTTATATGTTAAAGGGGCACTAGCTACGAGATATGTAAAAAAATCTAAATCATGATTTGTTGTTTGTTTGTTCAATCATTTATGAAAGTGATATAGTGAAGTAATAATTCGCTTTTAGTAGCCAGTTTGCTCTGAGCCAGTATGGTTCAAATTTGTCAAATTAAGCTAAGAAACATTAATGATGAATTATTCACTTTAAAGTGAATAATTCGACCTCATTGATTCGTATTCATGTGAACTACAATTTAACCCCTTAGCTAGAGATGGATAACGCATGCATTGTGCGTGTTTGGTTATTTAAAGGAAAAGAATGTCAAATTGAGAGTGAAACTAAGGTAAATCATTTGATTCATTTATTCAATCCACACAAGAAATTCTAATAACGGAAAAATCGATGTTTTACATATATTTTTAATCTATAGTATGAAGTTAAACAGATCTATCTAATTGCACGAGTTCGCTTTCTTTTTATATCTATAGTTATGTCTTTAACGCTTAAATGACCATCGGAGGTCTTCGGACGTCAACTCAATAGTTAATTAGATGGCGTCAAGACTAAAATACACACGAAACAAAGCTTCACATTATCGAGCCCATACCCTGTAAATTGTTCATTTTGTACTTTATATAATTTGGTTAAATTTTTTACATGTTTATAAATCAAATATGAGAATTTGAGTCAAATCGGTGAACATGAATTTGACAGCTATTTCCCCTTTAAGAGGAATGTTTGAGATAAATTTATTTTACCAGTGATACGTATCCATCTCCTTAATACTTTAACAGAAATATCTGTATCCTTTACAAAATATTTTATTGTAATTGGTCTAAAGGATGACCTTGGTAAGATAAGTATGTATATAGGCTACTTAGCTAGTATGTATGGTCGCTGTTCTGACAAATACGGTTCAGCTCTAAACTATTTTGATATACATATTATCTCTATTGTTAGAAAATTAGTAAATTAGTAAATCTTATTAGAAATTAGGGGGAGGGGCAGGCCCCCTTATGGATCTACATTTATGGTAAATCTAGATGCAATTACTTGTGTTCCAATCCGCTATTATATAAATAAATAGGATTAATCTAAGGATTCAGGATTCAATATTTTATTATAGTCTCACCACATACAAACATAAAATGAGATTCACATACATAGATTTAAAACATTAAAACATTTGCATTGCATGTACCAATCTTAAAAAGATTTATGAGAGACTTTTAAGATATACTATATACATATAAACTTATTTTTACACATTTAGAATTAAAAATTCTGACATAATATACATTTTTACTAAATGATATTAAAACATTTGTTTCTTTAGTGAAATAAAATACTATTTCTTCTTAATAAAATGTTGTTGCAGGTTTTGGCAACTATAGCAGCAACATTGTCATTACTAAATAAAAATATAAATTTTTCATTATCTGATAAAAGGTTAAAATGTTCATTAAAATGTAAAGCTTCATGTATCATGATTTGTCTAAACTGTGTCTAGTATAAGGTCCCCCTTTTTCAAAATCCTGATTCCGCATCTGGCATAACTGTATCTAACGTTGATGAAATGAACTGAAATAGCTGTAAAAAAAATGTATATGTTCCCGACTATTGAAATAATACAAAAAAGCACAATTTCATTAGAAAACTATCGTTAGTTTTATCTTTCTGTGTTGCTAGCAAAGCTCGTTAAATTAAGAGGCATTATCATTTTTTATTTGAAAAATAAACAAACTATTAACTGCATCAATTCATTACTAAATACTGAAATTTATTAACACTACAAATTTTCTGCTTGAATTTCTTTTCAATATTTAACAGATATTCATTTCATAAACGGTCTTTTAACAAATGATAAAATCTAAATCTTAGACATCTGTCATAATATTTTTCATTATTTGGGTCATTATCCTAGGAAATTGGACATTAGATAAAAAAAAAATTTATAAACGTGCCAGTATTAAAAAAAAATCATTAATTAACCCAAAATGAGTCACAAGTCAATGCGAGCGAGGTCGTTTTCCTTTGGTTTTTTAATTAGCCGCTTGTGTATTTGCCAAGAGCAACGTCCGAGAAATTTATTTGTGTCAGACGAAGTAGAATGAGAAAAGTCAAACTTTTTTCTTCATTTTAACAAATAAAATAAAAAAAGGATTTACACTAACTTTTATCTTTTAACACGTTTATTTTTGATAAATCATAATTATGTCAACACAAATCATCCAATTTATTATTTAATAAAATGTTCTTTATTTTTTACTGAACTCTCTTCTCCTCTTCTCAGTTTTACAGAAATGAACAAAAAAATCATTTAAACTGATAAAAATTGCGGCCTTATAATTATTATTGATCATTAATAAAGACGTAATACTTGTGTAAAATGTTGACAAATATATGTTTTAATGACATAGCAAATAAAAATATATAGAGCATTACAATTATTATTGATAAATACTATTACTATAATAGAATTACAATAAACCGTTTTGGAAAAATAATTGACAAATATTAGATCTATTTTATTTTGAAAGTATCAAACTATTTATTCTAACATTTTATGCTTTTACTTGAAATCGTTTATATTCAATAGAAAACTAGCAACATCTTGTCTAATGTCGAGAGGTAGAACCATAATGTGACTCACACTTTTTTATAAAAGGAAAACAATGAATTATCTTTTCGCTTATTCTATCAATAAAATATGAAAAAAAAAGTACAATTAACATAAAAAATCGAACGAATTGCATTGTCTAAAGCAAGAATCAACTGTTTCCAAAAACCGTTAAAACACCTGAAAATTGAAAAATGATAATGAGTGATTCATACAATTCTATGAGTCAGGTGAAATAATGAAAGAATTAAAACAGAGAGTGAAACGCTTTGAAATTTTATACGTTAAAATTATTCTTGTTGACAGTGTGTTCGTTTGTACCCATTTTGTCGTGTTTAAACAAATTGTTAATAATTAAATGTTTTTGTTCCGTGTGATGGACAATTACTTTACTGACTTTGTTTATTTTAATTTCTTTTTAATAAGTAATTACCGCAGAAACAAAGGAGGTTCTATTAAAAAAAACTCTTCAATATTACATTATACTATACTTATGTATTGTATACCCTGAACTATGGAAAAGAGTGAGCAACCTATTTTATTTAAATAAGCGTTTATTGTTTTATATATTTTTTAATAACTATTTAAAATAAAATATTAGGGAAATCAATCAGTACAGTTCTGGTCAGAATTACAAATCTACGTAAATTTAATGTTTAATATTTTAATATTTTAGTTAATTATAATAATTTTATACGTGTGAATAGATTTTTGCAACTATAATGATGAAAATATGAAACGATTATAGTAATTAATTTGGATTGCCTTTGTTTTGTTTCCAAACAAATACTCATATACTAAAGCTAATACCAAAAAGCACACACAGAAGAACAACAGTACTCCTGTACAGTGTACATGTGTCATACGGGCGGTATCAAATTTGATTGAAAAGAAAAAATGAAAATGTAGGAATATTGTTAAACTCTAATGATACAACACAGACCCTCTCTGGATACCATCATATCATACAAAGTAGAATAACAATACCAACAAGATAAAACTCAAATGTTGTTATTATTTCTTCTTTTACTTTTAGGACATACGACCCCATCACTAATGAGTGGACAGAGCCTCTTCCTGGAGTTATTCTCCCGCATGAAAGAGAAAAACATAATATGATCTCAGTTGGAAAAAGAGTGGTAGTTATAGGAGGTTTGTATCTTTCACACACTAAATCTTGAATTACAAGATTTTCAAGATGAACAATACTGCATGGACATTGGTATTCGGAACAAAGTTCATCAAATACACACTTGCATCTGAATATTCAATTTTACTGGTATAGGAAATGTGCTTTTTTTTATTAGCCCCGTTGACAATATCAAGGATTTGTTACCATAATAACTTGACCAAAGTGTTGTTTTGTTTTGTTTTGTTTTTTGGGTTTTTTTTGTGGTTTTTTTATTTGTTTTTTTGTGTTTTTTTTTTGGGGGGGGGTGACAGATTCATTGTTTAAAGAAATTTCAGTTTTATATAAAAGTTAGTTGAAAAAGATGTTGTGCTTTGATTCCTTAAAAGATGGCCATGCAAACGATGCGAATAGGCAAGTTAGAATTGAGTTTATGGATTATGCAGTTTCGTTTTAAAACAAATATAACTTGTGAATTTACATGTTGCCGTTTCAAAATCTGTTGGAAATTTCAAACTTGTCAATTGTTTTGATATACTGTATATAATTAAAAGTTCGAGACTAACTACTTCTCGGAGGGGACCGAATCGTAACCATTGTCTAACAAAGATGCTGAATTGCTATATCGTGATAATTTCTATGATAATTTGACTGTCCCACTGGTATCTTTCGCCCTCTTTTACATTTCTTTCATTTTACATCCATGAAATAAAACATCACACATAGAGCTTATTTGAACTCTTGTTCGTTTCCGCCAAAAATGGGTTCGAGATAGGTACAACTGCACTGAATCAATCGTTGTTATAATATTTGATGATATTGTCATATATAATTCATTTTATCTTATTTGTAGGACGAGGATTTGATCAAGAAACCTTCTCAGAAAAAGACGAGGGAGCCGTTTGTAGTTATAACACACATACGAAAGGCAATGCGAGAAAAGACGGGATTTGGGATATATTCCATCCTAATGTTTTTAATCCAAGAGGAAATGCTGGTGTTGTACTGTTGGGTGAGTTTTCTTGTCACAGAAAACTTTTGTTATATAGGGTAGACCAAATTGGGCTCTACTTCAACCGTTATTAATTAACAGGAAATGTCCATTACACAAACCCGATGATATCAATAAATAACAATTACTATAATATACATAGCAAAATTAAAGACACAACTTTGAAATCAAACGAACTTTTAAATTAGTTATTATTTTGCAGTCGAGACTGGATTGATTTATTTGTCAAACATGTCCTAAGCAAAACCAGGAACATACATATATTTGTTAGATATACTGTTCCCAGGCAAAACTTAAAAAGACCAATGAACACTAATTATTCGTCGCAAAACCATGGGTATCTTTGTGTCATTCAAAGCGGAATAACTCTTTATTTTTAGGAAGAAATTTGTACCTGATAGGCGGTAAAAGTTACCAAAAGGACTGTGATGTCAGGATGGTTGAATGCTATAACACAAAGAGACGGAAGATTAGAGAATCGTTCCAACTACCAGACAGTTTTAGCTATGTCAACGTTGATTGTGTTGTTCTCAAAGTGCCTATCACAAATACAGATATTAATTTTGATGATATATTGTTGTATGACAAATATATAATGTGGTAGAATTTTACACTAGTCAATTATGTCAGTCTTGCCTGAAATTATACTTTTTAGTCAGTTCAAAAACTGTACCTCGAAAATATGAAAAGCTTTACAAAGAGATAAAAGTATATGTTTTTGTCTAAGAAAAGTTGTCACAACAAAATACGGCCAATTGTAGATACAACTTATTTTTTTATGCAAGTGCTAACGATTCCAATAAATATAAGTTATTTGTGTAAGCTTTCACTTTTTTCATTCATTTTGAAACTGAAATGCAAATATGCAATCACAACAACATTACACTTATCAATGGTCTAATATAAATCCCACCAGGAAACTTGAAAACATAAATTTGAACAAAAGAAAAAAATCAAGTCAGTCGAAGTTCATCAATACAATTTAAAAATTGTACCACATACGAACGGTGTAATGTGTGTATACTTTTCAAAAATGCACCAAATAAGAATTCCACCTGTCTTGAGGCAATATTTCATGCATATTCAAGCCGAAAACAAATTACCAACATACAATAGCATGATAGTCTTCTTTAATTGAAGAAAGCATGAATTCTCCTTTCACATGGCATCGGATTATATAAGTGACCTCATTTCGACCGGATGTGGCTACATATTTTTAAATCAATATACCGCCAAACGGGGGCGAGAACCAAAAGACATTGATGCTAATATAATACCATACTATAAATCAATGACGTATCATGAAAAATTCTTCTGATATACAAGTCCCTGATCAACGACGAAAAGAGGGCCAATATGTACAATAGTTATAATCAAGCAGAAATTGAAGAAGAAAAAACTATATCCGATCTCAGCTCTAACCTCATACAATTTGGCATATATCTGTGTTATTTACTTTGATATTTTACTTTACCCTAACCCTGATGAATCATGTTTAATATGAGTTCAAGAGAGACGTGTTAATACAAACAAACTGTGGATAAGAGAACATATGCTCGAAAACATCCTGGTGTTATCCGAAGATCTAGACAGACAGTGCCAACATCACACACTAAACTCAAACAGCTTCACAGAGCATAGACAAATCGTGGACGACCAGTTAAAGATCAACTATAAGCACTAACTCTTCAAAGGAAAAAAAACCAACAAGATAAAAGCATTTAACAACTGTCGATGCTATAGACTACGGTCAAAAGATATAATAAGATGTGGTATGCTTCCCAATGAGACAGCTCTCTATCTAAGTCACAATATGTAAAATATAGGTCAAAGTATGGTCTTAAACACGGAGCCTTGGTTCACACCGAACAGCAAGCTCCAACCTGTGACAAGTGTAAAACAACTCAAACAAGAAAACTAACGGTTTTACGTATAAAAAATGATAAACGAGAAACATATATGAACCACATCAACAAACGACAACCACTGAACAACGGTTTCCTGATTTATAACGGGTTTAGTTTAAACATATTTATTTATTGTGGATTGGGAAACTAGATATTACAACTTATAGTAATCTCTTTCCACTTTGCTGGTGCGAGGTGGGTGCGAGTGCTGCCTTGTAACGACAGGGGAACATTTACCCGGCTTATAAATTTATTTTCGGGATCAACCAAATCTCACTCCTTTAATTTCAATCACTGGAACTTTAAAACTTACATAGAAAAACGTAAATGATAGTAAAACAATAAGTTCAGAAAAAAAACTCGGGTCACCATGTGTGCAAAATTATATATTTTAGATGCATTAACTACAGAAACGTGTAAGAATATAGGCCAGACGATGTCTCAAAATTGAACTTGATGAAAGTCCGTGAATTATTACAATAGAGTCTGGCAATACAGCAAGCTTTTACGGTGCAAATGATAAGATGCTATAATGAAGGTGACTCCGTGACTTGACACATGGAGATCACATATGCTTCATTATTGCATCAAATCTGGGAATACAGTTTTATATATTAATAGTATGTGCAAGATTAAATGCAGAGGCTGTCATATATCCCATAGCAATTCATTTGACTACTAAATTTTGTTGTAATTGTCAAATGTAAAAAAAAATGTTCAAAGGTAGGAACCTACTTAGAACAGAGCTGAGAGCTCAGCCTCATTTATTTTTATCACCAAACAAGATATAGGTAATGATGATTAGTTTCGGAAATATAATTTATTTTCATACTTGAAATAATGAAGCAGCTATGCACTTTATTGTTCATTAATTTAACATAAGTGCTTACTATAATTTCGTTGTTTCTTTTTTATTTAGCCCCGTTTGCCCATGTCACTACGTGTTCACCTTGCTTCATTTAAGATATGTAAGTAGTTGGTTCAATGGCATTACTATTTATTTTGTCAGCTTGACTTTTCAGTATCGTTTGTAAAAACTTCATTTTTATGATCTACAAGAAGAACATCAAGAAACTCAGTTCCTTTGATTTTTGTCTCTTTAGTTGTGCATTTACTACTTTTGTGCATGAATGGACACCCCATATCCTTTCTTTTCTATTAAGACATTTCTACTTGCCAAAAACTGCAGTTGTATGTTTTTTTAGAAAGCAACTTTCACAAATCAGAGACCAATGACTAGAATAAAAAGTTTGAAAACATTCATGCCATCTTTCATTGTGTAGCTGAACATGAATAGTAGTAGGTAGCTTCCATTTTCACAATAGATGGAGACACAATTGACAACGTGGCTCCTCCAGCTAACATGCATACACACAAGCTTCACAAATCCCTGCTGTGAATCAAATTTGGTATCTAAATGGACAGTGATGAAGAAAATAAGTGGAGTAAGCAAATGTATTTCAAACTGGGGCCATCGTTTACTAGAAGTAAGTTGTGAACTTTTGCCAACTGTTGAGGGATATATCATGAAGTTAAGATGAGGAGCAGCAGTAAAAGTACTTTTTCTTTAGTTTTGGTTTTCTTTTGGTTTGTTTAAGATTTTTGTTGTGAATTCATCCTTTACCATTATTAAAGATAAAACTTTTTGCAAGCATCATGCATGAAATATTTTAAAAGTTTCCTTATAAAAGTGTCCTGAACAAATGTTACTACAAGCAACCACCACCTGTTTGAGAGCTGCACAACAATCCACTTGGCTAAATGTAATAGCAGGCTCATCAGCATGTCAGTAGTCAAAAGAAGAAGGCAAATCTTATTGGTGACCAGATTTCATTTTTTTAATAAACAATGTATGTAACAATAAAATAAAATATCACAATTGTATTCAAGCATAAACATTATTCATATAACAATAACAACAAAGTAAAGCTAAGGACATATAAAATGATGTCCTTAAAAATTTCAAGTCCTCAGCAAAAGCCCCAAATTTTCTATTTTTTTTTTATTATACAATTATAGGATCTTATTCCTTACATATCCACATTTATGATGATCATTGACATTATTATGCATACATCATATTCCAAAGCGCAGTTTTTCAAAAACTAATTTAAAATGTATAAGTTTGTATTAAATTAATACATCAATGGTCCCAAATTATAAATTATAAATACGACAAAATTATTTTTATGTCTACCTGTGCGAATTTCAAACGCGCAATTTTACACCAGTAATGAAAACCTTCTTTCATTTATGGGTAGACTGTACATAGATAAATTCAGCCATATAGGAAAAGCAAAATGAGAATGTTGAATTTGATGTATGCCTTTTTGTGCTACTTTGTTACATTTGTTGTTTATGTAGTGATATTAAGATGATAACACAACATTGACTGTTGTACCCCTATTTTTGACATTTTTACTCTTTGAGTATGTTTGTTTTGTTCATGCATCGTTGACAATGTAATGGAATTTGATGCTACTGTCATACAAGTGAGAGGTTTAGCTAGCTATAAAACCAGGTTCAATCCACCATTTTCTACATTAGAAAATGCCTGTACCAAGTCAGGAATATGACAGTTGTTATCCATTCGTTTGATGTGCTTGGACTTTTGATTTTGCCTTTTGATTTTTGATTTTCCTTTTTGAATTTTCCTCGGAGTTCAGTATTTTTGTGTTTTTACTTTTTGCAAGTCCAATCATGATCAGTACTTAAAATAATTGAAATCTGTTGTAGGGAAAATACAATTTGTCGATATATTGATTAGCAATAAGATTTGAGACTTTGTATACATGTATATGTATGTATTTTTTTTCTAAATAAAGATACATTTATTCTATTAGTAAAAATTTCATTCATTTGAATTAAGTACTTCAATTCTTTTATGGAAATTATCATTGTATATCCAAAGATGATACTTAAAGCAATCATTGATAATCTATTGGTCCCTTAAAATTCACTATTATGAAATTTTTGGCCTTTCAAAAATATATGAGTGCAAACATAAAATTAAGGCCTAGAAAATAAATAAGCAAACTTAATTTAATATCAAGAAATTATGGTTCTATTTCAATGAGACATGACTAAAATCACAATAATAAAAACTTGTATTTTAATTTTAATTCAAAATATGAATTTTTCTTCATAACTTCAACATTAATTGTTTTGATTAATCAAAAACATAATTTTATTCTGTGTTAATGTCGGTGGTTGGAAATACACAATAGCAAAGATACATATTAAATTTCTAAATTTTTAATACTGTATTATTAAAAGAGTAGAGTCATTAAGGCTTGGTATAATTTTGGCCTCAGAAAATGAAATGTTTTATTACTATTTCAAATTAGTACATAATATTTAGAAATGCACAGGGTAAAGAAATAATAAAAACAAAGATTTTAATCTGATGAAATTACATCATAATATGTACTATTTAATAACCAGATGCTCCACAGGGCGCAGCTTTATACGACCGCAGAGGTTGAACCCTGAACGGTTGGGGCTAGTATGAACACAACATTCAAGATGAATACATCTCTGAATTTGGATTGTGATTAAAAAGTTGACACAGCATAGGTTTCTGACACAGAATGAATGTGGTGTAATGAACTTAAAATATGTTTTTTGCTTTTAAGCAATTCACTATGCTGTTGAATATTAATCCTCTCAAAAAACAAAATATTTGAAGACATTTTCTTTTTAATTTCTGAAATCTGAAATGAGAAAAATTGAACCCCCCCCCCCCCAATTTTTTTTCTTCACCTCCCCCTTTCCCTTATTCCAAAAATGATCTCAATTCAAATTTCTAATGGAGTTTGCAACAATAACTACTCATTTAAATACATCATAAAATATTTAAATATAAAATGTCCTACAGTCATGGTTAAAACTAATATTAATTAATAGCAAAACAAAAATAAATGGGGAATGTGTCCCATTGATGCCCCAACTAGCATATAACATTATAAAGGGACAAAACTCAAGACCTATAAAAGTAAAGCTGCCAAAAATTGAACTTGAACTGAGTTTAGAGGTAATAAGCATAATATATACTGTACATTTCATTAAATTTAGTTAAGACAAACTTAAGTTAAGAGAACAGAAACTAAAAAAATCTTCAATTTTTCCATTTGTAAAGGGGCATAACCCTAGAATGGTAATCAAAGTGATTGTAATTACTGAATGGTAAAGACTGCTTTAATTTATCAGTTGGTAGTAAAGTGAATATTGCATTGTATATTGTATATAGCATTGACTTAAGTTGATTCAACTACTATTCTGGACAAAGAAAGGTAACTCAAATTTTCAAAGACTTCATAAAGCATTGTTTTAGGTGATTCGTCATGGACAAAGAAAGATAACTCCAATTTATTGTATTGAAACTACAAAAATGCTTGTTTTTGGCCCCTTTTTGGCCCTTTATTCCTAGACTGTTTGCCCCATAACCCAAAAAATGTATCCCAACCTTCTACTTATGGTATTAAACATTGTGGTACAATTTCAGAACAATTGAAATAACATTGTGTTAAAATTTTATTGATTTCTATTTACTTATACTAAAGTTATTATTCGGAAACCATCTGTCTTTGGATGACACTGATGCCGACATACCAATATACGACCGCAAAAATTTTTGCAGTCGTATAAAAACGTGTAAAAATATTGAATTTATGCAGCGTTCCATCTTTATTTCTGTTGTGGCAATATCATGGGCAACAAAGAAACAACAAAATAATTTAACAGAAGCTCTTTTCTTAGGTGCGCACACACTTTTCCAATCCAAAAAAAACTTAAAAGTTGATGGAAAACAAGGAAAATCAAGAAATTTTCCGATTTGCAATTTTGTCATGATTTGTTGCCATGGTATCTCATCTCATGTGAAATTTGTTTTTGTTTTCAGAATACCTTGTACCTTAGTCAAGTTTTAGGAATATGTATGATAACTTTTTAATTTGCAGTAATATTTGGGCCAAATAAGAGCCTTATTGACCCTACTCCTTTCAGAAATATGACTATAAATACCTCAAATGTTTTCTCAGACTAATATTGTCATCACTAAATTAAAAATGTCAATTCATTGTTATTTGTGGTTACCAACTTTTGTCAATTTTGTGGATTGCAGCGAACCACAAATTCTTATGTTCAATGAAGCACATATTTTCTATAGGCTTAAATGCAGACTTTGGCAAAATCACAAAATGAAATATTAACGAAAATATAAATTTTCCTCAAACCACAAAACTTGCACCCACAAAAATTAATGGATTCATAGTACAAAACATGAATACAGAAAACTCTAGAGAGAACTGGTGAATAAATCTTTAAGAGTCACCAGAAAAGCTTCTTTATTTTGTCCATATATAAACTTATAAAGTCCTTTCATTCTTTCAAGATTATTTCCCCTTTTTGTCACACAAATAACACTGTCGTCTGCTAAATCAGAAAAATCATGCAAAAGTGCAAAGTCAAAAACATGACAACAGGATTCAGCTGTCATCAAATGCTTGGATAAAACTTGTAGAAGGAATGTTTGTAGTCTATATACCAGGTATTTAATAGCCAATGAGAAGACTTCCAAACAATGATAGACATTTTCAATAGATTTATCACAGACCAAAAAGTGACCTGTAACATGACATTTATCAGTACATTTATACAGGTAATGTATCAAATAGCGAAAGGCATAAAATGTCGTATCTTCTATCACAATTTCGTTTTTATTGGCCTCTGAAAATTTCCCATGAAGCATAGCGGTGAACAATGGTGATGATTCTGATAGTAAGTTTCTACAGCATATCAGTTTCTGGTTTTCAACTAAAAATACAACTTTGTGTGACACCTCAGCACCATCAAATTTACATGCCTCAAATTCCTTACTGATATCCATTTCAAACCCATTTAGACAATCTTCTGATTCAGGTACAATATCAACTATATCTAGACAATCTTCAGATTCATGCACAACATACTCCATTCTAAAACTTTTATCTTCACATTTCATCTGGAAATTGATCATCTTCCCCAGAAAAACCAAACCCTGAAGTGCTGCTTGACATTTAGGAGTATTAACTGTTTTATTCTGTAGAATATCTAAAACTTTCGTCAAAAAATGCATTCGTCTGAAGTAGTGTTCATGCATGCCTCTCAACCTGTAAAGTATGAAATTTTCTTAATCAAAATATACAAATTTTGTTACATATTTATAACATAAAAATATTGAATATCCGATTTTTCAATAAAACTCAAATTTATGTAAACAAAGAAAGATCCTTCTTGATACATTGAACGACAGGTACTAAATATTGCGGATTTTTTTTTCTGGCACTCTAAGCTGTGTCATCAAAATTGATTCAATATACATGATATATGTAAGGACATATATGTCCTTGATATATGGAAATGAATTAAAATGAAATTATGCTTATTTTAAGTAATAAAAATGTACTGCACAAAGGGCTACGTCAATAAGTAACCCTTTGTGCAGTACATTTTTATTATATTTACATGTCAAATTTTCACAAAAAAGTTTTTTTCTATAATTATATAGAGAATAATACATGGCAAAATCCGTATCATATGTCGTATCATCCCGAGACACCAATATCAGCCCAAGGGCCTTTAGGCCCGAGGGATGATATTGGTCGCGGGTGATAGGGCATGTGATACGGATTTTGCCATGTATTATACGCTTTATCATATATTTCAACAGGAGAGTATTGTATTATATGAATTGTTTTCTGATCCACAGCACTGGGTTACCTTCAGTTCTACTTTTGTCTTGCTTCAAAGGCCTAAAAAGAACTTCTCAATTACTAATCCGAAGCACCTGGGTTACCTTACAATTTGCGTGCTGTTGTTTTAAAAATATTTTGTTTATTATTTATTGTATTTAATTGTGTGTTTTAGTGTGCCAAAAAATATGAAAACTTGACGTTCGTGACGTCACATACAATATGAAAACTTGACATTCGTGACGTCACATACCAAACAATGACGTCATTCAAAACATTGACCTATTTTGAGGAAATTTCTTTAGCAAAAAAAAAAAGAAAAACTGACTTTATATATAAAAAAAAAAGAAAAAAAAAAAAAAAAAAAAAAAAGTAGGGGTGTGATAAAGTGTATGCGATAAAGGGTAGGGGTGTGATAAAGGGTATGCGATAAAGGGTGCGCATCAAAGTTGCGCGATATGGATTGAACAGCAGGCTATTTATCAAATATGCAAAACTACTGTATTTACTACTAAACATATGATAAATATAAATATAAGGAACATTTATTCATGTCTCATGCATGTATTGCTGAGTGTTTGTTTATTCTACATTGACTAGAGGTATAGGGAGTGAGGTGAGATCTCATGTCTCATGCATGTATTGCTGAGTGTTTGTTTATTCTACATTGACGAGGTATAGGGAGTGAGGTGAGATCTCATGTCTCATGCATGTATTGCTGAGTGTTTGTTTATTCTACATTGACTAGAGGTATAGGGAGTGAGGTGAGATCTCATGTCTCATGCATGTATTGCTGAGTGTTTGTTTATTCTACATTGACTAGAGGTATAGGGAGTGAGGTGAGATCTCATGTCTCATGCATGTATTGCTGAGTGTTTGTTTATTCTACATTGACTAGAGGTATAGGGAGTGAGGTGAGATCTCATGTCTCATGCATGTATTGCTAAGTGTTTGTTTATTCTACATTGACTAGAGGTATAGGGAGTGAGGTGAGATCTCATGTCTCATGCATGTATTGCTGAGTGTTTGTTTATTCTACATTGACTAGAGGTATAGGGAGTGAGGTGAGATCTCATGTCTCATGCATGTATTGCTGAGTGTTTGTGTATTCTACATTGACTAGAGGTATAGGGAGTGAGGTGAGATCTCATGTCTCATGTATGTATTGCTGAGTGTTTGTTTATTCTACATTGACTAGAGGTATAGGGAGTGAGGTGAGATCTCATGTCTCATGCATGTATTGCTGAGTGTTTGTTTATTCTACATTGACTAGAGTTATAGGGAGTGAGGTGAGATCTCATGTCTCATGCATGTATTGCTGAGTGTTTGTTTATTCTACATTGACTAGAGGTATAGGGAGTGAGGTGAGATCTCATGTCTCATGTATGTATTGCTGAGTGTTTGTTTATTCTACATTGACTAGAGGTATAGGGAGTGAGGTGAGATCTCATGTCTCATGCATGTATTGCTGAGTGTTTGTTTATTCTACATTGACTAGAGGTATAGGGAGTGAGGTGAGATCTCATGTCTCATGCATGTATTGCTGAGTATTTGTTTATTCTACATTGACTAGAGGTATAGGGAGTGAGGTGAGATCTCATGTCTCATGTATGTATTGCTGAGTGTTTGTTTATTCTACATTGACTAGAGGTATAGGGAGTGAGGTGAGATCTCATGTCTCATGCATGTATTGCTGAGTGTTTGTTTATTCTAAATTGACTAGAGGTATAGGGAGTGAGGTGAGATCTCATGTCTCATGCATGTATTGCTGAGTGTTTGTTTATTCTACATTGACTAGAGGTATAGGGAGTGAGGTGAGATCTCATGTCTCAAGTATGTATTGCTGAGTGTTTGTTTATTCTACATTGACTAAAGGTATAGGGAGTGAGGTGAGATCTCATGTCTCATGCATGTATTGCTGAGTGTTTGTTTATTCTACATTGACTAGAGGTATAGGGAGTGAGGTGAGATCTCATGTCTCATGCATGTATTGCTAAGTGTTTGTTTATTCTACATTGACTAGAGGTATAGGGAGTGAGGTGAGATCTCATGTCTCATGCATGTATTGCTGAGTGTTTGTTTATTCTACATTGACTAGAGGTATAGGGAGTGAGGTGAGAACTCATGTCTCATGCATGTATTGCTAAGTGTTTGTTTATTCTACATTGACTAGAGGGATAGGGAGTGAGGTGAGATCTCATGTCATGCATGTATTGCTGAGTGTTTGTTTATTCTACATTGACTAGAGGTATAGGGAGTGAGGTAAGATCTCATGTCTCATGCATGTATTGCTAAGTGTTTGTTTATTCTACATTGACTAGAGGGATAGGGAGTGAGGTGAGATCTCATGTCTCATGCATGTATTGCTGAGTGTTTATTCTACATTGACTAGAGGTATAGGGAGTGAGGTGAGATCTCATGTCTCATGCATGTATTGCTGAGTGTTTGTTTATTCTAAATTGACTAGAGGTATAGGGAGTGAGGTGAGATCTCATGTCTCATGCATGTATTGCTGAGTGTTTGTTTATTCTACATTGACTAGAGGTATAGGGAGTGAGGTGAGATCTCATGTCTTAAGTATGTATTGCTGAGTGTTTGTTTATTCTACATTGACTAGAGGTATAGGGAGTGAGGTGAGATCTCATGTCTCATGCATGTATTGCTGAGTGTTTGTTTATTCTACATTGACTAGAGGTATAGGGAGTGAGGTGAGATCTCATGTCTCATGCATGTATTGCTGAGTGTTTGTGTATTCTACATTGACTAGAGGTATAGGGAGTGAGGTGAGATCTCATGTCTCATGTATGTATTGCTGAGTGTTTGTTTATTCTACATTGACTAGAGGTATAGGGAGTGAGGTGAGATCTCAAAAAACATGTTTAACCCCCAACATTTTTGCACCTGTCCTAAGTAGGAGCCTTTGACCTTTGTTATGTCTTGTATGGTTTTTTTAAATTTTGGTTCATTTATGTGTTTCAGAGTTGAGTGTAACATCCATTTATGCTGATCTCGTGAACATTTGTGTTTTACGGCCAACTGAAGCCCACTTCTGGCTGTGTGATTTTTTGCTGTGTTGTAGACTCATCATAAACCTGTCACTTTTTTAGCAATATTCAAAACATCGCAATAATTTCTGAATTTTCAGTAATTGAAATAAGCAGTACTCTAAAAATCTTACCATAAAATATATAGCACATCTACAGCTAACCATTCTCTAATTATGTCTGGCTGTCTGTACACCAAACATTCAACTTCACCTCTACCAAAATGGCTGTCTGCCTGGATACACAGATCTTGTAATAAAGTCAATCCAACTTGTGCATTAAAATAGGACTTTTCCTCATTTGATGTCATGGTATTTTTCTCTCTGTCTGCAACAGATCTTTTCCTTTCATTTTTATCACTTGGAATGTTTTCAGAAGTGGAAAGTTTAGTTAATGTATCAAGAAAAGAATACTGTGAATTATTTCTGTAGCCATAGTGATCAAATCCTGATGATGATCCTGATGATTTTCTTCTGTCAGTACATCTCTTTAAGTTTGATGTTTGAAGGATGCAGTTTTCAGTTTTAGAGAGCTTATTTATTTCATCTTCATATTTGTACAGGCATAACTTGTAATAAATCAACATAATAAATTTCATTTTCAGTAATTTTTCAAAGCACAGAGGGTTTTTAGCAAGTCTGGAGAGAATTCTGGCTGCTCTTGGTTGTGAATTATCAACTTTGTGTAAATAATCTAATAAGCAACAGACAGTTTCTATGGTAACCATGTGTTGACTAGGATCATTCATTTGTGATACACGTGACAATAATATCAATATTTGATTTTCAGTTTCTTTAACATGTCTTGACAATCTCAGATCAGCCTCAAATGATACAAGTTTCCTTCTTTTTGAAGGGTTTTCTACATCAATGTAGCTATAATCAGACATCTTAGTCCTTTTAATCCCCTTCTCAAACTCCTTTGTATCTGTATGGCTTATACTATCTCCATTTGTCATTTGTTCCATAGTTGTCTCCCTTTTTGGCTTCTCTAATGTTTGATCAATTTTATCAACAGTGTGTTTGATTTCATTCATATCTAAAGTTTCTTCCATCTTTTTTTGTGTAATATTATCTGATAACAGAACATTGCATTGTCTTTCCTCTGATTTCTCATTTCTATCTTTAGAATTCTCATCTTCTATTTCATCATCTTCAGATTCACAACTTGAAAATTCTGCCTGATCTTGCTGAAATGGTAATGGTGATGACTCCATAGGACTTTCACATTTTTCTGGACTTCCACATGAGTATGGCATACTACAAACCATGCCATAGTTTGGATCTTTATTAACAGTTGAAACAGAAAACCAATTATCTGGAGTACTTTCACCAACACTCCATGATGAACAACCGGGACTACTGAACAAGAATTTGGATGGACTTAAAGAATGATTAGAACTTGTGGGACTTTCTCTGCTACTTTCAGAGTTATTTTTAGGTGAATAATATGAAACAGTACTTAGGGGACTATATTCTGATGATTCTGTATTATTCTTCACAAATACCTGTTTACATTTTTCACCTTTGGTATATTGGTCAATATCCCATGAGGAATGTGGAATGTAGGATGGACTGTCAATGCTGTAAACAACAGATTTACGTTTTACTTCCTTTTCCTCCACTTTGTCTAACTGAACCATTGTTTTCTTTTCTTTTATCTTCCCGTTGCACCTGGAGTCAACTTGATGTGGAAACTGATACAATTTCTTAAACATTTCTTGCTCTTTTAAAATTTCATCATTCATTTTGTCTTTACTGATAAAAGTTGGAATCAGATCTTCTGCTTGGCAGACAACACTTTCAAACTCAGCAACTCTTTTCAAATGACAGACCAGAACTTTTATCAAACCATGTTCCAGTAAAATTGTAATACTTGGATCGTCATATAGAAAGCATTGTAAAGCACTGATTACTTTATCGTGTAGCCTACTGTATTCATCCTCGTTAAGACATTCCAAAAATAATTGCAAAATTTCATTGTCACGAATTTTAATTCTGTTGACACCATCTTTGCAGCAAATGCAAAGAATATTAAGCAATGTGGTTTTGTCAATACCATTTTCTTTATCATGAAAAATATCAAGAATTATTTTTATTCCTCCAGCTGATCCCAAGCCGGCTCTAAAATTAGGCTGGTTTGATAGCCTATTTATCACTGTAATGGACTGGTTGACTACATTACTATCACTGTGAAGCATTAGGGACAGTATTTCTGGCAGGGCACCAGAACTAACAATCTGACTGGCAAAACCGACAGAACAGCTGAAAAAGAAAACAAGTTACAGACTGTAAAAGTATAAAAAGTAGATTTCATAGCATATAAAAATAATTAATACTCACTGTCATTTGAGTTAATTGGTGTGTTGATGCTACTTGAAGACAGTCCCTTTAAAACTGCTGTGCTGATTATAAATTAGAATCATGTTGAGCAAGGAAGGTAAAAAAATATGTTGTTATATTGCACAAATTATTTGGCAAATCAAATTCTTCTAATTAATAATCAGACAGCAAACATTAGGGAATTGTGATTAAGTACCTAAGGAACAAACATAATTGCTAGTTTATCCAGCATAATGACGCTTAAAAAGACCTGATGAACTTTAATAGTGCAGGGATACAGGAGGTCACCCCATCTAGTAAATGATGTCATAATGGAGTGCATAATTGCTGATTTTCTGGTGAAGGTAATAACTAGAAAGTGGTCTATATCTATAGGGAAACATGTGTAAAATTTGGAAAACAGTAATTTGTCAATGATACTGTTAGTTCTTTATTAATCTATTGGAATCTTACCTTACAGCAGAAATCTCATGAATAGTTCTTAATATAGAAAGCTTTACTTCTTCCTCTGAATCACTGAGGTGTTTTGCTAGATACCGAACAACATCATCTAATAGCAGTTTCTCCATCTGTCTGTTGTTACTAACAAGCAACCTAAAATTCAGATAAAAACTACTACATTACTTATGTTTCATTTGTTTTAGGATTTCAATAAAAGGATCACACCAACAAAAAAATCTATGTGAATGTGGTTTTACTTTGTATATCTAATTCATTCATTTTATCAGACTTCAATGGAAAATAACTGAGCACTATAAACAAGACCAGATGCTCTGCAGGGCGTAGCTTTATACGACCGCAGAGGTCGAACCCTGAACAGTATGGGCAAGTATGGATACAATGTTCAAGCTGCATACAGCTCTGAATTTGGATTGTGATTAAATAGTTGACACAGCATAAGTTTCTGACACAGAATGAATGTGGTCTAATGAACTTAATTAATTTTTTTGCCTTTTGAGCAATTTACTATGCTGTTGAATATTAATCCTCTCAAAGAAAATATATTTGAAGACATTTTCTTTTTAAATTCTGAAATCTGAAATGAAAAAAAAAAAAATTGACCCCCACCCAAATTTCTTTTTCACTTCCCCCTTTCCCTTATTCAAAAAATGATCTCAATTCAAATTTCTAATAGAGTTTGCAACAATAACTACTCATTTAAATACATCATAAAATATTTAAATATAAAATGTCATAGTCATGGTTAAAATTAATATTAATTGATAGTAACTTCTAAAAAAATAAATGGGGAATGTGTCCAAAAGGACACAGATGATGCCCGCGCTAGCATATAATGTTATAAAGGGACCTAACTCAAGAACTGTAGAAGTGAAGCTGCCAAAAATTGAACTCAAACTGAGTTTAGAGGTAATAAGCATATATACAATTCATTAAATTAAGTTGCGACAAACAGAAACTAAAAAAATCTTCAATTTTTCCACTTGTAAAGGGGCATAACCCTAGAATGGTAATCAAAGTGCTTGTAATCACTGAATGGTAAAGATTACTTTAATTGATCAGTTGGTAGTAAAGTGAATATTGCATTGTATATTGTATATAGCATTGATTTAAGTTGGTTCAACTTCTATTCTGGACAAAGAAAGATAACTTCAATTTTCAAAGAAGATTATATAAAGCATTGGTTTTAGGTGATTCAACAACCATTTTGGACAAAGAAAGATAACTCCAATTTATTGACTTGAAACTACAAAATTGCGTTTTTGGCCCTTTATTCCTAGACTGTTTGCCCCATAACCCTTAAAATATATCTCAACCTTCTACTTACAATTATTAATCATTGTGGTACAATTTCAGAACAATTGAAATACTTATACACAACTTATTGTTCTGACACTAGATTAATGCTATTTTTGGGCACTTTGGGCCCCTTATTCCTAAACCTTAGGGACCATTACACCTAAAATCAATCCCAAGCTTCCTATTGTGGTTATAAACATTGTGTTCAAATTTTATTGATTTCTGTTTTACTTATACTAAAGTTATTATCCGGAAACCATCCGTCTTCGGACAACGATGACGTGATACCAATATATGAACGCAAAATTTTTTGCGGTACTATAAAAATGGGTTGATAGTACACCACGCCCAACCCTGCCCCACTAGCACTCATACTATCAAATTTCCCTGTTAAGTGACTGCCATTATAACTGGGTTCAAATTGAATTTGTAAAACCCCTTTTACCACTCTTGGCTGTATTTTGTTGGCAAATTATATAGTGTCTTATATACATGTAAACATTGCAAAGATTCTACATATGGCCCAAGACCACAATTAATGACCCCGCTTTTCGTTGTCAACGAATATAGTTTCCTTTAATTAAAGCGTATTTTTTCTTTATTTTTTTTCTTCCCTTTCTCATACATTTCTTAGTTTTTCTGGGGTGGAAATGAAAGAAGAGAGCTGAAATAAACTTTTGGATGTTTTATTTTATCTGATTTTGATAAGGAAAGAGTGATTCGGCTTGGTGCAAAAAGGCAATATTTACACTTTTCGGGACATCTCTTGACTTGCCTATAGGGATATGGATGTGTATTGGCCAAACTTGTATGATGTAAACATGCAATTTTTCTGAAAATTGCATATATTTGTGGACTTGCACTGTTCATTACATACATAAACCAGATGCTCCCCAGGGCGCAGCTTTATACGACTGCAGAGGTTGAACCCTGAACAGTTGGGGCAAGTATGGACACAACATTCAAGCTGGATTCAGCTCTAAATTTGGATTGTGATTAAATAGTTGACACAGCATAGGTTTCTGAGTTTCTGACACAGAATGAATGTGGTCTAATGAACTTTAAAAAAAAATTTTGCCTTTGAGCAATTCACTATGCTGTTGAATATTAATCCTCTCAAAAAAATGTTTGAAGAAATTTTCTTTTTATTTATGAAATCTGAAATGAGAAAAATTTAACCCCCCCCCCCCCCCCATTTTTTTTCACATCCCCCTTTCCCTTTTTCCAAAACTGATCTCAATTTAAATTTCTAATGGAGTTTGCAACAATAACTACTCATTTAAATACATCATAAAATATTAAAATGTAAAATAAAGTGCTTGTTATCACTGAATGGTAAAGATTTTTTTAATTTATCAGTTGGTAGTAAAAGTGAATATACATTGTATATTGTATAAAACAATGATTTAAGTTGATTCAACTACTATTCTGGACAAAGAAAGATAACTCCAATTGAAAATATCTTGCTATTGCACAATATTGTGCAATTAGATATTTCTTGCTATTGCACAATACTGTGCAATTGAAAATATTTGCTATTGCACAATACTGTGCAATTGAAGATTTCTTGCTATTGTGCAATACTGTGCAATTGAAAATTTCTTGCTACTGCACAATACTGTGCAATTGAAGATTTCTTGCTATTGCTGAATACTGTGCAATTGAAAATTTCTTGCTATTGCACAAAACTTAATATAATAATTTTGGATCCTGATTTGAACCAACTTGAAAACTGGGCCCATAATCAAAAATCTAAGTACATGTTTAGATTCAGCATATCAAAAAAGCCCAAGAATTCAAACTTAGTTTAATTTTGGACCCTTTGGACTTTAATGTAGACCAATTTGATAACGGGACCAAAAATTAAGAATCTACATACACAGTTAGATTTGGCATATCAAAGAACCCCAATTATTCAATTTTTGATGAAATCAAACAAAGTTTAATTTTGGACCCCGATTTGGACCAACTTGAAAACTGGGCCAATAATCAAAAATCTAAGTACATTTTTAGATTCAACATATCAAAGAACCCAAAGGATTCAATTTTTGTTAAAATCAAACTAAGTTTAATTTTGGACCCTTTGGACTTTAATGTAGACCAATTTGAAAACGGCACCAAAAATTAAGAATCTACATACACAGTTAGATTCAGCATATCAAAGAACCCCAATTATTCAATTTTTGATGAAATCAAACAAAGTTCAATTTTGGACCCTTTGGACCCCTTATTCCTAAACTGTTGGGACCAAAACTTCCAAAATCAAACCCAACCTTCCTTTTATGGTCATAAACCTTGTTTTTAAATTTCATAGATTTCTATTTACTTATACTTAAGTTATGGTGCGAAAACCAAGAATAATGCTTATTTTGGGCCCCTTTTTGGCCCCTAATTCATAAACAGTTGGAACCAAAACACCCAAAATCAATCCCAACCTTCCTTTTGTGTTCATAAACCTTGTGTTTAAATTTCATTGATTTCTGTTTACTTATACTAAAGTTATTGTACGAAAACCAAGAATAATGCTTATTTGGGCCCTTTTTTGGCCCCTAATTCCTAAACTGTTGGAACCAAAACTCCCAAAATCCATCCCAACCTTCCTTTTTTGGTCATAAACCTTGTGTCAAAATTTCATAGATTTCAATTTACTTAAACTTAAGTTATAGTGCGAAAACCAAGAAAATGCTTATTTGGGCCCTTTTTGGCCCCTAATTCCAAAAATGTTGGGACCAAAACTCCCAAAATCAATCCCAACCTTCCTTTTGTGGTCATAAACCTTGTGTTTAAATTTCACTGATTTCTATTTACTTATACTAAAGTTATTGTGCGAAAACCAAGAATAATGCTTATTTGGGCCCTTTTTTGGCCCCTAATTCCTAAACTGTTGGAACCAAAACTCCCAAAATCAATCCCAACCTTCCTTTTGTGTTCATAAACCTTGTGTTTAAATTTCATTGATTTTTATTTACTTATACTAAAGTTATTGTACGAAAACCAAGAATAATGCTTATTTCGGCCCTTTTTTGGCCCCTAATTCCTAAACTGTTGGAACCAAAACTCCCAAAATCAATCCCAACCTTCCTTTTGTGGTCATAAACCTTGTGTCAAAATTTCATAGATTTCAATTTACTTAAACTAAAGTTATAGTGCGAAAACCAAGAAAATGCTTATTTGGGCCCTTTTTGGCCCCTAATTCCAAAAATATTGGGACCAAAACTCCCAAAATCAATCCCAACCTTCCTTTTGTGGTCATAAACCTTGTGTTAAAATTTCATAGATTTCTATTCACTTTTACTAAAGTTAGAGTGCAAAAACTAAAAGTATTCGGACGACGACGACGCAAGACGACGACACAAGACGACGACGACGCACCAACGTGATAGCAATATACGACGAAAAATTAAAATGTTTGCGGTCATATAAAAAATCATTGTAATTCTATCTTTAAAACTATTTTCAGAATCAATTGCATATAATCCACATTTTAATTTTATTTTTGGATTCTGCAATCAATTTAATTTTGGATTACTTTTTATATTTTTCAAACCAGCAATTAATTTTTTTCATTGAAATCCTCACACAAAAAGGTGTTAGTGAATTTTTAACATAAATATAAGTTTTTTCTATTGCCAATCCCTAGTTTTCACAAAAATATGAAGTTTTTACATTAGGAAAAGATTGTAAATACCTGTACATGCATACATTGTATCATTTTTTAGTTCTTTTACAAAAATTGTGACTTCTGAGGTTTTTTTTAATAATTTTTGTCCAAATTTTACAAGAAACACAATGAATTTTCTTTTATAGGTTTGAAGACTGTATAAAATTATAGAAATACATTTTGTTATAGTTTGATGCTATATGGCTTACCAATGTCAGACAAGCAGAGTAGACAGAGAGATAACTACATGTAGAGTCTTAGTCTGTTGTGCTCTAAGAAACAGATGTTATATTGAACAAGAATGTGTCCTCAGTACACGAATGCCCCACTCGCACTATCATTTTCCATGTTCAGTGGCATTAAAATTAGAAAGATCATATCATAGGGGACATGTGTACTAAGTTTGAAGTCGATTGGACTTAAACTTCATCAAAAACTACCTTGACCAAAAACTTTAACCTGAAGCGGGACAGACGGACGGACGGACGGACGGACGGACGCACAAACCAGAAAACATAATGCCCCTCTACTATCGTAGGTGGGGCATAAAAACCCATATTATATTATCTATTTATTTAATCCATTATTGTACCTTACAGTTCTGCTGTATGTTAGAATATTTTCTTTGTTTTTTGTAGATTCTAGTAGTTTTCCCAGTGTTTCTGCAGCATCTGCCTTAAGAATAATAACAATATTTTCCTTTGTTAAAGCCAAGTTTGCTATGGTCCTAGAACATCTATTTTGTATACTTTCGGTCTTTGATTCAGCAAAAACATGCGCTATAAAAGAGAAGTAAAAGGAATTTCATTGCATATTCATGGTAAAAAATTAGTTTAAGAAAAGTCCATACGTGTGCATGTGTGTACTGCTAGAAATGCAATACTCAAAACAAAAACAGCAGTGTTCTTACTCTAAAGCATACATGCCAACCTGTTTTTGAAGACTCAAAATGGGACAATCTTGGGCATTCCAAAACCTTTACTTACAGATTAAACAAGAATGTGTCCATAGTACACGGATGCCCCACTTGCACTATCATTTTAAATGTTCAGTGGACAGTGAAATTGGGGTCAATACTTTAATTTGGCATTAAAATTAGAAAGATCATATCATAGGGAACATGTGTACTAAGTTAAAAGTTGATTGGACTTCAACTTCATCAAAAACTACCTTGACCAAAAACTTTAACCTGAGCTTTGCACTATCTTTTTCTTTGTTTAGTGGACTGTGAAATTGGGGTCATTACTTTAATTTGGCATTAAAATCAGAAAGATCATATCATGGGAAACATGTGTACTAAGTTTCAAGTTGATTGGACTTCATCAAAAACTACCTTGACCAAAAACTTTAAACCTGAAGCGGGACGAAAGGACGCACGGACGAACGAACAGAGGCACAGACCAAAAAACATAATGCCCCTCTACTATCGTAGGTGGGGCATAAAAACAAATTGCCCCTCTACTATCGTAGGTGGGGCATAAAAATGACATGTTCAACCATAGTGAAAAGAAAATTTAAGAGTTAACAGAAAATTGAAGATATTAAGTAGGGTTGGCATGTATGCTTAATATTATCATTTGCAAACAATTATGTAGGATGAATTCCAGTTTGTGTACATAAACATCATTACCAAGGCTTAATTAGGAAATCTTTGAGCATTGAGTTTCAAATTTAAAAGGCCATGACAGCACCACACCTTGGTTTTGCCTCTCAACTTGCTCAACCTTTTTTCAATTAAAACTAGTGCTTATAATTCAAAACAGGACTGAATATACTTGTTTTAGCAGCAGATAAAAGCAAAATTTTTCAAATCCTTACCTATTATTTCTATACCACTTGATCTTCTTACCTGAATAAGAAAAAAAATACATCATATGTTTATGCCTTGACAAGAAACATAGATAGTCAACATTAAAGTATCACTTCAAGACCTTTGCTTCTTACCCTTATATATAAAGATGTACTGCAACTCCCATATTTAAATTGAAAAGTAAGTATTTGGGTGGCTCTTTCTTGTTCTGTGGTTGATTGGTTATATTATTTCTATTAATGATATGGTAATAATTATTAACTTAAGGCTGTGAATGACTTTATAAAATACCAATAATTGTGTTTTAACATGTTTGATGGAGCATTTAGTTGATGTAGGTATTATGAGTTGTCTATCATATTCGTAACACAGTTGGTGTTTTGGTAGTAATGTACGTAGGTGCTCGTCACTTCTGTGATATCTAGTCATGCTAGTAGCTATTTCTTATTATTTAGTACCCAAGTACTATTAAGTATAAAATTGAGAATTGATATGAGGAATGTGTCAAAGAGAAGACAACACGACCAAAAAGGTAAGACAAGTATATAAATCAAGACACAAATATCAAGTGGTGTTCATGGTATTTTAAAGGTGTTCTATATGACTCCAATAATCTTTTGTCTGTGAGGTGGTGAAGACACCAACAATGGGGGCTTGTATCATAGATATTTTAGGTGGATATGTATTCCAGTCGACTGGTATGTGTTATACATTGTGTTAATAGCAGACAGGGCGTGTATCATAGATGTATTCGGGTGGAAATATATGCCAGTCGATTGGTTTGTGTTATACATTGTATTAATAGCAGACAGGGGGTGTATCATAGATTTATTCAGGTGGAAATATATGCAAGTCGACAGGTATGTGTTATACATTGTGTAAAATAGCGGACAGGGGTGCGAATTATAAATGTTTTGGGGTAGAAATATATGTAAGTCGACTAATATGCGTTATACATTGTGTTAATTAATAGCGGTATCATAGATGTTTTGGGGTTGAAATATATGCCCTAAAAGTTGACTGGCATATAATTCGGCCCCAAAACATCTATGATACACGCTCCTGTGCTCATAGTCCGAGATTACTCTGATGACACTGCACAGTGGGTATTTTACCATATTTCTGGAATCATTGTCCATACATAAATTCCCCAGTGTACTTAAAATGACATCTACACTCTTGCTATCAGTATCACTTTTCTGTAATATTTGTAAAATCTTAGGGATACCTCCGTTTTTCAACAGATAGCTTATCCCTTCTTTGGTTTTCAGCACATTTTTACGGATTTCAACAAGACAGTTAAATGTTTCTTTCTCTGAAGAATTGTCTAGTTTCAATATGAGTTTCTGGATTGTTTTTCTTGCTTTTTGGTCCATGACTATAGTAAATTAGCCAAAGGGGAGGATATTTCATGAGGCAGCAGTTTTTTGTTGATATTCGATTTTCCATGTATTATCTCCCTTATATATAATTACCAAGATCTGACAGAAGCCCCCAAAAATATCTATATTAAACCATCGAGAGAACGAACTTGTAAAAAACATTTTTTTATAATTAAAGCTTGTAAAATTTCTCTTTAATAGCAAAAAGAAAGTGATATGAATTACTAATCCGTATTAGTAATGGGTAATTTTATGCACTAGTGTGGTTTCATATTTAGTTTATATGTACTTAAAATCTAAAATGGTAAAAGATAAAAATAAACTATAAAAATTAGTTTTAAATGAAACAGAGTTTGTCAACACAAAGACATTGAACAGGTTCATAATAAATTTTGTAGATTTGTACTTAAAGTTGGTAAAAATTCACCTATATGTGCTGTTATCGGTGAAATTGGACATTTGCCAATGCATATTATTAGAAAACAAAGAATACTTAAATATTGGTTGAAAATTGTTACCAAGAAACCTCCTATTGTAATTTATGCATATAAAATGTTAGTTAATGATGCTGAGAATGGTAAAACAAACTAGGCGTCAAATGTTCGTACCTTGTTAAATGAGCTTGGTTATAATTTTTTATGGTATAACCAAGAAAATGTATTTTTTTCATATGATGTTTTGAAACTACGCCTCTATGATCAGTTTATACAAAGCTGGCGTTCTAGTATGTTGGATTGTGAAAAATTGGATATTTTGAAAATGTTCAAAATTGACTTTTGATTGGAAAAATATTTACTTCTTGATGTCAATGTTAAACTCTTAACACAACTTAGATGTGGTTCACTTAAACTCAACATTGAAACTGGTAGATATAATAATGTGCCTCGTAATGAAAGCAGGGGCGGATCCAGCCATTTAAAAAGGGGGGGGGGGGGTGTTCCCAACCCAGAGTAAAGGGGGGGTTCCAGCTATATGCTCCCATTCAAATGCATTGATCGGCCAAAAAAAGGGAGGGTTCCAACCCCCGGAACCCCCCCCCCCCCCCCCTCTGGATCCGCGCCTGGAAAGACTATGTCAATGTTGCAATATGAAAGCTATTGAAAATGAATATCATTTTGTAATGATTTGTCCAGCCTATAGACATCTGCGTTCAAGATTTTTGCCTAAATATTATTGTTCTTGGCCTAATATGTCAAAATGTTTATTACTTATTCAAACATGTTCAAGAACTTTGGTATTAAAACTTTGTTGTTTGTTAAATGAGAACTGGAAACTACGGTCACAACTGATAAAGTAGATTATATATAATACTATTTGTTTAATATGTTGGTTTTGTTTTGTTTTGTTTTTTGTTTGTTATTATTTTGCTTTCTGTTTGCATTTATATTATGTCGCTTACTGTATTATATATGTTGTTGATGCTATAGCATTATATTATATGCTGATTTGAAATAAACTTATTACAACACAATTTTGGGTCTACAAGATTATTTACAGGGATAATTAATATTCATATGCTCTAATTATGATTTTCTTTTAGTATGCAACGCGTAGATCCGGTGTCTTTGCAGACTAAGTCTCTCTGCTGAGACACAGGTATAAGGTTGCTCCTAGAACAGTCAACCAAGAATTCGAGAAGGTCCTCATCAGAATTAACAGTATACTGCAATAAGGGATATGATTATCCTCCAGTAGGGATTTTAGTCTATTGTGATGAATTTTTCTCACACAATTCAGACTTTCACACTTGACTAGGAAGTGTTTATAATCCTCAGGTCCTACCATGCACAATTTGCATTCTGCGGATTTTGTTTCATCAAATCGGTTGGTAATACTTTGGGTTTTGTAAGTTCCTGTAAGTCTCCTGGATTGTATTATCCCGTTGCTAACATCTCTTTTATGATCTCTGACACTGTTTCCATGTATTTGAGTGTTGTTTTGCTTCTAGCAATTTAGGTCCATCTAGTTTTCCAGGTTTTGTCTATGAAGTCGTGAGTCAATCGTTTCCAATTTTTCTCTGGATTTAGTATAATCTCATGTGCGGATGGAAGAACATAAGATTTGAGAATTTTGTCCACGTTTATGTACCAACTATTTGATTTATTGCCTTTTGTTGCTAGCCAATTTTACACTCAATTGAGTTGGGATCTTTTGATATTCTTAGAAATAGGGAAATGACAGCTTTATGTATGAGTTGCTCAATAGATTCTGCTCCGAGCAAGATATAGATAGCAGCATCGGCAGTTCTTTGTGGTAAAGATAGAATTTGTTTAAATGTTTTTTTTTCTGAAAAGCTTCTAATTTTTGGATATCAGATTTAGTAATGTTGAGAATTTCAATTCTAAAGAGCATTCTCGGTATAAAGCCCCAGTCCCACTAAACCACGATCGCACCACGCTCACCGCGATCTAAAATAAATTTATATCGTGGTGAGGTCACGGTATGAGCGGCATGAAAATGTTAATTTTCGTTGCTTTCACGATGCTACTACGTCATAATTACGCTTCTACAACGATCCCGCTACGATTAAACCACGTTCTCACAGCGCTTATTCTGCGACCTCACTACGCTTATAAAGATCTTTCTACGCTCTTCACGTTCTCACTTCGACCATACCATGAGTTCTCCGATTGCAACACGATCTTACTGCGATTATAGCACGTTCTTACCACGATTATATTACGTTCATATACTGCGATCTTACTACGTTCTCAGCAATACCGTCAATATCGTGTTTCAAATCAATATAGTTCCATTCCTTCTATTTCTGATTAAAACGGAGATTTCTCGGAAACAATACAGTCATGCCACCAAAATCTACTAGAACACGTGGGCGTGGTGGTAGGGGTTGATTTAGAGACAGAGGGAGCAAAGTATGAACGCCATACTAAACTCCAAATAGTACACAAGAAACTAAAATTAAAAATAGTACAAGACTAACAAAGGCCAGTGGCTCCTGACTTGGGACAGGCGCAAAAATAGTGGGGTTAAACATGTTTGTGAGATCTCAACCCTTCCCCTATACCTCTAGCCAATGAAGAAAAATACGCACATTAAAATTCAGTTCAAGAGAAGTCCGACTCTGAAAAATAAACAAAATGACAATAATACTTAAATAACAACAGATACACATAAGTTGTATAATACTTGTCATCAAGAGATGTCGGAACGACCAATCAAACCTAAATTACAACCTATTGCTGGTACATAAAGCTCAAATGACGATATTTTAGTGAACGATAGCAGAGATGACACAGATGTGTCAATATATATAGGAAGATGTGGTATGAGTGCCAATGAGACAACTCTCCATCAACGTAAAAATCTATAAAAGTAAACCATTATAGGCAAAGGTATTGCCTTCAATACGGAGCCTTGGCTCACAACGAACAGCACGCTATAAAGGGCCCAAAAAATACTAATGTTAAACCATTTAAACGGGAAAAACCAACGGTCTAATCTATATAAATACGAGAAGTATGGTTGAGCCGTTAGAGCAAACGGATAAACACATTCAGACAAACAAAATCTAGGGAGTTTTTTTTATATATTTTATGTGAAAATGACAATAAAATGATGGTCGTAGTGTGAACGTATTAAGGTCGCGAGAAGAGCGTGATGAGGACGACAAGGGCGTGCTAGAATCGTACTATGGTCGTGAACAGCGTGGTAAAGTCGTAGTGGAAGCGTAGTTGGGTCGCGGTGAGAACGTGATGGTCGTAGTAAGGTCGTGATAACGTCGCTGTGAGATCGTAGCGCAATCTCTCCGAATAGAATCACACTTTCGCTACGCTATCGCTACGATTGTACAGCGACCTTTGCGATCTTACTACGATCTTAGTGCGCTCTCACTACGCTTCTACTACGACCTAATTTCGCCACGACCGCACCACGATTGTTTTGAACATGTTCAAAGTTGGCCACGCTCTTCACGATCTTGAAGACCTCACCACGACCGTGGTACGACCTTACTGCGACCTACACGATTGTCAAAATTCGCATTTTTTTCACAGATCATAGTGCGATCGTGGCCTAGTGGGACTGGTGTATTACGTATGTCTGCCATAGTTTATACGATAATAGTGGATTTATACCATTTATTCCATGTAATCCTGCACCTAAATTAATAGTGAATACATTGTAGCTCTTACAGCAGAGATTCTTTTCTCTCGTCTTTCAATACCTAAATGTTTGATGTTTTGCTTTCCATGAACCATGAACAGTTGGGGCAAGTATGGACAGAACATTCAAGCTTGATACAGCACTGAATTTGGATTGCGATCGAATTTTTGAAATAATATGAGTTTCTGACACAAAACAAATGTCAAGATCTTACAAATCTATTGCGCAATATTGTGCAATTAAAGATTTCTTTTTTTAACTTTTCAAAAATTTGGAATTTGAGAACTTTGAAGGAAAAAAAAATGAAAACAACTACCCCCCTTTTTTTGCAATTAGTCTAAAACATGACATTTCTTTATACATAATATACAAGTAGTGAAAGGGAGGTATTAAAATCCGAACATAACCAATATTGTATGTTTAATAAATGTATTAGAATTACCTCCCTTACACTGCTTTTAAATTGTCTTAATTGTCCATTGACCAGAAATACCTAGTTTTTCCCCTTTTTTGCCCCTAATTCCTAAACATTTTGAGCCATAACCCCCAGAGTCAAAACTAACCATCCCTTCATGGTATGGAAACTTGTGGTTTAATTTTAGAGAGATTCATACACTTAACTCATTATTAAAAGATACTTGATTTCTGTAATAATGTATATGCTTCTCTTTTATTTTTATATATTTCTCTCATAATTATCCACTGCCACTCCTTCATTGTATATATGTAATTGTAGTTTGTCTTTAATTTGTTGCCATAACCATTTATTGTCAATGTGTTAGTGCTAATATAAGTTATTGTTTGAAAACTACAAAAATTATTATTTTGGGCCCCTTTCAGTTTGGCCCCTAATTCCTAAACTATTAGGACCATGTTGATTGGCTATTTTGTTTTCAATATAATGCTATTGTTTATTCTAATGTCTTTACTAAACTATAAACTAGTCTAAACACACCGAGTAACATGTACCTGAAAACAATATATAAACAAAATAATAGAAAACACAGTAGTTAACAATCTAATCCTTTTATCTTTTCACTAGAAATGTTAATGTCCAAATAAAAATGAAAAATGAAGGCAATTAAAATGTAATGGTATCAAGGGAATGGTCATTATTTATCAGCTGAGGGGGTCGGTTCAAATTTTTTATATAAAATTTTATGTTGGGAACCCCCCCATTATTTTATAAAACCACATTGTGACCCCCCCTAAGAACACAATTTCAAAAGTTTGACCCCCCCCCCCCCAAAAAAAAAAATAATAATAATAAAACATCCCCAGTTGTGTTAAGGTAATGATTACCAGCTACATAGTAACAGGCTTTTAGAAACTCTGAGTATAACAAATAGCTTTTCTTCTTGTTTTTTGTTTCTCAAAAAGGAATATTTGACACGTGCATGTAGAAAAATAGAAAAAAATATACAGAAAATTGTATGTTCCAATTGATTAATTTATTTTGCTGCAACCTATAATTCTACAAATTTTATAGTATACCGGTAGATAAACTTTTAATACTGAGTGTTATTTTAATCCCAATCACAGGCCCTTGTATCTTATTTTTTTTAACCTTTGTGCCTTAAAATATCTAGTTATGAATGGAGGGGGGGTCAGGATTCCAATGTACAAATGATTTAGGAAGTGCAAATAAAATAACACTGATTATATGGTTCTTGTCCTTTCTTGATTAAATATTTACATGATTTATTTGAGATAAAGAAATATACGAACAAGCCAGGAACCTCTGGCCTTTCTTTGTTTTGTTCAGATGTATGTTTTAAGAGTTAAGTGTGTTATCAATTTTCTCTGAACAAGTACACATTTTTGTTTAGTAGCCCAAGCTGAATATATTTGTTCTTTTTCCAAAACTTATATTGTTTTGTTTAGTGTGTGTGTGTGAATGCCATGGTGCCCATCAAGCATTTTTTTTTAGTAAGGTCGGAAATTTGGATAGGAAAGAATATCGGAGAATGGGTTTGAAAATTTACAGAAAAATGGACCAAAAAAAAAAAGATTAAAAAAAAGAACAGAGGACACTGGTGTTCAAATATAAAGAAAAGGAGAAATGAACAAAAAATACTTAAGAATAGAAAAATATTACCTTAAAAATTAAAAATACAGAAGGGAAATACCTAATATCGAGATCATCTTTTATTCTTATTCAATATCTTTGTAATAATTTCATAAAATAAGTATACCTATTTTTGTAACCACGTGACAGACATATAACTAACATGCATCCTTACTTTCATCAAAATATTTAAATACCAATTTCATCTCAAGAATCACATCAAAATGATTTAAACACTATCATGACTATAGAAAGTTAATTATGCATGTCCAGAAACCTTGAAGTTTATACCTCACTATTTCCTGTGGTCAAAACTAAGGAGAAATGTTTCATACAGTTGTTAATCTATTGATTGTAAATTTACACAACTGTGATAAGGAGTGATCAGATGCACTGCCCTTGAGAAATTAGGCATATCCTGCTGGTGCTTTACAGTTTACACTATCAAAGATTTAATAAAACAGACATTATTTCACAGATCGCACACTCATTTCAATTTTGTCAACAATTTATATACTAGTCAGACATAAAAACCTTTATTGTGTGACCCCCCCCTAGTTAAAATATTTTTTTATGGTAACCCCCCCAGTGGTATGACATTTTTGGCAATGACCCCCCCTAAAATGCACCGACCCCCTCAGCTGATAAATAATGACTGTTCCCCAAGTATTTATCTGATCTTTCTTCTCCTTTTATTTTTTGTTAGGTGCACTAATTACAAAAGGCTTGAATTCAAAAGTCCTTTTTCAAAACAACGTAAGATGTCTTGTCCAGAAGCACCATGCTTTGTAAGAACATTGGCGATTTGTTCATTAGTCTGAATCCATTTTACTTCTTTAAGCTCTCCATCTTGATGCAATTGCTTTATTGCATTGATCTCCACCCTCAATCTTTTTTCTCCAACAGGTTAATCAGAGTATATAGCATGATAAAGGTCTTTGTTGTCAACGAAACAAACTACTGGAGTATGCATCAAATCGTTCTCATTAAGCATTAATTCCTTAAACAGAGCTGCTAAAGATATAACACAGTTCACATCATCAGCTAAGGCCAAGGCTTCGCTTGCCAAATTACTACACACAACCCTTCTTAATTTCTTAGATTGCCAAGTGATTGGGTTCACTTTACCATCATCGCCCTTCAAAAGCACAACATAACCACCCTGACTTCCACCATCTGGAAGATTTCAAAATGATACATCACTGAACAAAATAAATATCACATTATGTCCAAGATTCTGGAATTGCAGTGAAACGGGATCGTTTTGCACCTTCCTAATTTTTTTATTGACTTTCTTCAGATCTTCAATAGTGCTAGACTTAATTTTTGATGAAATAGCAGCAACATCAAATGCAATGTCTGGACGTGTTTGTCTTGCTAACCATAATAATTGTCCTATAATTTTTGACCTCAATAGTGTCTGTTCTGATGATGAAAGAGGAGATGTTTTAACTGTCTTTATCTGTTGAAACAGTCTTCAACATTCTGACATAGTCTTGCTGGCTGAGAACAATAGTTTCATTTTATTGGCTGAGGTCAAGACCCAAATATTTGAAAGACTCACAGGATTCTTTCCTTACCTTGAATATATCCCTAATTCTGGACACAACACTTTTCTCAAAGGAACTGGATCCTGCCCAAAGAAATTCATCTACATGAACTGCTAGGACACCAGTCAAACCTTTTTCATTATACCAATAAAATACTGCTGAAACAATTTTGGACACTGTTCCTCCACAATCTAGCAATGTTACTTTTACTTTTTCGTACCACTTTAAGGATGCATCAACAAGACCATATACACATTCGTTAAGGCGCCAGACTTTACCAGTTGCTTTAGCTTCTTTAAGAGGTCTCAAGTAGGCTTCTCTTTGCATTTTCTCTCCTTGAAGGAAAGCAGTTTTACTGTTCACTGAATTAATTGACCATCTTTTACTAGCAATAATTGATAAAATTAGTCGTAGAGACTGTTTTCACATGTTGGCGAATTCTTTGGTATCTTATCTAGACTTTCTTCTTCAAAACCTTTTGCTACCAATCTAGCTTTTCTATGAAATTCGTTCTCTAATTCTTTCATAGTATAAACCCATCTTGTTGAAATACAGTTTTGACCATTGTCTTCAACTTCTTCATAAACATTGTGCTTTCTACAGTTATCCAGTTCTGCCTCTCTAGCCTCAGTAAAATCAATATCACTTAGAAGTACATCTTCATTCACCTCATCTGACTGGTTAACAACTTTCAAATCATTGACTGTTCTTAGATCAATTGATATCTGATTACCTCTCATATTTTCTGGCTGATTGTATGTACCAGCTCTTTTTAACAGTTGTAGCCTTTCCTGTCCTGCCTAAAATTATTGCTTCTCTTGTGTCATTTTCACGAGGGATTTTAAAATTCATTATCTGATCCTTCTTTAATTTCATACAATCATTTGCCTGTGACTCAGGATTATGTCCCATACTTTCCTCATGTATATCATTCTCTGCCTGATTTTCGAAATCAAAACTGTCTCTCCCTTCAGATTCAGGACCATCTTCACCATTCAAACTACCATTCAAGCTACCAGCATGACTATCATTTTGATCAGCACTTTCGTCTGCAGATTCTTCAACATTTTCTTGGTTTTCATCATTCTCAGTATCATTTTTATGAGGCTCTTCATCGTCACTCTCATAGTATACTAAGTCATGATCTGGTTCAGTGTTGTTGTTATATGTCGCAGCTTGCGGCTTACGCACAGGAGTTGACTTTGCTGTATGCTTATGAATAATCTTTTGTTTTCTTTCAACATCAATGTCTCTTTTTATTCTACTTTCATGTACACGCACATATGTACCTCCATATCTTACAAAAACAACTACGTTATCTTGACCAATTACCCAGCCTGGTCCTTTCCACTTATTGTCTCGAAGGAAGAAAACTTTGTCACCATTTTTGAATTTTTCTCCTGAAGGCGGGATTTGCTTACGTAGTGCCCTTCTTACTTTCTCAGAGGATTCTGCCGCAATAAATGCTTTTCTAGCTTCTTGTAAGGCAACTAAAGGCTTTCCCATAACATTACTAAATGTTGTACCTTCTAATGCAGGAGGCTTGTTAACTATAGATGATGGCATGTTTGGGTTACTTCCAAAAACTATTTGATTTGAACTGTAGCCATAGACATTCAACAAACTGTTCTTAGCATGAATTGCCCAACTGACGGAAGTCTCCCATGAAAGGTTAGAGCTCTCTCTCTCATTTTATTGATTGTTTCTGTAAGCGTTGCGCTGTGTCTTTCCACTACACCATTGGACCACGGACTATATCCTGCTGTTGTTTTTACTGACATGTTCAAGTTTTCTACCATGTCTCTAAATATCTGTGAATTAAATTCACCTCCATTATCTGTGTAAACACCAACTTCAGGTGCACCATAAACGCCAACACATATGAACTTATCTACAATGACTTAAGAGTCCTTTCTTCTGATGATTGCAGCTGCACTCAATCTGCTAAATAAGTCAATAACATGTAGATAATAAAAGTTATGGCCAATTTCACGAAGGTCCATTGCCACAATTTGATTGAAATCACTTGCATGTGAAAAGGCAACCACTGGTTAAGCTTTTGGATGCTTGAACTTATGGCAAATTAAACACTTTGTGCAGATATCTTTAAGAATGGTCTTTGTTTCAGAATCAACAGAACCAGCACTTTGCAAAAGAGGGATAAAAGTTTATCTGATGATGCATGTCCAAACTGCTTGTGCAACTTTAAAAGAATCTCCTTTTTCTTATTAAAAGATAATTTTGTATCAATGATCAAAACCTCCTCACTCTCATTTTTATTTCTGTTTGTGCATTGCTTGTCTTTAATGTTGATACCGTTATGACAACTTGAAGTTAGGTTTACATCCACTAACTGTCCAAACATGGTAACCTTGTCATTGCTGAGATCTAGGATAGTGCTTGCTCTTTTCAGAGAGGTTTTACTTAACAATAACGGTATTTCACAATCCACCACTTCTGTTTCAAATGAGCACTTAACTGACCCAATTAGTGCTGGAATTTTCACTTTCTGATATGAATATACTGTTTGTCCATCACCAAATGTGAATGGTATATGACTTTCATTACAAGTAAGTTGATCAAGTCCTGGATCAAGTGATTCTACAAATTCGTATAACCATTTAGAACCACACACTGTCTTGGAACATGCAGTATCAATAACTGCAGCATTGTAGGCTTCTGCGACAAACACTGCTAGAGGCTTAAATTCTTTTGCTGAGGTAAATAATGTTATATTTACAATTTCATTTAACTCATCACTCTCATGTTCTGTTAAATTCACATTGAGCTGCTTGTGAGGACAATCCTTGACCCAATGAAATTTGGAATCACATATTTTACATCTTGAGACATTCCCATTGAACACTGGATTCATTTTAGTCTTAAGTCTACTAGAGTTGGTTGATCTATCAGCTCGATAACGAGGAAAATTTGGTCCTGCATTTTTTTTTAGTTGTAATCTCTGTCCTGCATTTCTATTTTTCACTCTATTCGGTCCTGCCTTTTTTTTTATTAGTTTATCCTGACTTTTTTTACCTAAATTGTCATCCTGCCTTTTTTTTTTGCAAAGTGTCTCATCCTGCCTTTTTTTTAACTCAAAACTCCTGTCCTGCCTATTTTTTCCAAATTTCATCCTTGTCCAACTCAGTTATCAGCTTATCTACTCTTTCATCAACATTTAAATCACTGGGATCTACTTCTAGGGCTAATTCCCTTGGTTTTCCTTGTAGCGACAAAGCTAAAGCCAAACCTCTCTTCTTCTTATCAAGATCAGTCACGAGTTGCCACATTTTAACTTCATTTTTCCATTGTTGATAATTTTTATCTTTGGTCAAACCTGGTGGGTTCTTGTAACTAGGTGCTGTTGTCATCTTTATAAGCTCTGCTACCACTGTTGATTGGCTATTTATGGCTTCAATATAATTCTATTGTCTATTCTAATGTCTTTACTAAACTATAAACTAAACCCACCAAGTAACATGTACCTGAAAATAATATAAACAAAAAAATAGAAAACACAGAAGTTAACAGACCATTACCCCCAAAATCAATCCCAACCTTCCTTTAGTGGTATTGAACCTTCTTGTAAAAATTAATAGAGATCCATACACTGAAACACAAGATATTGTCTGTAAACTAAAAAAATGCTTCTTTTTGGCCCTTTTTTGCCCCTTATTCCTTCATATTCGGGAAAATTAACCCAAAAACTGAACCCCAGCCTTCCCTGTATTATATGGAAACATGTGGTAAAATGTCAGAAAGATCCATACAGTTACCCACAAGTTATTGTCTTGAAACTAGAAAAATACTTGTTTTTGGTCCCTTTTGGCCCTTAATTCCTAGACTGTTTGTCCATTAACCCCTTATAATAAATCCCAACCTTCTACTTATGGTATTAAACATTGTGGTACAATTTCAGAACAATTGAAATACTAATACACAACTTTTTGTCCTGAAACTAGATAAATGCTGTTTTTGGCCCCTTAATGGGCCCCTAATTCCTAAACCTTTGGGACCATAACCCCCAAAATCAATCCCAAGCTTCCTTTTGTGGTTATAAACATTGTGTTAAAATTTTTATTGATTTCTTTTACCTTATTCAAAAGTTATTATCCGGAAACAATCCGTCTTCAGACGACGCATACCACAACGACGATGCCGATGCCGACAACCACGTGATACTAATATACGACCAATTTTTTTTAATTTTTGCGGTTATATAAAAACTGAGGGCAAGGAATTGTATACTTTTAAATATGCATTTCCTTGCTGAGTGGCATGTTATATATCTGGGGCTGGATCTGGGGCAGATCCTTCTGTTTCACTTAATACTCAGTGTAACATAAGTATATGTCAAATTCATTATACTGCATAATCCAAAACATTTCAAAAGATAATACGAAAATATTTAAGGATTATAATTTACATATTTAAAAAGAATACACTTGATGGAAACAAAGTTTAAATTGTTATACTAAAAGTAAATAATGATCTCTGAATGTATAGTACAAGTATGTACCCCACTGAATTATTATTAGTATTTCAAAATATTTTAATGAGCACCTAGATATGTTAATATAGGTTCTCATGTGTGAATTTTTTAATAAATACATGTATAAACTTATAGACAATGATTGATAGGATACCATTGATGAGAGCTTGTCAAACTCTCACAGTGAGTACTGTAGTATTATTGTACATGTAGTTCTACACATGTGATTGTAATAGTTTCTTGACATTGTCCTTTAATATCAAAAGGAAATTTACTACTTTATGGTGAATTTTTGAAAAAAAACTGCTTTGTATCTGCTGAAATAAAATTGTTTATTCCATTTTATGATTTATATGAGGTTTTGTTGATGTATACCACTTTTCCTCTTAAATACTATTATAGTTGAAAAACTTCGCCTGCTTTATCTTATCTACAGCTATAAATTGTTCTTCAGACCAAAATTATCAGATTCTGTTTCTTTCAATTGTGTCAAACCCATTATAGAGTGATGTAACAAAATGATTCTCTGAAGAAAATGTAGAAAGATTCCAGACATACAGCTGATGTTAAAAGTTTAGCTTTCTATTAATTTAACAGAATACCATAGCTTTCTATTAATTTAACAGAATAGTAGTGTATACAACGTAACAATACTGTGTCTTTTCCAATCATTCCAAATTGTCAAAACCGATATGGAAAATTCCATAATCATCTTGAATCTGAACAAGTTGTGAATATATTCAATAGAGGCAAATATATATTTGACTGTTCTGACATAAAAAAAAAACTTAGCAAGAGAAAATGTCAACAAATGACAAGATTCAAATTCATCTGGGACAAAATTTGTTTGGTTAAAATAGTACTAATTTAACTTATCTAAAACATTTCTTATAGGATCCAATGTAAAACTACCAGGTAAATTTATGTTGTCCAGGTAATTTGCACTGAAATTAAAGTATCTAAAAATTACAAGATGAAATTAAATTCTTATGTTTTTAAGGCTGTAATTTGAACAGTGTAGGAACAGAAAGTCACAATTTTTGATATGACAAAAAGTAGGTATAATAGGTAAAAGCTAAAAAAATATTAAAAAATTGTCATGCAAGGGCAAATACTCTTTAGGAGCCAACTTTGGTGGAAATAAATCTTGACATTGTGTGTTTTTTTTTTAACCCTTTAAGATTTTCTCTTACTTTTCTATACAACTTATGGGTTAATCTTTATGTTCTATTTTAAGACATGGTAGTATCCTGGTTGATTGACAGGAAAAATGTACACAATCTTTAGCAAGATACCATATAAAGAACCAAACTTTAGCTACATGCTCATTATTGAAGGCCGTACGGTGACCTATAGTTGTTAATGTCTGTGTCATTTTGGTCTTTTGTGGATAGTTGTCTCATTGGCAATCATACCACATCTTCTTTTTTATATAATTTAGCTACATACCAAAAGAACCATTCAATTGAATTCTGGTTGAAATTGGTTAAGTGCTTTAAGGGAAGAAGTTAAAAACCATGACATATTAAAATTGACAAGGACAATGGACAGCAATGACTGGCATGGTGGCCCATTGGGCAAGGGAAGCTAAAAATCTATTCACTTTTAATCCATTTTTTGGCATAAATATAAAGATATAGTATAAAGAACACCTTTGTTTTGTTCCAGAAACAATTGAATCAAGTTTCAGAAAAGCTTTATATTGAACTTCTCACTGTTAAAGTAAAATCTGGTCAATATGTGCAGATGCAGTGTGTCTTTCCTCTGAAACTTATGTCAGAAGAAAGTATGAAGTCAATATACAAACAACTTTTTTCTTGATAATATTATATTAGTATAAATGTTAAATAAATCATCATGAAATTTACAAGTACATAGTAATTTAATTATTATCACAGTAACTTTATGACTATTTCATTATCCAGAATTTAGTCTGATCCTCTATATGTTCTGTATATAGTCCACTTTTGCACATATTAAAAATCAATTGTCTATAAATTATTTTATAGTTTTGAAAATTTTGGTTCTTTCTTTTGCATCATTGCTTCTGCAGATTTCATAACATCTTCACTCTGTAGCATTGCCTGGTTCCATAAAGCCTAAAATAGAGTGTTTTCATTATAATTACATTAGATTATATAGTTTATATATAGAATATATTAAAAAGAATGTGTCTATAGTACTCTGATATCCCACCAGTGGACCGTAAAATTGGGATCAACGCTGTAATTTGGCATTAAAACTAGAGAGATCATATCACAGGGAACATGTGAACTAAGTTTCAAGTTGATTGGATATGGACTTCATCAAAAACTACTTTGACCTAAAACTTTAACCTAAAGCAGGACAAAAAGACATACAGATGGACGGTACCAGTGAATTGTTATTGCACCAGCTGATTGGTACATTCAAGGTATATAACTGATCAGTACAGTTTAAATAAAGAATTATTTCAAAATGTGATACCTGCTTTTTTTATTAACTACTGGTAACGGTTATTAAACAGCGTGAATCTGGTCATCTACTCTTTAATTGGCTATTCATATTATTAGTATTATTGCTTTATATTTATGGTTTCCAGAAGAAGAAAAAAAATGTTTTAAATTGAGTGGACAGAAAAATAGTTTTTGTTTTGTTTTGTTTATATAGAGTGCTAGTGAGAACTAACTAACAATTTTCTATTAGCATTTGTCTTGTTGAAAACAATTCCTTCTAAAAATATTCTATTGGTTCTTTTCCAACTCATTAATTCAAATCAAAATTATGTAATTTTTGGAAACACATCAAATATGCCTTCTTTTGACCTAAAATCTGTATGAATATTCTTAATGTTTGAAAAGTTGTGTAACACTTATAAATTTAAGCGGGTTCTTTATAGCACAATTTCTGCATGTTCACAAGTCAAGAAGGTATAATTAACCTGAGGCCCAAAATAATTTGAGAGCAACTTACTATATGAGCAAGTCCTTCAGGAACAGAATGGTCTCTGGAATAGACCATACTAACTTTGGTCCCTTGTACTGCCACGGGACTTTTACTAGCAATCAATGATGCTAGTTCTATCGCAGCATTAATCATAGCAGCTTTGTCAGGAAAGATACGACTGCAAAGGAAAACAAAATGTTTTAAATAGTCATTAGCTGATATTTACATGTTTTATAATTCAGTTTTTCCAATGTGTTACGTAAATCCCATTTTACAGAGATATTTTAGATAAGCAAACAAGAAATGACATTGCTTTTCCCCATGAATGCTAATGTGAATATTTAACAAATTACAATTATTTATTACTTGTAATTATAATTCTGAAATGAACCTAAACAGAAAAGTTAACATTTGGCATTGATGGAACTGTGAATAGTACAGTCAATATCACTGTGGTAACATTTTTTTGGAATGAGACAAATAAAAATTTATTTCACTTGCTATTGATATAAGATAATAAAAGATTGTTCTATTCACGTCAGAAAACTATGGATTTATTTTCATTTGTTGGATAACATTTTTCATGTGGATTACATGTCTACAGGTGAACTACTAAATTAAATGTTCAACGAATAATAAATTTTCTATAGACTTGTATGTAGACTTTGGCAAAACCATAAACTTCAATATCCACAAACATGTAAGTTTTCCTTAATCAACGAAAATTGGTACCCTAAAAAATAAACAAATCAACAGTGGATAATTGTAGACAGTTTTACCTCACAAAACCAATTTCTTTTGCCTCATCACTATGGAATTTTCTAGCAGTATAACATAATTCTCTTGCCAAGCTGTCATTTCCTATTATCTTAGGTAACCTCTGTAATGTTCCAACATCAGCTGTCAATCCTACATCTATCTCCTGTATTTATAAAAATAACTTGGTTGAGACTTACTAATGTTAGAGAATGGAAACAAAAAAAAATCAGAATTTTTTTTCATTTGTAAAGGGGCATAACTCTAGAACGGTTTAAAGTGACACAACACACATTCGAACTTGATCTGTATTTTGTGGTGATAAGCATTTTGTATAAGTTTCATAGCATTTGGTAGGGGCAAACTAAAGTAAGAGAACAGAAATCAACTTCAGTACTTGTGTACTAATATACAACAAGGGTAAAACTTAATGTTCCCTCTGCAATAGCGGTACATAAAAAATTGGGTAAGTATCATTCTTATTAAAATTCACATTCTAAATTCTGGGACAGAAAATGTGTATACAGCAAATCATCATGTTTTCATATGTATCTTTTGTTCAGTGACCCTATTAATAAAAGGTGTGTAAAGAACTCTGAATTTACCTTAACTTGAAACCACGCATCCTGTGTACAGTATCTGATGTCACAAGCAGACGTAAGGTCTACCCCTCCACCAACACAACCACCATGTACTGCAGCAATCACTGGTTTTGTACACTAAAATACATTATGATATTCATGTCAATAACCTAACTACCTGTCATTTTCTATATCTTTAAAAAATGAACAGTTTATCTACATTTGTTATACAAACGCTTTTTAGTTGTCTGTTATAGTGAATTGCAAGTTTAAATAAGCTTTTTTATTATAATTTGTCATATTTCCTTAGTTAGTGTCATATATTAAGTTGCATGTCTATAGGTTACAGAATCAAAAGAAGACCATAAAAAGTTAATTACACCTGAAATAGATGATGTGACCAATTCTTACAGTGTGCCTACATGCATTTGCATATATGATATCAAGTAAAGTAAGTTGCAAAACTTGTGTCTAATCCTATTGTCAATGTTTTGGGACAATAAAATATATTGGAGCTATCAAATAAAACCCAAAAGGAGCAATTACTTTCTGCAGTTGGTTTGAAAAAAATATTCCTGTATTCCAACATATCTCCTTCAACTTTGTATATATTTTTAGAATCAACTTATCAAAGAATTCAAATGTAGCAAAATATTCTAAGCTTGACCAAACCATCTATAGCAAATACACACATATATTTTACAGATTTAATGTACAATTTTCTATGTGATATCGAAATTACCAATTTTAGGTGATAGTCATGTTTAAATACAAACCCATTCTTTCCTCGAACACTTTTAAGTGAATTTTGCATGTATTTTACAGACCTTTTCTATAGATGTAAAAGATTCTTGATATTCTTCAATTTTTGGTCTCATTTTAAAGCAATTTCTTGCTACATCTTTCCCTGTTGGCATAACATCACCCATATCCATCAAATCCAATCCTAAACAATGAAGGAATCATTCTTTTATATACATGCTTTTTTTTTTTTTTTTTAAGTATAACACTGATGAAGGCATTTGTTGTGTCACAGTATTTGCATATATACTGTGTAATCATTATTATTTTCATTGGATACACATTTTCATAGATTTTTATGGGTACAGGTGAATCATGAATTTAAATGTTTGATGAACAGCAAGTTTTCAATGTTGTTGTATGTAGACTTTGGCAAATCAAAATATCCAGGAAAAGTTGTACATTGTACCCACAAAAATAAATGAATTGGCAGAATAAGATTAATTCACCTCATTCATGTAGTTCTATCTTCTATCAGTATCTTTATACAGAACTTTATACACAAATGTCTATGAATTTCATTATTTACATAAATTGAATTCTTACTTAAACATTTTATCATATCAACTAAAGCAGAGGATTGCTTAATCAACTAAAATGATAACCAAACAGTGTTTTAACATATAAGAGGCAGTTTAGGGAGATGTTAGTGGAACCTGACCAAACGTTTTGAATCTACAAATATGGTGCAACACATAGACTTTTTACAGGTCTTTCCCCAAACATTGCCTAGTTACGGGACCTCCCCCATTTTAAAAAATCCTGGATCTGCATCTGCTTTTTTAAATTTTTCTCACCTGCTGTAAATAATCTCCCTGCTCCAGACACTATTATCACTCTGTAGTTCTTATCTATTGCTAATTTTTGGAAGCATTCTCTGCATTCTCTACAAAGATCATGAAGATTTATCTACAGCAAGTGTATTTCAGGAATTAAGGTTTGAATTTCAACATTTTTATCTGTTACAAGGGGCAATAACTCTTGTAAACTGAACATAATGACTAAAATAGTTATATATATATAAAAGATGTGATGGCAAGTATAACTTCTATATTCATGAACTGTTAAAGTTATTCATTAACCAAAACTGTATGAAAAGTAACTGGCATAAAAAATTGCTATACAATTTATCATGGACAATGATGGAAACCAGATATAACATGTATAATGTTATGATTCATTTACATAAAAATTAAACCACAGAACACCATTTCTTTTATTGTTTGGAATGGTTGTGTTTTTCTAACATGTAGTTTTAATTGTAGCCATCTGATGAGTTAAGCCTTTTTCAACTGATTTTTATAGTTTCTTTTTATGTTGTACTGTTATACCACTGCCCCAGGTTAGGGGAGGATTGGGATTCTGCTAACATGTTACCCCCCCCTTCCGGGCCCCTCCTCCCCCACACACACAATTCTGTCTGTATGTATGAGCCTGTAATTCAGTGGTTGTCCATTGTTGATGTGTTACATATTTGTTTTTCATTCATTTTTTGTACATAAATTAGGCTGTTACTTTTTATCATTTGAATGTTTAAAACATTTTTAACCCACACATTCTGTATGTATGTATGTGCCTGTCCCAATGCAAGTCATTTGAATTGTTTTACATTTGTCATTTCAGTTGTATTCTCCCTCACTATGTTCGTCCGAATATAAAGTAATTATATTCTATGGCCTTAACAAAGAACAAACGACATAATGTAGGTGTGCTACTCGCTATATTAAACCTTTAATTCTATATAATACATCAATGTATGTATCAAATACAAACAGAATAACAATAATATCATAATTCCAATTACAAATTCACATTTAATCATCCGTGAATACACGTGTCTTCTTTAGGCTATAGCGAGAGTTGATGGTCAGAAAGGTGACCGCACAGGTTTTAAGTGTGGAAAAATGGTCACATGTCATGAATATTCATGAACGTACGAAAAACTAAATTTTATTGCCTTTTATAGCTTACTGTGCAGTATGAGCTTTGCTCATTGTTGAAGGCTGTAAAGTGACCTATAGTTTCTATAATTTCTGTGGCATTTGGTCTCTTGTGTAGAGTTGTCTCATTGGCAATCTTACCACATATTTTATTTTATTAAAACGAGGACTAGAGAAGACATTATTAATAAACATAATAACTGAAACAAGAGTGCACACGCTGAAATGTCTCGCCTTCTTTACTAATCATTGATATTATGTTGATAGACCTAAATATAAAGCTTTATTACAACTGTCACATAAACTCAACATTAACCAAGAAAACGAAACATGGATCAATGAACCATGAAAATGAGGTCAAGGTCAGATGAACCATGCCAGGCATGTACATCTAACAATTCTTCAATACAACAAATATAGTTGACTTATCTATACTATTAAACGAGAAGACCTCATTTTGTGTGTCGCTTCTCTTCCTTCCACAATAAACCAATCATCATGCCTCTGTGTCCTATAGGTAACATGCATAGTCGCATTTGTCATCCATTCTTATGATTATTCAGATTGCGTTATTTTGGGAGAAAAACGACAAAAAAGGAGTCCGGATATGATTCCGTCATCAGACTGACTTTTAGTCATAGATATGATTTCCGTTTTGAAACATGCATAAATACAACCAATCGTATGATAGATAACAAAAATGAAAAATAAATAAGCCAATCAGAGCGTTCTCCATATAATAATAATAACTATTATACCTCCTTATAGAGGACAATTATTTTTCGCTTTTATCTTCATGTAAACCACTATTAAACTACTTTAATATATAGATACTCTCTGTATTCTGTCTACTGTTTTCTTTGAAATGCTTACTATTTAAGGGGTCATACCAGTTGCATATATATATATTAAAATAAGTAAAACATGTGACACAAGTACAACCAATCGTATGATAGATAACAAAAATTAAAAATAAATAAGCCATTCAGAGCGTTCTCCATATCATGGTGTTTAGATCGCAAGAATCACAACTATTCTACCTTCTTAGAGAGGACAATTATTTTTCGCGTTTCATATGTATCATGGTGTTTGAATCGTAAGAACCACACTATTATACCTCCTTAGAGAGGATAATTATTTTTCGCGTTTATCTACATGTAAACTACGATTATACTACTTTAATATATAGAGACTCTCTGTATTCTGTCAGGGACTGTCTATATTAGTATAGAAAGTCCCTGATTCTGTCTACTGTTTCTTTGAAATGTTAACTATTCAAGGGGTCATACCACTTGCATATATATATTAAAATAAGTAAAACATGCTCAACTTCATCTAAAACTACCTCGACCAAAAACTTTAACCTGAAGCGGGACAGACGGACGGACGGACGACTGAACACATGGATGCACAGACTAGAAAACATAATTCCCATAAATGGGGCAAAACAAAATATTGTTGAAAGGGAAAACAGTGATTTGGCAAAAATGAAAGTAAGGTAGAGATTAGAGGGAGGCAGGACCTTTTACGGGGCGTCGGGGTTGGGTGTTTTTAAGCTCTGGATTTGGGAATTGATCCTTACGGGATCAGGGAATATATTTTTTCGATTTCGGAATATGAATTTCTTTAAATTCTGCATTTCGGATTTCATGGTTATAAGCCCGTGATTTTGGGATCCGGACCCCTCCGACCACCCCTCAAATTAGCCTTAGTCTGTCTTAGTCATTTATACATGATTCATATCCTACCAATGGCATGTTAATAAGGCTCTTAAAAGAAAAAGCACTGATGGGTTGTCCTAGAAGCATATTTTGTTAGACTCATAATGGTCTATATACAAGCAGTTACATTTATTACATGTTTGAAACGGTGCAAATTTTGAATTTTATTTAACGAAGCATTGTAGCAAAGGAGAAGAATAATTGTGGTCTGAGGCCAGAAACACGAAAGTGAATTGAATTTAACAGAAAGGAAACAAATATCGGACTTTGGAAAAAGGGAGAGGGCTTTTGGTACCTTTTATGAAATTCTTCATACATAATATCTTTTACAAAAAATCATCCTACAACAGTTCACAAGCTGTATGCCCGCGATTTCGCGGGTGTGTTCTAGTTGCTTATAAATTAAGAAAAACAGACCAAAACACAAACACTAAACACTAAGCAATGGACCGTGAAAATGAGGTCAAGGTCAAATAAAACCTGCGTAACAGAAATATAGATCATAAAATATTTCCATACACCAAATATAGTTGACCAAATGCATAACGTATTAGAAAAATAGACCAAAACTCAAAAACTTAACTTTGACCACTGAACCATGAAAATGAGGTCACGGTCAGATGACACCTGTCAGCTAGACGTGTACACCTTACAATTATTCCATACACCAAATATAGTAGACCTATTGCATACAGTATAAGAAAAACAGACCAAAACATAAAAACTTAACTATATTAACCACTGAACCATGAAAATGAGGTCAAGGTCAGATGACACCTGCCAGTTGGACATGTACACCTTACAGTCCTTCCATACACCGAATATACTAGACCTATTGCTTATAGTATCTGAGATATGGACTTGACCACCAAAACTTAACCTTGTTCACTGATCCATGAAATGAGGTCGAGGTCAAGTGAAAACTGTCTGACGGGCATGAGGACCTTGCAAGGTACGCACATACCAAATATAGTTATCCAATTACTTATAATAAGAGAGAATTTAACATTACAAATAATATTAACTTTTTTTTTTCAAGTAGTCACTGAACCATGAAAATGAGGTCAAGGACATTGGACATGTGACTGACGGAAAGTTCTTAACATGAGGCATCTATATACAAAGTATGAAGCATCCAGGTCTTCTACCTTCTAAAATATAAAGCTTTTAAGAAGTTAGCTAACGCCACTGCCGCCGCCGGATCACTATCCCTATGTCGAGCTTTCTGCAACAAAAGTAGCAGGCTCGACAAAAATCACAAACATTTCTATCATGTTTATACTGAAGGTATTTATATTTAATTCTTTTGAAATGTGATTAACAAACTTTGTGGTATATACATGTAGTTCACCAATGCATTTTTAATGATTCCGATAAAAGGAATTTGGTGTAAAATGTATCAAACAGTAAAGCAGGCTCCCATGCAGCTTGATATATAGTTTCTGAAAATAATCGAACACAAATTCCATACACAGCCTTTATGTGTTATGTGTACAAATAAAAATATATGGTTTACAAAAAAAATACGATTAAGTTGATGAGTGATGAATCTTAAAAATTAAATGCATCCAACATTAACCTGGCTCAGATTAAGATGATAGTTTTTGTTTCATCAAAAAAAGTACAATGAATCATATTCATGCATAGACTTAATTATAAAATTACCTCCAAAATGCAATATTCATAGCATTAAGCCTGTCTGGTCTGTTAAGTTCGACATGAGCAACATCCTCTCTTGGAGAAGAAACCTTTAATGTTTCAAAATCATAACTAGTTTCACCAGACATCTTTCTTACAGCAAGACAGGTCAGTGATGCATTTCTATCAAGAGAATCTGTCAAAACAAAATTCAAAACGTGTGTACTACATACTGGTATATGTTAGATCCATGTGCACATATTAAATGAAATGTCAAACTTAAAATGCAAGCAATTAATTATTCAAAATACCAATTGATTATGTTTATCATGTATTCAGGATTCTCACTTTGACACTTTTTTGTAAGTTCTGGAAATCACAACTTTTGAAGTGGCTAGTGCCATTTGATTCTAGTCTATATGCAATTTACATGAAGTACAAATTTATATTTTTATAGTATACACTTTGTCTTTTAAATTGTATCAATTAACATTTGTAACTGTGTTCAGGATAAAGTTTATTTAAATAGCTTTCGGGTCAATCCGGCCCCACGTAGATCCAGCCCATATGTAAAGTCAATTGGGCCCCCCCAAAAAAATATTTATAAGGATTAGAAATAAAAATAAAGATATATATTAATTGTAATTCATAAATGTTTATGATTTTTATTATAATGTAAAAGGTGTACAAGATTTTTTTCAAGATTATTGGGTATAATTATATTAAAACGTATATATAAAAAAGAATTCAGACATCAACATTAATCAGCAGTAATTAGCAATTTCTTTCAATTGACTGTGATCCTAACAAGTCTTTCGTCTTGTGTAATAACAAATAGTTACATACACAACGGTACAAGCGGATCCCCAAGCTGATACATACAAACTTAAAAAATATATTGGCTATATGATGTTACAAAAAAAAAGTGTTATAGAAGCCTCTGATGTTACCCGAAATAAAAATACAATTAATTATTATTATATACACCAAACAAAAGATTGAATTATAAAGACCTTGTTGATTACGTAACTTTAATTAATCAGGATTTGATTGAACTAAGTGATTACAAGTGGCATTACCATAGTTCACAATCACCAGACAATTGTTGAATAAACAAACCAATTATAGACTAATGATTTCGTTTATATATACTGTTCAAATTTGTCACAAGTTCCCCCATAAAGTGAATATAGTTTATTCATATTTTATTATGGGGCCGGATCGACTTTGGGCCAGATTGACTTGGGGCCGGATCGGTTTGGGACCGGAACGACCCAATACCTTTAAATATTGTCATTTTCTGGTATGTTGATGGAGTTATAAACACTAGTAAAAGTAGAGCTTTCTCTGATCTGGGGTTCAAAACTTACAATAACATATAAGTTTATTAGTGTCAACTTTAAACATGTTAAACATACCAGTTTGATACATGAACCTTCCATTTTTTTTTTAAATCTCTCTAATGATCGATTGTTTTGGAGATCTATGAATTTCTGTTACTTGAAAAAAAAATGTTTTGAAAGACACTAATTCTTCTCTGTGTAATTTGATTTATTGGATATTTGGTACTAATATTATAAAAGGAAATATTAATATTGTGAAAGTTAAGTCCAAGTCAAAAAATAACTAAGAGCTACAATTCTGCAGCTACTTGGGATGGAGCATCTCAAAGAGTTACATTTACCAAACTTTGTTTATTTTTAACCAAAGGAAAACTGACCCGTATTCTTTTTACACCTTCTGCAGGAATGACAAAAAAAGGCCAATCAAAATCCAAAAAGATTTCATCTTTCTGAAAGTTGAAACACTTAAGTACATTTTGTAAATGCATTTCATTTGTATCTAGTGAACATGGTGAATGCTAGTCCAAATAATTATGACGTCTTGAAAGTCTATTACATTTTTTTTCTTTGACACCTTACATCGACAGGAAGGTGTCAAAGCAAAAATTTGCCTTTCAAGACGTCATAATTATTTTGACTAGGTGAATGACTGCAGGCCTTAAAACTTTTCAAACGGCACAGGTTAGTCTGTACTCATAGTATTTATTGAGTTGTAAATATAGCCATTTTGTGTCCATTTGTTATAAAGAACCTTAAACAGAAAAATGATCACTGAACTTCTGAAGTCAAGATAATTTTGCAGAAGTTGCCAGAACCTGTAAATATCTTTTGCCCATGATTTACATTGTTAAAGTCTAATCTTTTTCTCCCTACTTTATCCGAATGTATTTTTCTACGTACAATTCAGTATTTTTCTCGTTATATTCCTTATTCCATGCATTTAGATAAAAGGGGTAAAGTCCAAGTTTGCTGTCAGTTTCTTTTGCAGTTGAATCTGTTCCTGTAATAATTTCCTAAACCAAATTCGTTATGAATGAATACGGTAAACCAGTCAAAATATAAACTTCTCTTCATACTCGTACGTGAACCGTAAAATTTCCGGATTTTATTCTACAACGTTATGGTCAATATTTTATGCTTATTAAAGTATCTGTCTATCTATTAAAATTTTCATGATAAGAATTTTTTTTATTTAATGAAAATTGACAAAAGAGGCCAATAGAGAAAGTCAAAATAGCTAAAAACAGATAAAAATCACCAATCAGGGGAAATAACTCATAAAAAATTCAGCAATTTGAGTTATTTGTAGGTATAATTGTGCTTTATAATCTTTACATTTTTTCACTATCTATTATTGTTTTTTCTTGATAAAAAACTAAATAAATTAGGGAGCTACCATTTTATTTTTATGGGGGTAGGGGCTAAGATGAAAAATGTTGTCCTGCCTTTTTATTTTTCACTTTTTTCAGTCCTGTCTTTTTATTTTTCACTCTGTTAAATAGGTCCTGTCCTATTTTATTAATTCATTCTGATTTTTTTTCTTCAAAAATTCAATGACGTTGAAAAAGAGTTTATTACAGCTTTTTTCATAATGCTAGCAAACCAAAGGTTTGGTAAACTTACTTGCTTTGTTTGTATAAATATTTGCTCAAGCATTGCAATTAAGATTGACATCTGCAAACAATATAAGTAGTGGAGCTAAACCTGTGGATAGGTAAATTTGATTATTTGATAATGTCCAATCAAATTTAAATATAATGTTAACAAATTTAAAGCTGCCTTTTTATGTTGTTTTAAGATGTCAATCTTAATTACATTGCTAAATAAGCAAACATTGATACAAACATGGCAAGCAAGACAAACAGACCTTTTTTCGCTAGCATTAAGAAAAGAGCTGTAATTATACATACATGTTGACTTACTTGCTGATCATATTTGCATTATATACCCGTATGTATTTAAAAAGAACACTACTATATCATAATTAGTTTTCAGTGGCGATCCTGAAATTTTCATATGGGGGGTCCCACTGACTGCCGTAGAGGGGTGCCACCTCAAGTGGTGCCTCGGTGATTCCTCATATAATCAACAATTTACTCGACATTGACTTGATAAGATTGAAAGAATGATTGCTTCACAGTCTATTTTGTTAGAACTATAAAAGGAAGTGATGAACTTTGGAAGATTTAAATATCAAGTCCGTACTATAGGGTTTTGATCACATTTTATGCAATATTTACAAAAAAACAAAGTATACATGCAATGCAAAAAAACACACAAAAAGCAAAGGAACAATTTTTGTGTTGTAAATGTCTTGACTATGTATGAAATGTTTGCCAATGGACGTTAAGCAAACATCAATCAAACAATATTTTCAAGTAAAAGAAGCCAAATTTTTTTATGGATAAAATCCCAGGATAACATTTCATAATAGATACTCTAAGGAACATTCAGGTTAATTTTGGTAACACCATGCTCAGTAGATTCAGATGGAGAAGATTTTTTAAAAGTTTACGATGATAGGACAATGAATGAGAGCAAGTGATGGCAAAAGCTCACATAGTCTTTAGTTCAAAATTTGGTAAAAATAAGCATTATCACCATTGTGAAATGCCTTGGAGGTCTTGTGGTAGTTTGTATGCCATTAAATGCAGGAGTTCCTAAACTTGATATCTGGCTGAATCAAAGCAAGAACCTTAGATTGATATTTTTCCTTTCCTTCATAGATTGTATTATGCATTAGTAACGGTAAAGACTGGTCAGCTAAGAATCAAAATAATCTGTCCAGGTAGGACAACCTTTCTATCTGTGGACTGTTACTTTTGACGCTGCTGTTCAAATTTTTCTCAGTATGTTGATCTATTATATTATTTTCATATCATATCAACATTATATTGAACAAAGTTGCAAGATTGCTCTCTTGAAATCAATCATTCATCCATACCTGCCCAGTATCACACACGTTAATTTATGTCTGTCAACTAACAGTTTGTATAAAGAGACCTACAAAATATACTATCATCTTTGCTAGTCTGCTCTTAAATATTATTCTAAACATTTCTTATTTTTAAAATTCGCTATCTTTATAGCTTCTTAAAAAGTCTTTGCCTCATGTATACTAATTCCATTTATTTTCACCTGTGTTGCCCAAGATGGAAGCAGATCTCCATCCATCTGTCCATCTGGAAGACATTAGGTAAGAAATGGATGTCAAAATTTTCTTGGCTTCTTTGAAAGGGAATAATTTGATATATGGTCTGTAGCTTGATAATGAAGAGTTGTAGATAGTAAGCAATTTTGACATCTCGCATGCAGCCAATTAGAATTGATAGTTTTACAAGGCAAATTCTCATCCAAGTTTTCTTGCCTTTAATGAAAGGAAATGATCAGTTATGCTTAAATATACATGCAACCTCAATCAGCTACATTCAGAGATGCAGGTCCAGACCTAACATTGGTATGTAAATCTCCCATTAAAAAAAACAACATTTAAAGCATTTAAGAACTTATTTATTAATATAAAACATAACTCATTGAATAAACATCTGATTATGTAACACCAAAGATGAATGAAACTATGAAAAATGTAAATAAACAATAAAGTAGTATCATTGTTGGTATCCATTTTTTTTCTATTTGTGTGATTCAGTAATAAAGCCCAGAAAATTAACACATGATTACAATTTTTCCCTGATCTTGACTGTATCATTTTTGTATATAGAACCACTTACTCTTGACGCAATAAACCAATGATACTATTGAAACTATCAAAAATGTTTGACATAAAATTAAACTATTTTCAAAGTATGGTATGTTTTCATTTTTAATACATGATTTTAATTAACCAAACAATTAATATCTTTGCTACAATAATATCATGCCATTGTTTTTTGTCACTGTAATTGTGTATTATAAATCTAAATAAAACAAAATTCATACAAAAAATACAGAAAACAAAATTACAAAACATTCATATGTGTAAATAAATTCTTGCACTAACATACCAACAATATTGTACACCAACAGTTACAAAAAGCCACACATATTTTGCCAGTCAAACATATTTCCAGTTCAATAAAATCTAAAATATTTCTGTTTGTGTATTTAATTTTTGGGTATTTTGGTCCCTTTGAAAGGCATTCTTATGTTATTCTAGAAAAGCACTTTGGGTGCATAATAAGTATAAAGTGCTGCTTCCATTTTTTTTAAAGTCCTTTTTGAAAAAAAATCACAAAAGAACACAGTGGGCCAATCTAATCTAATAAGTAAAATGGTCCATTTAAAGAGTGCTCTTCTCAAAAAGCCCAACTTAAAAAAAAAGCTACTTTTGAAGGTTTTAATTTAAAAAATATTTATCTTTCAATATTTTTTTAGATTGTCGAGCCATTTCTTTTACATACATTGTACAATGAAGTGAAGATTTGATACTGGTACTGTCTCATTTTTTACCCCTCCCTCAATTATCTGATCTTTTTTTCCCTGCTGTTTTAGACTTCATATTTTCTTTGATTTATTATTTAACTTTAAAGTGCCATCATATTGCAATGTCTGTATTATATACCACACAGAAGTTACAAATTTGAGAAAATATGTCGCTGCGAAATCCACTTAAGAGTGCTAAATGAGAAAAAAAGTATCTGCAAACATAAGTAGGTATACAGTATACTTACTGCATATTCCATCCCTATTCAATCTTTTAATTGTTAACTATATTTAGGGATATACATATACATGTATATATACCATTTCTAAGCTATAAAAATCTGTTAATGAAACTGGAACATTATCGGCTCGGATATTAAACATAATTATAATAACTGACAACTAATCACAAAATTACTGTTAATTCAGAACTAATGTGAGCAATTTTTATTTTGAATTTAAACCTTTAATAAAATTGTGACCATATACATTTTACAGTTCTTTGTTAGTTTTATTATTTTTTTTGTATTTGTTACTTTATTTACTCATCCTGTTGCATTTTACATTATTATAAAAAATATCACAATAGTTTTTGAATTAACAGGAGCAAAAATTATGAGGTAGTAAGCAAACATATGTAATTTCTATTTCTCAATCTTAAATAACAAAAAAGAGCATACTTGGTGTAAAATATTGATACCCATACCAAACTGATATCACAAAAAAAAGTGTTACCTCGAATCCTAGAAAAATGTTAAAACCAGTATACATAGTATACTTAATAAACATTTTAAAACATATTGAAACAATTATAGAACAGAGCACTAAATAAATCATTCATAACCGAATTTACTTCAACAGACTCATGCATGACTTATGGAGGTCAACTTAGGGGAGACATAACTCTTAAAATCAGTTGTTTGTGTTAGTCATTTTCACACTTATATATATATGTTCTAAGCTTCTTTATGATCAGATTATTTCAGTTCTGTTTCAAGTGATAATAAATTATATTCCAATAATGAATCAGACTTTTTCAAACACATTTCTGATTTAAAGAGTTATCTCCCCATTAATTGTAGTGTAGTTTAGGGACAAGAAAATGTTAACAGTCATTCCGATTTCTAAACATTGAGTTGCTATCAACAAAGGAACCATCCAATTATTATCACTGTATGTGTCCATATAAAATGAATATATTACAAAACTTTTTCAATTTTTTATGAGATGTTACACCATAGGTGTATACTTGACAAATTTTGTTTGACGTCTTTTTTGTTAATTTGGAAGTCTTCCTTTGAAAACAAGTATAATGGAAAAGGGTTTAATCCTGTTATAGAAAACAGTATTTCTTCTCTTATCAGCTGATAATATATAAAAGCAAAATTGATTCATGAACCATAACCAAGCTGCCATGTGAATCTGATACAAAATATGTTGTTACATCCATCCAACCAATTAATACATTGTAAAAACAAAATGTGATCAACAAAGCATATTCACTTCTATAAACACAGTTATACATGCATCACATATCCACAAAACAAACATATAAAAAGCATGCAGAACTTTATGACTAGATTGTCAGAATGGGTCTTTTCGGCGGGGATCATGGGATTGGCAAGGGAGATAATCTACTACTGTGAAACCTGGCTAAACTAAAACCTGCGTATACTTTAAATTTGGGTAACCAGAACGCTTGGATCAGGACATTCAGCAAATTGTTTGAGCAATGTGTTGAACCAAACACCTGTTTAATACAAGCAAAATTATATCTATCAAAGAGGTGTTCAGTTTGGACAGTTTTAGCTTCATAAATACTAAAAAAAACAATTGTTTCAAAAGCCTTACTGTGAGATACTATATACAAACTTATTGGCACACGTTTTGTTTGAATCAATGTTTACCTAACTTAACAAAAGAGGGTTAACAACAAATACTAGTTCAGGAAAAATATGCATTTACATATGTTATAACTAGTCCATAAATTTAAGTGCAAACAGCTATCAAAATGCCAATAACTTTAAAAAGTTCACATTTGTGGACAATAATAACTTTATCCTGATTGCGCATACAAATATAAGCATTCAATGTAAAAGTTCAAGCAAAATATTCTTAATGAAATGAATTATTTAAAAAGAAATTGCATAGCTTAAAATTATTTTAATGCTTTTATGAATATGATAAAAACATGAATTGGTACCGGGCATTTCAGAGTGGAAGAAGTGTTAATACATATAGAAGTTTATCTATAAAATGGTTTAATGGGTATATATTTTCAAAAACAGTATTGCTAACATATAATGCTTTGACAATGATGAACAACAGGTTTTACATTAAATGTTTGTTACAAATGAGTTTTGCATTTTGTACAGCAATTAAAGCTTCCTACAACAAAGATTGGATAATTTTAAACAGCAACCTTATTAACATTTATTAATATGTTATTAAATGCAATGAGTATACAAATCAATTGCACAGTATTAACAAACATGAATGAAAAGTTAAATGACTGGAATGGAAGGTGACCATCTGTATTTTGTTCCCTTTTAAAGCAAGATATATATCTCATGAAAAGACATTCATTATTCATCTCATTTTTCAACATTTACGTTTGACCAATTGAATTCTCCAAATTAGTTTAATAAGACTACATTACAATCTTGCTGCTACAAAATTGACATTTTAGATGTTTTCAAGAAAATTCTCATACATAGTATATAAAAGCATTTCTAATAAACATTTTTGTTGAACTTGATCAAATAAAAACGACTGCTTTGAACAAAAATAATTTTTATCATGTTGAAGAACTGTATATTTTAATTGAACATTATTAGAAAAAAGTCATGAGCATTTCAGTCTGACTTTCAATCATATTTAGTCATAATATTTTGTGGAAAGAATCACTGACAAGATGAGTATAGACAATTATAAATTATAAGTTTTTGTCACACTGCCACAGCTCCATAGTCTCTATTCCACTCTTCATATTTCTGTAGCGTTCCATGAGGTACACTTCTTCTTATTCTTTGTAATGATTGTAAAAAGTCTTCTACACTGATCCCTCTTACCTGAAACAAATGTGTAGTATAAGTGTCACCAGGATCAATCAACTCAAATACAATTTCAGCTGTAATTACATTAATTATGTAATAACAAATATTGTATGTACAGACTTATGATAACAAATACAAACAATATGACCACAAAATCTTGAAGTCATATAATATTTTATAAAAGGGCAAGGCTGCAAGTAAGCAAGCAAGTATGTCCAATATCATAATTTCGAAACTTATCAAACCTGGAATGCTTAATCAGACTGTATATGTTATGTAGGAAATTTGTTTTCAAAATATCAAAATTTTGACTGCTCAGAAAGATATTTGAATACTGATCAACTGCAATCTTTTTTTATATTTGTTATGATTTTAGAATTGTAATTCCTAATGTAAGAAATTTGGTGACAATTAGAATTAATGACTACACTAGGACAGCAATATTTTTTCACATAAATTGAGGGAAACAAACCTTTTTTATTAAAGAACTTACAATATATTTTTTACCCTTGAATCATGAATTCCAATGTTGGTTAATTTCGACCAGGTGTTTTAAAACTAGATGATTGTGAAATCTCATTGGTATTAACCTAAATCAAGCAAGTTCAATCCAAGCAATTTATTTTCCATTATCTCCTTTTATTTTAAAATACACAATATGTGGAATTCTTTTTATAATGTCTATTGTTTTTGCTAAAATTAAAAATATTTCAAAATACAACAGGATCAATAAAAGATTTTTTTTTTAATCAATCTCTATTTGGTACTTACATTACTAGCTTGTACTGTTTTAACTTCACTGGCAGATAAATCTAATAACAGAGTAAAATTTTCATTTGATAAAATGTATATAGTATTTTCAAGTGTTTGAACACTAAACATCTTACATTCTGATGTGTTTGTTGACAGTCTTTCTAATTTTGTATGTAACACAGTCTCAAGCTGAGCTTTAAAGATTGACTGACTGTTATTTATAGATTATTGTTGGTCATCTCAAGGGATTGATTTTACCGGTGATGTAAAAGTGAGAAAAGCAGTTAAGTCCAGATGATCATGATAATCTATTTATCAGTATTTTACCTATGACAATGTTATTAATTTCATTGACAACACCAAATGAGCCCTTAGTTTCCAGCAAAAATTTTCATATCACTCCACTGTGCTGAGAAAGGAAATTATTAGTCAGTAAGATTTAAGGAAAACTTCGTAAAATAGTGATTATAATTATTAATGAAGTCCAATGGCATATAATGCACGTAAAATGAGAACAAGAAAGTTGTATGATAACCAAGATAGTTTTCTCTCATTTGAATTGTTTTACACATCATTTTGGGGCCTTTTACAGCTCGCTGAGTGGAATGGGTTTTGTTTACATCATTTGGTCTTCGATGGAGATTTGTCTCATCATCAATCATATCACATCTCCCTGTTTTCATAAAATACTTTCTAGTCACTATTTTCAAAACAAGATAAGGTATTATTATAAGCCATATTTTGGTCCTGGAGAAAAGTTTGATCTTTCACATTAAGCTTGTTATCAAATAAAATTTGTTATCTCATATATGTGTTCAAACATGTACACTGGTTTATCTAACTTGGTGCATGTTCCTTAAAATTAAATGAAGACCTTGAGAAAAATAATCAACAGACCATACATGACAAATCTGATTCAGATGTCCAATATTTGTCTGTGTTGGGATGACAAAGATATGGTCATCAAAAAATTTCCATGGACAGACAAACATAGTTATTATTCTTATATCATTATTTACAAACTATTCAAAATGATAATCTAGAGTTGAAGATGTGCTTCACTAAGACATATGCTGCATTTTTTGCACCTGTTCCAAGTCAGAAGCCTCTGGCATTTGTATTGTACAATTTTTAATATTATTTTTTATTACTGTGGATTCATTTGTTTTCGTGGATATCAATTTTCATGGATTGAGCAGGTATTGCATATTCGTGGATATTTGATTTCGTGATTTTGTCAATCTCTGCATACAAAGCTAATAGAAAAATTTGTTGAGCATTTGAATTCATGGTTCACCTGTACCCACAAAACCCACGAAAATAAGTATCCATCGTGTAATGATGAATCCACAGTATATATTTTGGAGTTAAGTATGACGTCCATTATCACTAAACCAGTGCAATTTGTTTTTGGGACCAGCTGCAGCACGCCTTCTGGTGCAGGATTTTCTCTCTGTATTGAAGACCCATTGGTGGCCTTTGGCTGCTTTCTGATTTTTGGTCAGGTTGTTGTTCCCCATTTTCACTCTCAATTTTATATGAAATAATATTCATCTACAACCTATAAAACTTACCCCTGATTGGTCCTAATGCAGCATCTTTTGCTAAAGCATTTAAATCACTGCCTGAATAGCCCTCTGTCAAACTGAAATGAAAAGTGATTTGATATAACATAAACTTGGGAAACAAATTGCTCTCCTCTCAAAATGCTATTCAACTTAATTGGCAGAAAAACACAGCTATATTGTATATTAAACTATACAAATATGTAGCACGAATCATTTAAATAATTGTTTTTACTATGCATATGTATATGAGGTACTTTTTTCAAAATTGAATTGGTTGATGTCAATGCCAAAAAATCTTAAATACAATTCATATCTGGATTTCACAACTGAGACTTTTAAATTTTTGTCAGTTCATTTTCTGATAGTCTAAGCAGTCTAAATACTCATTTATAAGTTACTTTATTTCCCAAGCAAATTAGTATAAATAAGCATTTTTTTCATGATAATTGTCATACTATGCATATTCATTTCGACTGATTACTCTAAAAAAAAAAAAAAACATGCAACAAAATTATACTATTTTTATGTATAGTGTATAAACAATACATGAATTTGGACTAAAGAAAAGTATTGTTATTTCCATGCAGAACAAATTATTTCTCCTAATACTAAAACATTACCATGCTATTTGATTTAGTTCTGAATCTGACAATGGATTTCCTTGTTTAGATAATAAATGTTTCAGCATGGATCTTCTGGTTTCTCTCAATGGCATTTGCACATATATTCTTTTGGCAAATCTCCTGTAAAGAGTAAGGCTAATGCAATTTCATCATTGTTTAAAGGCATGATAGGTATAATGAAAGATAAAAGTTTAAAAATAATTTGCATGGTACAAAATAGAATTTTGATAACTGAAATGACAGCAGGCGTATGTAAGGAAATTAAGCATGCACTATTGTTGTTAATACAAATTTTAATATATTTACTTAAAAAGTTACAACCAGCAGGAAGATATATCACCCACCATGACATATTCTGACTCCAAGCCAAAGAATTCAAATGCTTACTTAAAAGTGCTGTATGTTTATTTGAGAAGCAACAAATACCACTTAATGTTTTTTTTTTTTTTTGACACATTAGGGACAAAGTCCACAACTTGACACACTTCACATGATGATCATACTACCACAGTCACAGATGAGTAACTTTAGTTTTCATGACATGTGAAAGCCTAAAAACTAAATATTTTTGTGTTGTAGGTTTGCTGTCTTATCTACATAATTATATATGCTCCTATTATTCATATGTTGATTGAGTTACAAAAAACTTTTGGTTATTTAACCCTTAGACTGCTGCATTGATTTCTATTGTGTTATTGTGCAATGCTGAATAAAAAATGATATTTTTATGAAATTGTCTTGTTTACTTTAAATTGGTATATCTCTGTGAATATTGACTGTACATAAATAAAACTTATATGAAAAAACATTGTTAGGTTCTGAATTTTGCATTTCTTGTGGTTGTTTGTGTTTTCGGTTATTTTTTACCTGCGCAGGTGCAAATAAAGGTATACAAAGGTAAAGTTTTATAATTTAATATAATTTAACAATTCAATAAACATAAAACTTTGTAAAACAAGAACATTTGTAAGTATAGATATTTGGCAAAAAATATTTTGCAAAAAAACTTGTAAAAGTCACAGGTAATACTGCAGGTATGGCACAGGTAAGTCGAAAAAACTCGTTAAGGACAAATAACACTTTAAAATGTAAATAAAACAGTATAAATATAACACAATACTTTGTAAAATTAATTAATGTTACTAATGATCAAAATTACTGATCAAGAACAGTAATACTAGGTAAGTTAACTGTTTATTCAGAGTCCGAGGAATTTTCTCCTGCAGGTAAGAGGATTGCGCGATAGTTCTGTCGCGTGTGGTACACCTGGAAACAATTAGGCACACACAATGCAACTTTGCATGTAGGACACCAGAATATTGTTTGCTTTCTTTTGCATGCTTGTCTCAAAGACTTTTTATAGTTACAAGCTACACAGTCTCTAGCGGGATGTGCGCGTTTTGCTCCAACCTTTGCAGGTATGTGATTAGGAAAATGACGATCAAGTAATCGCGTTGGTTTTTCTCCCAAGATTTTTCTACCCATCTCAATTTGTGGTCGGGGAGCAGTCACAGCCTCCTGAATAAGAGCAGTAACTATTGATGTTCTAAAAGTGTTATGCTCTTTCTTTGTTTTGTTTACTGGTGCATATTTCTTGTACAAGATAAATGAATTTATGACGCACAAGTTCAATAGGTAAAAGAAGAGTTTTTTATACCACTTGCTCGTTTTACGTAGGCACGAGTAATATTGATTGATCTGATCAGATAGATCTACTCCTCCCATGTAAGAGCAGTAGTCTACCACACATGTTGGCTTGACAATTGGATTGTTTGTCCTTCTATCATTTTTGTTAAGAACACTGACTGTTGCGGGATGAATAGTTGAAAGCATATGTACATCTCACTTATCATGAAATTTGACAGCGAGAAGACCTTCCTTCTGTCTAAATATAACCTCACCACGTTTCAGCTTCAGATTTGTTTTTTGAAGGGCGTCGGGTACCCCCAAGCGGTTTTTTCTCAATGTGCCACAGGCATAAGTATTTAATACTTCAAGTTCTGTAAAAAGTTCTGGTGACACATAATAGTTGTCCATGTACACATGGTGACCATTGTCCAACAGTCCACAGCGGTTCATCAAACCAATAACCACTTTTGTGGTTATATTGCAGTTGTTCTCACCCAGAACAAGGTCAGCCTGTTCACCAATTTCAGAACAACCAGTATACACATCAAACCCAATACAATATCCGCTACTAGCCTCGCACACTTCATAGAGTTTTATACCAAATTTTGTCGGCTTTGCTGGATTGTAAACTTTGAATCTCAAATTGCCTTTCCAGCCACAAGTACCCTCATCAAAACTTAGTTCCTTTTCAGGGGTATAAACTTCGGGAATCCTCTCCATTATCAATGTTATGAACGGACGAATTTTGAATAAAGGGTCAAACCCTACGTGTCCCCTTTGTACCTGTCTCTCGTTATCCACCAGGTGCAAGTTACTGTGGATAGCAAGAAATCTATCTCTACTCATATAATTACGGAAGAAAGGAGTGTCCATGACTTCTGAGTTTGACCAATATTGTTGGATATCACTTTTTTTTACAAGTCCCATAGCTATTATTAATGACAAAAACACCTTCATCTCATCTAGCGTAACAACTTGCCATTTTTTTATCCGGCTATTTTCTTTCAAACTTTCATCATCATTGGCTTTTACCTCGGCATATTTATTAGTTTGAAAAACAAGTTCATTAATAAAGTCATCAGTTATAAATAATTTCATGAAATCCAACGGTTCATTACTTTGCATGACATGGTTGAGTTTTGATTCTCCGGTAAACGGGGCATTTAAAACATCAGTGTCCTGACGTGACCATCCATTTCCGAGATCGTCTGGGAAATCCCGGTCATTCTCAGGTGAAAAGTCAAATATTGGCAAGTTAGCAAGTATATCATGATTTATATCTTCTAAATCTTCAGGACCAAATCCCTCAAAATCATCTTCACTATCGCCATCATTAAAAAAATCATTAATTTGTTCGTCGTCACTCCAGTCAATATCCGCCATTACGACTCATTTTTCAACAACAAAATATTTTTGTTTTTATTGATGATTACTGTTGTAAAGTCAAGAGAAACTCAAAACGCCGTTGATTATTAACCAATCAAAACCCGTTAAAGTCGTTAGTGCTGTCCTTTTATGATTACGGAAACCTCCCTGTCCATGGTAACCGCATAAATAAACAAGTAACTTAAACGACAATAGTCGCGCGTAGCAGTGGCGGACTGCTAAATCGGAACGACAATAGTCGCGCGTAGCAGTCTAAGGGTTAAAATACTATTTTTGACATAACAAACCTCAGTACAGCATCATCTAATTCCTGTGGTCTGTTTGTAGCTCCCATGATCAGTATCTTATCATCAGAACAACCTGTCACCTACATAATAAGATAATAAATTTAAATTAATCATTGATTTTTCAATCTTTATTCCATTATTTACATTCAAGTATGAGGAATTTCATTGAACATTTTGAATCACAGGGCATATTCTTATCTGCAAATAACTAGTTTCCTCATGGTAAAGTTGTTCTGAAAAGACCCATGATCTGATTTTGATAACAGATATGGGTCATTGATCTTATCATAAACTATTTATTAAAAGTCAGTGCGTATTCTTGAGAATCTTGCACTAGAAACATATGATATCTAGTGCTCATATATTAGGAATATTAATATATTGAATTTTTCAAAAAGAAGTTAGCACACTACAGTACACCATAATAGAACTATGTTATCTTACCCCATCAAACTGTACTAAGAATTCTGTTTTAAGTCTACGACTAGCATCATTTTCTCCCTCTCTTCTTTCACATAGAAGAGAATCAACTTCATCTACAAGGATATAAAGTTTAATGTTTTTCTATAAATTCAACTCAACATAATATCTAAATGTAAAATGATTTCATGATTGAAGTACATATTGTAAATTTAAAATAAACTGTTTATGCTCACTTTAATGTACAACTGGTTCAGTAGTTTCAGATACTGTGGATTCATTTTTTTGTGGGTATCAATCTTTGTGGATTGTCAAGTAAAACTTGTATGTTTGTGGATATTTGATTTCGTGGTTTAGTAATCTCTGTATTCAAAGCCTATAGAAAAATTGTAATTTGTTGAACATTTGAATTCATGGTTCACCTGTTTCCACAAAACCCACGAAAATTAGTATCCACCCAATAATAAAGAATTTTTAAAAGTTTTATAGAACACAGACAACAAGTGATAACAGAAGCTCACAGCAGCCTTTGGTAAGATGAGCTAATAATGGACAAGGTTTTCTTACACATCCTTAATCATGACTCTTGTATAATGCTAACACTGGAATAATTTTTATAATATTTACCCATGAAAACAATTGATGGTTGTAATTCTCTGGCTAAGGTAAACATTGCTCTAACTAACTTCTCTCCTTCACCAACCTACATAATTCAATATATTTACTACTTCTGTATATCAGCTTTAATGCATTTGTGTATAATTATCAGCAAGAGATGTACATTTAACAAATAAAACTTTACTAAATTCATAGTTTTATTGAACTACCACCACTAGATTATTTGTTCAATGTTAAGTCTGAACATTACTTTTAAATGAGAGCCTTAATTTTTAATACAATATTTACTAATTACAGAAAAAATTGTTTGGTTTTCTCCATCATTTTTAGATGGACTATAATTCAGACTGAAAGCTACACTTAATGTATTATTTATAAAATGAAGACACGTTCAAATAGGCTAAATAAAAGCATTATGTCCAATACAAATGGAGCTACTTATTTTTCAACATACCCATTTTGATGTAAGACTTGAGGCACTAATATTAAAGAAAGTGGCACTTGATTCATTGGCAAGGCTTTTGCCTGAAATAAACAGAAAACAAACAGATATATTCTGTTTTATATAGATATTATTTCAATATTTTAAAGTATGCAAAATCATGACTTTTATAATAATATAGAAGAAATATACCATTCTTCGAAACAGTTAAATGTTAAAAACAATTATTTAAATGTAGAACAAGCCCATAATTTGTAAGGTGATGAATGATTTCATACTAACATACATTTTTTTAAATAATAGAAAATATATTTATACAAATTCTAAATGATAATTGTTGAAGTGGGGGAGTGTAGACTAGCTTCCCTAACCCTGGTAGATATATAGCCACCCTCTATTTGCAGCCCTCATGAATAAATGTTATTGTTAAGTTGACACTGGCTTACTGTGCCAGGAGTCTCGAATCAAATCTTTGCTAATATTGTAATTAATTTTTAAAGGCAAATCATGCATACCTGTTACAAAGAAATTCTGGAAACTATTTCACTTATATCTAACACTAATTGGGATTTATCAGCTACATAATGCATGAGTTCAATTGTGCAAAAACAATTTTTCAAATCAATCATTGAAGACTGAATTTATACTTTAAAATCAACTTGTATTGAATTTGGTAAATGCTGACAGCAATAAACATAACTTGAGACTACTCACCAACATTGTTTTTCCATTTCCAGGTGGACCAAACAACAAAAGACCTCTGGCAGGTGCTCTTAATCCAGTAAATAACTGTAGAATAAGAAAGCTTTCATAATATAAACGTGTATTGCAATTTAACTAGATTGAATAAATAAAATAATTTCAGGATTATTAAAGGAAAGGTATTTAAATACTACTAAATATAAATTTGGTTGACTTTATTAAATTGTAAAATAATTATGAGAAAACATTAATGTGGAGTATTATACATTGTTCAATAAATTGAAATAAATGGGGAATGCATATATAACATTATAAAAGGATGTAACTCAAGGACTATAAAAATAACACTCCCAAATGTGTCATGATCTGAGTTATGATGCTATAAGCATTGTGTATAAGTTTCATAACATTTGGTTAAGGCAAACTAAAGTTAGAGAATAAAAATGAAAATTTTTCCATTTGTAAAAGGGCATAACTTTAGAACAGCAGAAATGACGCCACCCAAATTCAAACGGTATCTGTGTTTTGTGGTAACAAGCATTGTATATAAGTTTCAAAACATTTGGTTCAGGCAAACTAACTATTTGGATAAAGTGTTTATAAAAGAAGGGTATTATTTCAATTCCCAATCCTATACACGAGTTTACATAAAACAATGTGTAATTGAAAATCAGCATATTACTTACAGTCATTGAAAATGAAAACAAATATTGACAATACAATAATAAGTTTACCTCTGGTCTAAGAGCAGGAAGTATAACTATTTCATGCAAGGCCTGTTTTGAAGCTTCTTGTCCAGCTGTAAGAAATATGACATAAAAAATAAATATTATTCTTGCAAGTATTCTATGTCTGTGTTTTATGAGCAGAGTCATATAGAAATCGACCGTATGCAAGTCTATGTATATATTTGTATAAGTCTTCGATTGATTTTGGAACATCACACAATTAATATAATTTTTTTTTTGGTCAAAGATGAAATATAAGTCGTCATGATTATTCACAAAATTTAACTTTATGCAATTTAGAACTTGACATATATGACATAGACACTTGTCTATTGTTGAAACTGTAAAATGACCACTAAATGTCCTTTATATTTGAGGCCAACCTTAAAAATATGTTTGTTTGCAGTTTTCCGACTGTACCTTCAGACTGAAGGGTCGGTAGGTAGGAAAAATATTTTATATAATCAGCCAAAATACAGTTTAAACAAGCAGTTACACTAAACCAAACTTCTTGTGAAGAAAAAAAAAAACATTTTAAAACAACAAACACTGGACATGCTGAAAACCAACATCAAATGAACAGGCATTTTCAGATAAAAAAAACTTTTTAACCAAAACTGAAACTTTAACATAGTGTCATTATCCAATTTATGACATAAAATATGGTATAATTATTAAATACTGGAACACTTACAGGGGCGGATCCAGCCATTTTAAAAAGGGGGGGGGGGGGTTCCCAACTCAGAGTAAAGGGGGGGTTCCAGCTATATGCTCCCATTCAAATGCATTGATCGGCCAAAAAAAAGGGGGGGTTCCAACCCCCAGAACCCCCCCTCTGGATCCGCGCCTGACTTATAAGCAAGGAATGTCATTATGACTAGAACTGTTTTAAAGAAATATATTCAGGCATGTATGCTTCTTGACTAGAATGTTTTCATGAGTAGAGTATTTTCATCAGAAAAGTGTAGATATTAAAGATGTATAAGACAATGTATTAAAGAGTGTATTTTTAATAAAAAAAAATATCCATTGAATCTTCCTCAATTGAAAAAAAGGCAACTTGAAAAAAAAGTATTAAGACATTCGACTGTTTTCATATTTCTAACAATATTTAATTATATGTGATAAGGTTATATTTTTGCCAGGCTTTAATGAAAACCAAAGAAATCTAAAGTTTGGGGTGAAATCCATAGCACCCCATTAAAAGTAAATGGTCTGTACTGAAATGTTTTTAATGCATAAAAAAAATTTGGCAGCATAGCTCCTAAGGACATGTTTTAATTGAATTCACACAGGCCACACAATTTGGGTATATTTAATATTGTAAGAAAGAGAATAATTGCAATGAGTGGGGCAGCCCCCTTATCCTAAAGGAGCATACTCATTGCAATCGAAAATAGATTTAATATAGAGAGAGTATATTTATTTTTCAAGCTAACCATTCATTTTCTCTACATCTTTGTGTAGTTAGGGTTGCTTCTTATTGATTTGGCATGATCTATATCCATTAACATTTCAAATGAGCCCTTCCTCCGTACAGGCGTGTTTACATATATCCATGAAGATTTAAGTCACGGAGGAGTGGTTTCATCTTTGTTGTCTTCACAACGATTTGTAGAAAATATGCCATACTTCAAGCTGCTGTTGAATTATTTAACCACTGAAATTGGTTCCATAAAGTCAGGCTCCACATTCTGTACCCGATTTGTTTGAGACAGAATGGTTATCGTGTCAGTTATGAATATCCGCTGCATCATCGTCAATGATATCATCACACATCATTACATGTGCCTGAATCTGTATAAACAGTTTACTAATAAACTTTTTTGTTTGTTATTTGTCTTAAAATTGACACGAGACGACAGTGTAAAGTACTCCTCCGTGACTTCATGGATACCTGTAAACAATTTCCATGTGCTTTATCATTAAATGGTCACATGAACGCTTGACGGGAAGCTAAGAAAAACCAAACTTGAAATGGGTGTTGACCCAGACTTTAAATCATTTCCGGAAAGGACCCAAAGTTCCGGATCGCGCCAATAGAAGTATTAAAAAAAATTACTTCAAATTTAAAGCAATAAAATTTTCAGTCGGGAGGATTTTCAAGGGTCGGTCGGTAAACTGCAAACAAACAATATTTTAATTTAAGCCTGATATATTTTATTGTTAGGTTGTTGTTTCATTGATATCTTTCCTATATTTCAGGTTAATCATAAATGTGATTTTCTCTGATCTTACCGATATCTTTGAAATCAACATGAGGTCCTGTATCTATGATTTCTCCTAATATTGTCTCTGCTAATTTCTTATCTACATTTTTTAATTTTAGGCGATTTATATCTATCTTCTTTGGACGGTTTGAGGGCAACTGAAAAATTGAAGAATATTTATTATTGAATAACCTTTGCATAATCATTGATATATCAACTTATTATTTCTTATGGAAAATAATTTAATTTTGGATGCAACACGTCTTCTTATTGGCTGACATCGTTTTGTTTATCAGCTCATAGACATAATTTAGTCATGTGACCGTGATGTAATCAACTTTTTTTCATGGTTTACTCTGGTTTAAATGGAATTTAGAATTAAATCTTTCAAAATAACGTAATATTTTATTTGTCTATTTGGAAATAACATAAAAAATGTGGTGCACACTAAAAAAATTCAGTGTGCACCACATTTTTGAAGTTATTTCTTCATAGACAGAAAAAAATTACAGTCACCCTTAAATAATAAAACTTTGTGGAAAAAAGTTATAATGTTCAAGCAGCAGCTCATAAATTATCAATTAACATATAATTTTTTCTGCCTCCAATTTAAGCAGATTTCCATGTCCAATTTGTTCTCTGATACCAATTTTTATGATATTTTTTTTTTATGTAGCTTGAAACCACATTCCTAAGTTTAGCATCTGCAACTTCATCAAGACAAAAATTACACTTTTTACTGTCTCTCCAATAATGGTTTATATATACTTTTACAAATTGTAACTTGGATGGAGAGTTGTCTCATTGGCACTCTACCACATCTTCTTATATCTATACACTATTTGTTCATCTGGATTGTATGTCTGACCATGATCTTATGACTATGTTCTGACTCACATTTTCTGACTGTTGTCTGGTATGTGTTCTATTTGTCCTCGGTGAAGGTGTTTGTGGTATTCTATTTCCTCTATTAGGACTAAATGTTCTAGGCAGACTATTACTTTTATGTACAGCTATTGGTTGTTTCATTCCTCTAATTGGTTTGTACGAAACTGAAAATTAAGAAATAAAGATACGATTATTAATTAATGTGCAAAATATAACTAAGATATGTTTACAAATAAAGCCATTGTGACTATCTGTGATTTCAGAATTCAGTATGACTAGAGTACTGCAACAAAGCTCACAAAATGAAAGTTTGCTACTTTGTACTCCTTTTAACATATGAAGGAGTGAATGTGACCATACAGACAGACATTCCAACTTTATTGGCAACAGACTTTTGGTGGTAGGCAACCATAATTGAATAGCAAGCATCCCTAACGTACTTTAAAGCATTCACAAGTTCTTAGTCAGACAGTAAAATTGAGAATGGAAATAAGGAATATGTCAAAGAGCAGACAACAGCCAAAGGCCACAAATGGGTCTTCAACGCAGCGAGAAAATAACACACTCTAAGGTGGTCCTCAGCTGGCACCTAAATAAAATTGTGTACTGGTTCAGTGAAAATGGACGTCACACTAAATTCCAATGTACATTTGAAACTATGTTTGTGACTATAATTTCTAAAGGCAGACATTCAAACCAAAATTTAAGACTTTACTATAATACATGACTATGATTTCCTATTTTTTCAGAATGGGGAAAAAGGTGTGTTTTATTATTGTAATTTCAAAAAGTCTATATTTCAGTGAGTGTTTCTTATTGAAATACTCATCCAGTTGCATTATTAGCATTCAAAACACCTTGCAATAATATCTAAATTTACAAAATAGTTTTCAAGAAAATGAAATCAATATGTGCAATTGCAGTTATTAAGGACATACATTATATATTTACTTACAAATATTATTACGTGTTTCTATTTTGATAAATGACTCATAAATATATTGTGTTGACCAAAATATCCCATATGCAAAAAGGGTGTAAATTCTGAGCATTGTCATGGGGAATCTCAAAACTTATCTTCAAAATAATAAATATTGAAGCTTACAACTACACTTTATGTTGCATTATTTGTTTAAGATTTGTGATCTCATATAAACTGTAGAAATAGTAAAAAAAAATTATGCTTGACACAGACAGAGAGACAGGTCAAAACATGTATCCTCATACACATGTGATTTATAATGTATAAATTGCAAAATTTCTCAGACGTAAATATAAAATAAGCTGTCTCAGTAATTTTCCTTTTTAGCTCACAATACACTTTTATAGTTCAATGACTTCTATAACATTCAATTAACTGCAATACTTTAACAATCAATAACACATATTGACAACACATGTGGTGTAACATGAATAATTTATACTTTCACTTATAACTGACATGATTTCATCTAAGAATGTTGTGCAAATAATTTTGATGAGAATTGATATCATTTTTTTTATTTTTCACTTGATGAAATAATTGAGCAATTTTTACATTTAACCTAAATCAAGATCCTTATTTAACACAAAAACATAAATCATTCAAACTCATATGTTGAACATGTTTAATTTATAAAGACTGTTGAGGTAAAATATTAACAAGTGTCTAAGAAATCTAACTGTGCAAAACTTTTAACAAAAATAACTAAATTAAAAACACATTAAATGTATTATAGATTTGTCACAGATTTTTCTTACAACTACATTTGTACTTGAACTATAACCCTAAAAAAAAATTCCATCTATCTCTTTTATTTTCTAACAGTTATTGCATGAATTCTTTCTCAATATGTGTGCATTTTATAGAAAGCAAATTACATGGACAAAGTATATATAAACAAGAATGTGTCCAAAGTACACGGATGCCCCACTCGCACTATCATTTTCTATGTTCAATGGACCATGAAATTGGATAAAAAATATAATTAGGCATTAAAATTAGAAAGATAATATCATAGGGAACATGTGTACTAAGTTTCAAGTTGATTGGACTTCAACTTCAACAAAAACTACCTTGACCAAAAACTTTAACCTGAAACATGCACTTTCATTTTCTATGTTCAGTGGACCGTGAAATTGGGGTCAAAAGTTTAATTTGGCTTTAAAATTAGAAAGATCATATCATAAGGAACATGTGTACTAAGTTTCAAGTTGATTGGACTTCAACTTCATCAAAAACTACCTTGACCAAAAACTTTAACCTGAAGCGGGACAGACGGACGAACAGACAGACGAACGAACAGAAAGACAGACAGACAGACAGACGAACGGACGCACAGACCAGAAAACATAATGCCCCTCTACAATCGTAGGTGGGACATAAAAAGAAGATGTGGTATGATTGCCAATGAGACAACTGTCCACAAGAGACCAAAATGACACAGAAATTAACAACTATAGGTTACATGCAGTACCGTCTTAAACAATGAGCAAAGCCCATACCGCATAGTAGTTCATAAAATCTCAAAGACAAATAAATACTTTTTTTCTAAAAAAAGGTATGTTGTTGCCACATAAATTTCTATTTAATAGATAATCATAATAATCATCAGGTCACCAACTTCATTTTAGATGAATTAACTAATCTGGTAATGTGTTGAAAGTTAAAAATATGGGGAAACATGATTTATATTTTTATCTTTAATGAGGGTTTTTTTTTTTCATGACCTTAAAACATGAAAACTTTAATAAGCTTATTTCAACTTTTTGCCCTATTTTAGAAAAAAATACAACTTTCACTTTTTTTATCACCAAAAAAAACTAGAGGCTCTCAAGAGCCTGTGACGCTCACCTGTTAATGTGTTTACTGATGTCGGCCATCTTCGTTGGTAGGTGGGGTCATTAGACACTTTTAAAAAAAATAGATACCCTATTATTATGATTGTGGCCAAGTTTGGTTAAATTTGGCCAAGTAGTTTTAGAAAAGATTTTTATACAAGTCATACATGTGATGGACTGTGAAACTCAGATCAGGAGATTGGGAAATTTTGGTCAGGAGATTGGGACTCAGATCAGGAGGTTTTTATCGACATTAATTTTGTCGTAAATGTAACCGTACAATGTAGAAATTGTCTTTTAAATTGTTCTTTTGAGTTTATACACCCTAGTACCCTTGTTGCCTTTCTATTTGAATGATAACACATTATTAAATAAAAATATTGAGAAGATTCTGTTTCTTGTTTTGTGTTGTGTTTGATAATTGATTGTTCACTGCTTGCAAATAAATGATTATATACTTTCTTTGTGTATATTCATGTCTCCATCTCCTTATCATTGGGAACTGTATAGACAAATAAGAAAGAAATATGCTATACATGTATAATTTTAACATGATAAATTAAGTTAAAAAATAACAAACAATAACAATAGTAAATTGCATGTTGTTTTAGCATTATAAAAGTCATATTTACTCTGTGTTAAAGATTTTGCCTTTGCCTTTTTTTTTTGATAACCTATTTTACTCATCCAATTTATTTAGACATTTCTACGTCTATGGGTCAAAGTCATGCAGCATGTTCATGTGGTACAGTTTATATTCACTTTAAATACATGTGGAACACTGATTATAACATGAACACCAGCAACAAATGGAAGTTTTTAACGACCTTGACTGGCTATACTGTGAACACCAGTGAGTGGACAGATTTCTTATATAAATTTCAATATAATCTGTGAAACGAAGTCTAAATTCCCACAATATTTTGTAAATTTGTATTATTTTATTTGTCCCAAGACATTTAAATTCATTTTATTACTATCCTTTTATGATTATTTGATTAAAATATAATTTATTTATTTTACAATTTACATTTTTGAACGATAAATAACTTATATAACAGGATAAATCAAAGGGAAGTAACCAAAATTTATTTCAAACATTCAATACACAAGGGCAATTAGCGATCATTAGCCAGAGGTAAGCATTGTTGATTACCAGTATGTTTGACACCCAAGCTGTCAAGTGAAGCCATATAATTACACATCTTCTTTGATTTACAGGTAAAATTTAACACAGGTGTAAATTACAGCTGTACTGTAGTAAGAAATTTTCAAAAATAGCAGCTGAAAATTTTCATTCATGAATTATTTCATACACAGGATTTTTTTCTCCTTAACGGGAGGATGGGAGGAGACCCCTAAAACGGGATTATTGTATTCCCATCGGGAGGTTCACATGTATGACAAGTTACAAAAATGACAAGAAGTTGTTCAATATTGACTATAAAGGGCAATAACTCCTTAAAGGGTCCTCTAACAATTTTGATCATGCTGACTTATTTGTAGATCTTACTTTGCTGACATTATTGCTGTTTACAGTTTATCTCTATCTATAATAGTATTCAAGATAATAACCAAAAAACTGAAAAAATTCCTAAAAATCACCAATTTTAGGACAGCAACCCAACAACAGGTTGTCCAATTCAACTGAAAATTTGTGAGGGGATATATCTTATTCTGATGGACATTTAAATCTTGAAAGATTTGCCCTAAATGTCTTAGTTTCAAAGATATAAAGCAAAAACTGCATTTTACCACTATGTTCTAATTTTAGCCATGTCGGCCATTTTGTTTGGTAGGCTGGGTCATCGGACACATTTTTTAAACTAAAAACCACAATGATAATTGTGGCCAAGTTTGGTTACCTTTGGCAAAGTAGTTTTAGAGGAGAAGATTTTTGGAAAAGTTACAAAAAATGACGAAAAGTTGTTAAAAATTGACTATAAAGGGCCATTACTCCTTAAGGGGTCGACTGACAATTTTGGTCATGTTGACTTATTTGTAGGTCTTACTTTGCTGAACATTATTGCTGTTTACAGTTTATCTCTATCTATAATAGTATTCAAGATAATAACCAAAAACTGAAAAATTTCCTTAAAATAATCATTTCACAGGCAGCAACCCAACAACAGGTTGTCCGATTAGTCTGAAAATTTCAGGGCAGATAGATCTTGACCTGATCAACAATTTTACCTCTGTCAGATTTGCTCTAAATGCTTTGGTTTTTGAGTTATAAGCCAAAAACTGCATTTTACCCCTATGTTCTATTTTTAGCCATGGCGGCCATCTTGGTTGGTTTGACGGGCCACGCCACACATTTTTTAAACTAGATACCCCAAGGATGATTGTGGCCAAGTTTGGTAGAATTTGGCCCAGTAGTTTCAGAGGAGAAGATTTTTGTAAAAGTTTACAGACGACGGACGACAGACGACGGACGACAGACGACGGACGACGGACGCCAAGTGATGAGAAAAGCTCACTTGACCTTTCAGGTCAGGTGAGCTAAAAAGAAGTGATCACCTTATGATATTTTAAACAATTACAAACAAAATTTTATCTTGAAAAAACATATAGAATTTTAAGAAAAATCTTTGTACTGGGTGTATATTAAGAGAGGGGGGGGGGGGGGGGGGGAAATAAGATTTTACATAAATGTTGGACACTTTTGCAAGATTTCATTCAATTACATTTTTTTGCCAGTATATAAGTGGAGTAAATTATTTTTTCCAATTATTTTGATATAGATCAAAGTGGGAAATTTGTACTCAAACTTCTACTAAAATCTCTGACAAATTTGTACCCAAACTTCTACTAAAATCTCTGACAAATTTGTACCCAAACTTCTACTTAAATCTCTGACAAATTTGTACCCAAACTTCTACTAATATCTCTAACAAAGGAGTAAGTTCGGTAAGGGCCATATTTGGCCCCAATTATAAAGTTCATAGTTACAAGACAATAAATGTTTTAAGTTGCCTTAAAGACATGTTAGAAAGTTAAACAGAACTGGTTTTGTCAAAGTTTAATTCTAACACGTTGATTTTTACATCCAAAAAAGGTCAAGATAAGGGATTTTGGTGAAATTTGACAAAATCAGCTAGATTTCAACCAAATAAAGGACCAGGAAACATAGAGCGCAGGCTTCGACAAGCTTAAGATTCAAATAAGACATGTGATATGTCTTCACAAACATTATTTTAAAAGATCTTTGTTGTCGACGTATGCGCTCTATGTTTCCTGTCCAATAATCTATGGAAATTCACCCATTTTCATTGATTTTTTTCGTGAAAAATCAATATGAGTACAACTTGTGACGTCATAATGAAACGCAGAAACGTAAAATTTTCAACAAAATGGTTTATATCCTAGCTAGTCAATGTATTAGCTATAATTTATCGTGATATTGGTCGATAAATCCGAATTTGAAATTTACGCTAAAAAAGGGGGCCATTTTAGGACCTTATCGAACATACTCCTTTGTACCCAAACTTCTACTAAAATCTCTGACAAATTTGTACCCAAACTTCTACTAAAATCTCTGACAAATTTGTACCCAAACTTCTACTAAAATCTCTGACAAATTTGTACCCAAACTTCTACAAAAATCTCTGACAAATTTGTACCCAAACTTCTACTAAAATCTCTGACAAATTTGTACCCAAACTTCTACTAAAATCTCTGACAAATTTGTACCCAAACTTCTACTAAAATCTCTGACAAATTTGTACCCAAACTTCTTCTAAAATCTCTGACATATTTGTACCCAAACTTCTACTAAAATCTCTGACAAATCTGTACCCAAACTTCTACTAAAATCTCTGACAAATTTGTACCCAAACTTCTACTAAAATCTCAGACAAATTTGTACCCAAACTTCTACTAAAATCTCTGACAAATTTGTACCCAAACTTCTACTAAAATGTCTGACAAATTTGTACCCAAACTTCTACTAAAATGTCTGACAAATTTGTACCCAAACTTCTACTAAAATCTCTGACAAATTTGTACCCAAACTTCTACTAAAATCTCTGACAAATTTGTACCCAAACTTCTACTAAAATCTCTGACAAATTTGTACCCAAACTTCTACTAAAATCTTTGACAAATTTGTACCCAAACTTCTACTTAAATCTCTGACAAAGCCCAATTAACTGTTCCTCTTCCCAACATTAAATTTGTGTCACTCTGACCTATATATTGGTGAGCAGCATAGTGCCAACTACAACGTATTCACAGAGACTGCAGATATGCAATATCATTGATTTTCAAGATATATTGCTAAGAATTGATAAATGTAAACAAACTTAAACAAAGTATAAATATTAACAAGAATGAAAATCATAGTGGCCAACAAGAAGATGAATAACTTTGTAGGTAAACTCTCTGACTCTGTTTGCTCATGCTGTAAAACAGGGGAAAATGGTTTCAAGAAAAACGTTTTATTTACGGTTAATACAAGTCTTTCTGAGTAATGGGAAAATCTTATCATTTTGAAGAACACTTAGAGTGCAGACATAGTGATTAAACATAATGGTATTTGGGTAACTAAAGAAAATTGTGACAATTAAGATTGGAGTTGAAGTTTTTGTTGAACGTACCTGCCTAATGTGGAGTTCAAAGTAACAACCTAAGGCTACGGATACAGGAGTTAAACTACTAAAACATGTTACAATTTTTGAAATCATAAAAAGTATCTTTTAATAAATAAATATTAAAATAATAATTCAAGAGAAAAAAAAATCCCTAATTACATGTTGTTGATATTGTTATAAAAACACAGGTTTAATTTGTTCATTTAATTTTTTCATCTAAATTTCCATATTGCCTTAGTATTTTTTTTTTACCTTTTTTACTTGGAATTCACAGCTATGGGGAAATGGGAACACACCCTCAAGGCCATAGTAGTATAAAAGAGAATCGAGCAAGGCTTTATTTTATTAAAAAAGAATTTTTTTTAAGGACCAAATATGAATTAATTAAAGAAGCTGTGAACAAATCCCTAAATTGATACCCCTATTATGGACCTTGTAAAGAAAATCCCTTAATTTATTCTAATCTAAAATATCTCCAACAATAATTTGCCCAAAAATACACATCTAATTATTATGATTATACATTTGTTTTTGTCATTTTGTAGTAATAGTGATGTAAAAATAAATGGAGAATGTGTCTATAAGACACAGATGATGCCCCTGCTTGCATATCATATAAGGTTATAAAGGAACAAAACTGAGGAACATTAATCCAAGTGCTTGTAAGTGCCAAAGGGTAAGAACTTTTATTTTTTTTTTATTTTTTTTTTTAAATTGGAGTCATCTTCATCATTTTACAATGTAGCTGATTCAACTACAATTATGGACAATGGATGATAACTCCATTTTAAAATCAATTTTAACAATTACATCATTGATATTTGTAGAACATATATACCAGTTAATTAGATTCCTATTTTTCCATTTGTATTTTTCAAGAGGCATAACTCTAGAACAGTAAATGTGATGCCACCAAATTTCTCTTAAAAAAACACTTGATCTGTGCTATGTTGTAATAAGCATTTTCTATAAGTTTCACCACATTTGGTTGAAGCAAACTAAAGTTAGAGAACAGAAACCAACTTTCGGACATAGGTACAGATAAACAAGGGTAAAACTTAATGCCCCTTAAAAATCTTTAATACACACCAACAATAATAGGTCAAAGTAATGATACTAAAACAACAAACAAACATCCAATTTATGCTTTACTGAACATGACAAGAAGCAGTATATATTGTAATGTATGTACATGTTCCGGACCATATGAGTATTTGGACCATACGCGTATGGTCATGACCATATGCGTATACTCATATGGTCGGACCATATGAGTATAATACTCGTTTGGTTTTTAACGGGCCGGACCATATGAGTATTTGGACCATATAGGTATTTTTTTCAAATTACATTATAAACGTTTCAATAATACAAAAACTTTATCTAAAAACACTATGATGGTAACATTACAATTTGTTAATTCAAAAACTACGTAAAAAAAAAATATTGATACCATAGTTAGTTTTCATCTCTAGATACATTCTTACATGTAGGCTTGGGTGACATGTACAAATGTACTTCCACACGGTATCATGGCTTTTTTGCATTCGCAAGTCTTGGTTGTGCACGATCCTTTTCATGTACACCTTTTGTTTGCGAGTGAAAAGCTAGCCTTTTTGCAGCTGGCCTGCGTACAGTGAAACCGAGGTCTTTGGCCATTTTGATTTCTATGGTGTTTTTAAAAAGTTCTAGATCTCAAATTTCCTAAAAATGACTGCAATACACCATATTCACAAGACATTTTAAATAAACTATGTTACTTTCCAGTGACTTCTTGTGTAACAGTTGATAAAGAAATTTTTAAAATTTAATTTCTAAGTCGACATATTCATAGTGCCATTCACTCGTAATAACAAATCGGTAATGACCATCGGTAATGACCAAAGGTATAAAATGTGTTTATCATAGTTTTGACAATTAAGTAAAATTAACTTTGTGAAACTTCTATTTTTTCTTTAGCTAATCTTTTTATTATAAAATAATTATAAAATTACCTATATGATAGCGTCTTTTTAATGAACGGTCATACCATATGAAGAGTTAAGAAGTATTAAAAGTAAACTGTAACAGAATGTTAATTACCCCGACCATATGCGTACGGTCGGACCATACGCGTATGGTCGGACCATATGAGTATATACCCATATGGTCATGACCATACGCGTATGGTCCAAATACTCATATGGTCCGGAACATACTCATAACAATGCCTTCCAATGTGCATGATGTGTTAATTCTAACAAATTTTGATTTTTACTAAACACAGTTTTTTCTCCTTGATTCTAAAAAACATAAAAACCTGTCATGGAGTATGACATAATTTCTGAAGAATTCTTGTTTTTAATCTTTACAGCTAGAGTTACCAAAATTTTCATAAAACTTCTGATAGGATTCAGGAACTTGGATAAATAAACTTATCATAGATACCAGGATTAAATTTTGTATTTATGCCAGATGCTTGTTTTTCCTACAAAAGACAAGGTATTTGAGGTTTCATGTTATTGATGCTATAAAGCCATGGAAGAACCATGTCTTACCACACAAAGTTTCAATATAATAACAATTTAGTTGATTACCTGGATTTTTACTTGTATCTTGGCTTGGCTTGATATTTTTTGGAATTTTATGTAAAGGAGATCTAGGAGTCAACGTTTCTCCTTTACGCTGTCTCAAGGTAATATTGGAAGTCTGAGGAGGTGTAAAAGGGTATGGTTCTTGGGCCTCGTGACCTTCAGCAAAACGTCCAGGAGTATTATCTAACATATTTATTTCCTGTAAAGCTTTTTCTAAATAAAAACAAAAAATACAACAACAATCACAATATGAATATACAGAAGCAGAATTCTGCATGATATGGCTTTTCTATATTATTTAAAAAATATCTTTTTTTTTTTTCTTTTTTTTAATGTTTTCTTTATTCTCAGTTCTTAGATTTTGAAATAGGTAATTTAAATTATATGAAAACTTGTAAACAGCTAATCTTTATTTATATGATACATGTATAAAATAAAAGCTCCAAGCCACATAATGCAGATTAAAATCTATGCATAGGTGTCAAAGTCTCAAGATAAGTAAAGGAACATCCAAATATCTTAATAAAAAATTGAAATCTTTATCGGAAGCCCGAAAGATTATCAGATTTTTTTTTAGGAAGTTTGAAAAGTTGACACCTATGTCTTTGTTTCAAGTCATATCTTCTCTAAGAAATACTCAGGTGTTTAGCAACATAATTTGTGATTTAAGGCAATTATTGCACACTACAAACAAATGACTAAAAATTCATTTTCTTTTTGACAAGATTTATATATATATATTCAACACAAGAAATTTCTTAAAAGAACTATGGTCCACAAATAAGAATTTTTGAAAGTTGGGATTATTTCAAGATTTTTCATGGGGAAACTGTTCACTTAAAGAAAGCTAGTATTATTGAAGAAATGACTTCAAACATACATGTTGTAAGCACCATTTACAAAATAAAATACAAAATTCTTATAAATTCACTGATCATATGGAATTTGTTAAAGATTGTAAAATGTGTTTTAATGTTGTTTCTAAATTCTATGTAGAAAACTTTAATTCATCATCAGAGCAAATAATAAAACATTTTCCAATTGCTGCCTCAAGATTAGGCAATAGAAAATCAGTAAGTAATCTCTTGACTAAATCCTTTTAACCCTTTTTCATTATTTTTTTTAAAATAATATCAGTGAGTTTAACAGATCTATTATGAAAGAATATATATCTAAATGATTCACAACATTAAGGAATAAAGAGCTGCGCTATAAGCGCATGATAAACCCGTTTTAGCTTGTCTTTATGCTTAAGATTTTTTTCAAGAATAAATATTCTTGGCCATTTCTGACATTTTTTTTAGGAAGAAAAATTCCACAGCTGTACAACATCAAATCAGAAATTATATAAAAAACAAGAATGTGTCCCTAGTACACGGATGCCCCATCTGCACTATAATTTTCTATGTTTAATGGACAATGAAAATGTGGGAAATCTCTAATTTGGTATTAAAATTAGAAAGATCATATCATGAGGAACATGTGTACTAAGTTTCAAGCTGATTGGACTTCAACTTCATCAAAAACTACCTCGACCAAAAACTTTAACCTTAAGCGGGATATAAACAAGTCACCATAGTTTCATCATAAACTGATGAAAGCATTATTGATTCATTATCCGAAAAACTGGTAAATAGCCTCATTTTTTTTAAGAATAAGACTGCATAACACCAAAAATGCAAAATCTGCAATTCATACAAATCAAATGGGATATAACATCAATAGATAAACAATTCACCAAAGTTTCATAAAAGTTGGTGAAAGTGTTTTTATGTTATTGTCCAAAAACTGGAAAAAGCCATTTTTTAAGTTTAAAAATTCATAACTGAAAAACGTAAAATCTGAAATTTATAAAAATTGAAAGGGAGCATACGTCAATAGATATAAACAATTCACCAATGTTTCATAAAAGCTGGTGGAAGCGTTTTTAGAAATTGTCCGAAGTTTGGACGACAGACAGACGGACGGACAGACGGACAACAATATACCATAATATTTTGACAGGCGTATAAAAAAGAGCTATGAGCACAGGTGAAACAAATATATAATAACAAATTAATAAATAGTAAAAAAGATAAGCAAACCAGATTCACATTTATAAAAATACCTATATTTTCAAGAAATGCTGTCTTGCATCTGTGTCATTTACTAGATAGGTAGAGTTTAAATGACACAACTAATTATATATGCACATAATGTGACATGCGCATGTATTCATAAAACAAGAACCAAGAGTTTGTTTTATGAGACATGTTTGTACACTACATGTTGCTATCCTATTACTTGCAATAAAACTCTATAAATACCTAAAACGTCAAGTCTATCTTTAGCCATCACCATATTTGTCACCATTTTTTCTTGCAATCTTCTTGCCCTGTCCCAAGAAGAGCCTGCAATGAGGATGAATGATTTCATATAACATGTAACAGTCTTTTGCTGTTTAAATAGACTAAAAATATTGTTTTTTTCTACAGATTTTAAGACATAATCCTCAACCTCAGCATTTACAAAACACTTGATATCTGTCTGCTACAGATGTGAACTCAAATATTGACTTTTTGCTCAATGTTTTGTGACTTTTAGTTTGATACTAATCCTCAACTTATTAACCTTTCTTAATCATTAACCTAAATAATTGGAATATTTAACTAATAAAATATCTTTCAACATATAAGTAGGTTCATAAATTTGCAAACTATAACTACAGCTGACCAAAAATGGCAATTTAAATAAGTCAGTCACTCATTTGATAACATAGTGGAGGATCCAGAAATTTTCAAAAGGAGGGCTCTCTGACTGCCTAAGAGGGAGCCGCTCCAGTCATGCTTCAGTGATTCACTTTATAATCATTCCCTATATAATCAACCAAATTTTCTCACAAAAGAAGTGCCGGGCAAACCATGGATATAATTATTATCATTGGTCCCAAAAATAATAAAATTTTCTTCAGGCTTTTTTTTTTGGAAAGGATTCATTGCATTTCATATTGCAACATTCTGACTGCAATTTAATTAAAGCACTTTGGTAGCCATTCTCCTTCACTGCTCTGATTATTGTATCCATCAATTGATTCCAGGGTTTGTACATAGCAATGGTATATGACTGAACAGTTATAGTTGCAGACTTAGAAGTTGAATACCCTTTTCCATGTTAACCCATGTTCATAGCAATGGTATGACAGTTAGGAGCAGACTGAGAAGTGTAACCTACCTACACCACTGCTGACATCAAACAATGGTATGACAGTTAGGAGCAGACTGAGAAGTGTAACCTACCTTCACCACTGCTGACATCAACAATGGTATGACAGTTAGGAGCAGACTGAGAAGTGTAACCTACCTTCACCACTGCTGACATCAAACAATGGTATGACAGTTAGGAGCAGACTGAGAAGTGTAACCTACCTTCACCACTGCTGACATCAAACAATGGTATGACAGTTAGGAGCAGACTGAGAAGTGTAACCTACCTTCACCACTGCTGACATCAAACAATGGTATGACAGTTAGGAGCAGACTGAGAAGTGTAACCTACCTTCTCCACTGCTGACATCAAACAATGGTATGACAGTTGGAGCAGACTGAGAAGTGTAACCTACCTTCACCACTGCTGACATCAAACAATGGTATGACAGTTAGGAGCAGACTGAGAAGTGTAACCTACCTTCACCACTGCTGACATCAAACAATGGTATGACAGTTAGGAGCAGACTGAGAAGTGTAACCTACCTCTCCACTGCTGACATCAAACAATGGTATGACAGTTAGAGCAGACTGAGAAGTGTAACCTACCTTCTCCACTGCTGACATCAAACAATGGTATGACAGTTAGGAGCAGACTGAGAAGTGTAACCTACCTTCACCACTGCTGACATCAACACTAATGTATGACAGTTAAGAGCAGACTGAGAAATGTAACCTACCTTCACCACTGCTGACATCAACACTAATGTATGACAGTTAAGGAGCAGACTGAGAAGTGTAACCTACCTTCACCACTGCTGACATCAACACTAATGTATGACAGTTAAGAGCAGACTGAGAAATGTAACCTACCTTCACCACTGCTGACATCAACATAATGTATGACAGTTAGGAGCAGACTGAGAAATGTAACCTACCTTCACCATGCTGACATCAACACTTATTCCTTTCTCAAGTTCTATAATGCCTTTTTTGTACATGTCAATTGCTATATCTTGTTTGCCTGTAAACATAGTTACATAAACATGAATATTCATCTGAATCCATTTTGCTAATTTTTTCTTAGTCTATAAAAAAAATTGTGTATTAAAGAACCAAGTTTCACCCCTGATTGTTTATTAAAGAACCAAGTATCACCCCTGATTGTAGTTTGTGTATTAAAGAACCAAGTATCACCCCTGATTGTAGTTTTTAGGGTTTCATTCCTCATCTGAAGAATTATTTTCATCTTGTGTACTGTATGTGTAAAAGTTGATCATTTAATTGCAGTATGCCTATTACTATGAGTATACCTGCTAACTTTTCAAAATATATAAGTACAAGACTAAATGCTTCACTTATAGAATATACTACTTTATTCCATTAATGGGCCTCAAGTGGCAACATAAGACTATAAGACCCTGTTTACACTAGACAAAAATTTTAAGATCGCTCTTTGGTCTAATGTACAAATGATGTAAATGGGGAAGATCGATCTTCAATCGGACTTAAAAAGTCTACCTCCACAGGTGGTTTTAAAAAGATCGATCTTATTTGAATCGATCTTTCTTTCAGTGCAAACGCTTAGATCCATCGTGATTGATCTTTTTTCAGGTGAATGTTATATTTAGATATGAAAATAAATATGGCATGTTCGGTGGCAAAAAACACGTGTTTCAAAAACGATGGATGGATGGAATAAGAAAAGTAAACATAGATCCTGCTGTTTTGGGATTATCTTCTAAATCGATAAGTTGTATTTCTTTGCTGCAAATCCTCATCTTCAAACACATTGACCGTTTGTTTTTAGTGATAATCTACACACATATCTTTGTTTAAAGGCTTGTGATGTATGAACCAAAATAATATGTATTAAATCCATATGAAATCCCAATGAGAAAACTAATTTCTTCATCATTACTAAGTGTGTGCGAGATGCAAAATTTCCTTTAATATTCTATTTTTAGGATTATTTAATTACGAAATATATTGTAATATTTATAGTCTTTTTTTTCTTGGCTGTGAATACCACTGTCACTCTAATATAATCATAATCAATTTAACTATTGTCAGTTTATTTTGTAAACATGAACTGATCTTTTAAGATCGATCCATTTTCGTACAAGTGTAAACAGGGTCTTAGTTATAAACAATAAAAAATTAAACTAAACAATACTGAGGGAATCAGTTACTTGATTGATGGAACATAAATTTACGAGACAAATAAACTAAAGAAATTAAAATATTATACACATTTATTAATATTAATTTTGATTAATTTGTACATGGTACATATTGTAGTAAGTGAGTGCACAGCATATGTGCTTCAAAGAAATTTTAACACCTTTAAATGTTGTGAGGCATTTACTGATTTCAAGAGTCAGGTGACTCAGGTCTTTCGATTAATAGCTACATGATGGGTGCACAGTTTAACATTGTGCACTGGACATGAAACAGTACTATATCAAGTCAAGATAACTCTCCATAAAATTATAGGAACATTTGCAGGTCGGAGCCTAGTCCAAATAATTGTGAAATCTTGAAAGGCTATTATATTTTTCTTGCTTTGACGCCTTACACATGTTACAGTCAAAAAGGTAAAAAAGTATAATAGCCTGATTATTTGGGCTAGTCCAAGCCTTATAAAAGAACAAAAGAATTTCTTTGCATATATACATAAATGAAAGTTGAAGTAATTTTAGGCAATGTACATGTAGCAAACAATTCATAATCTCAAAACACGGAAAACAAAAAGCACTGGCTACGGTTACATGGAATGTAACATTGGAGACTAATTGCCGGAATGTAGGATGGTAAGGAACCGATTAATAACGAATGTAACAATAATAATTTAGTCTACGGTTACATTGGTTATTGTTACATTAATGCACAATGGGATAGTAATATTGTATTGAATAAAATTGGAACTTTTATTTGAAGTTTACAATATTGCATACAATAATGAATTTTTATTTTTATTTTATTTACAATGACAGTTACTACAAATCCATGAGTATGTTGCTTTACTGAGAGCAGTTTTAGTCGACGCATTTTGGTAAACTACCACTTCAAACTCTAAAGAGTGATGCAGCCGAAATGTGCACGTCTGACGGTCTGATACTGTATACGTACTGTACAACTCCATTTTACATATCCTTTTGAAGTTAAAGAAACTTTCAATGTCTTTCATGATTAGGTGAGAAAATATTTTTAACTCTTGCAATTTAATATTTTCGTCCAACATACTTTGGAGGCATGTGCGGTTGTCATGGTTGTAATATGATTCATTTTCAGATTCCAGATATATTTTGTGACTCATTATTTCGTTTTATTGGCGAAAAAATTAAGCAACAAAACTATTTAGTAGGTTTAAGTTTAATAAATCTAGCCAATTGTTGCATTAATGTAACAATAACGCAATGTAACTGTAGACTCTATTATTATTGTTACATTCGTAATTATCAGTTCCCTACCCAACTTCCATTCTGGGAATTAGTCTCCAATGTAAACAATAATTTTTTTATTATTGTTACATTTCCATGAAACCGTAGCAGTGCCAAACAAAAGCACAATTGAAACATGTCTCGTACCGCCAGTTCTCGTCAATTTTCAAAGCTTTTGAAATATATTCAAAACTTTTCTGTGATGATGTTTCTGGAAACTAATGTGGTTCACCAGGACTGGATCCCTAGCAGCCATTTTTGGACTTCGATGAAGTTCAGTATTTGAACGATCAGCATCAGAAATCAAGCTGAATTTTGCCGCCATCTATTTCTGGAAGAATTGCAGATTAGACCTGCAAATAATAATGCCTAACATACCCACAGTTGAACTGCCAATATCGTAAAAGGCTAAATAAAATAATAGTGGAGCTGCAAACAAGTCTAAATTTCTGCGGTGAACTGATTCATAATTTCTTCCTTGGTTACGATTCGGTCGACCTCCTTATCACCTTTTTACGCCCTCCAGATCGTCCCCTGTCTTTTCGATGCATCCTGTTCTCCATCATCAAAACAAAATTATGCATTGGATAATAAATGAATTATGAATAATCGATCTTTTCTTTCGATTTGTGCTTTTCCCTCGACAAAAAATAAATAAAGTATATTGTAAAGGTAAAATTGGATGGCGGATATAACCCTGTAATATTTCCGTTTAAGAATACCACGCGGATAAACAGAACGGCAACACTACATTTTTGATGTTATTTCTTCATAGACAGAAAAAAATATTACAGTTATTCCTTAAATATATTCATGGTCACATCCTCCAAACTGAAACAGCAAAAAAATATTTAGGCATAACCATACAATCTTCTCGTTCACTCTCTAAGGGTTCTGTAAACGAAGAAAAGTTGAAGAATTACTATGGGCTAAAAAAGCAGTTCAAAAAACTAGTACGAAAAAAAACACGACAGTATAAAGCAAAGATGCTTGATTCCTTGCTGGAATTAGAAGACAAAAACCCCAAAGCTTATTGGGATATTATCAATAAATTTAAATATTCTGACAAGGACATCAGTGATCAGAGTTCCAATATTCCCTCTGATGAATGGTATAATTATTTTAATAAACTATTAAATGTAGATTGTAGTAATGAACAGGATGATTTTCCTACAGGGTTTAATGTTTTTCTTGATTATGACATACATATGCAGGAAGTGTTGAAAGCTATAAAAGTTTAACGAATAACACAAGTGTAGGTTTTGACTGTATAAGTAATGAGATGCTTAAACATTCTAGTGTGAATATGTTGAATTGTATTTGCAAACTTTTCAATATCATTTTGAAATCAACTTTATTTCCCAGTAGTTGGACAGAAAGTATGATTAAACCTCTTTTTAAATCAGGAGACGTTAGAGATCCAAGTAACTACAGAGGTATAGCAATATCTAGCTGTTTAAGTAAGTTGTTTGTAAAGATCTTGTGCAACAGATTAGATTTTTTTGTAACTGAGAACAACATACTATGTCAAAATCAAATAGGCTTTAGAAAAGCTAATAGAACAATTGATCATGTTTATACATTAAAATCCATTGTGGATAAAATGTTTAGGGCAAAAAAATATCTATATTGCTGTTTTGTTGATTTTAGAAAAGCCTTTGACACAGTCCGGAGGAATTTTCTGTTTTCTAAACTTTTTGAGCAAGGTATTAGTGGCAATATTTTCCATTTAATTAAAGATATGTACACATGTGTTAAATATTCAGTTAAACTAGATTCCGGACTGACTGATTCCATACTCTCAAATGTTGGTGTTAAACAAGGGTGTATACTGAGTCCCCTTCTTTTCAATTTATTTATGAATGACTTTCCAGGATACCTTGATAAAAAGTGTGATCCAGTAGATATAGGAAATACAAGCCTAAATTGTTTAATGTATGCAGATGACATAATTTTAATGTCTCAAACCAAAGAAGGGCTACACAATTGTTTATCCTCATTGGAACTTTATTGTCAAAAATGGCAATTATCATTGAATATAGAAAAAACTCAAATAATAGTATTTAACAAATCAGGTAAATTATTGAAAGACTGTAATTTTTATTTTGAGCAAAATCTGATCAAAAGTGTTCAAGAGTATAAATACCTAGGTATTGTAATGAGAGCATCTGGTTCTTTCAGTACTGCAGTTGAAAATCTTAGTAAGAAAGCACTTAAAGTAATTTTCATGATTAAACGTAAATTTCACTGTACACATACTAATACACCTTTGCTTTTAAAACTTTTTGACTCCTGTGTAAAACCAGTCCTTCTCTATGGAAGTGAATTGTGGGGTCCGTACATTCTTAACCTGGACAAAAGATTAACACAAGGTTCAAATGATGATTTAGAAAAAACTTTTTTAAATTTTGCTCCTGAAAAGGTTCACATTCGATATTGTAAATATGTACTTGGTGCCACTAAATATGCTCCTAATATTGCCAGTATGGCAGAACTTGGTCGTTATCCAATCTCTATATTTGTTATTTTGCAATCTCTTAAATACTGGCTATATTTGTATAAAGACCCTCTTTTGAATTTTTCAAAATTAGCATATAAGTCAATCGAAGAAGTTGATTGTACCTTTCCATTTACCTTCAATAAACACATTTTTAAGTTTCTAAAATTAATTAATTTTGACCATGTTTGGAATAATAAAGGAACTATGTCAGAAGGAAAACTCATATCTGCAGTGAAAAAGATATTACAAGAAAGATATGGAAATTATTTTTTCTCATGTTTGTCAGGTGAAAAGCAAAACAAACTACGCACATATTACAAGTTAAAAGAGGAATATAAACCTGAGACTTATACAAAGTTAGATATCCCAAAACAATATGTTAGACAATTATGTAAATTAAGAATTTCTAACCACAATTTACACATTGAAAAAGGCAGATATAATAAAACGCCTTTGGATCAAAGAATATGTACACATTGTATTGATAACAAAATTGAAGATGAGTTTCATTTCATATGTGAATGCAACCTCTATCACGAGGAGACGGAAAAGTTTTATGATGACATTGTTAATATTATACCATGTTTTTGCAATTTAGATAATTTTGATTAATTTAAATATTTAATGAACTGTTCGGAGACTGATGTTCTCACCAGATTTCTTATATATATAGACAAATGTATTTTGATTAGACATTCATCAGTGGGAATAATTGCATAATATTGAAATGTGAGTTTTGTCTCTTGCTTGTTATAAGTGTCAAAATTGTTGTCTGTTATGTTTATTTTTGTTTTGTATATGTTTTTTTATATGTGTTTTTGTGTTTCAGCGATGATCCTTTTGTACTGGATTTTATACTGAATAAAATTAGTTAGTTAGTTAGTTTTACAATCTGATCTAAAATGGAATAAACATAGTAATAATGTAACAGCAAATGCAAACAGACAACTTAATTTTTCTAAAACGTAACCTTAAAGTTTCATCCCAAAAAATCAAAGAACGGGCATACATGTCATTAGTCAGATACAGCTCTTGCGTCTGGGACCCTCACACCAAAAATCAAATCAACCAAATTGAGATGGTCCAACGAAGCGGCTGCTCGCTACACATGTAATAGATATCACAATACCAGCTCTGTGTCAAATATGCTTGAACACCTACAGTGGCCTACACTAGAAATGAGACGAATACAAACAAGACTAGTGGTATTCTCATGATAAGATCATACACCAACACATAGCAATTTACCCTAAAGATCTTCTTGTCACGTAAATCAGACAGTAGAACAAGACATAAACATACCAACCACTTTAAACAAATTCAAACAAATAAAGATTCTTACAAGTTTTCATTTTATCCACATACAATAGTACAATGGAACCTATTTCCTACATCAGCAATCCTTTGTACAACAGTCGACGGCTTCAAAGAGCAAATTTCTATATCTGCTCTTTCACAAATATTATAAAAACTGCTTAACATGTACATAGTTTTACCAAGAAATATACATAGGATAACAATCCACCCCAAAAAAATTAAATTAAATCACTGTTATATGTTTACTTTATTTATTTTTTCTAAGCACCAATGCATTGTTACGTAATATTACTGCAAATTTATTTCTTTTAATAAGCCACGCATGCAACGGCACGTAATCAGTCAAAGTTGGAACTGAGTGTGGAAATATGAAGATAGATAGATATATAAAAAGAAACTGTCACGGTCATATCCCGATGATTGCCAATGAGACAACTCTTTGCAAGAGAGGAGGGGTCTTACAAGTGACCAAAGTGACACAGACATAACATGCCAAGAAATTGCCTCCGTTGAAATTCTGCAAACACCCCATAGAGCAAATTACATGGATGATTAATATTGACCATTTGGTATATATGGCTGTGTTCTAAGCGACACGTACATGAAGGTCATAAATTAATTTCTTCAATGAAATCAAATCTTTAGCTACTATAATGACTGCCGTAGGGGGTCGACCGGAATTTTTAGCGAGGATTTAATTCTTGGCATGGAGTAACAGATAGAAAACTCAGGGTTAGAATTCATAGAACAGAAAAGGGGCAGTGGCAAATATTTCATGTATATTTTGAACACGGAGAGAATTTTCCTGCACCTTTTGCCAAAAAAACTTTTCTTTTTCTTATTTGTGCCTTCCGACTTTATGTTTTGAATTGTAGTTTCACTTTTCATATTCGGTATTTATTCAAATGTAAGCTCCACATGGTAAAAATCACGTGATGCAAGAATATAATATCTTGGAGTTCGACTATTTCTTTCTTTTCGGGCGGAGACTCCAAGCAAACAACATGCATGTGTATAACGGCACTGTAGATTTTCGTATTAAATAAAGAAAGTTGCCGGTCCGGTACATGGATAGATTGGTTAGAAAGCAAGGTTTTAATTTTGATTAGATTCGAAAGCTTAATTCGAGGGTTGAAAATAGAGAGCACAAATAAAAGGGGGGGGGGGTCCACAGGGAATATTTGTATCTTATGAACTCTATATTTGAAAGGGTTATTTTTTATGTAATTTAAAAAGAGAAAAACAAATATAGGACAAATTGTGATTGGTCTTTCTTCCTTTCTCCCATGCCAAGAAATTGCCTCCGTTTAAATTCTGCAAACACCCCATAGAGCAAATTACATGGATGATTAATATTGACCATTTGGTATATGGCTGTGTTCTAAGCGACACGTACATGAAGGTCATAAATTAATTTCTTCAATGAAATCAAATCTTTAGCTACTAATGACTGCCGTAGGGGGTCGACCGGAATTTTTAGCGAGGATTTCTTGGCATGACAACTATATATAGGTCACCAACGGGCAAAGCGCGGCATAGCGCATAGTCACTGTTATAAAAAGCCACGAAAAGACAAACGTAAAACAATTAAAATGAGAAAACTTACAGCCTAACTAATATACCTTGAAACTGAAATGAAAGAAAAGCAAATATCATTAACTATAAAAACTATGTACAGTTGACTACGAGCTTCTCCAAAGATCAAACATACAATGGCTCTGCTGCAAGTGTGAAAGTATAAATGTCTCATCTTTTACATTCCACAGCTACGAAATGAACACATCAAACTACTACGAACCATTAACACATGAAATCTCATTCGAATCTGTGTCATCAAGCATATTTAGCCCTCTAAAGACCAGCAGTCCAAGACTAAAAACACAATCCTCAACAACAAATAATTCCAAAAATTATAGCAACAAAAGTAGAACACAAAGCAATAATGTATTTAACTTGAACACCAAAAGGAACCTGAGAGTATTAACTGTCAATTGTCGAAGCATAAAAGACAAGACCTCAGAATTTAAAGCAGCCATAAATTACATCAAACCTGACATCATCTGTGGAACAGAATCCTGGCTAAAAGGAGAAAAACCAGGGAAAACCAGCACTAAAGACGCTATCAAACCAAGCGAAGTATTTCCAGATGACTACAACGCATACAGAAACGACAAGGGAACACTTGGTGGGGAGTCTTCACCTTGGTCCACAAGGACATCATATCAGTTGAACAGTCCAGTCTAGTCACAAACTGTGAGATAGAATGGGTCAAAATACACCTTAAAGGCAAAAAAGAACTGCTAATTGGGTCATTCTACATGCCACATAGAAATATGAAATGCCTAGACGAACTAGAGAAATCTTTACAAATGATATCAAATACAAACACCAACATCATGCTAACTGGAGATTTTAACTGTCCAGATATAAACTGGGAATCAATGTCAGTCCCGAACCACTCAAATGACAAGGAGATACAAACTAGACTCATGGAAATAACAGCATCCTTCCATCTTACTCAAATCCATGAAGACTGACCAACAAGAGAAGACAACCTCCTTGATATAGTACTAACTACAAACCCATCACTTGTCAAAACATCAAAAACACACCTGGTATATCAGAACACGAAATGATAGTCACAAACTGTGACACCAAACCGTATTACCAACGTAGCAACCCCAGGAAGTGCTATATTTACTCTAAGGCAAACTGGAACAGCATTAAAGAGGAAATAACAAAAACATCAACAAAAATCCGACAGATGCAGGACCGCGAAATAAACGCACAAGAGATGAGCGACACCTTCAAGAAAGAGCTGTTAAAAGCATGGACAAACATATCCCATCTAAAGAAATCCGCTCAAAAAATAACTTACCCTGGATAAACCACAAAATTAGGAAACTATTCAAAAAGAAACAACGGCTATACCACCAAGCTAAAAAATCTAAAAAGTGGACAAATTACAGACATTTTCAAAAAGAAGTAAAACGGCAAATCAGAAAAGCAGAATACTCATACATAAACGATACCATCATCAAGGCCTAGAAACAAACAACTCAAAGCCATTCTGGAAGTATATTAAATCCAGAAAAACAGATAACATCGGAGTATCACCGTTAAAAAACAAAGGGAAGCTGGTCAGTGACAGCAAAGAGAAGGCTGAAATACTAATTCAACAATTTAGATCCGTATTCACAATTGACAAATCAACATCAATACCTAAAACAACAAAATACATCAAAGAATCAATACCACAACTTATTATAACAACCAAAGGTCTCGAAAAACTACTTAAAGATGTAAACCCATCAAAAGCATCTGGACCAGATGGTATACCAAACAGAATACTAAAAGAATGTGCATCAGAAATAGCACCAGGACTAACTGCCATCTTCCAAACATAAATAGACACTGAACTACTACCCGAAGACTGGCTCAATGCAAACATCTCGTGCATCTTCAAAAAGGTAGACAAACACGCCGCAGAAAATTATAGACCAGTCTCATTAACATCGGTACCTTGCAAACTATACTAGAACACATCATATGCAAGCACTTTCTAAAACACCTAGATAAACACAGAGTCTTAACATCACTTAATCATGGATTTAGATCTGGCTATTCATGCGAAACACAACTGTTAGTCACCTTGCAAGACTTCATGAAAGCATTTGACGCCGGACTACAAACTGACATTGCAATCCTGGATTTTTCCAAAGCTTTTGACACTGTGCCACACAACAAGCTATTATCAAAAATGGAAGAATATGGAATCCGAGGACCACTTAACAACTGGCTAAATATGTTTCTTACACAGAGGAAGATGAAAGTTGTAGCTAGTAGAGGGGGAACAATCTGAAGAAGTAAAGGTGGACTCTGGAGTTCCACAGGGAACAGTACTTGGACCATTACTATTCTTTTGTCACATAAATGACCTCCCAGACACTGTCAAGTCATCAGTACGGCTGTTCGCCGATGACTGCCTACTGTATAGAACCATCAAAACAGAAAAAGACCACAAACTGCTGCAAGAAGACCTAGCAAACCTAGAAGATTGGGCAAATAAATGGGGTATGCGATTTAACGCTAAAAAATGCTACATCCTGAGCATCAAAAACAAAAGCCAGAGATTCTACTCACTCAACGGCCAGATACTCCAACAAGTTCAAAACAACCCATATCTAGGAGTGCAGATATCAGAAGACCTGAAGTGGAGCACACACATAACAAATGTTGCAAAAAAGGCAAGTTCAACCCTTGGCTTCCTCAGAAGGAATTTAAGATACTGCCCGCAGGAATGTAAGAAAACCGCTTACATTGTCTTAGTTAGATCAACAATGGATATGCGGCAACAGTATGGGACCCCTACAGTACAATAGATGCAAACAAACTGGAGCGTATACAACGACAAGCAGCACGCTTTATAACAGGCGACTGCAAAACCAGAGAAGATGGCTGCGTAACAGACATGCTCGCCAAACTTGAACTTCAAGAACTAAAAGCCAGACGCACTAGCCAAAAACTTTATTTTTGTACAAGGTGGTTGAGGGATTGGTACCTGCTATCGATCCAGACGACTTTTTAAAATCAGCCAGACCAAGACGAACCATCACAGCGAAAAAGTTTGAAAATTACCAGGCAACAAACATAGTGGAAAAACAAGTGAGAAACAATACTAGGTGCTTTGACATTCCCACCAGTAAAACTCAGCAATACTCAAACTCATTCTTTGTGTCCACAGTTATTAACTGGAACCATCTTGAGGACACTATTGTGCGCGAAACGAGCGTTGAGAGCTTTAAAGCTGCTCTCACGAGACGTCAGTAAATCGACGGCGCCTTCACCCCGTTGTATTAAAGCCAGAATTGGTAGCTACGACGTAACCATACAGATACAGATACAGATATGAGGGAGATAGGACCTTTGTCGGGACTCCGGGATCGGAGCTCGGGATTTCGGGGTTTCCCCCTTCGGGATGCGGGAATTCTCTTTTTCAAATTTCGGGATCCGGGATTTAACTTTATTTAAATTCGGGACCTCGGGATTTCGTGTTTTTAAGCCCGGGATTTCGGAATCTTCTTAATATCTAGAGCGGAAATGAATCACAGCTTGATTTGACTTCTTATACTGGCCGTTAATTAATGCCAGCGTCCACATGCGTGATTTATGACAACTTATAGATGGGGGTGTAAATATTGACACCTTTGTGTTTTTAATTTCTCTTTGCAAGCTTAAATTATGGAAAATACATTTACATGTTGATTGGAATAGTACGAATTTTTATTGGTTTATAATACAATACAGATTAAAATCGATTACCAGGTGAAACTTCTGATCTATGTTTTTAAAGAATAGGTACAAATTATATGTTTATGTCGATAATGTTGGTATACATCTATATTTTAAATAGGTTCTTAGTTTCTCTCCATTCCAAAATACAGTACTCACATTACCATTTTATTTAGAATTTATGTTTTCTCTCTCTTCAAAACGGTCTTTTTTTGTGAATTTATTCAGCAACAAATCAAATCATTCATTTTCTAATACCATATATACGTTTGTTTTTTTAAATGGAATGGAATGTCCTATTTACCTCCCTTTTATTTTCAAGGGAAATCGACAATTTGTCAAACCCCCTTTTTTCACCGGTCTTGGAACAACATGATGAATTGACATTTTCTTATAAAAAAATCATTAATAAAATGCTAAATTATTTTCCTAAGATCTATTTTGTAACTGAATCTGGGACTTAATCATTTCTTTAAATGCCCGAGCATACAGTTATATTTGTTTATTTTTATTGTTTCAATTGCCATGTACTTGTATGAGACTAAAAAAGGTCACCATTTGTAAGGATATGAAGGTGTTTTACAGATATTAGAATAATGTACAAAAAAGTAAGTCTGGAAGCAAGGCCAAAAAGATATAGAGGTGGTGAAGAAAATATAGATTGATTGTATGTTGTTTAACGTCCAGTGGCAAATATTTGATGCATGTTGAGGACAAATATAACAACAGATCAATTGGCAGGAAAAGAAAGTATAAAGTGAAATAGTAAAAACAATTAAAAAAATCTAGAAATATAGAGATATAGAAACGATAATCTGACCCTCCCCCTTTTAAAAACCAACAACCAAAAAACAAAACACTCACACTCGCATATACCGTATATAAATCTCTAAAAAATCTAAAATTTTGGTTTCATGGTGCCCCCCTCCCCCCCCCCCCCCCCCCCAGACATCAAGGTTCTGGATCCGCCCCTGCATGTATACACTAATTTAGTGACTAAACAGAATGTGATGGAACATGATTATTACTACCATATGCGTATATGAGTGCTTCATTTTTTGTTATTTAACTTATGACATGTGCATGTATGTCATGTATTATGTTTTGTCTTGTATGTCGGTTAAAACTTTAAAGCTCATTACAGATTATGTCATTTCCTTATTTGTTCACTATGACAAAACTTTAAATAAAGTTATTTCATGTACTTATTTATTATTTCCAATTCTTCAAGAGTGTGAAGTCTTGGATAAAATTTATCATTTTAAGTAGCTTTTATATATTTTCATATATAACCTCCATGATCATCAATAAAATCAGTTTGTCACTCTGTTGAGTCAGAGACATATTATATGTGTGGGTGTCTCTGGTGGAGTTCACATATCTGATTTCTTTTCCGTCGATATACTCTGGATCTGCCACTGTTTAATATACGGTAGTAGCAGGCCATAAAGAGGAGAAAATGCATATTCTGTCAAACAAAATACATATATATTGAAAATGAAAATTCCGACATTAAACTTTGGATACAGAACAATGTAGGTAATGATTGGGTACAGTATGAAAATAAATGTTTGTAGCGGTGTCCTACACGGTCTATAGCAAAATAAAAATAAAGGCCAATACGACTAGCAGTACGGGTGGAAATTGACATAAAGCGAATCTGCCCCCCCCCCCCCCCCCCCCAAAAAAAAAACCCCACCATATACACAATCCTATCAGACGGTACCTAGTCTTATATCTCTAGTACTATATGTACCGATTATCAGGTTATCTGCATGTTGATATCGTAAAATATCAGCTGCGAGACATAATATGAAGCTTTTTGTCGAGTGAGCGTAGCGAACGAGATCAAAAAGCCTTCATATTATGTCAAGCAGCTGATATTTTACAATATCAATATGCAGATAATCTGATAATCGATTTATCGGGCTATATTTGCGTGTTTCAAAAGTGTTTTCTTTGTTTCACCACAAAAGATGACTTGATAAGTTCGGGTCAAAGTTATTAACGTCGGTTCAAACATTATGACGTCGCTGATATGTCCGGGTCAAAGTTATTAAGGCCGGGTCAACGTATTTGACGTCACAAAGACATGATACGGAATAATATTAAGAACTGAACAGAGTGATATAGACAGTGGGATGACCGATAAATTAGAATACGAGTTCATGCACTGGTGGGGAATAGAAGGGAAAATACCCACACTGTTTTTCCTTCTTGAAAAAAAAATTTAAAAATAAATGACTAACTTTAATTTATTTTCCGATCACTTCAGAATTTAAAAATTCCCAGTCCCCCGACTTTTCTCCAATCTACCATTACGCCACTGCCAAGCCGACTGTCCTTAATTAATATAATACATTATGTCGAACCGGAATTGATGGTCTTTATACTGAAATTGATTTTACATTTAGACACCTTTTTGCGACTGGTTTCATAATCTACTTTTCCTAAGCTCTTTTAAAGCATGTTAAGTGATAGAAAACACTATAGAAATGAAATGAAAATATATTTGTTGATGACTTTGTGTATTGAATTTCGAGAATGGATTCAACCACATGGTATGTCACAGCTTCAGTAACTTTAGTGGGAATGTATGTCACTGCTGTTCTCTTTAGATCTCTTCGTACTAGAAGATGTAATTCGTGTGTGTTACTGCATGGGAAAACATGTATCGTGACTGGTGCAAATACTGGCATAGGACTTCAGACCGCATTAGAGTTAGCTAAACGTCATGCACGTGTAATCATGGCATGTCGAGATCCAAACAAAGCAAGAATAGCTATTGAATACATACAATCTAGAACGAAAAACGGAAGTTTGGTATTCAAACCTTTGGATCTTGCATCTCATGTTTCGGTAAAAGAATTTTGCAAAGATATATTAGAAGAAGAGCATACTTTAAACGTATTGGTAAATAATGCTGGGGTAATGGGACATCCTTACCAGCTATCCGAGGATGGAATAGAAATGCATATGGCTGTAAACCACTTTTCAGTGTTTTTATTGACAAATATGTTGCTTTCAAAGTTGAAGGAGAGTTCTCCAAGTAGAATAGTTTTTGTGTCATCAGCTTTACATAAAAGAGGCGAAATTGACTTTGAAAACGTAAAAGGGAAGCAGACAAAAGCGTATGCCAATAGCAAATTAGCAAATGTATATTTTGCTAGGGAGTTGCATGAACATTTGGCAGGCTCCAAAGTGGATGTGTTCACAGTTCATCCTGGTATGGTAGATACTGAACTAGCTAGATATTCGATGTCAAAGTGGCTTTGGACACTTCTTTATCCCCTTAGATTGCTCTTAATTAAAACAGCCAGCCAAGGATGCCAAACAGTTGTTCACTGTGCGATTTCTGAGGAACTAGAAGGGAAATCAGGTGGCTATTTTGGTGCCTGTGTACAGGAACCATGGCCTGAAGTTTCATCATGCAAAGAAACTCAACTTAAAATGTGGAAAACTAGCAAAGAAATTACTGGACTTTAAAATTGAAAAAGAACTTGTGATAATTTCAAATGAAAGACTTTGTCTGAATATGCCAGAAATATTTGCCACTGGACATAAAACAAGCAACAAATTTGACATCAATCAATAAAAAGTTTGACTTTTTTCTTGTTGCACAACTGTCAAAATAAGAAATGCAATGTAGTTGATGCATCTCATAATATCAGCTTATAATAAAAAACCTCAATGTATTGAATATTAAAAATAGATATATTTTTATAACTTCTGCTTTTCTATTATTGTTTTACTAAGATATTTAATGTTTTGAAATACGGTTCATGTATTTTAGGAAGAGGATATCTTGTCATTATAAATGAAAAGGTTATCCTGAATATTCTTTGTATACCTTTGTTGATTCGACTTAAGGAATCAGCAATTATAATATTAATGGAGGAGGCTGCATATATTAAAATTTATCACCTTTGTACTCATTGCAAAGTTAAATGCTTGTTACTGGTTCCAGGGCTACAGTTGATTCCAAATTCTGGTTGATATTTATTAACATGATTAATGATAGTCGGAGAAAAAAAATCATAGTACAGGTAGAACTTCAGTTAACTTGAACACTGGGACTAATTGAAAATGTTATTCTTTTAACTATGAGGGTACCTACATTAAGATGTTGTTAAGCAGCTTGTTTCATCATCATGTTGTTTTTTGTGTAATGTATGGCATCCTATTATAACGTGTCCTAACAGGCAACATTTACCATGTTTACTTGGCATAATCTAGGCCTTGTTATGATAATCAAAGATTCAGGACACCTAGACCTCAAATGAAAATAATTTCTCTTTTGGGCAACCTTGTTCAAACCCAAGATGAGATAGAGAGTGGTTGCTGCTGTTATACTAAATTTTTGTTTCTTCTTACATGTACATGGATAAAGACTCTAGTATACAGGTCTTCATTAGTATACAGGTCTTCATTAGTATACAGGTCCTCATAGTCATTCTTTTAAATTTGCATTTGCCTGAGTTGATTCAGTTATTCTTGCCTTGTATTTATGGGCAGTTTTATCACATTATAAGAAATTCACTTCAACATAGACATCTTATACATTAAGGTATTTCCCATCCAATCTTTTTTGGTAATATTCTTTACAAGGCACAAAAATGTCAGCATTTACATCAAAAGCTAACAAAACGTTAAAGCAAACTTATGAAGAAGGAATACTGTTGCCAGCATAAAAATGTCATTTTTTTGGCTTCAATATTGATTCACTTGCACAGTCTTTGCATGGGACATAAACTCATTTATTTTTAAACCAGTTGCTGGTATGATACGATTTATGTTCGTCTCCTATATTTTATGATGGTATGATACTAAACCCCTAATGGGGGATTGTGCTAGCTATTTCATATAATGAAGACATAATCTTTCAAACAGTTACATTGAGGTCTGGAGCTGGCATGTTAGTAATTGTTAGTTACTGTAGTCCTTTGTTAATTTATGTAATATTGTCATTTTTCAAATTTTGTTTTGTTTGTTTTGTTACCTATTCTGACATCGGACTCGGACTTCGTTAAACAACTGATTTTTACTGTGCGTATTGTTGTGTGTTTGTTTCTCCTTCATTGACTAGAGATATAGGAGGAGGGTTGGGATTTTAAAAAAAACTTGTTTAACCCCTCTGCATTTTAGTGCGAGCGTTTCCGGTGGATTAAGGCTATTTCTGATACGTCGTCCAAGTTCGTCCCAAAGATGTTCAATTGGCAACACACGAATATGGTTATTCTCCAAAAAGGGTCATCGAAATGTGTGCCACGTGACAATAGGCGTTGTCCTGCTGAAAAACGTGGTTGAAACGATGTCTTCGGAGAAACGGGAGAACAACTGGACTGAGAAATAATTTCGTCCCTATACTGTATACTTTGTTGCATTAAGGTTACGAACGATGATTTTGAGCTCGGTGCGTTCCTGGTAGGTTATTCCGCCCCATACCATGATTCCGCAACCACCAAACCGCACGCACGCATCAGAAAATTGTTCAATTGCGACTCCGGTAGACCCTAGCTCTGCCGTCGCTAAATTTCAAGTTGAATTTAGAATCATCGGTATAAAGACTCTGTCTCCATGTTTGCCTATTCCATCGAAATTTGGTGACTATGTGGAACGCATCTATCCCATCGAATTGGAGATAAAGGATACTACAGATACAGTTAAGTCGGCTTCATATCTTGACTTACATCTAGAAATTGACAATGAGGGTCGGTTGAAAACAAAACTTTACGACAAAAGAGATGATTTCAACTTTCCAATTGTGAACTTTCCATTTCTAAGTAGCAACATTCCAGCAGCACCTGCATACGAGGTATATATCTCCCAATTGATACGATATTCCCGTGCTTGCATTTCCTATCATGATTTTCTTGATAGAGGGTTACTGCTCACAAGGAAGCTATTAAACCAAGAGTTCCAAATGGTGAAGTTGAAATCATCCCTTCGTAAATTTTACGGACGCCATCACGAGTTGGTTGACCGTTATGGAATAACCGTTTCACAAATGATATCGGATATGTTCCTTACGTCGTAACTACAATCCCCTTCCCTTTCATGAATGTGAACTACCGAATTAGACTATTTACCGGATTTGTAATCACATAAGCAACACGACGGGTGCCACATGTGGAGCAGGATCTGCTTACCCTTCCGGAGCACCTGAGATCCCCCCTAGTTTTTGGTGGGGTTCGTGTTGTTTATTCTTTAGTTTTCTATGTTGTGTCATGTGTACTATTGTTTTTCTGTTTGTCTTTTTCATTTTTAGCCATGACGTTGTCAGTTTAATTGTTTTAGATTTATGAGTTTGACTGTCCCTTTGGTATCTTTCGTCCGTCTTTTACTAGTTGTAATCATGAAAATATTTGAAATTAATATGTGATATTTTCAAATTAAAAACCAATGTAACGTTTCTTTTTTTTTTTGCCTAGTATATATTTATACTTTTTCACTTTTTTGGTCTTTTGGAAAATGTTGTTTGTGCTGTATTTAGACCCTTCTACAACGAAATATGTTTTACATGTACACGTATAAAAATTGCGGTTTTTATCCAACGCAATTATAGGTTTGAACGTAGTTTTCAATTTAGACTTTATATTTTTTTCGTTTGGGCTTGTATCATATGACCGGAGGGAAAATACTAATTCTTTGGCGTATAACCATCAACCATGATGTGAACAGTCATCTAAGGATTAATTTTGAAATGTCTGACATTGTAATGTTCGACTACAGTAAAAGTTGTAAAATGCATTTTTTTGTACAAAAAACACTCCATTTTGGTATTAAAATTGTGGTTATATAAATCATTTTTTTTTCAAACATTTTTTGTTCGTTTCAATGCCAATGTTATCATAAACTATGTTTCAATAATATTATACACATATTTTATTATATTTCCTCCAAAAAAAGAGGCTGATTTTTCAAGTTTTAAAAAATCTAGGTGTTGCAATACTTTTTTCCATGTGTATATATATCCAACAATGTTAGATCTGTAAATTTGTTCTTCCCTCGCCGGGATTCGAACCCATGCTACTGAGATATCGTGACACCAAATCGCCTGCACAATGTTATTTTTGCAGATCAGCTAAAGTATCTATATAGCAAAGGATCCAACAAATTAATGTAAGATACAGTCACAGAAATAATTATATTTATAAGTACGTCTGAACCAGTGACAACTCTTCAACAGATTTATCCATCGAATCACCAGCAGTGATGGGGATACATGGCTGTGTACATTCTGTATATACAACTCGTCTAAACATCAACCCAACAATGTTAGATCTGTAAATTTTCTTTCGCAAATTTTTTATTCTTCCCTCGCCGGGATTCGAACCCATACTACTGAGATATCGAGACACCAAATCGTCTGCACTGTAACCGGCGCGCTAGACCACTATGAAAGGCCGTTCATGTCAAAAACCCGATAAAGTAACGCGTTAACATTTAACGCGATAAAATCACATTTAACACGATAAATACAGTTTTAACGCGTTTAAATATTTTTTAACGCGTTATTTAATTATTTAACGCGTTAAGCACAAAACTACAAAAAATTACCGAAAATACTTTCATCTTTCGCCATAACAACGATTTAAGACGTCAGATTTTACTCGAAACTTACTAAATGAAATGGCCACATGTGTCATAACTTTGTCAATTAACGCGATAAAGTTTATTGATTTTCAGTACATTTTTAATATCATCGTCATAAATTACTTATCGCGAAAAATAAGAATTAACGCGTTAAAATGAAGGTTTAACGCGTTAAATGAAGATTTAACGTGTTAAAAGAGTGTTTAAACGCGTTAAATGAGTGTTTAACGCGTTAAATGCAACTTTAACGCTTTAAATGCAACTTTAAATTGTTAAATGCAACTTAAACGCGTTAAATGCAACTTTAACGCGTTAAAAGCAACTTTAACGCGTTAAAAGCAACTTTGACGCCTTAAATGCAACTTTAACGAATTAAATGCAACTTTAACGCGTTAAATGCAATTTTTACGCGTTAAATGCAACTTTTACGCGTTAAATGAAACTTTATCGCGTTAAATGAAACTTTATCGCGTTAAAAACAACTTTAACGTGTTAAATGCAACTTTAACGCGTTAAATTCTACTTTAACGCGTTAAATTGAAATTTTAACGCGTTAAATGCAACTTTAACGCGTTAAATGCAACTTTTACGCGTTAAATGCAACTTTTACGCGTTAAATGCAACTTTTACGCGTTAAATACAACTTTTACGCGTTAAATGCAACTTTTACGCGTTAAATGCAACTTTAGCACGTTAAAAACAACTTTAACGCGTTAAATGCAACTTTAACGCGTTAAATGCAACTTTAACGCGTTAAATGCAACTTTAACGCGTTAAATGCAACTTTTACGCGTTAAATGCAACTTTAGCACGTTAAAAACAACTTAAACGCGTTAAATGCAACTTTAACGCGTTAAATGCAACTTTAACGCGTTAAATGCAACTTTAACGCGTTAAATGCAACATTAACGCGTTAAATGAATCTTTAAATAAAATTGAGAATGGAAATGGGGAATGTGCCAAAGAGACAACAACCCGACCATAGAAAAAAACAACAGCAGAAGGTCACCAACAGGTCTTCAATGTAGCGAGAAATTCCCGCACCCGGAGGCGTCCTTCAACTGGCCCCTAAACAAATTTATACTAGTTCAGTGAAAATGAAAGCCATACTAATTTCCAAATTGTACACAAGAAACTAAAATTAAAATAATACAAGACTAACAAAGGCCAGAGGCTCCTGACTTGGGACAGGCGCAAAAATGCGGCGGGGTTAAACATGTTTGTGAGATCTCAACCCTCCCCCTATACCTCTAGCCAATGTAGAAAAGTAAACGCATAACAATACGCACATTAAAATTCAGTTCAAGAGAAGTCCGAGTCTGATGTCAGAAGATCTAACCAAAGAAAATAAACAAAATGACAATAATACATAAATAAAAACAGACTACTAGCAAGCAGTTAACTTAATGCCAGCTCCAGACCTGAATTAACCTGATTGAAAGATTATGTCTTTATTATATGAATATTACTTTTTGATAAATATTCCTAAAGAAATGAGCAAACACCGAACATTAATAAATATTTTCGAATAGTTAAAAAAAATACTACAAGGTATATTTAGGAGGTGCTTTACTCTCAGCGGACTGTATATGTAAGGATAAGAAGCATTACACGTACAGAAAAACTGTATTAACGCATTCTTCAGAATATCTCAAGAAAATTTGCGTAAAAATATGAATGCCTACTCGAATTATTAAAAGTACAGCAGAGTTTCCACCATGCACTTGCACTGCACTAATATTAGAATAGTAAAATAGAATGATATACAAATGGATGCAAATTATTATTATTATATTATATACATGAAACTGTATTACCGAAATATCTAATATTTGTTCATTTTATTGTTATTTAATGGTGATGTTGTACCCTTTTTGACTTGTTATATATTATATTTTGTAGTGTACACAATCATATTACATGATCCATCGCCCTGTAAGAATAATCGTTGACTATTTATTCAGTCATTTTTATACATGAAACTGTTATATACAAATATTAATATAACATATAACAACAAATATAGTAAACTGATTTTTAGCACTACAAATACTTGGTAGTTATTTTGGTGTCATTTATTCACAATCCACGCACAAACTTGTCTCAGAAAAAAAAAACATATTTATGTACATTCACCTCACTTTCAGGTACAGAAATACGATTTTCTTTTTAGACAAGTGCTTGAAACTTGCGGTCATCCGATGTTCAGTACTTCAGTACTTTGATTATAACTTCTTTTTGTATGTGGTTATTTTCAGGATTTCGTGTTATTGTTTCTTTTATTTTATTCCATCAAGTGTAATGAAAATGAATAAGCTCAATGTAATGGGTGTCGAATTTCGATCTTTATTTTATAATATTTTATTGAAGTGAAATATCCCTTGCTGATCAAGCCAGACCATAATTTGACTTGTTACCGCCGCTGTGTCATTAGGTGTTAATAAATTAATTTCAAAAACAAAAAAATATAGTCTGCATGGGAACCAATTATTTGCGAATCGTTCAATCTGAAAGAAGTCGTTTCCTGAAAATCGGAAAGTAATCCTTTCCTAGAATGACGCGAAAAGTAAACAATCTGAAAGAAAGTGTTTTCAGTGATTTTTTTAAAAAGAGCATTTGTGGTTAGATTTAATAAATTTCAAAAAACAGAAGAATATCAATGAAAGAAAAATAAATATAGGATTTGAAACCCGGGTTTAGTTTCAATGCATTAAACAGTTTCAGACGAAAGAAATATATTCTTTTGTTCAATCCTACAAAGTGTTGCATTTGTGGGACCGTTTATGACATGATTTGTAATTTTTATGATGACATGCGTTACATCGTTATCAAGAAAAATATTTCTAGTGTGCCGTGAGATACAAGAGGGAACGCCATTTACCATCTGATTTAAGTATTGTCCATCCCAAAGTCATGTCACCTGCTACTTCGTCAATATAAATCTGAAAGCAAGCGTTATGTGTATCGGAAAGCAAGCGTTACCGTCGACTGAATCGGAAAGGAAGTGTTCCGAATATACACCGTGAATATCCTCCTCGTCTGTAATGTCCAGGACACCACGATAATCCAAAAGATGCGAACAGATCATAGTATTCGTTAGCAACATTATTTCTTAACTACATCCAACGATGTTTTAACGCGTTAAACGATGTTTTAACGCGTTAAACGATGTTTTAACGCGTTAAACGATGTTTTAACGCGTTAAACGATGTTTTATCGCGTTAAACGATGTTTTATCGCGTTAAATGATGTTTTAACGCGTTAAACGATGTTTTATCGCGTTAAACGATGTTTTATCGCGTTAAACGATGTTCTATCGCGTTAAATGATGTTTTTAACGCATTAAATAATATTTTAACGCGTTAAATGATGTTTTAACGCGTTAAAGGATGTTTTATCGCGTTAAACGATATTTTATCGCGTTAAACGATGATCTATCGCGTTAAATGATGTTTTAACGCATTAAAAAATATTTTAACGCGTTAAATGATGTTTTAACGCGTTAAAGGATGTTTTATCGCGTTAAATGATGTTTTAACGCGTTTAATAATATTTTAACGCGTTAAATGATGTTTTAACGCGTTAAAGGATGTTTTATCGCGTTAAACGATATTTTATCGCGTTAAACGATGATCTATCGCGTTAAATGATGTTTTAACGCATTAAAAAATATTTTAACGCGTTAAATGATGTTTTAACGCGTTAAAGGATGTTTTATCGCGTTAAACGATGTTTTATCGCGTTAAACGATGTTCTATCGCGTTAAATGATGTTTAAACGCATTAAATAATATTTTAACGCGTTAAATGATGTTTTAACGCGTTAAAGGATGTTTTATCGCGTTAAACGATGTTTTATCGCGTTAAACGATGTTCTATCGCGTTAAATGATGTTTTAACGCATTAAATAATATTTTAACGCGTTAAATGATGTTTTAACGCGTTAAAGGATGTTTTATCGCGTTAAATGATGTTTTAACGCGTTAAATAATATTTTAACGCGTTAAATGATGTTTTAACGCGTTAAAGGATATTTTATCTCGTTAAACGATGTTTTAACGCGTTAAAGGATGTTTTATCGCGTTAAACGATATTTTATCGCGTTAAACGATGATCTATCGCGTTAAATGATGTTTTAACGCATTAAAAAATATTTTAACGCGTTAAATGATGTTTTAACGCGTTAAAGGATGTTTTATCGCGTTAAATGATGTTTTAACGCGTTTAATAATATTTTAACGCGTTAAATGATGTTTTAACGCGTTAAAGGATGTTTTATCGCGTTAAACGATATTTTATCGCGTTAAACGATGATCTATCGCGTTAAATGATGTTTTAACGCATTAAAAAATATTTTAACGCGTTAAATGATGTTTTAACGCGTTAAAGGATGTTTTATCGCGTTAAACGATGTTTTATCGCGTTAAACGATGTTCTATCGCGTTAAATGATGTTTAAACGCATTAAATAATATTTTAACGCGTTAAATGATGTTTTAACGCGTTAAAGGATGTTTTATCGCGTTAAACGATGTTTTATCGCGTTAAACGATGTTCTATCGCGTTAAATGATGTTTTAAACGCATTAAATAATATTTTAACGCGTTAAATGATGTTTTAACGCGTTAAAGGATGTTTTATCGCGTTAAATGATGTTTTAACGCGTTAAATAATATTTTAACGCGTTAAATGATGTTTTAACGCGTTAAAGGATATTTTATCTCGTTAAACGATGTTTTATCGCGTTAAACGATGTTTTATCGCGTTAAACGATGTTCTATCGCGTTAAATGATGTTTTAACGCATTAAATAATATTTTAACGCGTTAAATGATGTTTTATCGCGTTAAAGGATGTTTTATCGCGTTAAAGGATGTTTTATCTTAACGCGTTAAATGATATTTTAACGCGTTAAATGATGTTTTAACGCGTTAAATGATGTTTTAACGCGTTAAAGTAATGTATCTTAGCAACGTAATTGTGTTGAATTTAACGCGTTAGTGTGATTGATTATGACATCTGTGGCCAGTGCGACGGGTATTTTATCGCGATAAACGTCTTTTTCACCTACGGGTTAAATCCCAAACTTGATAATTGCAACGTTTAACGCGTTAAATATATTGATTTCTTTACGCGTTAAAATCTTGTTTTAACGCGTTAAAACTGTATTTATCGCGTTAAACGTGATTTTATCGCGTTAAATGTTAACGCGTTACTTTATCGGGTTTTTGACATGATCGGCCTTTCATAGACCACACAACCACCTGGGCTTCATAAGAATTTGACAATATGTTGGATTAGCATGTCTGGATTAAGACCACGCTATCGTAGATTTGAGCTCTTAGGTAACATGGGGCCAGTGAAAGGGTTTATGAGAGTTTTCCTTTGTGTACATAATTATTTTACCTAATTGGGCCTAGCCTGGGAATGAAACAAAATTTGTATTTTATGAAATTGTGGTCACTTGAACATGGACCAGCAATTAATAAAGATCTATTATTTTACAAAGAATTGGTTTTTCATTCCAGCTATTATAGCCATATACCAACAAACAAGCAAAAAACGAACTATTCCACGTTTACAAATTGGTAGAGGACCGACTCTTTCCTGTTACCCAGATTTACTGTCTAGATGCCATACAGAAACACAGCTGGTGCCAAGTCAACGACAGGGGCACCACTGTCCATTTACAACACAAGGGTCAAAGCACAAGCCGCCGAGGACATATACTCCACAGATCTAGAGGAGGTTCTGGTAAACATAACCGAACAACAACCAGGTGACGATCAAACAGAGATTGTCAACATAACTGAACAGGAACCAGTAGCAAATAACCAGATAAATTTGCAAGACAGATAAATATTGCATATTATTCAAATAGGTTTGACAAATAATACAAAGAGTAATGTCTAATATGAATTTAGCTCATTTTCATGATGAAAAATGCCAGGTTCCTGCCATTTGGTGGACCATGTTTGAAAATTACATTAAACTACAAAATTATCGAAATGAGTCAGCTTTAGCTGCATTTTCATTTCACGTTGATGGACAAACCTCAACATGGTATCATTCCTTACCTACAGTAACACGTGAGGATCTGACAACTTTGAAAGCTGCTTTTCTGGACAGATTTAAACACAATAACACAAACAATGAGTTGTACCGCATAAAACAACATTCACATGAGACCCGGGGATACAATACTTAACTAGAGTACACAACCTAGCAAGTGGTGCACAGAACATTAGTGAACAGACAATTGTTGGGTTATGCAAAATCAAGCCGTTTGTGGTAGGGAAAGATCCCAAAATAATTAATGAATTAAGAGAAGCAATCTACCTTGCAACTAGTGTAGCAGAATGTAAAGCTAGTGATGTTAACACGAACAATACAAACATAACTACACACAATGTTCAAAAATTAAATGTAGAAAGTGTAAACAATGTACATTCAATTAATGATTTATTTTCTCCTTTAGTAGAGGGTATTAGATCAGTTTTTTTAGGAACAAGTGATAGCAGTGGGTGTACCTCTTCATGATCAAAACAAGCCAAATTACAGTCAAAATTATAGAGGATCAAGGCAACAGTCACTGACCAAATGCAAGTTTTGTGGTAAGTCACATGTATTTGATATGAGAAAATGCCAAGCATACAATGTTGAATGTTTTCATTGTCACAAGTTTGGTCATTTTAAAGAGGTATGTGATAAGAAAGAATTAGATGAGCGAAAGGCAAATTCACAAAACTGGCAACCAAGACAACAATCTTATTCACAAAACTGGCAACCAAGACAACAATCTAATTCACAAAACTGGCAACCAAGACAACAATCTAATTACAGATAAGGTTATTGACACACAAAACAAAGGCAAGAGATTTTAAATTAAATAAATGGCAACATAGTTCACGTTACAATAAAAGGCAACAATGTAAAAAGTGTGATTGACACAGGAGCAGCTTTTTAGCTGCTGCTCAGTAAATTTACTAGTACTCAAATCTTTAAACTTTTATCTTAAACAAATTCAGCGAACAAGAGTTCAAGATGCTGTAGCACTAGGTGTTGGGGGTGAACACCATCCCATTTTAGGACTTATCCTTTTGCCTTTTACTATAGGAAATATTTCTTTTGTCTTTCGTTTTCATGTCTTCTCCAAAATGCAACAGAGTATGATTCTTTGATTTGATTTTCTTACTGAAAATGGAGCAAACATTGATTGTCCCACTAACACTCTGTTTATCCCAGAACCATACACTGATGAAAAACTTGTACATTCTGTAGAGTTAAACAATGGTTTAGCTCGTACAAAGAAACACATTCACATCAACGCATTACATCAAGTTGACGTTCCAGTCAAAGTGTCAAATTTAAGAAACCAAACAGCTCTTTTAGAACCCTTGCACACATTACCAAGTCAATCATTAGCTGGGGCAAAGTGCATTGTTCAACTTGATGACACCGGCAATTCTTATATGAGATTGATGAACCCTACAGAAAAAACTATTCATTTGCATGCCAGCTAACTTTATTGTTGCATCAGTTTCTGCCGTTGACTCTAAATCTATCACTTCTTTAACAGACACTCAAGTTGATAAGAAAACTCAGAATTTTAAATCTGATGGCCAGGGTGACATCTTAGACTTTGATTTCAGTGATTCAGATATGTCTGAAGATCAAAAAACTATTCTCCAAGCATTTCTTTCTAAAAATAGACAAGTTTTTGCCAAAGATTTAAGTGAACTAGGAAATACGAATCTATACAAACATACAATTGACCATGGTGATGCGCCACCAATACGAAAAAGATTTCACAGACAATCTCCACCAGTTCTAGAAGAAATGAACAAACAAATTGACAAAATGCTTGAACACGGTATCATAGAAGAGTCCACCAGTGAATGGGCTGCACCTGTAGGATTCCTCTCGTGATGGTGAAGGGCAGAAGCCACGTGCACCTACAACTTCGTCAGTAGTTACGAAGAAGAGGAAGCCCAGGTCCAAGTATACGCAACTAGAAGAAAAATGGAACGCAAAATTTGGAAACCTTAATAATAAGTTGGACAGTATGTTTGATTTTATTAAGGGACAGACAAGTACCGCAAATGGGGACAAAAATACGTCTGAAAGTGGAAATACACTGTCACAAAGACAGTCCAGTTCTACTCCTAGTCTGTCACAAAGACAGTCAGGTTCTTCTACAAGTCAGTCACAAAGACAGACACGTAGGTCTAGAGATTCTGATAGTGAATCTGCTGATGAACGTGTTGATGTAATGTCATTACAACCAGGTCAAAACGAAGTCTTGGGTTCTTTCACAGAGTCTGACAATGAAGGCTCTAATGATGAACATTTGTCAAGCAAAGCAAAAAAATGTTTGTTTGAAATTTTTGGGGAGGATGCCATTGCCAAGAAAACTGAGAAAAAAATTGGCATTACCATGGATGATTCTCAAAAAGAGGTTCTAATGGGTCACTGGCGTGCGCTCAAACCAAATTTAGTATCAGCCTTTGCTGAGGAAACTAAAGAACTTTTCCCTGTTGATGAGGAAACAGAAAAAATCCTACAGGTACCAACGTTAGATGATTTCATTGGAAATTGTTTAGTTAAAAGACATGGCAGTAAAGCCTCTTTTTCTAAAGGAAAGAATTTACATTCACAGCCTTACAAAATGCTTGAAAGAAGAGCATACAGAGGGCAGAAGGCAAGTTTTATGGGTATTGTCATTTGCATGTACATGCAATAGAGTCTGGGTAATTTATTAGAATTATTATCAGATGAAACACCAAACATTGACAAAGCAATTCCACGAAAGAGTTGGATCAAGCTGGTAGAGCAGGTGCTTTTCACCATATTATCAGACGTCAAATGTGTATGACAGATACATCCATGATTCGAGAGACATTTCAGACCTGCCTCTTACTGGAGAAGGTGTTTTTGGTGCTGCTTTAAAAGCGAGAAAAGACAAAGATAAAACTCTTGATGATTTGTTACCAGATATATTCCCAAAAGATAGGAAAAGAAAAACACTTTTGACAGATGATTCTAGAAAAGCTAAGAAGTCTACAATAGAGAACTCAGACCAGAACAAAGACAAGACTTCAGAGAATTTTCGTATCCCAAAAGTGTATTCCAACACAGGAAATAGAAATTTCATCAAAAAGACAGATGATGGAAAATTCTCCAAACCAGACACTGGTTACAAGAAGACTCCCTTTCCGGCTAGAGGAGGGAAGTCCTATAGAAAACGACAAGGTGAGAATAGTGTTGTTTCAGGAGATACCAGTAGGTGGTCGTCTTGTTCATTTTTTTCCAAAATGGGAAGAAATTACAAACGACAAATAGGTTTTGGCTATAATTCAAAATTGTTACAAACTAGAATTTTTACAAAAACCTCCCTTTTTAGGAGTCAAAAAGACATTTGTAAATGTCACAAATTTGGAACTTTTAAAAACAAGAAGTAAAAAATTTATTAGAAAAAGATGCTGTACAAATTGTGCACAAAACACATATTCAGACAGGTTTCTACAGCACACTTTTCTTAGTACAAAAAAAACGGGAAGTTGAGACCCGTTATAAATTTACGACCACTGAACCAGTATCTCAAGAAACAACACTTCAAAATGGATACAATGACCGAGGTCTTAAATCTAGTCAAGAAAGGAGACTGGGCTTGTTCTCTCGATTTACAAGATGCTTATTTACATGTACCAATCTTTCCAAAACATCGAAAATACCTAAGGTTTGCAATAGACGAAACAGTGTATCAGTTCAAAGTACTATGTTTCGGTCCAACAAGCTCACCTCGGGTATTTACAAAGATAGTCTCAGTGGTGGCAGCACACCTGAGAAAACAAGGGATAAGATTAGCAGTATACCTAGACGACTGGCTTATAGTCGATCAACAAAAATCCGTACTTGTAAAAAATCGAGATACAACCATCACTCTCCTTACTTCTCTAGGTTTTATAATAAACACAGAAAAGTCAGATTTAATTCCAACACAAACAATAACATATATAGGAGGATTATTCAGACTAGATCTAGGACTAGTGTATCCAACTCCAGAGAGAATCAAAAATTTGAAAATAACAATAATTCAGTTAATGAAAGGTCAGATATCAGCAAGACATTATTTGAAAGTTCTGGGCGTAATAGCATCATGCCTAGAATTGATTCCCAACAGTCGTCTGTTCATGAGACCAATTCAAATGCGCTTGTTACAAGTTTAGAGACCCTCCAAAATGAGTCTAGAATATCAAATCCCATGTACACAAGAGCTGAAAGCTCATCTAGCATGGTGGTTGTGTCAAGCAAATACAATGAAAGGGCGGTCTCTATTTCAGAAGTCAACAAGTGTAACAATCACAACAGATGCCTCAATGACAGATTGGGGGGGGGGGGGGCATTTAGGGACCCGAACAGTACAGGGTCTGTGGTCGACAAATCAATTGGAATTGCTCAATCACATAAACAATCTGGAGTTGGAAGCAGTATTCCTAACAGTCAAACATTTCCTTCCTATCTTAACAAACAAACATGTACTAATTCGTTCAGACAATACAACAGTAGTACAGTACATAAACAAACAAGGGGGACAAACTCGATTCAGCTTTACAGTCAGACGTGGAATCTCTGGAATATGGTTTTGACAAACAAAATTGTAATCAAAGACCCCACATTGCGGGGGTAAAAAATATTCTAGCAGATCAACTAAGCAGGATCAAAGTGAAACCAACAGAATAGTCTCTGAACAAGGCAATATTAAACAAAAATTTTCTGGAATGGGGGTCACCAACAATAGACCTTTTTGCCTCGGCTCAGAATCGCAAGTGTCCAGTGTTCTGTGCTTGGGATCAAGATCCAACAGCACTGACACAGGATGCTCTATCAATCGGATGGGATAGGATGTTTGCTTATGCTTACCCACCTCTATCTTTAATTCCGAAAGTGTTGCAACACATGATAGATTATCAATGCGAAATGATTCTGATAGCTCCCTTTTGGCCAAAACAATGGTGGTATCCACAGCTAATACAGTTACTGATAGCACAACCCCTTCTATTACCTCAATGGGAAAATCTATTAGAACAAGGTCAGGGAAGATTAAGAATATTTCATCCAAACCCAGAGATATTCAGCCTGACTGCATGGCGATTATCGACAAACAATTTGAAACAAAAGGCTTTTCAGAAAACACTAGAAAATTATTGTCCGCGTCATGGAGAGCTGGTACACACAAAGACTACAAATGTAAATTTAGACAATTCAGTAGCTGGTGTGATCAACGGAAAATTGATCCATATGTTGCAACTTTAGAGGAGTGTGCAAATTTTTTAGCATCCTTATTTGATAAGGGGTTAAAATATAGAACAATTGCGGGTTACAGGTCAATGTTGTCTTCTGTGTTAGCTCCTGTTGATAAAACACCGGTGGGACAACATCCTTACATTATCAGGCTTTTAAGAGGGGTATTTAACAGTAGACCTCATGAGCGTAAATTACTGCCAGAGTGGGATTTACCACTTGTTCTGGACATGTTTAAGAAACCTCCTTTTGCTTCAATGAAATTTGCTAGCCTTAAACATCTTACTTGGAAAACAGCGTTTTTAATAGCTATTACAAGTTTTCGAAGGTGTAGTGACTTACAATCTTTAAAATTGGGCGAAGGCTCTGTAAATATTCAAGAAAAAGGAGTTACTTTCTTGAGACATGGTTTAGCTAAACAAGATAGAGCTAATCATGACAATTCAAAAATTTTCATACCTGCTTTTCCAGAGAGTAAATTACTAGATCCTAAAAGAACTCTTTACATGTATCTGCAAAGAACAGATAAACTGAGACAAAATGGGGAAAACAAGAATTTAAATTGTTTTTATCAACTTAAAAGCCTCACAAACCAGTAACAGCTCAAACTATATCACATTGGATAGTGAAAACTATCAAGATGGCTTACAAACAGAATAAAAAGCAAATCGGCAAAGTAAGAGGTCATTCTACTAGATCAGTTGGACCATCATGGGCACTTTTTAAAGGAGCCAGTATGAAAAATGTGTGGGGTAGTGGTGATTGTGCAAAATCCACAACTTTTACTAAGTTTTATTTAAAAGATGTTAATGTAAATTTTTTAAATTTGTAGGATGAAGAATGAGTTCTTCTCGGCGAGCCGCTGAGGGAGTGTGTATATATGTTTTTTCGTTATGTGGGAATGGTGGTGGATTTTTAAATGCACATAGATGACAGTTTGCCTGAGGTTTTAAAACACAGGTTTTTAACGGCCAATCTGTATAATCAGATGATTTTCAACCATGTTGAAATATATAAACTTTTTGGAACTACATAGTAAGGGTATGTATTACCATGTATATTAAGTTGTATATATATATATTATATTGTATAGTTCAGGGTTTATGGGAAGAAGTACTGTAAAAAAACTTTTGGTCAAAACTTCCTACTACAAATGATTGCTTTGTAATCAAAAGAAATCCTTAAGTACATATGTCAAGTAAGTACCTTAATTTATGATATAAAATTCAAAAATTTGAACTCAAATTCAATATTTATGAATAAATTATACTTACCTGACATATGTACTACCCACCCTTCCTCCCTGGGAAGTTTTTAAGTTTTCTTAACGGGGTCTTTCAAGTCGCCGTGAGAAAACTGATAGTTCGTGGTAACCCGGATGTAGCATAACATCAGGTTCCCGCGCGTTTTGAACTTCCGGTCGAGTCTAATACCAACGAGATTGAAATCCTTAAAGGGGCACTAGCTGTCAAATTCATTGTTACCGATTTGACTCAAATTCTCATATTTGGTTTATAACAAGGTAAAACATTTATCCAAACTATCAAAAGTCTAAAATAAACAGTTTACAGAGCATGGGGTAGATAATATATAGGTTCGTTTCGTGTGTATTTTAGTCCAGACGCCATCTAATTAACTATCGATTTGACCTCAGATGACCATATAAGCGATGTAAACAAAAATAAAGATACGAATAGATCAAACCAACACGTGCAATTGGATTTTTATAGGTCTGTTTGATTTTATTTTATAGATTAAAAATAGATGTTTCTCATTGTTTTTAACCATATACGAATGATTTTATGTGCATCGAATTAGTAATCAAATGATTTACCGTAGTTTCACTTTCATTGTTGACATTATTTTTCTTTAAATAACCAGTACACGTACAATTTCATGCGTTGTCAATCTCTAGTTAGGGGTTAATTTGAAGTTCACATGAATACCGGTTAGAATGATGATGACGTTTTCACTTGCAAGTGAATCAGTCAAAAATTATGTTTAATCGCTTATTTCAACAAAATTAAAGGAAATTGATTGCTAAAAGCAAATTATTATTTGATTATTCCAATTTGATTAATGATTGATCTAAAAAAAATCATACTTTATTTTTTTATATATATCGTAGCTAGTGCTCCTTTAAAGTCATATGAAATCAGTGAGTGGTGAAAAATAATGTTTATCCAATTCTTGAACCAATGCATGTTTATATCATAAACTTAGAGCTCTGTGCACGATTTTGTCATTTTTTACGCAAATATATCGTATAATCGTCAATTTTTTTTCTCTCTGTCTGTTATGATTTAACAAATATGGCTGCTCATTAAATGCCGTGTTTTAAAGCCGAAGTTTACCGATTGTCACCTTATAGTAAATAAATGACAACAAGCATGGGTATTGAGCACGTGTTTAACATGTACAATCAGATAATTGTTTATTTTAATGACAGATCCATGCGTATTGCGATCGCCGGATTTTTACGAGGAGGGTTACGCTCAGGTCACTATGCATACGGAAAATACGTCGGCGAATTGCTTCCTGGAAGCAAGCAATTAAAAACAAATAAACTTCTTGTAAATGTGGACACACTAAAGAATTTTCCTCAGAAAAAAGTATATGTACATAAGTTGTATAATGAAAACTATCCATTTAGTTATAAAAAACATATGCATGATTTTTTTTAATTTGAGGTTTCTTATGACTTTAAGTACATATGTCAGGTAAGTATAATTTATTCATAAAATTTTAATTTGAGTTCAAATTTTTGAATTTTATTGAGCTTTTCAATGCTATCAATCAAACTTTTTTTTTTTTATATTTAACATTATAAAGTATAGAAAATCTGGATTCAGAATATATTTTTTTGTCATCTGCTTTTTTTTTTTTTAAACAGAATACTTTTTTCCCCATAAAATTAGGGATCAAAGTATTTCCCGACCCCTCCTCCCAACCTTTGATATACATGTTCTTTCCCTTAATGTTAGAAATCTGACGTTCCTTGTGGCAGCAAGTGTCATCATGGCAACAGTTCAAAATTAGGATTTAGATAGAAAATTAAGAATCATTTATTATAATTTCAATGTTTCACTTATTCACTCCATTCATATAATTGTAATAACTCAATAAATGTTTTTGATAATTTTTTGTTCAAAATAAACCCATATGGTCCAAATACATGTAAGGTTCATCTCGTACTAGACCGTATGAGTATACTCGTACGGTCCGACCGCGTACGGTCCAAATACTCATATGGTCTGGAACATATATAAAACAAAAACACTTGCTTTTGACTGTCCATCAGGTCATAAAATTGAAAAAAAAGGATTTTCCTTTTGTATTGTACATGTTCCATGTCTATGTTTAGTAAAACCTGATTCGATATTTATACCTGCAAAAATAGGATTGTGTAATAACAATATCAACACAGTTACTATAGTACATCCAGTTAATTTAGCACTCATTCAACACTTTTTCTCATCTGAAACGTGCAACTCAATATTAGGCGACACAATTTTACAGAACCAGCAGATACTACACTTCCAAACCTTCATTTTTACAACCATACTTTTAATTCAGTCATTGCACAAGACAATAATTTACACTTAAGCCTGAAAAGAATAGCACAAGCAGCAAAAGCAGACAGAAAAATATTTACCTCATTTTCAGAACCATTACTTGATGGTGACATAGATATTGATGATTCATGGTCAAACACAAATGAGATATGATCTCCCTGATATCGCTTGTGTTATTAATACTTTTGACGATAGCTTGCATTGTACTATTTAACAAAGTCCGTGCATTGACAACAGCACTCATACTATTACAAAAAGCTCCATCATCAGCTGCATTTGTGACACCACAAACACTACCAACATTCCATTACATGCAATCACCTATATCAACAACTCACAATTATGATTCATTATTATCCCCACAGTTACTTCAGTGGCCATCAATAGTGTTGGCAGCAATCACAATTATCTCATTTGTTGGAGTATTGCATTATCTATATAAACAAGTATGCACAAAACATCACACTAAACTCATACTTGAAATCAGCAATGGTTTAACATGCTTGACAATACCAGCTGTTAATTTACCTTTATGTCCATCAGATTGGAATATTGCAACACCAAATAACATAACAAACATGAGAATATCTGGTACTTTTTATACAAAACTACATGTTGAAATATCAGGCTGAAGCATAGTTAATGTACACACAAAACAAAAAATCAAGGTACCTGACACTTTTACAGTCAATCCAATTAAAGTCAAAATGTTGAAAAACATTTTTAAATCGCCATTCACATCATACATTTTAGTTTTACACAACAATTTTTTCAAGGTTGTTTAATGATTGCCATAGTTGTGTGAATTACCTCAATATGAAAACTAGTACGATACAATTCTTTCAGAAGATATATTCTCTCAGCAGTAACATACCCTCTGCCCATTCGTATGGTGTTTACATATTACAATTGATACTTTATTCTCGTGCTTGTTCATACTATACGGACTTCATATACAGGAGTGTGCTCCTTACGCAGAAACTGCTCCAATAAAGTTATGAGGAGGACAGATTAAAATTGACACTCCGTAAATTTTATGGACACCATCACGAATTGGTTGATCCATACGATGTGTCTTTGACCAAACTAGCTAAGGACATTTTTACCACATGGTAGATTGTGGTTTGTCATTACTTCGTATAATCTTTTAATTACCGAACGTGACTTATTCCCGATTGTGACTGTTTTGCTGAGTGTGAATTCGCATTACTATAAGACGTGTTACGGTACTTATCTATCCCAAATTCATGTATTTAGTTTGATGTTATATTTGTAATTCTCATCGGATTTTGTCAAATGTGTTGACGTCTTTTCTATTATATTCATGTGTTATGGTAAAGAAAATCAATAACCGCCTTCATTTATTAGATTTGATTTTGTTCAACGTAATCTGTACGATGTTTTACGTTTGAAGTTAGATTCAAAACAAACCGGAAATATCTATATAAATTAATATAGTTAATTGCTACCTCAGTTTGCTATTAATAAGTATTGCAATGTGCATTGTTATTAAATGTAATATCAGTATTTAGTTCAAATATAATCTTAAATCAATCCTAATTCCATCTTATTTTTGAGATATAATTTTAGTCATTCAAATGTGACGTCATTTTTGTGCTGTTTAAAAATTTCAAATGTGACGTAATTTTTGTGCCTTTTCACCACTTCGTATGTGACGTCACTTTTTTTCAGGTTTTGTTTTCTGTAATTAGTTAATACTTCAGTTTTAATATGTATATCTTTTATATTCATTTGATAAAATTTACTGTTTGCAATAGCATAAATTGTTCTAAATAATAAGGATGTTCTTATCCCAAGCAGAAAACCCTAGCCGCATTTGGCACAACCTTTTTGAACTGTTGATCCTCAGTGCTGTACAGCTTTGTACTTGTTTTGACTTTCGAACTTTTATTTCTGGGCGTCACTGGTAAGTCTTGTGTGGACGAGGCACGTTTCAGGCGTATTGAATTTTAAACCTGATGCCTTTTGTTAGCTATTATTCATGTGTTTCTTTGTCTAATATGGTCGTCTATTTATTTGTATTGTAGTCCTGTAATATTATGTTGTTATTTTAATGTTATATTTAACATTGCCATTAAAGTGCGAGGTGTGGCATGCCACAAAACCAGGTTCAACCCACCATTTTTTTCTTTAAAAATGTCCTGTACCAAGTCAGGAATATGGCCATTGTTATATTATAGTTCGTTTCTGTGTGTGTTACATTTTAGGCAGTGGCTATTCGTCCGGCTAGCCGGACAAATAGTCAAAAATGTCTATTCATCAGGCAAGCCGGACAAATAGCATTTTTACGGTTTTTCGCTATTTGTCCGGCCAAATATAATATAATGATGAAGATATAACATCGTGTTTTGAAGGTTTTGAATGAAGCACGGGTTGTTTTAAAATATATTGTCTTACCTCGTTTTGCGAAAAAAAACTAATTCTTATAAAAGCAAAAAAATACTATACATTTGATTCAGATTTTTTGTTATTCTAATATTCTAAAGGAACTTGGGTATTGGGGGGATGGGGGGGGGGGGGGGGGGGGCAAATATGATTCTCTCTTTTTTTTTTCTGCCTTTGAATTTCATGTAAGGTATATAGTCGGGCCTATGATTTCAAAAGATCCTGAATTTATAGTTTCTGTGACGTTTGGTTAAAGTAAGGTCCTCATATGATTATGCACGATTCTTCATTTAAATTGTTCGGCGATTTTTAATTCATATGAAATTTGAGAAGGGCAGGCACGTGTAACCTGTACCCAAAAGTAGGAAAGTGTTTTCAATAAGATTTTTTAGAAAAAAAAAATGTATGTTAGATCAAGGAATTGTATATTTAAATTTAAATATACAATTCCTTGATTAAATACAACAGAAAAAGGGGGGATACCCAAACCCTGGTGTCTTATTCCCAGTCCAGGCATATCAGTGTCATCAGTATTTTCATAGATCTGCGTTGCAGTATAACTAAAAAAAAATGCATCCAAGCAAGTTTGATATAGTATTTTTTCCGAATGCGTGTTGCCTCCATCAGGTAAATGGGGGTAAATCATCAATTTCACTTTAATTTCAGGCTTATGTATTCCTCACAGTTAACATGTATACGCTCGAATCACTCCTGTAGACAATTGTTTATAAAAGCAATCACAATCTCTCTTGTTTTCTCTATGACAGTCACATCTTTAAATATGAATCACGATCTCCAATTCTCAACACGTCCATTGCATATACGCGTGAGTGTTATCCGACACCGCGTGTGTTATCCGACACCTCATCCGGGACACTTTCCCCGTCACATGACACTTTTATTGACATTGAATATTTGCGCATCCGCAGACGGATGGCCGGACGAATAGAGATTTTTAACTATTCGTCCGGATAGCCGGACGAATAGACACTCCTTACATTTTAACGTTGTGTTTCCGTTGTGTCGTTCGTTTTCTCTTATATTTGAGTGTGAATTCACATTACGGTGTCAGACCACCAATTACTCCCTCCAATTTAGAACGTATACGTATGTAAAAGTAGTCCTACTCTGACACAAAATAGTGCCTTTGATGTCATTGTTTACCTAAACTAACCCACAAATTTGCAGAAATGAAACTTTTTGTGAAAGGGAAATATATTTAGACCATTTTGAGCCAAAATTCACTTGTCTATGAGTTTGCATTAAAAATTCAGGATTAATGCGCTACATAGTACACTAATTTAAGATTTCCAGAAAACCGGGAGTTATTTTTGTAGTACCTATCTTTTCAAGATCAGAAATTTGTTACAAGACTTTAAACATTGGTTGAAAATTGGCATGTAGAAAGGTGACACATGTACAATTCAGGATATACCTGGTTTCCTTGAAGTTAAACTTAAGGTAAAATATTTAGAAAGCTGTGAAAATTGCAAAATTTGGTTGAACAGATAGGGATTTTTAATTGGTGGTCTGACATCTTACTATAAGACGTGTCCCGGTACTTTTCTATCCCTATTCATGTATTTGGTTTTGATGTTATATTTGTTATTCTCATCGGATTTTGTCTAATGCTTAGTCCGTTTCTGTGTGTGTTACATTTTAATGTTGTGTCGTTGTTCTCTTTTTATATTTAATGCGTTTCCCTCAGTTTTAGTTTGAATTGTTACCCCGATTTTGTTTTTTGTCCATGGATTTACGAGTTTTGAACAGCGGTATACTACTGTTGCCTTTATTTATATACCTCTTTATTCAAATTTTACATTGTGTGACATAAAACATTAATATTTTAATTGTATGCATGTATGCTGAAAAAGGGCACAATATCCTATATTGTATGCATGTGACTTGTTGCAAATATGTATTTCAGAAGTGTATGTTGACTTGATCCCAGAGGGAAATTTTTAGAATTTGGATACTTTTTACTTTATTTCTTATGTTCTTTGAGGACAAAGAATATTTAATGACTTTTTCTTATAGATCTTTTACATAATTTTACTATAGTTTTAATAGAAATTAGTTATGATTTATTTAATAAATAAAGAGAAGTTCACTGTCGTCATGTCACCCAACTTTTATAAGTTAATTTTAAAAGAGATTATAAAAAATACCAGAATTCGACAAAGAATTAAAATAGCTATTATTTGACATTTTTCTACAAAAGATTCACAAAAGCTATAAATTAGAGTCTAATATATTATCTATTAGCGTTAGCAAATATTATGTAACCTTTGACAATATGTTGGATTATCATGTCCGGATTAAGACCACACTATCGTAGATTTGATGTGACATGGGACCAGTGAAAGTGTTTATGAGATATTTACCTTTGTGTACATAATTATTTTACCTAATTTGGCCTCGCCTGGAAATGAAACAAAACTTGTATTTTATGAAATTGTGGTCACTTGAACATGGACCAGCAATTAATAAAGATCTATTATTTTACAAAGAATTGGTTTTTAATTCCAGCTATTATAGCCATATATATCAACAAACAAACAAAAACGAACTATTCCACGTTTACATATAGAAGAAGAAGAAGATACTTTATTTCCATAAATTTTCATATATATAAGAACTAGTCACTTTCAGGACTTTTAAAGAATTACTATTAATGCAACTATTAATATTTAGTTGATTTTCACTACAACATGTAGGAAGTATATTTGATATCATATTTTATTATCAATAAAAGCTGTGGCCAGATATTGTCAATCCATATATGTATTTTGTTTTAAATGCACTTCCTGAAAAAAATGTTTTAACACATGACGCAATCAATTTACGTGAACATTTTAGAAATGTGGAGGATATCAGTCCGCAATCCACGGATCCTAAGAAAGTTTCTTGTAGGGTAAAGAAAGGGGGAAGATACGACTTTGGTAAGTTTTAGATTAATAACTTTTTTTTATCGTTTCTGTTAAATTTATTCACAATTTTTATTTAATTAGAGACGATTAAGACTTTGACAACATTTATTACAGGGGCGGATCCATCCATTTTAAAAGGGGAATCGCAACCCAGAGTAAAAGGAATACGCCACTGCAAATTGCGTACTTTCAAATCGGTGTATGAAAACATCTTGCATTACTGAATTGAGTTTGGATTAATTACGTTTGAATTTCTTACCCTCAATGATATGCTTAGGAAAAAGATGTAATCTATAATACTAAAATTACGAGGTCCAATTTGTCAGCCGTCATCACGTAAAAACGACGAATCGAAGAATTCAACTTTATATATAACTAATATAGTACAAAGGTGTAGATTAAAAATTACACCACTCCAGGCCCTTTTGTTTTCCACGTAATTAATATTGCCAATAATTAAGAAGTTCCGGGTCGAGTCCGATACCGATACCAATAGTATATTCACCTGTTACCGATTACCTTATCTGTACGTTCCACATCTGACAGGCGCACCACCAAACGGTGTATTCAGGATTGATATGCTATATAGTAATTACACGGGTCATAATCACAGGGTTGACACTACTTAATTGTCAAATTTTATTTATAACTAATATAGGACAATGCTGTTGATTAAAAAATACTCCATTCCAGGACCTTTTGTTTTCCAAATAATTAATATTATCAATAATTGATAAGTTCCAGTTCGACGGGTTCAAACAGAAAGATTTGAAAGCAGAGAAAACTGTGTATCTTATAATCGGCATGACTTTATCAGATGACAATACTAATACTAAAATAAGGCTTGCGCATAGTTCTATACTTTAATTCAGTCACGGACCCGCGATATCACGGGTGTGTTCTAGTATTATCTAAATTTAAAATGTTAAATAAACAGAAAATACGTTTCTCTTTCCAATCTTTTACTGGCCCCCACCCCACAAATTTATTTTTATCTACCGTATTAATTCTTAAGACACATCCATCTAAAAATGAAGTCTGATTGATCCCCAGCTACCCCCCCCCCCCCCCCCCCCCCCCTGTTTTTAAACAAACTAAAATGTGATCCTCATTAAATGCGATCCAAAAATAATTACTTTATTGGAATAGATATTCAAAAAGTCGTTATGAATTCCATTGAGTCTAAAACTAATCCAAATCAGATTTCTGTTATTCGGATATTCTTAGATACATTTCTTTTTTTGGCAGAAATCACCAAAATTTGTTTTAACTATCTTTCTGACTTTAAAACACTGATTTAAGATTTACGTTGTACACAACATATGATGAAATATTTTATGTCCCAGCTTAGATAAAATAAAAATGGAATAAGAAACCTTTCTTTTTTCGTATTTTGAAACTACGATTTTTGTACATGGTTTATTGGTCAATGTTTAGTTTTCTTGGTTAAGTCTATTTTTTAGAAACTGTAAGCAATAGGTCAAATATATTTTGTGTATTGAATGATTGTAAGGTGTACATGTATATTTTGTTTTTGGTTTATATGAATTTGACCTCATTTTCTTTTGATCATGTTAAGTTTACGTGAAAGTTGTAGTAAAGCTTTACATTTAGAACTATCAACATAATATCAATGATCAGTTAAGAAGGCGACACATTTCAGCATGTGCACTCTTGTTTTATAAAATTTCTGTATTACAGGTTTCACTTGACCTTGACCTCAATTTAAGAAATTAAGAGTATATATAATTCAATCATTGCTGCTTAATATGCAAGACATTTAAGTGTATCAACTCTTGTGTCTTACCATAATCTAAGTATTGAAGATTATGTTTTGTTTTGCAGGCAACAGATTGATGTAAAATGAGGGCAAGAGCAAGGCAGACGATATCAAATATCTTCTTCATTGTGGTGTTGGTTGTTGTTTTCTATACATTGTACTTCATGAAACCAACATGTATAAAATCAGATAATTATAATGGACAAACGCAAATTTCATCTGAAACTGGATTGTTAACTGCTGAACACACTGTTGGAAAAGTGATCACACGAAACGAAAAAGGATGGACAATTGACCATAAAATATGTAACCAAAACTACGATTTTGTACTTGCACATTTAAAAGACCCTCCTCACACACCTATATTTGTATATACCACTGAGGAAGATAAATGGGTATCTGGAAGTATAATAGCTCATGGTGCTTGGGAAGGAGGTCATGTTGCTAAAATTCATAATTACATGAAAAAGTTTCCACAAGCAGTGTTCCTTGATATTGGTGCTAATATTGGAATGTTTTCAGTCTCTATTGCTGCTCATGGATATAGAGTTATTTCAATTGATTGCCTAGAGGGAAATGTCATGCGCCTTTGTGCTTCAATGAAGGCCGCCAAATTGACAGACAAAATGACAGTTGTGTATAATGCCTTATCTCACACACATGAAAAGGTTTCATTGGGCAAGTACCATGGCAATGTAGGGGGAACTTATGTAAAGCAGGGGACACATAGTCATCAGAAAGGAACCGAATCGGTTAATTCAATTTTCCTTGATGATCTCTTAGAAATTTATAGTTTTGATCAAGTTGTCATAAAAATGGATGTAGAAACTTTTGAAGCTAATGTTTTGAAGGGAGGCTACAAATTTTTTGAACAAGTAAAAGTAGAAGCATTATTAATGGAATTTGTTGCACATAGAGAAAAAGAGAGTGGTAAATTCATTGCTGATTTCTTGCTATCTCATGGCTTGGAACCAAATGTTGCAGATAGCGTTAAAAACGATTATACAAAATGGGGCAATGAAGTATTATTTTTACGTAAAAGTAAAGTTGCTGCTACTGTTACAACAACTCTTCCAACAGTTGTTGTTGAAAATAAAAATAAAATTACGATCACTTCAAAAAATGAAGCTCTAGGAAAAGTCATATCATACTCTGGAAATAAATGGACATCAGATGAAAAGTTTTGTCCTACTGATACAAGTAGATTTGTTTCCACCAAATTAGGACGTCCCTATAATGTACCTATGTTTGTTTATACTATGAAAGAAGATCAGTGGGTTTCTGGGAGAATTATTCAAGGTGGAATTTGGGAAGAGGATCTTGTCAATAAAGTTTCAGTACAAATGGACAACTTTCCCAATGCTGTCTTCATAGATATAGGATCCAACATAGGAGTATTTTCATTGGCTGTAGCAAGTAAAGGGAGAACTGTTATCAGCATAGATTGTTTAAAAGGAAATGTTGAAAGGCTTTGTAATTCAATTAAATCTGCAGGTTTTGATAAGCGCATGACTATTGTTTATAATGCTCTTTCAAATGAAAGGAAGAATTTTTCTCTAGGAACTTACGAAGGCAATGTCGGAGGAACATATATAAAGGAACCAGCCAGTGGAGACAGCCTTATTAGCAGCATTTTACTTGATGACTTGGTACCACTTTTTGAACTAAAAGAAGTGGTTGTGAAGATGGACGTTGAAACACATGAAGCAAATGTTTTACATGGTGCTAAAAAGTTTTTTGACTCTGTAAAAGTACATTATTTCTTATTAGAATTTGTTTCTCATAAAGGTAAACCTAGTGGGAGTTTTATCAGCAATTTTTTTGACTCATATGGAATGGAACCAATACTACCGTCCACGTCACAGTTAGCAGACACATCCACATGGCCGAATGAAGTGGCATGGAGGAGGAAAAAAGAAGATAATACAAGGAATGAGGAAAAACTAACAGTCAGAGACACTGAAAAAAAAAAACATTCCACAGACTTTAGATGAATTTTCACATTCCAAAAAAATTACATCTGACCAAGAAACATTAGGGAAAGTAATATCACGATCATCATTTGTGCAACAATGGACTGAAGCTAATTTTTCTTGCCAAGCAAAATCTAATTTTGTGCGAGCAAATTTGAACCGTGATCGTAACACACCAATATATGTCTACACTCAAGAAGAGGATAAATGGGTTTCTGGTAGTATCATTAGGAATGGCAATTGGGAAGGTGACCTTGTCCAGCAAATTGCAGTCATTTTCAACGAATTTCCTGATGCAACATTTCTTGATATTGGAGCAAACGTAGGAATGTTTTCGCTGTCATTAGCAAAACATGGTAAAAGAGTGATTGCATTTGATTGTTTAAAAGGCAATGTTGAAAGATTGTGTGCGTCAATGAAAGCCAATGCTGGTTTTGAAAACCGAATGACAATTGTGTATAATGCATTATCAAACCAAAGAGAAAAAGTAACATTAGGTACTTATAGTGGTAACGTAGGTGGAACTTTTGTTAAAAAGATAACATCTAATACAGGAAATGTAGATAATACAGTCGATTCCATTCTATTGGATGATATATTAGAAATATTTAAATTTGATAATAAGGTTATTATAAAAATGGATGTTGAAACATTTGAATTGAAAATATTAGAGGGAGCTGATAAATTTTTTAGTACTGTTGAAGTTGAAGCTATATTGTTAGAATTTGTATCTCACAGAGGAAATAAATCTGGTACAGATATAATACAGTTTCTAGAAAAGCATAAACTTTTCCCTGTACTAGGCCCTGGAATGGATAGATACGACACTAATACATGGAAAAAAGGTGAGGTCATGTTCAGAAGAAAAAGCAGTTAAAAGATAAACCAAAATTATTTTTTATAGTATTTTATACTCTATGTGTATGAGAAGTAGTCTAGTCTTTTATACGCAGAGTATATCGAAAAAGGTTTTGTAATCTTGGGGTTTGGATAGTTATAAAATTTAAGTAACACTGAACTAGAACACACCCGTGATATCGCGGGTCCGTGACTGAATTAAAGTATATAACTATGCCTTATGGAGTGGTGCAATTTTTAATCAACACTATTGTCCTATATTACCTCTTTATAAAGTTGATTTTTTTATTTGTCGTTTTAACCGCATGACGGCTGACAAATTGGTCCTCGTTATTTTAGTATTATAGATATATAAATAAATTTAGTGTTTTTACTGTCTTCTGATTGGTTAAAATTATTAGTTTTATTTTCAATGTTATCAATTTTGATGGCGACACGCCCACTCTGACGTTGTGTATTCATACGCCAACATGTGTGTACTTTGTTATTGTTAATTTAAATAATATAAAAAGTTCTTTGAGCCTTATATTTGATAGAAATTTATTTATAATGAATGGCAATAATTTATTTTGGTTTTATTGAACCATAAAACTAATTTTTGACTCTTCACATTTTACATAATCCGCTTCGCGGATTATTCAATGTGAAGAGTCAAAAATTAGTTTTATGGTTCAATAAATTCAAAATAGATAATAGCCATTCATTAAATATAAACATTACAAACATGATATATGGTGATCTGATATTCTCATCAATATGTTTGAATATGGCTTTTTTTTAATCCTGATATAATTTGAATATTTTGCTAGAGTGGATGCAATCTTAAGAGATTGCTTATCCCATGCGACAAAGTAGCAGAAGGGATATGGTTACACATGCACAATAGTTATGCAAGAGAAAATGGTTATTATATTTTCCCAGTCATAATCAAGACAATTAGAATATTTGTTTTGAAGGACAACTTATTTTGTTGAAATAATTAATTTGATATGAAATTTTGCAAAAGATTTTAAAAATAATTACTGAAGCATTTACAAGTTTTTGTTAAAAGCAATATTTACAAAATCAGTTTCTGTATGTGAACTTAAGTTCACAAACAGCATTAATTAAGTAGTCTCACAAGTTTTCATCTTTGAACCAATTTTAACGGGACATTACACCCGAGGTGTGAATAGATAATCAGTATTAATATTTTTGTAATTTTTACAGAAGTGCAGTCTTTAAGCAGTCAAAGTGTATGAAATCTATAGCTTTATATTATTTGTTCACCTATTATATAGAAATTTTGAACATACATCAAATGTAACAGTATTTCTCTCAACTTGGTCAAGTATTGTGAAAGAGATCATTTCTGCTTTTAAAGTACATACTTTTAGCCGACTATTTGATATAAGTATTTTTCATTGTTGAAGGCTGTGCCTATAATTTCTTACATCCATTTTATTTTAACTTTGGTATATAGTTCTCATTGGCAATCATACCACATCTCTTTATTTTTAAAGTATTATTAAAATGGGACAGTATGCCTAGTATATGTTAATTTTTTCTTTTTATTTAAGGAATGACTGTAATATTTTTTCTGTCTATGAAGAAATAACATAAAAAATTTGGTGCACACTGTTAAATAACCCGCTACGCGCGTTATTCAGTGTGCACCAAATTTTTTATGTTATTTCTTCATAGACAGAAAAAATATTACAGTCATTTCTTATAATTTAATTCTAAATTCCATTTCAAACCGTAGAAAAACATGAAAAAACGTTGATGACGTCACGGTCACATGACTAAATTATGTCTATGGGCTGATAACAAAATAACGTCAGCCAATTAGAAGACGCATTACATCCAAAACTAAATTATTTCTTAATAAAATCAATTTTACCTTTTGTATTCATTTTATGTACCTATTACACCTATGCTGGCTCAAATAAAACAACGAATTCATGACCAAATTTTACAAGAACAGAATTCATATATTAGAGAATCATCAAAATTATCATTTTTTCGACATTTTTGTTTTTCAAATAAACGTGCACACTATGTTGACCAGTTGAATATGTTGAAAAATAGGGCACCTTTGGCAAAACTAAGGCTAAGTGCACACAATCTTGAAATTGAAAGAGGTAGATACATGCAAGTTAACAGAGAAGTGGTCGTTACATACAAACGTTCACCTAAATTGTCCCAGTCAATGGATGAATTTAATGTGTCAATCAATGGCCACAGCCACACTGTTTTGAATTTCATTCTATCAAAATTGTCCTATTTTAAAAATTAGGACAAACAATCCAAAACTGAGGATGAATATATCAAACTACTACTTAATAGCAAGTGTAGAAAAACACTTATATTAATATCATCTTTTATTAATCAATCATTTGAATTAAGGAAAAATGTCCATATAAATGAGTAATATGAACAATTTGAAGCTATAACATACAATATACTTATGTCAGTAGTCTATTCTTACAAATTAACCTATATATATTGATATATTTATAACTGCACATTTCATTGTTCGAAATGTGCCCAATGATATGCTATGTAGTATTGTTTAATTGCTGCATCATTACTATTTGTATACTTGTTGTATGGGCCGTTGCCAATTATTGTAATTGAGTTTGTGCCAATAAAATATTTTTTTTGTATTTTGCAATTTTCCATAAATAATTTACCAGGGGTGGATCCAACCATTTTAAAAGGGGGGTTCCAACTATATGTCCCCATTCAAATAAATTGATCGGCAAAAAAAGGGGGGGTTCAAATTCCCGGAACCCCCTCGCCCTGGATCCGTCAATCATTTACCCAATATAAAATTCACAAAAAAATATGCTTGGTAAATGCAGTAGATGCAAGTATCATCTTCAATTTACAGCATGATTTATTTTTCTTAAAGAAAGGTATTATATTTATTTCTTAACCTGTGTTGTAATTCTCTAATATGATTTTATATTTATGAAGATCTAAATGACATTTAGTATATTTATAATATTGATGATTATAATCAAATTAATATGTTTACCATTTTGAAAATAATAAAAATAACAATTACTATGTTTTCGCCTCTTGAAAAGTATATGAGAATTGTGAATGGGAGTCAATAGCCTTATATTTATTTAAAGATATGCCAAATTGTGATGAATATTTTATCAGAGACATACAATTGTGTTTATATATGTCTCTGATTATAAGAAAAATTACTTGCTGATTTTTTTGGAGTTAAAAACATGTACACTAACAGTCACTAAAAGTATAGATCATATCATTTTGAGTTCTGTGTATTTAATTACAAATATATTAAAGGAGCTTTTTCAAACATAAAACAGTACTTATTGTATACATTTTTGAATAACCCTTTGCCTTTTAGTGCTTAGACGGTTTATTGCAAACACCAATCAATCTACAGTGTAATTATTATTTGTTACCAGTCATATTTTGAAGTGCTATAAGACAGTTTGTGTTTATTTATTACTAAACATGCAGTGTGTGATGTTCTTGCCTGAATAAAATCATATTTGACATTCAATCAGGTCTATTTGCTAGTCATTCTGCATTCCCCAAATAAGCTTCTTTGATCTTTTACCTTGTGATTTTTAAAAGCTCAACACTTTCCAAGGGATCTTCACTTATATAAGACCTAGAATAGTTTGGCATAGACTTTCATCCAGATTACTTTGCCACAGGGAACTCTAGATTTCCTAAATATTGATAAAGGTGAAATATGTAGATTTAGAATTGTGTATTAACAAATAAGATCAGAAAGGTCCAAATCAAACAAAAAACTGTATAAAATCATTGTTTATAAAATTTGCTTGCATTATATTAAAGAACCGTGAATTTAAAATTTATAATGATTACGTGTATCCTGTCAACCCCTGAAAAAATAATGTCTGTTTGACTACTTCCGCGCGCGTAGATTTAAAGAAGAGATCTACTTATAACAAACGATAGGATTGTCATTTGCACTTGTTAATGTCCGCGTATTTACCCATATCCAACTAAGTTAGACATCACGTGACTTTTGTGACGTATTCTGGCCGCCATTTTGTATTATATTTCCCCATATAAAATGCATAGATGCTTCAATAAAATTTAATTTTCTCATAAACCTGACTAGTTTTCTAGGTTTTGCAAATCAATCCTTGATATTCAAACATATTTCTATCAAACAATGTTGATCCTAACAGTTAAATTTTTGATTAAAGTCGGTCATTTTAGACTTGTAAAAACATGCACTTTTTTCGTCATTTCTCCGTTGCCTCCATGCTAAATTACCGATACCCATGTCTACTTGTACAACAAATAAAGAAATTCCGTACATTAAAAACAAACTTTGCAAATCGATTAAGTATATTAAATCATATATCTGGCGAAAAATACTACTTAAAAGAGTTTAATGTCAAGTCAAAGTCGGTCAAATATCGATTTAAAAAATGGAATTTTTCGGGATTTTTCAAAATGGCGGATGATGAATATCCCATAATATGGAAATGTTGCATCAAATCAAGGATTTGTATAGTAAGACTTTCCTAGATTATATTAATATTTTCATGCAGAATCTCTGATGTTTCTGTTCTTTTCTTTGGTGATATTTGGATATGATTGATTTCAAAATTTCTCTTCAAAATATTTAAAGTGTGACACGGGAACATTAATTTGACAGATATCCAGGATATACTGTAACCAGAAAATAGTTTACAATAAAATTAAAATAGAATTTTTCTCTTCTTTTTTTAAAGGTGTTTTTCTGTATATTTTATCTTTCTTTAGAAATATATTTATACATCCCTTTTAGAACAAAAAATGTTTTCATCCATGAGAAAAAAAAAAACAATGCCCGAAAATTAATATAGATAAATATTCTATACCTTTAAAATTTCATCCCTTTACAGCAGGGATGGGGTAATTAAAAATGTAATGGTAATTGAGTGTAATGCATTACAATTTTCCATGTAATTGAATGTAATGTGTAATTGAGCATTTTTTTAATTACATGTAATGGTAATTTAATTAATTACAATGAAAAAAGCATGTAATGCTCAATTACTTTTGAATTACATTTCAATTACTTTTATGGTGTTAAAGATTAGGATTTGTATTTAACAATATAAACTTAAATTATATGTATTTTTTCAAATATTGATATCACATGCTTATTTAATGTATGAAGTCTGTAATTTATTCTGAAGTTTTTATATCATATATTTGACCTACAGACTATTTTTTTAATAGTTTTATAATTTAAAAAATGTGTAGGGGTTGTTCAGTTTTTAAGAAAGATCTTTTAACTATATAGATTGATAAGTAATTAATCACCTTGTTTAACAAAAACAAAAAAATGTGCCACTGTGTAACATCTTTCTTAGACAGTTCATTTAGAATTTAAAATCACTGCATACAATAATTTTGTCAAAATTTTCGTAAAACTTCCATTTTTTGATTGAGGAATATCTAGAACATTTATAAGCCCCTGTCGAAAGACTAATTACAATTGCTGTTTTCAGACTAGATGTCAAAACATTAAAATAACTAAATTAAATAATTATCAAATGCAACGCTTAAACTATGCTTACATGAATATTTTACACATGCATTATAGAATGAAATTCGAAACAGTGTGGCTGTGGCCATTGATTGACACATTAAATTCATCCATTGACTGGGACAATTTAGGTGAACGTTTGTATGTAACGACCAGTGCTCACTATGTACTTTTTAAAGACACTTAAACTATGGGGTCACCAAAGGTTCTCAACACCTTAATAAAGTTATTCGAAAAATTAATCAGAAATAACACGATGTTTTGATTTATATCAATTATATAAATCAAAACATAAAGGTTATTCCTGATTAATTTTTCGAATTATTTTATAATTAAAGGCGTTAAGAAACCTTTGGTGACCCCACAGTTTAAATGTCTATCGTAGGTACGTCGTGAACAGTGGTCGTTACAGACAAACGTTCACGTAAATTGTCCCAGTCAATGGATGAATTTAATGTGTCAATCAATGGCCACAGCCACACTGTTTTGAATTTCATTCTATATACATGTAAAATTTTGTTAAAAAATATCATGATCAAATGTAATGTATAATTTAATTAATTACATTAGTAAAGTAATTGTAATTTAATTAATTACATTTCAAAAATTGTGTAATGTGTAATTGATGTAATTGATCATTTTTGCAATGTAATGTGTAATTAATTAATTACATTCCAATGTAATTGACCCCAAGTCTGCTTTACAGAACAGGTGAACTCTGACTTTGGTTGTATTGTTACATAACAATATAGTGTCAGGTAGACGTGCAAACCAAAAGCAACCAGGTGACATTAAACATCCTGTGTGTACATGTATTACCAGAGTTTAAATTTTGCGATATACAAAAGTTTTCATAAATGTACAAATAAACTTTCTCTTAATTTCCCGTTTCAAATTAGAAGAAGTATCTATCATAATAAACTTTAAGAAAATATGAATATTATGAAAATGTCTTTAAAAAAATAATTTTTTGCTTAAAAGATTTTCAAATATTTTTATTTTTCCATAATTATTTTAAAGAAATATTATGATTCAAATTTTAATTCAAATGGATTTTTTTTAATTCTATAGGAAATTCAACGAGATTTCATTGCATATGATTATTTTTTTTTTAATTCAATGTTTTAAACTAAATCCAGGCATTCAATGAATCGATATAAAGTTTAACATTTGTAAAAAATATTTTATTGTTTACATTTCAACAGAGACTTATAATACGATTGCTCTGATTTCAACAATATTGTATGTATACCCTATAATATCTATCGACAGAGTTATCGGTCCTGGATAGGACTGATATAGTTGGGTATGATGTGTATAAATCAGTTAAAAACTCAAAACAAAAGTTACATAATGGAAATCTAGGCGAAAGCAATACATCAGAATGCCCTCACGGTCATCGTGATGTTAAACAATCAATATTTCAGATAATCGCTTTAAACATTTCTTTAATTTGTTTTTAAGGGTTTGAAATAAACTCCTCAAAGATACCAGGACTAAATTTTATATATACGCCAGACGCGCGTTTCGTCTACAAAAGACTCATCAGTGACGCTTTATCCAAAAAAGTTTAAAAAAAATGACAAATCAAGTACGAAGTTGAAGAGCATTGAGATCCAAAATTCCTAAAAGTGTTGCCAAATACAGCTAAGGTAATCTATGCCTGAGGTAGAAAAGCCTTAGTATTTCAAAAAATTCAAAATTTTGTGAACAGTTAATTTATAAATATAACAATATCAATGATAATTCATGTCAGCACAAAAAGTGCTGACTACTGGGCTTGTGATACCCTCGGGGAAATAAATCTCCACCAGCAGTGGCATCGACCGAGAATTAGCTTGGCCGTATTTTGCACAACTTTTTGGAATTTTGGATCCTCAATGCTCTCAACTTTGTACTGTTTGGCTTTATAACTATTTCGATATGCGCCAGTAAGCAGAGAAAACTATAACAAATGTGATCGTTAGAAAGGCACATTTAATAATGATCGTGAGGCGGTAAACAATAAAGGGAAATAACCCATCAATCATTCATGTATATATGACACATGGTGTAAAAGAGGGACGAAAGATACCAAAGGGACAGTCAAACTCATAAATGAGGCCCCTCATGGGGGGGGGGGGGTCCTAGTAATCACATAATCACCATTTTTTTGCCAATATAATCACATAATCATTAAATATTTGCTTATCTTTAGTAATCAAATAATCATAAACTAAAAATACAGTCCTAGGTAATCAAATAATCATGAAGTATTTGGCTTAATAATCAAATAATCATTAAAATAAACGGCCAAGTAATCACATAATCAAAAACCCCATGAGGGCCCTCATAAATCTAAAACAAACTGACAACGCTATGGCTAAAAATGAAAAAAGACAAACAGAAAAACAATAGTACACATGACACAACATAGAAAACTAAAGAATAAACAACACGAACCCCACCAAAAACTAGGGGTGATCTCAGGTGCTCCGGAAGGGTAAGCAGTGTAAGGGAGATAATACAAATCAATACATACATAAACAATTGGCGCAACTTCTTTTCTCCTTTAAAGTCTCTCTCTCTATATATATACAATTGTCAACTAATAATCTCTGTCATTGTAAAAACATGAATGAAAATAAATGTTATCAATATGCATAAACTAAACATATAACTATACGAAACAAAATAATACTGACATTTCTTTTCTCCTTTAAATTCTCTATATTTTTTCATCGAATCTGAGACTACTATAACACTATGTGTTATAGTAGTCTCAGATCGAATGCAATCAAATGAATGTATATATAAATATTGTTAAAGTAGTTAAACAAAAAATACTGTGCGTAAACATTGTATTAAACATAAAATGAGCAGTAAATGAAATATGACGTATCTTTAAGTTAACAACCCAATATTCATCATAGTCATCAGAATCAGACTCCTGATTGTATACGTTCTGAGAATATCTTGGATTTTGATGGACACTTATAGTGTTTAAAACTTTATAACATTCCGAAAGTTTTACTTTGTAGGACGAGGTGCGGATTTAATTACCTGAGAATTTTTTTGATGAAACACCAATCAGTCGCCATCACGCGCTACAACAAGGTACCGATCTCTCGATTGGGTCTTTGACCTGTCGGTATAAAGGTAAACCAAATCCCCTATAGTAATATCAGGGATCGGACGATCGGGTCGACTGCATTTAGAAATTTCGCTAAATCCGTGATTTTTATTGCGAGCCTCGTGCTGTGCGCGAATAAGGTTCATGTCAGAAATTGGCAATTGTTCATGAGTAAACTGACTTCTTTGAGTCCATAGTTCGCGAAAGGACAATCCGCGTTGGCGAAGCCTTGAAGTAAGTCTCATGGTAGCAATAACTAGTGTATTTTCAGATAGGGAGAATGATCGCGTTCCTCACGAAGTAACTCGTCTTCAAGCTCTTTCGTCTTTGATAAAGCATGTACTAGTATACGACGTTACAGTTTCTCTGACGACCAGGATGAGTTGACGGTTGCACGTAAGAACGTCGGCCACGTAAGATATGCCAACCAAGTCCGGTGGGTCTTCTGAAGACTGTTCGGAGGCTTTAGGAACCGTTTTAAAGCTGCCTTTGGCATATCTAAAGCGTAAAAGTGACGTTTTAAAACGAGGTTTAATTGGTGTTTTGACGGATGGTCCAACTTAATATGTAGAGCGGTGACGAGTCCGTCAAGAACGGTACGTGGAACAATGATCAATTCGTTGGGTGGAGCAAGAGGATCACAACGCCGAACAACTAACAAACCGTCTTTGGCGATTAATGCAACATTCAGGTAACGTTAGACATCTCTGATGTTTGTCAGTTTTTTGGAGGTTCGAGTACCTTGTTTTAAATGATCGTGAGTGCGCCGAAGATCAGGGCATTCTGATTGAATATTAATCCAGGCCGCGACCTTGTGGTGAAAGGTAGGCAAAATTCGTCATTGAGAACGTCTAGAATGCTTACGGCTCGTACGACAGAATCTTCGATACGCGATATAAAGCAACAGAACTGACAATTAGGCTATGTACAAAAGCGTTTCTGCTCCAAGTCGGATGGAATATTTGCACGACCGGATAAATGATTGACACTGACCTGGTATCGGCTTACAACTGAAAGAAACGATGTGACACGCGGACTGGCCGAAAATTCACCACGACATAGTTTTTCAAAGCCCTGTACGCATGGTTGACTGTCTGTCAACACATTAGCTGGCAGTTTTGACTGAATAATAAAGGGACTGAAATGTTTGACATTAGCGGCAATGGAAAGCGCTTCGATTTCACACGGTAGCCACAACACTTGATGTTTACGCAACTTAGCACTGAAAAATCCTGCTAAGGAAACTTTACCGTCACGATTAATATATAGGGTCGCTCTTATACTGCGTTCAGTGACAGATCCGTCTGTGACTATCCACAGTTGATCACTGCATTTAGGTAGCGTGATGGCTTTACGGGAGCTCAGAGACTTTTGGGCAAACTCGAAACATGATGTTCTCTTAGCATGTCGGACCAAATAATTTTGTCAGCTGATTCCATACCACTTATTTTCTCTTCTTATGGGGCTATTAAGTTGGAACAATTCGGTATGACGCTGCTTAGCATCTTGTACGCACCGATAAATGATCGAAGACCAAGCACAGTGTCTAGAACGAGACACGAGTGGTACTACTCTGTGTGCTAGCGGAAATTGAACCCTGTGACCAAATCCAACCTAGGATTGTTATCGATTTTGGGCAAATGACAGTTTTGCTAGGTGATAGGCAAACTCCTGGTTTTTGTAGCGACTGAAGAAAGCATTCCCAATTGTATAAAAGTTCCTCCGGGGTATTACCGACACAAAATAAGTCATCTGCCAACTTAGCTACGCAATCTTTTTGTAAGAAATCCCCAACTATACGAAACATTAGTTCTTCAAGAACCGTTTCGGAATCGGGCATCCCCATCGCACAACGTGTATATACGCGAACTCCACTGTAAGGGGTCGCGACTCCGCAATACTTCATCGAATCTTTTGCCAGCGGGATTTGGTAAAATGCGCTCGTAGGATCGGACTTGATTATATATTTCCACTGTGCGATCGTACGGAGTATGGAATCCACGTCGGGCATAAGAGAGGGTTGTGGCTTGCTATATCTGCCAACATCGGCAAATGCCGTTAATTACAAGTCAGAAACCACCGGAAGCTCTTTTGACAAGAAATGAACATGCATAAACAATCAATACAATACATCAGCGATGAGCGTCACTGGTGAGTCGTGTGTAGACGAAACGCGCGTCTGGCGTACTAAATTATCATCCTGGTACCTTTGATAACGGCTATTCTGACATGTTTGCGACACGTTTGAAATAAATGCAATTCATCTAATGCTTAAATATATATTTAGACATCCATGTAATTATAATCATTTAACATTTAACACAAAAACAAAAGTGCATTTAACATGTTTTAATACAAAAACAAAAGTGCAACACATGGTATTTTGGTACAAGAAATCAATTAATTCTTACACTTTTAAATGCCGGAATTAAAAAATACATGCAAGAGAAATCAATTCTGTTGACTCAGTAATGACATTTACACCGGATAGCGGTGCATTTCTTTCCAGTGGGTCTCAATAAACGACTCAGGCGCGTAGCAACCCGTACGCAATAACGCAGTTGCGTACACATCGAAAATTTGACAAAAATGAAAATATGGTAAATCTAGTTAGAATAAAACTTAAGTAATAGAATTAATTATAAAGTGTTATAAAAATATGTTTATTGTTAATAGTCACGTTCCGGAAACTAGTTTTCTCTTTACATTTTCGGGACCAGCATCGTGATTGTGCTGCTCATGCAAACAATTAATTAAAATAGCTGAGTCCTCGGGGTTTCAGAATACAAAAAGTGCGTCTACTATGCCTCCTTTCCCTGACATCTTTTCTGAAGATTTCAAAATGACTGATGAAATAAAACGTGATGTTCTATTAATAATTTTGAAACCTATTCGCCGGTTTTTTTTACGATCAACGTGTTTTTTACTTTTTTATTTTATGTTCGGTCGTGCAAGATGGGTGCCTCGTTCATTTAATTATACGTGTCTCGAGATTAAAAGTGCTTATTCTCCATGTGCAAAATTTAAAGTGCTTGTTTTCCTTGCTTTGTAAAAATAAAAGACTTGTTTTTGGAAGTTGATAAAAAGAACTCAGATTTAGTTTTGAAGCTTTTCCTTGTAGATTTTGGGACTTCAAAAGTATTTATATACAAATGTATAGTTAAAGGTTTCCAAACTATGATGTTATAAACAAGGATTTATACCCGGGAATCTTTAAAATAACATATAATATGCATGTATGTCGGTCTGGACGACAACGATAGAACACTCTTTCAGTACCATGAGACGACTAAAGAAATAAAATGAAATTCATTCGTTTATCTGGGCTTGTTCTATTGAACATAATAATTTAAGTCTCAAGTGACCTAAAGCTTAAACTAAATCAACAGAACAATTTGTTTGACCTGTTTTTATTTGTGTTTAACCATGCGAAAGTCACTTGCCAGAATCATCCGCATCATCAATGTTGAGCCGCGGGTGGGCATTATTTCGAGAAGAAGAAGAAGGGACTAGATTAAACTTATCGGATGTTGTAATGGACATGTTGACTTTAAACAAAACTTTCTGTTATATTTGGGTTGTCTTACACATTAGTTCGTCATATATATACACTAGATCTATGTAGAATCTACAGGGATGGCAGATCCGCCATTCATACTAGCTACGGTAAGATATAAAAGAAGTGAATTCCCAACCCTGGAAAAAAAGGGGTGGGGTCCAACGATATGTCGCAACAAAGAAAAAGTGATATGTTGTATGTCCTGAATAGTTCAAATGGTGCTGCTGACTGCAGATTCCAAACAAAGGTCTATGGTCAGCTTTTCAAAAAAGCTGATACTTGTTTACATTTCATTAGTTTCATTCCCCTTTCTTTGTTGTCACTTCTGGATGAAAGAAACAACCCGGATAATTTATCTGTACACCCTTAAATCTAATGCCTGTTACTTGACAGCTCCCTAATATTCAATATAGGTTTGTTTAGAATATATAATCTCTCATACATGTTGCCAGATAAAGAAAAGAGAAGAACCACGGTTACTATATGAATTGAAAGTCACTCCAAAATTATCCAGACCAAAGCAACTGTAATAATTTGTGTTTGCCATCATTTGCTAAGTTTGGGTTAATTAAATTATATTGATGAAATAAAGATAAAATCTTAGTCTTCCAAATTGATTTTGTCAGTCACAATTCAAAGAAAAGAAATTTTCATGATCATGGATCACGAAAATATAAAAAAAAAAATGTGTGAAATCTTCACAATTCTTGCATTTTGGTTAAATTTTAGACGGTTTCCGTGTAAAACGAAAGTTGCCGCATTCGTGTTCATCCAAAATATTGAAATGTAAGTTGTATTTAATGATAATACTTAACATATATAAAGGTTGTGGATGAACACAGATGCGGCCACTTTCATTTTTGACAAAAACCATCTTAAAAGTGACACTTTTTGGCATATTTGGTAGATTTTTCATATTTGAGCTTGAATCGGTGCGTTTTTAATGACTAAATTGGTTAAAATCTTTCACATCAATTAATTAAATCAAATGAAATAGACACTTGAGTGTTTAAAAAGTGGTCAACATCTTTCGTCAGATGAACCTTAAATTTGAGGCCAAAATCGGTCCTTACCGGACCTACTCCTTTCACCCCTTATTTAACCTGTGTACAAGCTTTAGTAACCATGTAACCTCAAGTTTACAAAATATTTTATAGAAACCCCAAATAAAAGAATAATGGTGCTTTGAAATACCCAAGACATATGACACAGAAATGTTTTACTGCAGTAAAATATAGGATTAATTACCTATAACCATGATAACTGTCAAATTCAAGGGAATATTTTTTTTATACCCCTGCTTTGAAAAAGGGGGTATACTGTTTTACAATGTACCTTTGTCTGTCCCTCCATCAGTCAGTCCGTCCCATGAATATTTTTCGTCACATTTTTCTCAGGAACTACAATACAAGGATTTCTGAAATTTGGTTTTCAGGGTTTATACATGTATTTAAGTCTTCAATACTGTGTGATGCTTTTTCAGATTCATCACTCGACATGTTCCTGTATACCGACCACTTGTTTGATTTTACACATGATAGCCAAGTTGAAAATTTTATATAAGTTGAAAAATACTAAAATATTACAAAGCAAACTGGGAAAATATAGAAGCAGACCTATTAAAACACAAGATGAGCTAACTGTTATGAATAATAGCAACAACATGAACAGTACATGTATGTACTATTAATGAAATGTGGGATTTATTTAAAAACAACATCACAAAATCAATAGATACAAATATCCCACATTAAAATGTTAACAGATAAAAATCGACTTCCCTAAGTGCACAACAAACTCAGAAAAATGATAAATAAAAAGAATAAATTGTACTCTGAAATGAAAAAGAACAAAAAAGCATATATATAAAATATGAAAAACTTTAACACCAAGTCCAACAAGAACAGAGATGTGCTATTGTACATACATAGAAAAAAATATCCTTGACCTTCCAACAAATGACCCTGACCAAAGTTACAGCAACCAATCAAAACCAAAAAAAACCTCTTTTCTTATTTCAAATCAATTAGAACTGACAATAGTGGATTTACTCCCCCAAAAAAAGAGGACCAATTAATAACTGATACAAAACAAAAGGCTAACATTTTAAATGAGCAATTCCAATAAGTCTTACCATCAAAACAGGGCCAAGTCCCCATCTAGTCATACCATCACTCACAATTACCACACCTGAGGGGGGTAGGAGGAGTCCTGATCCCAAAATCCTGGATTTAAAAACATGAAAACCTGAGGTCCCAAATTTAAAGAAATTTAAATCACCCATCTCGAAATTCGAAAAAAGAGTTCCTGGTTCACAAGCTTAAAAACACCCTATCCCGGAGTCCCAATAAAGCCCCCCCCCCCACCTGGCATACGAAAACTTTTACACAACATCAATTTGCACAAAGCCTATGGCCCAGACAACATCAGTGGCAGAATATTAAAACAACTTTTCCGGAAACTTATTTTCCAGAAATCACTTATCATGGTTGTATACCATCTGACTGGAAACAAGCAAATGTCGCACCAGCATACAAAAAAGGGGGAAAATACAAAACAGTTTTAAAACTACAAACCGATCTCTCACTAGTATCAATGCAATGGAACATGTCATAACAAACACTTTAATTAACCACTTAGAAAAAAAAACCTATTATACGACCTCCAGCACGGCTTCAGACACTCTAGATCATGTGAAACACAACTTCTATCTTATATACAAGAACTAGCTTCAAACTTAGACAATAACACCCAAACAGACTGTTTTGGACGTATCGATAATAAAGGCGAGTAAACACAAAAGCGTCTTAAATGTTTCGTATGCTTTACTAGAGTCTAAGATATACAAAGATTCACCGAAATTTTTCAAATGTGTAATATTTGACGTTGGACTAGGAAGGCTGATTAAACTCTGCATGTATGTTTGTACTATCTTGTGTGGTTGACCGAATCTTTGTTTCAGTACATGTAATGCTTGTCCGTAATTTGTGTTAGTTATTTGTAGACCTGCTATGCATTGGGTGGCTTCTCCGAACAGTTGAGATTTCAAATAATTAAATTTCTGTACATCGCTTAAAGACAGGTTATCGTGTACGGCAGCACTAAACGAATCCCAAAAGGGTTGCCATTCTAACATATTCCCGCCGAACGTTGGTAAATTTAATTTGGGAAGTTTGTGGTACATGCTGGAGTTTGAAAAAACGGACGCTGATGTATTTGCGTGCATGAAACTGGGCGGTGGCTGACTTTCTTGATGATTCGTGAAATTAATAAACTCGTGTGCATTTGGGTTTAGCAATGACTTACTTGACTGTTTGTCTGTGATTTCCGATTCCTTAATGATTTTTGAAAGTTTGGTTACAGCCATTTCTATGTCATACGTGTATCTGTCGGCTTCCTCTATTTCTTCGCTCACTTCCTCTTCTGATAATTCCTCCACAATCTTCTCGTTCAGTTGGTCGATCGTTTCCTGCTTCTTAGCAATAAGTCCTCGAATGGTAGAAAGTTCGCTAACGTCATATTCCTGCAAAAGTTCCTCGGATCTCGGTTCCACTTTCTTCAGCAACTTTGTAAGAACTCCCCGATGTCCAGCTCGTCTGGTCTTCATCTTTGTTGTCGCGGTACTCATCTTTTGTATTCTTCTGTTTTTGTCACGGCACCAATGTTTTGGACGTATTGATAATAAAGGCGAGTAAACACAAAAGCGTCTTAAATGTTTCGTATGCTTTACTAGAGTCTAAGATATACAAAGAGACGTCGTCAAGTGACGACGTTGCGGGCCTATTGTTACGTAAATGGCGGTAAAACGTTAAGCAAATAAAAGAGTATAAAATACTAAACTGAAACTATAACTAATTCACAACACAAACCTTATAACTATAGACTTTGCCAAAGCCTTTGACAAAGTCCCACACCAAAGACTCTTATACAAAGTACATTTCTATGGTATACAAAATGAAACACTTAACTGGATCTCTGCCTTTTTATCTAACGGCACACAAACAGTTGTCCTGGATGGAGAGTCATATCAGATGTTCTAGTTACTTCTGGTGCCCCATAGGGGCCAGAGGGTGATCTTATAATGACAGTTCGAATGGGATAACTATTTACATCCCAGCTGTTCTAGATTAAATGAAAAACCATTTACAATTCATAAAATCTAGTTTAGAACGCCACACAACCATTATAATATACTTTATATATTACTTTAAAATATATATCCTTTATGACTGCTGAACGATGTCTAAATATGAAACCATGTCAACTTGCCCCACTCTTGTTTACCAACTCGCCCCACTTTTAAAAAAGGGTAAAATCCAATTGAACAAACAGTCTGACAACTCACCTCATTGATGAAAAGGGTTAAAATCCCACTGAATAAAGGTCTGCCAACTTGCCCAACATATGAAAAATGATGAATTTATTTGTGACAACTTTTAAAAATTATTCCTGGTTATGTTGACTCATACATATTATAGGGCACTAGTGTTGTAAAGTAAATTGGTCACATAATATTATGAATGTAAAATTATTGATATATAATCACATACATGTAATTAATGTATGTTTCACATTATTAGGTTTTGAAATGCTGGAAAATGGGACCCAATTACCACATACATGTAATTAATGTATGTTTCACATTATTAGGTTTTGAAATGCTGGAAAATGGGACCTAATTATCACATACATGTAATTATGTATGTTTCACATTATTAGGTTTTGAAATGCTGGAAAATGGAAACCAATTATCACATACATGTAATTAATGTATGTTTCATATTTTTAGGTTTTGAAATGCTGGAGAATGGGAACCAGTTATCACATACATGTAATTAATGTATGTTTCATATTTGTAGGTTTTGAAATGCTGGAAAATGGGAACCAATTATCACATACATGTAATTCATGTATGTTTCACATTATTAGGTTTTGAAATACTGGAAAATGGGAACCAAGATAAAGAGCGCTGATGTCCAACCAAAGAAATCAAAAGTACTACCTGCATGGGAGACCTACTTCTATAATACAGTACACATATCTGTAGTAGCTTATATTCTGTACTGTGTTTATAGGGCATCAAATAGTAAGTAAATGTTGTGATACATGTATACAGTGGCGTATCCAGGGTGGTTCTGGGGGTTGGAACCCCCCATTTTTTTGGACCATCAATGCATTTGATTAGGGACATGTGATTAGAACACCCACCGCCCCCTCTTTGTCCTGGGTTGAGAACCCCCGCTTTTTAAAATGGCTGGATCCGCCCTGAGTATAGGCCACTTGAAAACTATTACACTTTTGTTGGTATCAATGTTAATGTAAGTGTGTTTCAGTCAGCAAGATTCAAAAGATGTGATGGGTATAAATCCAATGTTTTGAATTTGTGCGTTGCACTTACTCGAGTAACACAACAGTGCCATATCATATACTGCAGTATCATGATAATGAGCATCTGAGATTACCCCCAGTTTTTGGTGGAAATGTATGTATTTAAGTTGCAATATAATAAACAAATATATATAAAGACTTTCAACCAGAATCAATTAGAAATGCAACGTTCAACCCTTAGCAAGAATGAGTCAAATGCAAAAACTTATATGACCTGCAGACCCGATTAGAGATGTGGTGTGTGTGTGTAGTTTTAGTTCCATCTTATTGATATCAATTTTTTTCTTTTCAAATTATTAATGTTTTTTAGTGTTCCAAAATTATTATTTTTGAACTGAATAAATTTGAAATGTATTTTCTATGTTCTTTTATTTCAGCCAAGAAGGTAAATTCAATTTTGTTTATCCATTGAAAATTCTTTGTCTGTTTATTATGAAATTTATTTCTTAACTGAATATTATAATAGTGGTCAATGAAATCAAATTGCTTTTATAAGATACTGTTAAACATCACCTGAATTTATTTCTTTTCTATTCAAACTAAAACTTGTCTTGTCCTTGCGAATGAAGAAGGGAAGCTTACAATCATACCAGTGTCATTTTCAAGCATTAATATACTGTAGGCATGTTTCTGCTCACAAGATTGTATTCATGCAAGTTGTAAATGTGGATTCATTTATATTTCGTGGGTACCAAATTTTGTGGATTTGTGAAAAAGTTCATTGATATTGAGGTTTATGGTTTTGTTGAATTCTTCATACAAACCTATTTGAAACTTGTCATTCCCTGAACATTAGTTTCGTGGTTCACCTGAACCCTTTGTGGTTCACCTGAACCCACGAAATCAACAAAAATTGGTATCCAAAGAATAAAAATAAATCTACAGTATTTGTAAGAACTAAGAGGAATTTTTGACTTTCAAGCTTAGCATGGATTTTTAATTTGGTAATGCAAATCTGATACATAAGCATTTTTTTTCAAATTATAAAACATCACAAATTCTGAATTCACAGTAATTTACAGCTCATAAATGACTGAATTTATTGAAAAAATACTTTTAATTTTTATACGACCGCAAAAATTTTAATTTTTCGAAAATTTTTGGTCGTATATTGCTATCACGTTGGCATCGTCGTCTGCGTCGTCGTCATCCGAATACTTTTAGTTTTCACACTCTAACTTTAGTAAAAGTGAATAGAAATCTATGAAATTTTAACACAAGGTTTATGACCACAAAAGGAAGGTTGGGATTGATTTTGGGAGTTTTGATCCCAATATTTTAGGAATTAGGGGCCAAAAAGGGCCCAAATAAGCATTTTCTTGGTTTTCGCACAATAACTTAAGTTTAAGTAAATAGAAATCTATGAAATTTTGACACAAGGTTTATGACCACAAAAGAACGGTTGGGATTGATTTTGGGAGTTTTGGTTTCAACAGTTTAGGAATTAGGGGCCAAAAAAGGGCCCAAATAAGCATTATTCTTGGTTTTCGCACAATAACTTTAGTTTAAGTAAATAGAAATCAATGAATTTTAAACACAAGGTTTATGACCACAAAAGAAAGGTTGGTATTGATTTTGGGAGTTGAGGTCTGAACAGTTTAGGAATTAGGGGCCAAAAAGGGGCCCAAGTAAGCATTATTCTTGGTTTTCGCACAATAACTTTAGTTTAAGTAAATAGAAATCTATGAAATTTAAACACAAGGTTTATGACCACTAAAGGAAGGTTGGGTTTGATTTTGGGAGTTTTGGTCCCAACAGTTTAGGAATAAGGGGCCCAAAGGGTCCAAAATTGAACTTAGTTTGATTTCATCAAAAATTGAATAATTGGGGTTCTTTGATATGCCGAATCTAACTGTGTATGTAGATTCTTAATTTTTGGTCCCGTTTTCAAATTGGTCTACATTAGTGTCCAAAGGGTCTAAAATTAAACTTAGTTTGATTTTGACAAACATTGAATCCTTGGGGTTCCTTGATATGCTGAATCTAAAAATGTACTTAGATTTTTGATTATTGGCCCAGTTTTCAAGTTGGTCCAAATCGGGTCCAAATTAAACTTTGTTTGGTTTCATCAAAAATTGAATAATTGGGGTTCTTTGATATGCCAAATCTTACTGTGTATGTAGATTCTTAATTTTTAGTCCCGTTTTCAAATTGGTCTACATTAAAGTCCAAAGGGTCCAAAATTAAACTAAGTTTGATTTTAACAAAAATTGAATTCTTGAGCTTTTTTGATATGCTGAATCTAAACATGTACTTAGATTTTTGATTATGGGCCCAGTTTTCAAGTTGGTTCAAATCAGGATCCAAAATTATTATATTAAGTATTGTGCAATAGCAAGAAATTTTCAATTGGACAGTATTCAGCAATAGCAAGAAATCTTCAATTGCACAGTATTGTGCAATAGCAAGAAATTTTCAATTGCACAGTATTGCGCAATAGCAAGAAATCTTCAATTGCACAGTATTGTGCAATAGCAAGTATTTTCAATTGCACAGTATTGCGCAATAGCAAGAAATATCTAATTACACAATATTGTGCAATAGCAAGAAATTTTCAATTGATTGGAGTTATCTTTCTTTGTCCAGAATAGTAGTTGAATCAACTTAAATCATTGTTTTATACAATATACAATGTATATTCACTTTTACTACCAACTGATAAATTAAAACAATCTTTACCATTCAGTGATAACACGCACCTTTTGTTACATTTTAATATTTTATGATGTATTTAAATGAGTAGTTATTGTTGCAAACTCCATTAGAAATTTGAATTGAGATCAGTTTTGGAAAAAGGGAAAGGGGGATGTGAAAAAAAAATGGAGGGGGGTAAATTTTTCTCATTTCAGATTTCATAAATAAAAAGAAAATTTCTTCAAACATTTTTTTGAGAGGATTAATATTCAACAGCATAGTGAATTGCTCAAAGGAAAAAAAAGTATTTTAAGTTCATTAGACCACATTCATTCTGTGTCAACTATTTAATCACAATCCAAATTTAGAGCTGAATCCAGCTTGAATGTTGTGTCCATACTTGCCCCAACCGTTCAGGGTTCAACCTCGGCGGTCGTATAAAGCTGCGCCCTACGGAGCATCTGGTTATTTTATATTTTGCATGCATTACTAATAGCCTTAGGTATCAGAAGTGTTTTCACATATATTTTTAATTGATGAAATCGTGTCTTAATGGCATATACAATGTATTGGCTGGCTCAATATTGGTCATATTCTGAAATCTTGCTAATTTTCATTGCAGAGTATGATGGTCTTCTTAATGTATATGATTTTGAACCTGGGTGGTCTTTTATTGACAGGGAAAAGGTTTGTTGGTAGCTATAACCTACTTTTTTTTTTAAATGGAGAATGTCATAATTAATTTTATAGAATGAAATCAAGAGATGCTAACCATAATACAAAATGTTGTTGCATAATATTTTGAAGTCTCGCATGCCTCAAGATGAAACTTCAGCAAATTAGACAGATGATGTACAAACAAATAACGATATCTAATGATTCTAATCATATATATTTTCATATCACCTTGCATGCTTTTATTTTGAAATTATGTAATAAAAAAAACAAAGGATTATTGGTATCCTTCCATGACAAAAACAGTACATGCACATAAGAAAACTCACAAAAAGCAAAGGAACAGATGCACTTGACTCCACACTTAATCGACTAGGATTGGCTGATTTCCATCCGAAGGTTATATATTAATTCTCTCTGATCATTCTGGCTTCCTGGTTCTCTCTGATCATTCTGGCTTCCTGATTCTCTCTGAACATTCTGGCTTCCATTAAAAACTGACTACCATGAAATAACACAATAGTGTTGAAAGTGGTGTTATAATGTATGCTGTTTAATGTATGGATGTTTGTTTTAGGATATGTCCAACTATGAATGGAATTTTTTCTACAACTTATTTTGGATAATTATTCCATGGTATATTGCCTACATATCATTGGACTGGATAGCAGCACATCATCTTTCTGTGGTGAGTTAAAATATATATATACTGAGGATGTGAATGTGGGGAAAAAATGATTCAATGCTTCAAGTAACTATATGGTGAAGTAAGTTATAAAAGGCATAAAATAACAATATGTTAAAAATGACAAAAGAAAACTTAATGTCTGATTTAAGTTATTAGCATTAAAATAAAAACAGACAGCAACCAGTAACAACTACTTGATTGTAGGCTCCTGACTTGTGACAGGCACACAATAAATGTGACAGAGTTAACATGTATGTGTTTGAGAGTTATCACCCCTGTTATTTTGCCGTTTCAGAATCTAATGCATTCTGGGTAATATTTTCAAAAGCATACACCAAAACATTATGATTGGTTAAAAACTTACTAAACAATGAAAATTGAACCAATGGCATAACGTTATTTTCATTTTGGCGTACGAACAATGAGATCACCCATAGTCCTTTAGATTCTGAAAAGACGAATTAAACATGAGTGATTACTCCCTACAGTGAGGAATTGTATGATCTCATATGTAATAAATGAAGAGAAAAAAAATCAATATTTGTATATTATTTTGCTCTCATGTTGGTGAAGGACTTATTCCTGCATTCTTACGATGAAAAAAAAAAAACTGTAACATGATTTCCCTATGAAAATCAAATACGACAAATATTTTCGTGGAAATGATCAGCTAGAGTAAAACCATGATAGTGTGTGGGGAGGGGTGTCATGATAATCAAAAAAATATTTACGATCACTTTCATTTGTATTTTTAAATACCTTTATGGAAATTTTTTTCAATCCTCAGATGGTAGCAGCATCAACTTTGTGCAAACTCCTTATCAGTACATGTATATAGATTCTGACATTTTTTAACTTTCACCCAGTCTACAATTATTTTAATCTATGTTTTTCTCTATAATTTGAACAGATTCACAGAAGACAAACATGTTTGATATATTCCCTTATAGTTTTGACACACCTACTAGGATGGAAGTCATTAGTGCTGCTTTGTCTACATTCTGTTGTCATGTATCTGTTCAGCTTATTCAAGTCAAAAGTTTTAGTGTGGATACTTTCCATTGCTTTGATTTCAACATTAAATTTTGAACCATTTATATCATGGATGGTAAGTTTGTATTAATAATCAAAAATATTAAGAAGATGTGGCATGAGTGCCATTAGACAACTACCTATCCAAGTCACTATATGTCATAGTATGTCCTTAAACACATAGCCTTGGCTCACACCAAAAAGCAAGCTATAAATGACTAGTGTAAAACAATTCAAACAGAAAAACAAACTGTTTGATCTATATAAAAAAAAACAAAAAACCCAGAAACACTAATGAATCACATCAACGAATGACAACCACTGAACAAAACTGTTTTCAAGAAAATGGAAGCCATATAAAATATATATCATAATAATCATACATGTATTTTATAAATAATTGAAGAAAGAAAAATAACAATGATTCAGATTTAATAATGAAATATTATAAAGTAAACCAAGCTATTTATTTTTTTAAATTGCACAAGCAAAATCCTGATGTAATAGGGATTTTATGTATTTGCAGACTAGAACAAATCTGATGCTAAAATATTATTTTTTACATGCAACACACACTTGAATCAGGGATCAACATTAAGTATCGTGGATAGGTTCTTTTCAAGATGGTGAGATTTAACGGTCTACTTACTGGCAGGGTTCATTTTACCTTGACATCATTTTATGGTTTATTTGACAGGATTGAGTTGTTGTGATTAGGACTGTTTCACACATACTATAAGAAATGGGTAAAGATTTTTATTATAGAATTTAATCATGGTCAGTAAAGCAGCTAGTTATACCATTTCAGTATGGACACCCAGTTGCTATGTTTATGGTCTTGATATATATATAAAGGACCTTATTTTAGTTGTCCTCAGTTTTTATTTTTTAAGTCCAGTTTCAACATTTATCCCCTTTGAATTCTTTTTGAAAAAACACTGCTTGCTGTTTTTCAGCAATGAAACTTATTTTAAGCTATGGATAGATGGGATTGATAATCACCAATTTTATAAAGATCCATGCCCACAATAGAATTGTCCAGCAATTTTCTCTCTCATGTACATTATTGTGTAAAGCACATTTCTATTGTCTGTCAAACATCGATGCCAACGTTTGGTGTTAGTATACACTAAATTTACTTTAAATGTTAGCATGGTTTAGTAGTACTTATAAAATACTATTAAAAAAAATCATAACCAGTTTCAGCCTCTTATATACTTTTGCTTAACAATTTATCATTTTCAGAGGTTATTGAATCCTGAAGACTATGATGGGAAATCTTACTACATTTTAATGTTTACATTAGCACTGACACATCTACGGTATACCAGTTTTTGTCTGGAACATGTAGAGCATGTCACTGGTACCAGTTCTCTCCAACAAGACACTGACACAGATAAACTGTATATGGAAATTGAAACGGAGATAAAGGACAAACAGACAGATGAAATGAAGTTTTCTCTAATGGATGCCTTTGTTTACATATTTTATTTCCCATTGTTTTTCTGTGGACCAATTATTACTTATGATGAATTTTCTAAGCAGGTATATAGTCGCATTATGTAAATTGACAAAAATTACAAAATATAATTTAAGGATTTACATGCACATAAAAAATCTGTTATTTACTAAGGTTCCAGGTGCAATTATACATACAGATATATATTTCTTTTTCTTGTCTCTCTATCTACCCTAACACATTTTATGGAAATATTTTGAACTGTTTAAATGCAAAAATTTCCCTTTTAGTCCATGTAAAATATTTTTCAAAATAATAACATTATTATAGATATGTAACTAGTATTATATGTATAATTTTGTACTTAAACAGTATTTTATAAACACATAATATATACAAAACTGAAAGTCACAAAACATTGATCTTTCAAGCACTTCTGTGTTTGTTTTTTACATACATACCAGTATAAAGAATTTTTTCAGTAGAAAATCTCCTACAGTTTACACTTGAAATTTCAAAAGAAACTTTGTAAACATCTCTTTATAACATGCACTGTTGTACAAGTCAAAGTTTTGTTCAAATCTGATAATCATTTTTACTACTGTCTTCTCTATCAGACATGAAGTTGGAATTGGGAAACCGTCTTATTTAAAAAAAAAACCATAGTTAGATCTTTTGAATGCAACATTTACAAAAAACTTCATTGATTTTCAGATGAATGAATCTGCACAGAAACCATTACAAGAAAAGCAGATGATATCTGTAGCATTCTTTGCTCTGAGAATGATATTCTGGGCATTCTTTAATGAGTTTATCCTACATTTCTTCTACTTCAATGCCCTACAACACAATCTGTCTGTTATTGAAGACATGGATCTATGGACATTATCTGGTATTGGTTACTGTCAAGGTCAATTCTTTATGATTAAATATACAGTTATGTTTGGTATACCATCTGTAGTGGCAAGGACATGTGGCATTGAGCCACCAGCAGGACCTAAATGTATAGGTCATATATATACATACTCAGATATGTGGAAGTAAGTCATTGTAATAGGATTTTTTTTTTATCATACTTCTATCTTGTTCATGAAATTAAAAACAAAATGCACCTCGTTTATTTGTTTTGTCAAGATTGCATGAAATTCAATCAAACCCTATATATGGACATAATATCTATATCTTACAAGGTTTATCACTACCTATGATAGTTGAAACAAAAAAGATTACACTTCAGTTCTCACAAGGCAGGGCCGTAACTAGGGTTTGAATTCAGGGAGGCAGGGGTTTGGGGGCCACCTATTGAGGCCCCTAAGGTAGGGGGGTTGAGGGCCGTTTTCCTTTGATTTCCTTACTTTAAGAAAACATTAGTATTGCTTGAACCTGGAAGCAATTTTTATGCAAAAACAAGCTGAGATTGCTGTTTGGGGTGAGCCAATGCTCCGCCTTGAAGGCCATACTTTGACCTATAATTATTAACACTAAATGCATTGTGACCGCGGATTTTTTTGTCTCAATAAAATCAGTGGCTAAAAATTACCTGTATTCCTTCGATTTCCTTACTTTAAGACTCATCATTAATGCTTGATCCTAAAAGTAAATTTTATGCAAACAATTATTATCTGTATTTAAAGATTTTTGAGAAATCAAACTAGTAAGTTAAGAAAAACATATATGAAGCAAGATCATAATTAGACCGCAAGATATTTTTTTTTATCGATAACCTTGAATTTCAATATTGTTGAAAGCTGAACAGACATGTATATAACTACAACCATGGACTTTCTATACTAGTATATACTTAGTATAGAAAGTCCCTGCTACAACAAATGGGAGTGTTAAACTACTAAGACATTGACCATAATGTTCTCGAACAATCAGGAGACGTAGTACAGTACTGTCTAACTATATAGACATGTTAAAAAAATGATCCAACAGCTGATTCAGCCGGTAACGAATTTCCGATATCATAAAAGATTCACAATATAAAGGGAACTTGTTCTGCTTAATTGAGTCCCTAAATAAATGTGAATAGTTCAGTTTTATTCAAAATTGTCGAAAGCAAAGTTTCATATGTGTTCTCGTACAACATAGAAAATACTGAATAACTGTCGGACGGCCAAACGAAAAAAATTTAAAACAAATACTGAAACGGTTCACAATTGATCAAAAATATATCAGATATATCACGTATCATTATAACACTGTTAAAACTGTAAACTTGTGTTGTTTACAATATAAATTCAAGTTCTTCAAGTACATATTGTCAATATTTCATTTTATTACTTCAAAAAAAAAAATTGGTGTAGAAAATTCAGGGGGGCAGTTGCCTCCCCTGCCTCTTCAGTAGCTACAGCCCTGCAAGCACTTTAACTTCAAAATATTATGAATATGCGACAGGAGAGGTGGAGTATATGTCAGTGAGACACCAATCCGATAATACACAATTCAAGAGGTATGGCACAGTCAAAAAAAGGCATTTAAAATACATAATTGATTAGACATTGTATACAATTTGTCAAAATCAAAAATGTCAAATAGTTGACAGGTTAAAAAAATTAATTGCTAATAGTATCATAGATATGAATTTTGCCTTTTGCTTATGGAATATCATGTTATTTACCCTCTTTGAAACCTGAATAACATATATTATGTCTTACAAACAATTTCCAAGAACACATATTTTTTTTTCAGAATTTTGCTTCCATTTTAATCCAATTTATAAATATTTCAGGTACTTTGATAGAGGAATGTATAGTTTTATAAAAAGGTTAGTGATGCAACCAGTGTGTGAGCATGCTACCATGAAATCACTTAGTCAAGATAATTTCAAAGAAATGCATAATGCAAAATATAAGACAATATTTGACATTCATACAACTTCTTAGAAAAAAAAATCTTTTTTAAACTGAACTGTATGATGGTTTTTTCTTAGACTTGTCATTATGGTCAAGATGAGCTTCAGAACTGAAGCAAGTAAGTCCTTGTGATGTATTTTGGTCTGCACATTGTCAGAAAATATAATTAGAACATAAGCGCTACTGTTTGACAGCTAGTTCAAGTAATGAAACATGAGATATTTTTTAAGTGAACATATTTTAAATAGAAACCATGAAAATTTGAAAAGAAATTGTAAAATAATAATTTACGGTAAATAGCTTCACAAGCACCATGTCAATGTGAACAATTCTTTTGAAACTTATAAATTGCAATCATGTTTTTATTTTTTAGATATATTTATTTACCATTAGGAGGTTCAGGAGCAAATATTATACAGAAGTTACTGTGTTCTTTAGGCTGTTTTATATTTGTGTATATTTGGCATGGTATAGAATACTATATATTTCTATGGACATTATTTAACTTTATTGGTATCTCACTGGAAACATTAGGATATTGGATAGACAAACAGACAGCTGTATGTAAATTTGTAAGTATATACAGATAATTTAAAATTTCTTTTCTACTATTCTTTCTTGCATCAGCATTTATTAAGTGTGCGGAGAGGTTGTAGAATGTATTAAGGGATTTTCCATTGGATTGAAACAGTTGAAAACAAGAATGTGTCCATAGTACACAGATGCCCTACACACTCTATCATTTTCTATGTTCAGTGGACCTTCAAATTGGGGTCAAAACTCTTATTTGGCATTTAAATTAGAAAGATCATATCATAGGGACATGTATACATGTACTAAGTATCAAATTAGACTTCAACTTTATCAAAAACTACCTTGTCCAAAAACTTCAACCTGAAGTGGGAAAGACGGACCAAAGAACGAACGAATGAATGGAGGCATAATGCCCTAATTGTGGCATAAAACAAACAATCTTTCTTTGAATTATAAACATTCAAATACAGGTAGAGTGAATAATGTGTTCTAATTTCAATTAGTTTGAAAACATGGAACATTACTGAGGTAAAATTCACCAGATTATTAACATGTGATAGTATTTGTAATGTTTTTATTTCAGAAAGATTCCATGCCTGGTATATACAGAAGAATGCAAGGTTTAGTTGTAGTACCATTGTTTGTTATGTCAGTATTTACTGCATTTTGTTTTTTTGGAGGAAGTGTTATCGGATACATGTATTTCCAGAAATTTATTGTAAAAGGTAAGTTTTATGATAATTAATTTACCAGTATAAATATCCAATCCCCCCTCTGACCCCTCACCCCCTTTCCCAATGAAGGTACACATTTGAAAGACCTCTTCATCCATTGAAAACCATTACCTGCCAGTGAGACAAAAAACATGTCCTTTTCACTAAATGGTGATAGAAGAAGAATTGAGTTTACACAATGAGATCATACATTCCGTAGGGGGCCACAAATATTTACTCTGTGGTTAAAGTTTTTAAATTTTTATTACTTTCTTAAACTATCCTTGATTTCTACCAAACTTGGACAGAAGCTGGTTTATGATCATTAGATAGTGTCCAGAAGTAAATTTTTGCAAATTTTTTTTTTCCGTATTTAACTTATAAATGTACTTAGTTTTTCTTCTAGTTAACATAACATGCAGTCTGCAGTTAAAGTTTTTTAAACATTTATTATTCATAAACTATCCTGGAATTTTACCAAATTGGACAGAAGCTTCTTACAATCAAAAGATAGTATCAAGAGAAATATTTTTATTGACTTTTCCCTCATTTTTGTTGAGTCTGCAATTAACAGCAAAAGTAGGCGAGACACTGGGTTCCACAGAACCCTTATGAATTTTTCATTCTCTTTGTTGCAATGTAGCCTTTTGCTCTTATGCAGCATAAAGTAAGCTGTAATCAATGAATAATTCTATTTGTATTGTATTTTAGTTAATTATTATATGCCATCCATCAGGGTATACAAGTGCATTTGAAATAAAGATTCTTAAAATTTTAAATATTTGCACTGAAAAGATTTAAGGTGGTACCTAACACTACAGGGAGATAACTCTGTAAAATCAGCAGAACGTTTTAATAACGTTGTGTTGTTAAGGGTATATTAAGCTTCTCAAGGATCAAAATAAGTTTTGGTCAGACTGCTATATAACCAGTGTATTTTTTCTGATTAAACGGTTGGTTCAAATTTTTTGAAATTTTTATATTTTTGTCAAAGGGCCAAAGAAAATACTTTGTCAAAATTTTAAGAAAATTAAACGAGCCAAATTAATTTTAGTTCAGGTGTTGGGTACCACCTTAATTGGATGTTATGGCTTCAGATTAAGACAGAGAAATTGTGAAGTGTTGCATACCATCGTTTATTATTGAATCTGCAACTAGTTCAGCTTTTTTCGATATAACATTCATCTGAAAAGGAACTTTTCTATCTGCTAAGTTTTTGTCAATAGTATGTTCATCTTGAAAGGAACTTTTCTATCAACTTTTCATTTACAGTTTTGTATTATCTTATTATAGTTTGTATCTATGTTTCAGGATGGTTGAAGTCATGGTCAATTGTCATAGTTGTAGTATATTGTTGTATGCAGTCAAGCATGGACATACACGATAGGCAAAAGATGAAGAAAAAGAGAGAGTGATCAGTAATATTAACTACACAAGTCTCACTACACAAAGTCTTCATGGAAAGGAAAATCATGAATTATCCAAAAAAGAATTACAGTTTGAGATTCTTATGACTTTTTCATACTTAATGTAGTTTTTTAGATGATTTTTTTTTAACTCTATGAAATGTAATGGAATGTAATGGGTTTTCAGCACAAAAAAGTCTAACTGAATCTCTTAGTCAATACAATGTATATGGCAAATTTGAATTAGTAGAAAATTGCTGTTATCATATAAACACATATCTATTCTTGAAATATAAATACATATAGGTTCTGCATACATGTTCCTGTAAACACTAGTAAGTAATAAGGCATGAACAGATATATTATATATTGCTATGCTATACTACTGCAGGTGTCAATAAAACAAAAAAGTGGCACTAAACTGGTGTTATTAATCAGTGAAACCATATAACTGGTACTCAGAAATCTGTGTAATTGAGGTGCTATTTAAAGCTTTTTAACAACTTGACTTAATGGGGTCAATTGCTGTTTGTTATCTTTAAACTAAAACTACTTAATAAAACAAGAAGATGTGGGGTATGATTGCCTATAAGTCAATGCTTCACTAGAGAGCAAATAATATTGAAGTTAACAACTTAGGTCACCCTACTACCTTCAACAATGATCAAAACCTATACAGCAAAGCCCCAAAAATGACAAATGTAAAACAATTCAACAAAAAACTAAGTAATTTTAACAAATTGGTCTAGAATGTTGGAGGTATACATTCTGTCATTTTTAGCTCATCTTGGCCGAAGGGCCAAGTGAGCTTTTCTCATCACTTGGTGTAAGTCGTCTTTGTCTGTTAACTTTTACAAAAATCTTCTCCTTGGAAAGAACTGGGCCAGATTTAACCATACTTGGCCACAATCCTTATTAGAGTATCAAGTTTAAAAAATGTGTCTGATGACTCTGCCCACTTACCAAGATGGCCTACATTGCTAAAAATAGAATATTGGGGTAAACACATTTTTTGGATTATAAATCTGAAACCACCGCATGTAGAACAAATCTGATGGGGGTAATATTGTTCATAAGGTGAAGATCTATCTGCTGTGAAATTTTCAGACAAATCAAACAACCTGTTTTTAGGTTGCTGACCCTGAATTGGTAATTTTAAGGAAATTTTGCCTTTTTTGGTTATTATCTTGAATATTCTTATAGATAGAGATAAACTGTGAACAGCAATAATGTTCAGCATAGTAAAATCTACAAATAAGTTTGCATGACCAAAATGGTCAGTTGACACTTTAAGGAGTTGTTGCCCTTTATAGTCAATTTTTAACAATTTGTCATTAATTTTTAGCTCACCTGGCCCGTAAATTTTTGTAATCTTTTATAAAAAATCTTCTCTGAAAATCCTGAGACAAATTTAACCAACTTGTCCACAATCATCATTAGGGTATCTAGTTTTAAAAATGTGTCTGATGACCTAGAACGCGAACCAAGATGGATGCCATGGCTAAAAATAGTACATATGGTAAAATGCAGTTTTTGGCTCGTATCTCTAAAACCAAAGCATTTTTAAAAAGCAAATCTGACTATGATTATGTTGTCTATAAGGTCAAGATCTATCTGCCCTGAAATTTTTAGACCAATAAGGCAACCTGTTTTTGGTTTATTATCTTCAATAATATTATAGAGATAAACTGTAAACAGCAATAATGTACAGCAAAGTAAGACCTACAAATAAGCCAACATGACCAAAATGTTTCAATTGACCCCTGAAGGAGTTATTGCCCTTTATTGTCACTTTTTAACAATTTTGTAAATTTTGTAAATTTTTGTAACTTTTTACAAAATATTTTCCTCTGTAACTACTGAGTCAAGTTCATTATAGATAGAGATAATTGTAAGCAGCAAGAATGTTCAGTAAAGTAAGATCTACAAACACATCACCATCACCCAAACACAAGTTTGTCATGAATCCATCTCACGGTGTCCTTTGTTAATAGAATGTAGGAAAAAAAGTCACAGGAAAAAAAGTCACGGAAAAAAAGTCACGGAAAAAAAGTCACAGGAAAAAAAGTCACAATTTATATTTTGTATGAAAACTGTCATATGATCTGCACTTATATATTGGTAATGACTTTTGTCTGTGTGTGGGTTTTTTTTCTGCTGTTCATGTGCAAGTATGGTTTTGTGTTTTTTGTACCCCATATCCTTTTGTTTTATTATAAAATTTAGAATGTAAATAGGGAATTTGCCAAAGAGACAACAACCCGACCATAGAACAGACAACAGCAGACGTTCACCAACAGGTCTTCAATGTCATTCAAAGGATTTTTTTTGTAATGTTACTGATACATGTTTTGTTGTAATTATTTTTGTTTCATGTGTTTTTACATTAGAAGCAAATTAGACAGCTTAGCATATGTTTCTACAAAAGCAAAAGAAAACCGGTACAAGCTCGTGAACTGATACAATGTTTTGTTGTAATAAGTTTTGTTTCATATCTTTCTTGAATGATGCTAGTTATAGACAGCTAAACGTATTTTCTACAAGTCTTATGCTCTTTTGCTTTGGAAATTACACTTAAAATCACAAAGCAAAAGAAAACCTGTACAAGCTCGTGTATTGATATATTAAAAAAGAAGATGTGGTACCCAACTGTCCACAAGAGACCAAAATGACCCAGAAATTAACAAATATAGATCACCTGTACAAGATCGTGTACTGATACATGTTGAAGTTCTTTTTGTTTCATATCTTTTTTTTTATGTATGACCTGTTGATATTGTGTTAAAGAAATAAATTAAGCAAAACATGTACCCCTGGTAGCAAAGTTTGGACCCGCCTTTGTTGCTCTTGATGACTTCCATATTTGATTTAATAACACTTGAAATTATTTTTTTCTTATATAGAAAAGTAAATGAAGTCATACATTTTCTTTAATTTGAGTCAAAGTTAGAAAGTCTGTGATATGGTTTGACCACATGTTATTGTGATTTTTGTTTTTCTATAGCTGTGTTTTTACCAATATCATGAGAATCCTTCAATTACATGTTAAACAAACAAAGCATCCCCATTAACAATTATTATGTTATTACAACATTTATTGACAGTGACTGTTGAGATTAATTAGTGGCTTCTTGTAGCACCTTTCCCTTTTTTGTAGACCTTTCACTTCCTCTTTTGGAAGGAAGCCCTACCCATGAATCAGTGGCGGATCCAGAAAAAAAATTGGGGGTGGTCCCAAATAAATATTGAATGGTATGATTATTTTTGACATTATGGAAGATCATGAATTTGGACAACACCATGCAATGCACATATTCCTAGGTAAAGGAATTTAAAGACATGTTAAACTGATTTTTATTTAAGACGCTTATATATATAGACAATATATTGCAATCTAAAATAGGAAAACATACATGTACATGCAACTGTCATCTGAATGAGGCAAGCTGTAAAAAAAGTTTAGCTAAAATGTTCCGAATCGGTAAAAATAGTTCTACGTAAAATTGTTCAAAATTTACTAATTTAACAAAGAGACGTTTATCAGGTCATTCAACATCATGCGTCGCGGGTGTTTCCTTGCAAAGTTATCTATAATTTGTTTTATGTTTAGTTCCAAACTGTAGTGCACATGCATCAACGCAAGTCCGTTTATTCGCGATTGTCCCATAATTGTTCTCATGTAGGTTTTTAAAAGTGATAACTCACTGTTGGATCGCTCACATTCGCAACTCGTCACCCCCATGGTAGCTATGATTTTTAAGATAACAGAAATATTTGGAAAGTCTGTTTTGTAACATACTTTCAGAGCACCGGCTACAGTTTCTGGTTTTGAAAGCATTGACTCGCAAGTCTTTTGCCACAAACGCAGTTCGGACGGCATTGCAGATGGACTCGGCAAATCAGTATGGTAAAAGTCTACAAAATGTTTAATTTCATCAAATGTTGCGCTTTGTACAAATGCCGGTACCAACTTCAGTGCTTGAATTGCTGTTGCTTTTGGGGGAAAGGGTTGGGGCTCACAGAGATAGATAAATAAATTTAATTCATTCATAATGGTTGTTTTTTTCAAAATGTACATAAATGAAATTTAAAACCGAGACTCCGTTAGTTGGACAATGCTATTATATATGGAAATTTCACTTAAAAATACAAAAATAATTTGTATTTACCTTTCAAAATAAGAAGTCAACTTCTTCATATTGACGAGCTGTTTTGACAATTTAATTAGATGTATACAGGTGAAACGCATTGATCCGTATTATATTCTATCATTGTGACACCTCTAGGTATCCAGGTAATCCATAACCAATTAGTGCGATGAAAGGATTAATCTTAAGTATTAATTTGTTAATTAGCTAGTTATTGAAAAAATAGACACTTAAAAAAAATTTGAGGTTCGTCATGGGGGTGGTCCGGTGCGCCGTGGGACCACCCCCTGGATCCGCCACTGAAGGTTATCTAGTTTAATAAATGTGTCCGATGACCCAGGATGCGACCAAGATGGCCGACATGGCTAAAAATAGAATATAGGGAAAATGCCATTTTTATACGAACGCAAAATTTTCGTCGTCGTCCGAAGACGGATGGTTTCCGGATAATAACTTTAGTATAAATATATAGAAATGAATTAAATTTTAACACAATGTTTATAACCACAAAACGAAGCTTGGGATTGATTTTTAGGGTTATTGTCCCTAAGGTATCGGAATTAGGGGCCCAAAGGGCCCAGAACAAGCATTTATCTAGTTTCAGGACAATAAGTTGTGTATAAGTATTTCAATTGCTCTGAAATTGTACCACAATGTTTAATATTATAATTAGAAGGTTGGGATTTATTTTAAGGGTTATGTGACAAACAGTCATGGAATAAAGGGCCAAAAAGGGGCCAACAACAAAATTATTTTACACTGTCACTTCTGGGTCAAGTTCATTATAGATAGAGTTTATTGTAAGCAGCAAGAAAGTTCAGTAAAGTAAGATCTTTAAAGACATGAACCCATCTGCGTCCTTTGTTAAATATGTACATAGACCAAGGTGAGCGACACAGGTTCTTTAGAGCCTCTAGTTGATACGTGTCATATGTGTGTCACCCAAATCAAAAAGAAATATAACTAAGTTTAAACTGGGATTTGTTTTTATATTCACATAACTGGTGTAAACATTTAGGTAATGTAAATATCTGGTCTGATGTCACATATTAGCTATTGTGTCATCAATAATATAAACATTTAAGAAAATTTAAAGAAATATGTTGTTGCTATGTGTATCAGTGACACGGAATGTCCTTGTTATCATCCTACTAAAATATTACTAGTAGTTCAACTTTTGAATCATTCAGAACCCTTTGTTTTATAGCTTCTCTATTAGTAGAACCACCCTTGCTATCGATGTAACAAGATATGAAATATAAAGACCGGAATGTTGTGTCAATCTTTTAAGGTGTATATACATACGTAGAAGTCCATTGCAAGTGTGCATCCAGTAATGGACTTCTGATACTAGTAACCAATATTGAAGTGCTGTGAGTTGTAAATGAATATTTAAGAAAAGTTGAAGTCCACATATTTGCCATAAAGGACTCATCTGCTTTAAGGTGTTCACATGAGTTTTATAGCTTATTATATATATAGTTGCATAGATATACGAAAGCTAAACAGATAAAACTAGCAAAAGGATATTTAATTATTTTCAATTGCAACCGTAGAAAATCGTGATTTGATATACACGGATTGGTATGAACTTATTTCGTATATGGAGGGAAGATTTGACGTGTTGTATGACATTTATTTCCATCTTATAGTTCACTTTTTCCTCTTTTTCTTTTGTAGCTGAAAAATGTCTTCTCTGTGTTTTGAAGTTACACCATGATATAATTATACATAATTATTGTCGAATGAATAAAATATCATGTGTATCCCATTTATTAAACTCCCATTCATTCAGTTTATTCGTGTCATTAGGTTTGAGATGGTGTGATTTCATAAAGTCGAGAACTTTTTCACCGAACTTGCTTTCTATAGGAGACTCCAGAAACTCCATTAAAATTGCTTCAACTCGAACTTGCTGAAAAAAGTTGAAAGCTCCAGTGAGGGCCTTAACTTCTGATAGTTCAATGTCCATTTTTATCACAGCTTGTTTAAAGTCGTAGATTTCTAATAAATCGTCCAGGGAAACGGTGTCGACAGTTGGTTTACCCAGTTGAGTTTTGACCAACCATGTCATTCCAATGTTCTGTTTTCCCGTCCTCAATGATACTTTCTGGTGTACGTTGGAAACAGCATTGTGAACAATTGTTAATTTATCTGTTAGCCCTCCGGCTTTCATGGACGAGCATATTCTTGCTGCATTGCCTATCTGACAATCAAATGCTATAACCCTGAATCCTAATGTGGCAAGTGTGATGGCAAACACGCCTACATTGGCTCCGATATCGAGAAACACAGCATTAGGAAAACGTTTCATGTAGTCAACAATTATAGCAACATTGGTAGTCTCTTGTCCTCCTCTGTTAATTACTGATTTTGAAACATATTGGTCAACCTCTTTAGTGTAAACATATATTGGTGTATTCGGTGGATATTTTAAATGAGCCAAAACGAAATCTTCACCATGTTGACATATATCATCAGCAATTCTCCAATGGGTTATATTTCGCGTTATGACTTTTCCAATAGTACTAGCATCTGTTAATTTGGATTTTTCCGTCAGACATTTTCTTTTATTTGTCAATTCCAGATATTTCCGGATTTTCATTATGTTATAAAAACCTAAGCTTATCATGTATGATACAATTAAAAATGTCAGCAAAGCCAAAAAACTTTTCTTCCTGAACATTTTACCTGTAAAAAAAGGTAGCATGTTATTCTGAGGTTTACATGTATAAATACTAGTATACTAAATCAAATATTATCTATGTAGTTCTCTGATCTGAGTGTGCTTGTGTTTGTTTGTATTGTGTTTTTGTCACGTAGTGTTGTCATTTTAGTGGCATTTTTAACATTGCTATATGAGCGGAGGTTTATCTAGCTATATAACCAGGTTCAATCCACCATTTTTTTTTCGGGCCTGCGACTTCTATCACAGAAAGCTAGACATATGAATATAAGAACGCTAGACATATGAATATAAGAAAGCTAGACATAGGAATATAGTGACCCTTAATATTTAAGCAGGTAGATGACCTTGGTGCTTCATAAATAGATGCCTTATTTTATGAAATTTTCGTCTGTCCTAAGACCTTTGTCCTTGGCCTCATTTTCATTGCTCGATGACCATTAAGGAAAGCTTTTTTGTTATGTAAATTTGTCTCTTTTGCTGAAAGGGTTTGGGTTACGGCTTACTATAAAAAAAAAAAATAGGATAACTATACTAGTATGTGCATACTTTGCAAGATCTTCAATTTTAATCTGAACTCGGCCTGATTTCATGAATCAGTGAACTAGGTTAAGTTTTCATATCAGATACTATAAGCAAGTGGGTCTAATATATTTGGTGTATAACAATATTGTAAGGTGTAAGTGTCAAACTGGTAGGTGTCATCTGACCTTGACCTCATTTTCATGGTTCAGTGGTTAAAGTTCAGTTTTTATATGTTTGGTCTGTTTTTCTAATACCGGTACTATGTGCAATAGGTCAACTTTATTGCTCAGTGTTAAGTTTTTGTGTTTTGGTCTGTTTTTAAACTATAAGCAATATGACCTTGACCTCATTTTCGTAAATCAATGGTCAAAATATTAAGTCGAAAAAACTTCTTAAAAACTATTAGCAAATAGGTTAACTATATTTAAAGCAGATTGTTAGGTGTACATATCTGGCTTGCATGGTTCATTATAGGATTAAACACATTTTTTCTAGAGGTTATTGATGTGTAAACCGGGGCGATTCGGACTTTTATGTTAAGTTTGTGAGTAAGAGCCCCGGTTTACACATCAATAACCTCTAGACAAAATGTGTTTAATCCTTATATTAATTCTTCAGCCAAACATTTTTTTTGTTGATGGCTACTATATATATTTACCATCAAAAGCACAATGGCAAATCGTAACTAAGGAGTACGCCGCCATCTTGACTTTCTAAAAACCATAAATGTCCGATAAAAACAACGGAATCTTAAACCTATGTAGCAGGAACAATTCTGCCTAAGATTCGGGGATGCGGACCACAGCTAATTCTAGTTTGTAAACTGATGTGTGAGGAAAACGACTGATGCCAAAAGTGATGCGCTATAATATATCTAAGTAAATGAAAACCAAAAATTGAAAACAATATATAATTTAATCAACAAAGTACTACTTTTATTAAGTAAAGCCAAAAGTGTATAGACTGAATGGAGCATTTAATCACTTCATATTAACCCGTACTAAGGAGGCATGTAGCAAATGCACTAATACTTGGTTGGAAAGCCTGGCTTTCCTTGGTTAAACAAAATGTCAGTCCTCAGAGGATTAATCATAATAATCTAAAACTAGTTATATAAAATATATAAATTTGTCACAGAAGGTAACCAAAAAATTTGCATCGATGCAAATATTAAACTTTACAATATAAATAAATATCTTTAACCAATGAATTAAAATAGCAAAAGCTATGTAATTTAACAAATATATATCCTTAATAAGTTTCATGTAAATTTATAAACAATGAAATACATCAAATATGAAATTTAGAGTTTTACCAAACGGAGCTAAAAATTAACTAATAACTCTGTCTGCTACACCTACCTCAAAAACTTCATTTTAATTAAACATTTTATCCGAATTTGAAGCGTACACGTAACGAAATAATCTTTCCTTGAAAATTTCCATTCGTATGACGTCGTGTTTTGCCATGACGTAAATTCGCGGAATTTTATTAAATTTAATTTTTGTACATTTTCGAAGCTTTAGTGCAATAAATTTATTTCTTTTTTTGTTATATATGCACTAGAATAGTCACAACTGTTATGCAATTCTTTTTTAATCTCAATTGGCTGAAAATCCCCGGATCACTGTAAGCTTGTGTATCGCGCATGAATAGATTACAAAAGTAGTTTCGGAAACATGGTTTATCGAAGTGTAAACTTAGAGAAAAATTCTAATTGACCAATCCAATTCAAGTATTTATAGATATGCAAATCATATAAGAATTATTGGCCAATGTTTCCTGGTTAAATTTATTTCTTAGAAACAGTTTAGCAAAATGATTGTAAGGTGTACATGTATTTCCGGTTTGGTTAAGATCTGACTTTTACTTCGTTTTCTTGGATCATTTATACCGTAGTTTAAGTGATACTTGTAGTAAAGCTTTATATTTAGGATTATCAACATAAAATAAATGGTAAGTAAACCAGGCGAAACATTTCAGCGTGTACACGTTTGTTCTTAGAATTTCCAGTACCAAGTCAGGACTATGGCAGTTGTTAGTTACCGTTTAGGCCGTTATCATTCTATGTATGTTGGCGTTTGCTTTTGTCGTAGTTCAGTCTTTCTGTTAATCCGTTGTTTTCTTATTAGTTGATGTGTTTCCTTCGGTTTTAGTTTGTTATCCGAATTTCTTTTAGCTTATGAATTATGACTTTTGAAGAGTGGTATACTACTGTTGCCTTTTTTTGTTTACAGCAATTGGTTTATCGGTATAATATATATATATATATGTGACTAAACTGTCACGTTATAAGACAGCAACCCAATGACATAGAATATCAAAAGAAATATTGAAGTCAATATATACTTACTACGTATTTATATACTGGCTTAGTTCCAAGTTTGACATTAAGGACACATAAATCATGGTATAAAAAGATATACCAGGGTTTTTGGTGATATAAAAAGCATTATGATGGGGAAATCTACAAACAAAAACTAGAAAGATAGGTCAAAGACAATTAGCGAAGCAAGAATACCGACATACTATTGGAAAGGGAGATTGATGGGTAATTTAGAAATCGCATTGCAAAAATTATAAACTTCTTTAATTTTTTATGATCAAAATCAAAACACAAATTGTCGTATTTAAAGGGGATATTTGTCATTAATTTGGCATCGAAAAAGACCAATAAAACCGGGTATAATTAATTTTAACAAAAATAAGTAGGACAAAATATGAAACAGAAGTCTCCATACCTGTTAAAATTTTCCCCTCACTCTCGTATGTGTATCTAAAAAAAAATCTCTTTAGCAAACGTTAAAAAAAATGTTAATTTTCAATTAGGACAATCTGTTCTGCGTGTTAATATTTTAATGATAATTCCAATAATTTGTATATTACTAAATACATTTTGATAATTTAAATAACGATTACTAGCCATTTTTGTTTCACCAAGGATAAACAGCTTGTATTGATGTACATGTTATTATCAATACATGTATAATTCTTATATCATTTGAATATCTTTAAATACTTGACTTGGATTGGTCAATTAGAATTTTTCTCTTGGTTTATACTTAGATAAACCATGTTTCCAAAACTACTTTTGTAATCTATTCATGCGCGATACATATTCTTGCAAGGATACTAGGATTTTCAGCAAATTGAGACTATAAAACAATTGCGTAACAGTTGTTTCTATTCAAAAGCATATATAACAAAAAGAAAAGAAAATAAATGCACTAAAGCTTCAAAAATGTATAAAAATAAAATTTAAATAAAGTTCCCAGCCAACCAGTCCTTGTTCATACTCTTAAGCCTGAAAGCAGATACTTATTTTTGGCTTGACACGACCTGTGATTGGAACTTATGACCTCCATAACTTCAGATAAGTACACATCTAAGATACTACCAAAACAGTTCTTGATTGATTAGAACACTTAAAGCAAACTGAACATTTTAAATTGAAATTTAAATGTAACATTCCTCATTATGACAGCACCATCTTTGCCGGTAAAGAATGAATCCCAAATTAGGAAAAAATCCTATTACTATATCGTAATAGATGCACAACTTTTAACATATTGTTTATGTGCAATCTTTCTGTGGAGTTTGGGGGATCCATGTTAAAATTTTGAATTTTCCTCGGAGTTCAGTATTTTTGTTATTTTACTTTTTCCCCCTTTCATAGAAGCAAAGTAAACAGTGACAAAATTTTCCTTCTAATCATTTTTAAAAGGAACAAGAGTCCACATGCTGAAATGTCTCGCCTTCTTTACTAATCATTGATATCATGTTGAAAGTCCTAAATATAAAGCTTCATTACAACTGTCACATAAACTTAACATTTACCAAGAAAACTAATCATTGACCAAACAACATGAAAAATAGGTCAAGGTCAGATGAGCCATGCCAGGCAGGCATGTACAGCTAACAATCCTTCCATACAAAAAATACAGTTGATCTATTGCTTATAATTTAAGAAAAACAGACCAAATCACAAAAAACTTAACACTGAGCAATAAACTGTGAAAATGAGGTCAAGGTAAAATAAAACCTGCGCGACTGATATATAGATAATAAAATATTTCCATACACCAAATATAGTTGACCTATTGCATATAGTATTGGAAAAAAAGACCAAAACTCAAAATCTTAACTTTGACCACTGAACCATGAAAATGAGGTCAAGGTCAGATGACACCTGCCAGTTGGACGTGTACACCGTAAGTACACCTTGCAATACTTCCATACACCGAATATACTAGACCTATTGCTTATAGTATCTGAGATATGGACTTGACCACCAAACTTAACCCTGTTCACTGATCCATGAAATAAGGTTGAGGTCAAATGAAAATTGTCAAACAGGGATGAGGACCTTGCAAGGTACGCACATACCAAATATAGTTATCCTATTACTTATAATAAGAGAAATTTAACATTACAAAAAATCTTAACCATGAAAATGAGGTCAAGGACATTGGACATGTGAATGACGGAAACTTTGTAGCATGAGGCAGCCATTTACAAAGTATGAAACATCCAGGTCTTTCACCTTCTAAAATATAAAGCTTTTAAGAAGTTAGCTAACGCTGCCGCCGCCGCCGGATCACTATCCCTATTTCGAGCTTTCTGCAATAAATTTGCAGGCTCGACAAAAACGGAAGGTGGCTGCAAGCAGTTGTTAACATTTGGAATAATGAATGGAGTGGATCTGTTTCTAGACCTGCTTTCACCATAAGTTACATAAGGTAAAGAAATGTGTAGAAAAAAACTTCCTTTACTAGCTACTAAAAGCATATTAATTACTATTGTAATTACATTCAAAAGGGGTGTTTTGAGTAGTATTTAGAATTGCCAAAGATGTCTCTGGGGTTGCAGATTACTGTCAATAACTGCATGCAAGTACTCCTTAGCTAATTTATGTTTATCATTGTCATTTTGCTTAGTTTCTTCTGAAACTTATTCTAATATCAGACTTGAACTTCTATTTCACAGTTTTACTGTGTGTGGTTTTTTTTTTATTTCACATTGGCTAGAGGAACAGTTATTAGTTATTAAAAGTACCAGGATTATAATTTAGTACGCCAGACGCGCGTTTCGTCTACATAAGACTCATCAGTGACGCTCATATCAAAATATTTATAAAGCCAAACAATTACAAAGTTGAAGAGCATTGAGGATCCAAAATTCCAAAAAGTTGTGCCTGGAATAAGAAAATCCTTAGTTTTTCGAAAAATTTGAACTTTTGTTAACATGAAATTTATAACAAATAAATGACCACTATTGATATTCATGTCAACACCGAAGTGTTGACTACTGGGCTGGTGATACCCTCGGGGACGAAACGTCCACCAGCAGTACAGCCCAGGGTTGAGATCTGTCAAAACATGTTTAACACTGCCTCAGTTTTGTCAGGAACCTCTAGCCTTTGTTAGTAATGTGTGATTTTTAAGTTTGGTTCATACATATGTTTTGGAGTAATTAAGATTGTTGACCTTTTCTTTAAATTGATATACATTAATGTTTTGGGGTCAGCCAAAGCATGCCTCTGTGTGCTGGCTTTTCTCGCGACATTGATGACTCATTTGTGGCTGTGGGGTGTTTTCGGCTCTTTGGTTGGATTGTTGCCTACATTACATTTCCTGTTTACATTCTCTATTCTAATTCATATTGCATTCAATTAGTTCTGCCATTTGAGTCTGACCAATTTTTCTCAAAGGTAAATACACTTTCTCATGGAATACTAATGTTGAAATAAGAAACAAAATTAAATAAATGCCTGTGCTTTAATATGATGCTAACATGTTTCATGAATCAATTTGCAAAATACATAATTAACAAATATAGTAAAGTAATGATGAAATCACTTGAATAAAATATACTTTGGTTCCCAAAATACAGAAACTATTTACTAATAATAATAACTACAACATCTTCAATAAACATTACAATTGTTGACAAGTACAAATTCATATAACAGTTCAATTTAATAAGGAACAAAAATTACTACATTTGTATTAATTAGCAAAACCACAGAACATTAAAATATGTCAATGACAGACTGTTAATACAAAGCACCAATTTACTTATTAATCAATTTATAAAAATATCACACTAGCTACTATCTAAAGTGGATTGTTAAATATGAAATTAATGAAAGGAACATTTTACAAGATAAAATTAATGAATGCGTTTTATTTTCTTATTAATACATTCAACATGTTCAAACAAAGAAACGAAAAGATGAAAAGTTGATGGATGGCTGTTTAACTCCTGGTGGCAAATTAAATGCAATTTAGGATTGGAACATGTCAATGTAATTAAAATATGAACCCTGTCTGTTTTTACTACACTGACATTTTAAATGTACTAGTTAACAAGGTAACCTTTATTTTACACGTAATTCTGACAGGGTTCTTTCTCATAAATGCTGCATGCTAAGCAGAGAGCATCAAATATACAAATTTAGATGTTTTTGGTTTTTCCTCGAGATTTAAATTGAACCTAACTCCCCCCCCCCCCCCCCAAACCCCCTTCTTGGCATTCCTAGTCAATCAAGATAGGAGTTAATGCACCTGCCAAAAGTTGTCAACCTTCAGATCCCTATGGCAAAGGATGAAAGTCTTTGCCAAACTATTCTAAATTTTATATAAGTGAACATTCCTTAGCGAGGAGTTGAGCTTTATAACATCTCAAGGTTAAGGATTAAAGAAGCATATCTGGTGAATGCAGAATGGCACATTGATTAAACACTGTTTTATTAATGTAACATAACTTGACTAGTAAATAGACCTAAATAATTACATTAGATGTATGTTTCATTATAATATTTTATTCTGATTGGCGAACTGCACATCACGTGTTATTCCGTAAGCAGTTGCATTGCTCAATACAACTTTTCATTCATGATAACACGTGCTCCAACAATAAAGTGCACAGGTGAATTAAATAATAAATTCGTGTTTTCATGATCATAGCTAAAAAATGTAATTATAAGTATTGAATGCTTCTTTTTGTAACTTTATAGGGTTGTAAAAGCGTTGACCATGCGTACATTTTTAGAATGAAGCGCTTCCGCGCTTCATACAAAATGTACTTCGGTCAACGCTTTTACACCCCAATAAATTTACAAAAAGAAGCATTCAATTCTTAATTAAATGTCAAATATGATATTATTCAGGCAAGAACATCACACACCGAATGTTTAGTAAAAATAAACACAATCTGGCTTTTATATGTCACTTCAAATTAAACAAATACTTTTACAAAAACATATATATGAGCATCTTTGATGTACATGATACATGAATGAATAAACATTCAATATTATTTTACTTTGCTTCGAACCAAAAAACAGAATCACTCAATATTAATCAATTGTTAAATGTTGGTACACCAGGGAGGACTCTTTTTTTTATATCTGATATCTGGTATTGTATAGGTTCATTACAGATAGCTTAAATCCTGTATGGTGTGAGTGAAATGTTTAAGTACATGTATGTTGATTTGATTATTGCTGTCATCTTTATTTTCAAAAGAAAAAGACATACTATAAATTCAGAAATTAAAGCTAGATTTTTATTACTGAAAAGAATGTGGTGGGTGAGAATTGTAATAATAGTTACTCACATTCTGATACTTGGTGCAAATATCTGTATGCAGATTTTCAAAAAATCACAATTATTAATCTTGCATTTATGTTATTCTTCGAAAATCGCAATAATAAATGTGCAACAATAATTTTTAAATTTACATTATTTTGAGGATGCAATAGTTGCCAACATGTATAACACCAAAGTCATTAGTCTGATATTATAGATGTTATAGCCTCATCGGTGGTACATGTATAATGCTTTTCTTAAACATATATCTGTTAGCTTGTCTATCATTTAAGATGTCTAAAGTCTTCTGGTTTCTGCTGTTTCACCAATGTTCACTCAAATAAAATCCTTTTGTTAATGTTTTTGCAAGAAGTTTTATTGAATTCCTTTTTAAATGGTTTAGGAGTTTTACTAATAGGGTCAACATTATGAATAATCAAAATGAAATTTCCCTTTCAATCATTTGAAGACCTTGTGATACATAAAATTACGTTGCTTCATGCACATCTTCATATAAAAGGTACTTTACTTTGTGTGATGTTTTATCTATATCAAACAGTTATGAGGAGCAGCACTTGCAAGGTCAGTTTCATCAGAGAAATCAATGACAAATGAATTGTCTCCCCTTCACATTGTTTTGGTTCATGAATATTTTTACAGGTTATGTATCTTCAAGCAGACATTTAATTGAAATTGATCAACAGTTGAGTAAATATTACACTGAATTTGATTATTTTTTCTTCATGATGTTTGATCACAATTAAGTATATTCGTACAAATCTTTGAACGGTGGCAATATTTGATTAAAAATCATGAACCTCCCCAAAAATTCTACAAAAGCTAAGGCGTTACAATTGTATTGTCCAAAAGTTTAGTAAACATTATAAAAATGTACCAATTTACTCTTATCAGATTTTTTCCAGAATATTAATCTTATAATATTTTGTTTATATAAACATCATTGCATCTCATAGAAAAACCCATGAATATAAAATATAAGAAAAATACAAGCAGATTCATTTTACCTTTGATTGAATGACCAAAAACTTAAGTATAAAAAGATGTTGAAATATATTGATATTAAACTTTAAAGGTGGGTTATTTCAATATCAAACACTAAAAGATATAAAAGTACTTACAAAAATTATAAGTTATAACATTTCTTCTTAATCATGTTAATAATACAATTTGGTAAATGTACTTTAAGTTCATTATTTATATTGGTACTGATTTACATTGATTTTTTTATGAAGGCAAAAAACAATAAATTTAAGTATTCAACAAAGTACAAATTTCAAATATTAAAGCTTGTATGACAAAAAATGTATAAAGATTTTTTTAAATCACAAAAGCAGGCATCCCAAAAAATATCCCTGTCCCCTAATCCATGAAAATTGGTTGACATGACATGCATGAGAACATATGAATTCACAGTAATACAAAGATGAAAATATAATACATGAGGAATATTTCAATCTCTTTTTAAAAAAGACTGACTTGATAGTTTCTTACAAACTGTTGAACATATATTACCAACCACTAGGTCTTGATTTGTAGTTTTCAAAATTTTCACAAAATTACAATTTTGACTTAAAGTGATTGCTAAATAAACATGATCACAATTGTTAACAAGGACAAATTCATATAAGTAACAATTTAATTTAAGAAGAACAAAATGTACACCACAGAACATTAAAAATATTTCCATGTTAATACAAAACACTATTACTTATTAATCAATTTATAAGAATATCACACTAGCTTCTATCTAAAGTGGATTGTTAAATATGAAATTAATGAAAGGAACAATATATTAGATCAAATTAATCAATGCAATTTTATTATTTATTACATTCAACCAAAGATAAAAAAAAGATGAAGATGTTGATGAAACTAACTTCTGGTGACAAATCAAATGCAATTTAGGATGGGAGCATGTCAATGAAATAAGAATATAAACCTTGCCTTGTCAACTTAAATGAACTAGTTTACAAAGTAACCCTACCATTACACATTATTCTGATAGGGTTCTTTCTCTTATATGCTGCATACTAAGCAGAAAAGCTACAAATAAAAATGCAGATATTTTTTTGTTTTCACTCAAGATTTGGATTGAACACATACAGGCCACCTCTCCTCCCCCCACTCCCTTTCCCTCTTAGCATTCCTAGTCAATCAAGATAGGAGTCAAATGCACCTGCAAAAAGTTGTCAACCTAGAGATAGATCCTTTTGGAAAGAATGAAAGTCTTGCCAAACTATTCAAGTTCTGTATAAGTGAACATCCCTTGTATAAGGGGGTGTTGATTTTTAAACCATCACAAGAAAAAGGAAAAAAAAAAAGCTTATCTGGTGAATGCAGAATGGCAAGTTGATTTAACACTGTTTTATTAAGGTTACATAACTTGACTAGCATATAGACCTGATTGAATGTCAAATATGATATTATTCAGGCAAGAACATCACACACTGAATGTTAAGTAAAAAAATAAACACAAACTGGTTTATAGCACTTTAAAATATGACTGGTAACAAATAATAGTTATGCTAATTTATGCGTAGATTGATTGGTGTTTGCAATAAAGCGCCTCACCACAAAAGGCAAGAGCTTATTCAAAAATGTTTACAATATCAAAGTACTGTTTTCTATTAGAAAAAAGCTCCTTTAATATATTAGGGATTTAAGTTGAAAGTGAAATTTCTTATTTAACAAATAAAATTCAACACTAACCTGACTTAGACTATGTGATGAATATTAAAATAATTTGACTTTTCCCCCAGATTTACAGGTTTAAATATTTTTCAATTTATTTTAAAAATGAAAAAAAAAAATGAAATTGGATACATGTACTATCAAATAAATCATACATATTATTAAAGCTAAAATACATCCTTGTAATAATATGAATATCAACAAAGTCAACTCATTCAAATAAAACATGTCACATCTTCCTATATCTATATGTTGATGTACAAATGTAATTGCACAAAGATAGGATCTTCTATAATGCTTGAACAAAGCAGATGGGTTCGTGATTGAATACATAGAACTCAAAAAGTTTTCTATCAAATTATGATCTATACCTTTATAATTAATAGTGTACATGTTTTAACTAAAAAATTCAGCAAGTTATTTTTCTCAAAATCAGAGACATAAGTAATATAAACACAATTGTATGTCTCTGATAAAATATGGATCACAATTTGGCATAAATTTATATCTTAATAAAAATATAGGTCTATTGACTCCCATTCACAATTTCTATATACTTTCCAAGAGGAGAAATAATTGTAATTGTTATTTTCTAATTATTTTCAAAATTATAAACATATTAATTTGATATATTATCACAAATATTATAAATATGCTTAATGCCATTTAGATCTTCATAAATATAAAATTATATAATAGGATTACATAACATGCTAATAAGGAATCATATAAATCAAACTGGAGTATATCCCCTCTCATTAAGAATTAGGAATCGCACTGTAATTTGCAAGCATTACTTGGGCATCTGCTTTATTTACAGAACAGATTTTTTTTTGGTAAATTTTATATTGGGTAAATGATTTAAGGAGAAGTGAATATTATGAACACATTTGGCAATGTTTGGAAAGAACTTAAAATAGAGTTGCCATTCATACCAAATATAATTCTAATACTACAGGTAAAATGGATTTCATTCAGAAAAAAAAGTAAAATTTATCATATAGCTTGCATATTTGTCCATATCAATAATATTAAAAAATAAAGAGATGTTGGATGATTGCCAATGAGACAACTATCTACCAAGGTCACTGGTGAAAATGGAGTGGATATAAGCAATAAAAGGCAAAGAAAAACCCTAAATGTATAGCTGGTTAATAATATGTACTTAAGTAAAAAATATCACTTTCACAAAACATGACCAAGTTGAGAGAAATACTGTTTCATTTGATGTTTGTCCAAATATTTTATATAATACACATATTTTAGTTTGAAAATTGCTGGGTGAACAAATAATATAAAGCTATAGATTTCATACACTTTGACTGCTATACAGACTGCACTTCTGTAAAAATTACAAAAATATAAAAAATATTAATACTGATCTATTCACACCTCAGGTGTAATGTCCCGTAAAAAAGTGTTCAAAGATGAAAAAATTATAAGGTTACGTCATAAATGCTGTTTGTAAACAAAGCTCTTAATCCCACAAAAAGAGGACTGACTTTGTAAATATTGCTTTTACCAAAAACTTGTTAATGCTGTACAGTAATTATTTTTTGAAAAATCTCAAGAATTGTTTTGCACTATTTTAAACTAAATCAAGTATCAACAAAATAACTTGTCCTTTAAAACAATTCTGTCATGATTATGATTGGGAAAACATGATAACCCTTTATTCTTGCATAACTATTGTGCATATGTTACCATATCCCTTCTGCTACTTTGGTGCTTGGGATTTGCAATTTCTCAAGATTGCATCCACTAATGCAAAATATTCAAATTATATCTGGATTAAAACAAGTCATATACAAACATATTGATGAAAACACCAGATCACCATACATCACAATGTTTGTAATGTTTAGACATACTGCTACTTAAATTTTATATCTGTCATGTCTATCCAACCCAAGATTACAAAATCTTTTTCCATATACTCTGCGTATAAAAGACTAGACTACTTTTACTGCACATTGAGTATAAATACTATGAAAAATTATTTTGGTTTTCCTTTTAACTGCTTTTTCTTCTGAACATGACTTCACCCTTTTTCCATGTATTAGTGTTGTATCTATCCATTCCAGGGCCTAGTACAGGGAAAAGTTTATGCTTTTCTAGAAACTGTATTATATCTGTACCAGATTTATTTCCTCTGTGAGATACAAATTCTAACAATATAGCTTCAACTTCAACAGTACTAAAAAATTTATCAGCTCCCTCTAATATTTTCAATTCAAATGTTTCAACATCCATTTTTATAATGACCTTATTATCAAATTTAAATATTTCTAATATATCATCCAATAGAATGGAATCGACTGTATTATCTACATTTCCTGTATTAGATGTTATCTTTTTAACAAAAGTTCCACCTACGTTACCACTATAAGTACCTAATGTTACTTTTTCTCTTTGGTTTGATAATGCATTATACACAATTGTCATTCGGTTTTCAAAACCAGCATTGGCTTTCATTGACGCACACAATCTTTCAACATTGCCTTTTAAACAATCAAATGCAATCACTCTTTTACCATGTTTTGCTAATGACAGCGAAAACATTCCTACGTTTGCTCCAATATCAAGAAATGTTGCATCAGGAAATTCGTTGAAAATGACTGCAATTTGCTGGACAAGGTCACCTTCCCAATTGCCATTCCTAATGATACTACCAGAAACCCATTTATCCTCTTCTTGAGTGTAGACATATATTGGTGTGTTACGATCACGGTTCAAATTTGCTCGCACAAAATTAGATTTTGCTTGGCAAGAAAAATTAGCTTCAGTCCATTGTTGCACAAATGATGATCGTGATATTACTTTCCCTAATGTTTCTTGGTCAGATGTAATTTTTTTGGAATGTGAAAATTCATCTAAAGTCTGTGGAATGTTGTTTTTTTCAGTGTCTCTGACTGTTAGTTTTTCCTCATTCCTTGTATTATCTTCTTTTTTCCTCCTCCATGCCACTTCATTCGGCCATGTGGATGTGTCTGCTAACTGTGACGTGGACGGTAGTATTGGTTCCATTCCATATGAGTCAAAAAAATTGCTGATAAAACTCCCACTAGGTTTACCTTTATGAGAAACAAATTCTAATAAGAAATAATGTACTTTTACAGAGTCAAAAAACTTTTTAGCACCATGTAAAACATTTGCTTCATGTGTTTCAACGTCCATCTTCACAACCACTTCTTTTAGTTCAAAAAGTGGTACCAAGTCATCAAGTAAAATGCTGCTAATAAGGCTGTCTCCACTGGCTGGTTCCTTTATATATGTTCCTCCGACATTGCCTTCGTAAGTTCCTAGAGAAAAATTCTTCCTTTCATTTGAAAGAGCATTATAAACAATAGTCATACGCTTATCAAAACCTGCAGATTTAATTGAATTACAAAGCCTTTCAACATTTCCTTTTAAACAATCTATGCTGATAACAGTTCTCCCTTTACTTGCTACAGCCAATGAAAATACTCCTATGTTGGATCCTATATCTATGAAGACAGCATTGGGAAAGTTGTCCATTTGTACTGAAACTTTATTGACAAGATCCTCTTCCCAAATTCCACCTTGAATAATTCTCCCAGAAACCCACTGATCTTCTTTCATAGTATAAACAAACATAGGTACATTATAGGGACGTCCTAATTTGGTGGAAACAAATCTACTTGTATCAGTAGGACAAAACTTTTCATCTGATGTCCATTTATTTCCAGAGTATGATATGACTTTTCCTAGAGCTTCATTTTTTGAAGTGATCATAATTTTATTTTTATTTTCAACAACAACTGTTGGAAGAGTTGTTGTAACAGTAGCAGCAACTTTACTTTTACGTAAAAATAATACTTCATTGCCCCATTTTGTATAATCGTTTTTAACGCTATCTGCAACATTTGGTTCCAAGCCATGAGATAGCAAGAAATCAGCAATGAATTTACCACTCTCTTTTTCTCTATGTGCAACAAATTCCATTAATAATGCTTCTACTTTTACTTGTTCAAAAAATTTGTAGCCTCCCTTCAAAACATTAGCTTCAAAAGTTTCTACATCCATTTTTATGACAACTTGATCAAAACTATAAATTTCTAAGAGATCATCAAGGAAAATTGAATTAACCGATTCGGTTCCTTTCTGATGACTATGTGTCCCCTGCTTTACATAAGTTCCCCCTACATTTCCATGGTACTTGCCCAATGAAACCTTTTCATGTGTGTGAGATAAGGCATTATACACGACTGTCATTTTGTTCGTCAATTTTGCGGCCTTCATTGAAGCACAAAGGCGCATGACATTTCCCTCTAGGCAATCAATTGAAATAACTCTATATCCATGAGCAGCAATAGAGATTGAAAACATTCCAATATTAGCACCAATATCAAGGAACACTGCTTGTGGAAACTTTTTCATGTAATTATGAATTGTACCAACATGACCTCCTTCCCAAGCACCATGGGCTATTATACTTCCAGACACCCATTTATCTTCCTCAGTAGTATATACAAATATAGGTGTGTGAGGAGGGTCCTTTAAATGTGCAAGTACAAAATCGTAGTTTTGATGACATATTTTATGGTCAATAGTCCATCCTTTTTCGTTTCGTGTGATTACTTTTCCAACAGTGTTTTCAGCAGTTAACAATCCAGTTTCAGATGAAATTTGTGATTGTCCTTTAGAATAATCGGATTTTAGAAATGTTGGTTTATCAAAGTAAAATGTATAGAAAACAACAACCAACACCACAATGAAGAAAATACTTGATATCGTCTGCTTTGCTCTTGCCCTCATTTTACATCAATCTGTTGCCTGCAAAACAAAACATAATCTTCAATACTTAAATTATGGTAAGACACAAGAGTTGATACACTTAAATGTCTTGCATGGTAAGAAGTAATGTTTGAATTATATGTACTCTTAATTTCTTAAATTGAGGTCAAGGTCAACCTATTAGACAGAAACTTTACAAAATTAGGCATCTGCATACAAGGTATAAAGCACGAAAAAAAATGTTCACCATTACCACTCCATGAATGCAATCCTGAGGTCTCACTTTTTCCAATAAGGAGTTAAAACTAAATTTTTGTTAAGTTGAGTATTGAACTTATTTTTATATGTTACTTCCTGATCATTTTTACTGTTAGTTTAGTTTAAACATATTTATATAAAGTGGATTGGGAAACAAGTTATTGCAACTTATGTTAATCCCTTTCCACTTTGTGGGTGTGAGTGCTACAAGGCAGCAGCATTATCCTGCTCGTTTTTTAAAATCTACAAGGGTATATTTCTCTTGCACGTAAAAGAAACCCCTTGTATATTATTACTGTTAACAATGAATCTATCTCTCATATTTTCATGATAAAAGCAATAAATTGGAAAAAAATCATATTTAAAGGGAAAGTCCGTGATTTTTTACTATCATCTATATATGTTCATCTTAACATAAAAAATACATTCACAAAGTTTTAGATCTATATTCCTTCTAATAACGGAGAAAATCAAGTATTTGTAACTTTTTTGGTTGACCTATGTGAGTGGGTTGTGACGTTTTAGGCCGATTTGTTGAATTCTGGGAAAAAATAAAATCTGTTAAAGTCTTATTTCTTAATGACAATTAAGATAATTAAAAGCGCACAGATGACAAATGGTCGTAGTTATTAACCACACTAAAAGAACGAAAGAAAATGAATATACATGTACCGTTTTGTATTAATTGAATAAAACTTCATATATAAAATTGTCTAAATGTAAATGTTTTCAATTAATTTCATAAATTATTGGCTTTTTCATAAAATATCTATTAAAACATTTTTACTGACACTGAACTGAAATATTTCTGTTTTATTTACCACTATTATTTTGATAACAATTTCAATGCAAATTATGTGTGAGCAGAATGTGTTTATTATTTTGTAAATTCATTTTTCTCGATTTGAGGTCAATTCGTTTACCTTGGGGCAATTTAGCCACAGGTGTGAATTCAAGCATACACAGGTATGAATGTTGTTATTTGGAAAAGATAAACAGAAAGAGTACGTGGTATTTATCTTAAACTAAGACTTAATACACAATGAGAATAAAGAAGAAGAATGTAATATTTCCCAATTTGATAGGGAGATACCATTGTACCGGAATTCCTTAACTTGTATTTAAATCTGGCGATTTTTAAATGCTAATAATCGTAAAAACTATCGCAATTTTAAAGTTTTTATTTGAAAAAAAATACAACATACCACATGCATGATTTTAATAATTCATTTGACAATCATTTACACTAATTATTTGTGAAAAGAATATCAATTATCGTTTATTTCATTAACAGATATACATATATACAATATAAAGTCTAAGCTAATACATTATTTTGTTTGAGGATTTTTTAACAAGTTTTTTTTAAAATTACTATGATAATATTTGTGCAATGACATGATAGCCGTCATTAATCGAAATTAGTAACACAGTAGTTTTAATAAAAGGTACATGTTTATCTTTGTCATGTTTAACTGATATATTGACAATTTCAGAATAGTTCGTCCCTACATCAGTGTTCTTGAAACAATCTTTACAAGTATACATGTAAGTTTCCTGACGTATAAGCGCCATTGAGGATGAGCTCATGAGAAAGCAGACTTATATCCAATATTTAGGTTGATTTATTTCATTGCTTTCAATTTTGAGGTTGTTTTTTTTATTTGGGGTGGCTTTTTTAATAACAACGAATATAATTTTTAGCATCCATCATTTCTAAATGAATTTTAAAGAAATACAAAAATATAGAACCATAAAACTGTTACAAAGATAGGAAAAACTAGATGTATCATAACAACATGAATGGCCCTGATTGCAAAAAACTTACGATTTTTATGAGTGGAAATACAGCTAGAATTTTGTACCCAAGGAGTTTAGGACCATTTTGAATTTCAGCTCATTTATATATTTCGGAGTTTAGTATGACGTCCATTAATATTGCTGAACTAGTACACATTTCTGTTTAGGGGCAAGCTGAAGCACGCCTCTGTGTGCTTGATTTTATCTCTGTATTGAAGACCCATTGGTGGCCTTTGGCTGTTTTCTGCACTTTGGTCGGGTTTTTGTCTCTTTGACATGTTCCTCATTTCCATTCTCAATTTTACCATATGATCACAACTATCCGAGTTGGTTCGAAGAAGAAAAATTAACATATTTATCCAAGACTAAAGCATAATTGATTCTTCACGTTCAAAAAGTACATTTTTGATGTATATAATAGTCAACAATTTCCTTTGTTCTACAAAATGTCTAATAACTATAATTTGAATGTACTCTCTGAAACAACCGGTAACAGATGTTTAAAATTTAATAATTATATTATAAAATCATTAACTTGTTGAATGCCTAAATATAGATGTGAATCGTGCGGATTAACCGATACAATCATTCCAACTATTGGAGAATAAACTATCGGTACACAAAATATGAAATTAGCTTACAGGCATAGATTACCTTAGCTGTATTTGGCAAAACTTTTAGGAATTTTGGTCCTCAATGCTCTTCAACTTTGTACTTTATTTGGCCTTTTTTTAACTTTTTTTGATTTGAGCGTCACTGATGAGTCTTTTGTAGACGAAACGCTTGTCTGGCGTATATACTAAATTTAGTCCTGGTATCTATGATGAGTTTATTTACACATGTAATTCAAATCACTTGATTTATTGCCAAATCATTAAATTGACAGCTGCTTATCAAAAAAGAATTAAGGGGGCTCGCGGGTCTAAATCATTTTTTATTTTTTTAAATATAGGATTTTGCTATTTTTTTTCTATAAATAATCTTTATCCTATACTTAATGGAAAAATTAAATAAAAATATGGGGCCACCATTCATTTAAGCTCACATCTGCCTTTGAAAGAAGCATGCATTTTTGAAAAAAAATGGCATTTTTTCACCAAAGGGAGATAATTTGGAGCTTTTTCAATGATATAAACATTTTTAAAGTCATTTGGGGCCAAAACGAATTTATTTTTTTGGTTGATTTTTGTACAGTATCATAAAGTAACAACTAAGTGTAATAAATGAAATTTGTAATGAAAAAACAAATGTTTCTATTTTTGCTGATTTTTTTGTACCCTCAAACCTCCTTAAGCTAGAAATTTTTAAGAAGTTGTTAGCTAGAAATTTATAAGAAGTTGTAAACTATGGAAAAATGGTAGACTATTTAAACTCTCCACTACAGAAACATCAGTTTTCAACCTTTTTTTTCACAATCATGTTTTCCATCATATCAAGACGGGGATCTTCCTTATTTTAATCCGACCTTGGTTTATAGGTTTCTACTGATTGATTGATTGATTAGTGTATAACACCACTTTCAACACTATTGTGCTATTTTGTAGCAGAAAGTATTTATTGGCAGAGAAAGCAAGAGTGCCTGCAGAGAACCATAATCTTCTGAAGGAAAACTAACAATCTCATTCAATTAAGATTGTAGTCAAGTGTATACAGGTTTCTAAAAAGGCAATTATGCAGTTGGACAAATACATGCTCTGGATTCACTCAGTAAGTACAGCAACCTGAGGAATCTAAATCAATATCAGTTCTTTAAGGTTCACTTAAAGGAATTATCAAATATGGCAGTGTCTTCTTCTCTTGTGTACAGACAAAACTAATGTATCCAAGAAAGTTTAAAGGCCCTACTGGACCTAGATATTTATAGGTTATATGCATTTTGTGTTTCAGAATATTAAAAACTTACCTGGATTTTGATGTTCATTATTTTTTAAGTCATACAGTCCGCACTTAATGATGACTTCTTGCCATATGTCTGTCGATACATCAATATCAACAAGTTTTTTATCAATAAGGGCAGATCCAAAATACAAGTTTTTAATAGGGTAGATCAAAAATAAATATTGATCTCAATTTCTAGTCTGCATTCAAAACAACTTTCAGTGTAAACACCATTTTTTACTTATATGACTCTTTAAATAAGGCATTTCTAACATAGCAAGAATTGATTTCAATAACTTGTTTGTATTGTAGGTTTTTTCGTTTTAAGATTGGCCTTCTAAATTAGAAGTTATTGTGCAAAAATACTTGAGTGTGAACAGACAAACAAAGAAAGTAAAAATGAAAAATGGGGTACAATACTAGTATACATGTACAACATATAAGAAGCTTTTTCATGTAAATTGTTGACACACACAATATTGGATATCATACTTATATTAGTTTTAAAATTACTTTAGTTAAGAAGCTTACAAGAACAAAATAAAATCTTTACCCTTGAAAAGCCATGATTTGCTAAAGGATATCCAAAATCATAATTTGGACAGAAAACCAAACAAAACTAGGAGGTGGTATATATGGTATCACTGCAGACAATTGTACCCCCTAATAAAACAATTATTGAATGTGATTGGTGATTGCTTTACACCAAGTTAACACAAAAGCTTATATTGTGGCAAGATATGGCAAGATCCATGATCTGTCAACAAAACAAGTCACCAAAAAAAATCTGATAAAATCATTTTTTATGGAACCTTGTTCTGAATGAAATATTTGCCACTGAATTCAATCAATCAAAATTGCAATAGGGATTGTTCTCAAACCATGCAGAGTGGGATATATTTATACCAAAGGAAGGGGAAACTGTCATTTTCATGAATCTTTATTTATTATTTATAATAGTCCCCATAAGTGTTTTTGCTTCAAGACTTTCTTTAAATATAAACTCTATTCCCTTCGAGCTCAATCTCTCTATTTACAAACCATACCTACACAAATATATCATCATGATCAGTATCATTCCTTTGTTACATGTTTATACTATCTACAAATTCAAAAGGGTTCAAATATGAAGGCCATTAGTCTTTTAATAGTATACTGATAACATTTACACCATAAAATTTGTATTACTTTTGGTCTTCAGTTACAAATGTAGGTACAGCTTGTCACTAATATAATATTGTGTAAAACTTCTGGTTTTTTCATGAAAGTGAGAGAAAAAAATATTGCCCCACAACCCTAAAATATCCATTTATTTTTTTAAGACATGCATTTCAAACGCAACTCTTTAACAGTCTTTTCATCTCAAATTCTAGTTTTAATTAAGGTAGCAATACACAGTTAGAAGTTTAGTTTCGCATTATGGCCCCTGTGAATTTTTTAAATATGAAAGATTTTGTACAATAAAATTGATTTTTAGATAATTGAAGAATAATATAGCCTTCTTAGTGGGTTTATATGAACATTAAGATTGTTTTTAACATGTTTTATATGCCATTTATATGATTGACAGTCTTTATTTTCCTATCCGTACCGTTCATAGGTCCATACATTATTGTAGTGTTTATCAACAAAGATTTTGCGCTCGATCTTTTCAATTCAATTTTATGGAAAAACGAGCAGATAAGCATATGATTTTTTTGGGACCACTTGATAGATATAAACCTATGGATTCAGGAAAGGTATTACTGTAATTGATTGAAATTTTCCTTTAGACCAAATTTTGGAGACTTTTGTGACATGTTCACCCCCCTTTTTTGCTATATTTTGTATCTAAGAAATGCAGATTGTTGCCATGGTTACACCCAAGAGGGATTATATTTCACCCTTATGACCATTAGAAATCAAATCTATGGAAGATTCTCTTTCTATAAGTATATACATGCATAACACACACATAAAGCCTTCTTTGTTAGACAGGAGGGGAAAGAGGGTGTTTAAAAATTATGAGTGTCAATTTTAAGTTTTTTTCCTAACTGTGTATTGCTACCTAACCTTTTTTTAGTACAACACTCATTTCTCCACATAATGTTATGTTTTGTGTGAAAAAGCCAGTCAATAAAAAACTGTGGTAAAAATATAATTATTCATTGAAGAATCTCAAACACAACAAAACAAATTTAAACCTATCTTTAATTTTCAATAACTTTAATATATTGTCAACTAAAAATGTATCCATGGAAAAAGACAGAAGCAGCAAATAATAATTTTTAGGTGTTTGGTTTGACCTAGCTCGACTCATGCCCTACAACAGCTGAGGTAAACAAGCTACCACTGACAATGAAGATGGTTGATTTACTATATGGATCAACTGTAATAAATATGCTAAGAGCTTAAACAAATCTTTTAAAAATATATTTAAAAATTTCAAAAGTGAACTACATCGGTTAGAGGTATAGGGGGAGGGTTGAGATCTCACAAACATGTTTAACCCCGCCGCATTTTTGCGCCTGTCCCAAGTCAGGAGCCTCTGGCCTTTGTTAGTCTTGTATTATTTTAATTTTAGTTTCTTGTGTACAATTTGGAAATTAGTATGGCGTTCATTATCACTGGACTAGTATATATTTGTTTAGGGGCCAGCTGAAGGACGCCTCCGGGTGCGGGAATTTCTCGCTACATTGAAGACCTGTTGGTGACCCTCTGCTGTTGTTTTTTATTTGGTCGGGTTGTTGTCTCTTTGACACATTCCCCATTTCCATTCTCAATTTTACATGTAAGCACAGTGGCGGATCCAGAAATTTTTTTTGCCTAAGAGGGGAGCCCACACTAGTCATATCATGCTTTAGTGATTCCCTAAATAATCAACCAAATTCATATCCCCTCAACTGGCTTTTAATACAGCTGCAAGAAAATTGGCAACAAAGCACACATGGTTTATAATGTAACTTTAAGATACCTTGGTGAATGTTTTGTAGTGTATTTTAATCCTTATATATATGTCATGGTAAAAAGGTCCCAACTTCAACATCAATGATCATACTACATGTATCTATTGTTGTCCCATTATCTTCTGGTCAACAAATTCATCCAGATGAAGTGCCATTGTTTATAATACCTGAAAAATATAATATCTGTTAAATACAACCATATACATTCAAATGAAGTATCATTGAAATATTTAATTACTACAACAGTTTAACCCAACAATGACTTGAAATCATTACGTAATGGTGTAATGACCTTGAAAATTTTGTTACATTTCAAGATTTACAAATAAGATACTTCTATAACAATTTATCCAACCCTGACTTCAAATCAATAAGACAATATACATTTGACTTTAATTTTTGTTTTTATATTTCAAGATTTGAATAATAGATGTGGCTTTAAGAAACTTGACACAAAAAACCCACAAGATGTGTAAGACATATCTATACAGGTCTTTTTCATGTATACTACTCTTTAACAATAATTTGTTCCATTCTTTGTAGGAATGTTGTAGTATTGCTATCATGTTACATATGAAATAATAAAATCACCATTTTCAAGTAATTAATTGAAGTTAGTCACTCTTGGAAACCTCACAATTAACTAAATGTCTGAGACCTTTTTCAAATTTCTTCATTGTATATTTTTGAATAGGTCAATACTCAGCTCTCTAAGGAAGGATGGATTTACACAATACAGAACAAAGTGCAATGGTGTTGCCAAATACATTGAATGGAGAAAAATGGTCTAAAAATTAAAATGAAGAAATGATAGACCCCATCCAGACCCTCTTAAATGATGAAAGGCATTATCGGTAAATTACATCATTTTTATGGATGGATTTCTACCAATTGTTTGGTTATGTTATTTACCTGCATCAACATTATACTATTATTACTGACTTTTCATGAGGTTGAAACATAGACAATAATCGTGTATTGACTTGACATATCAACAATATAAGGATGAGGCTTAGAAACGGGGAAATGCGAGGCTCTGCCGAATCCTTATATTGTTGATATATGTCAAGTCAATGCACTATTATTGTCTTTATACTGCAATTAAAAAACATTTTCAATTGTTGATTAGTATGTTACTGATATTTATTTGATTTAGATTTTGGTGGGGAAAAAACCTTTAACCAGGTGCTCCGCAGGGCGCAGCTTTATACGACCGCAGAGGTCGAACCCTGAACAGTTGGGGCAAGTATGGACAAAACATTCAAGCGTGATACAGCTCTGAATTTGGATTGTGATCAAATTTTTGACATTATATGGGTTTTTTACACAAAACAAATGTCAAGATTATACAAATCAATTAAAGATTTCTACTTCAAACTTATTTAAATCTAAAATTAAATAGTTGACACAGCATAGGTTTCTGACACAGAATGAATGTGGTCAAATGAACTTAAAAATTTTTTTTTGCCTTTGAGCAATTCACTATGCTGTTGAATATTAATCCTCTCAAAACAATGTTTGAAGACATTTTCTTTTAATTTATGAAATCTGAAATGAGAAAAATATAACCCCCCCCCCCCCCCCATTTTTTTTTCACATCCCTCTTTCCCTTTTTCCAAAACTGATATCAATTCAAATTTCTAATGGAGTTTGCAACAATAACTACTCTTTTAAATACATCATAAAATATTAAAATGTAAAATAAAGTGCTTGTTATCGCTGAATGGTATAATTGGTTGGTAGTAAAAGTGAATATACATTGTATATTGTATAAAACAATGATTTAAGTTGATTCAACTACTATTCTGAACAAAGAAAGATGACTCCAATTGAAAATTTCTTGCTATTGCACAATATTGTGCAATTAGATATTTCTTGCTATTGTGCAATACAGTGCAATTGAAAATATTTGCTATTGCACAATACTGTGCAATTGAAGATTTCTTGCTATTGCGCAATATTGTGTAATTGAAAATTTCTTGCTGTTGCACAATATTGTGCAATTGAAGATTTCTTGCTATTGCTGAATACTGTGCAATTGAAAATTGCTATTGCACAATACAAAATATAATAATTTTGGATCCTGATTTGAACCAACTTGAAAACTGGGTCCATAATCAAAAATCTAAATACATGTTTAGATTCAGCATATCAAAAAAGCTCAAGAATTCATTTTTTGTTAAAATCAAACTTAGTTTAATTTTGGACCCTTTGGACTTTAATGTAGACCAATTTGAAAACGGGACCAAAAAATTAAGAATCTACATACACAGTTAGATTTGGCATATCAAAGAACCCCAATTATTTAATTTTTGATGAAATCAAACAAAGTTTAATTTTGGACCCCGATTTGGACCAACTTGAAAACTGGACCAATAATCAAAAAACTAAGTACATTTTTATATTCAGCATATCAAAGAACCCCAAGGATTCAATTTTTGTTAAAATCAAACTAAGTTTAATTTTGGACCCTTTGGACCTTAAGGTAGACCAATTTGAAAACGGGACCAAAACTTAAAAATCTACATACACAGTTATGTTTGGCATATCAAAGAACCCCAATTATTCAATTTTTGATGAAATCAAACAAAGTTCAATTTTGGACCCTTTGGGCCCCTTTTTCCTAAACTGTTGGGACCAAAACTCCCAAAATCAAACCCAACCTTCCTTTTATGGTCATAAATTTAAACCTTGTGTTTAAATTTCATAGATTTCTATTTACTTATACATGTACTAAAGTTACATGTATGGTGCGAAAACCAAGAATAATGCTTATTTGGGCCCCTTTTTGGCCCCTAATTCCTAAACTGTTGGGACCTCAACTCCCAAAATCAATCCCAACCTTCCTTTTGTGGTCATAAACCTTGTGTTTACATTTCATTGATTTCTATTTACTTATACTAAAGTTATAGTGCGAAAACCAAGAAAATGCTTATTTGGGCCCTTTTTGGCCCCTAATTCCTAAAATATTGAGACCAAAACTCCCAAAATCAATCCCAACCTTCCTTTTGTGGTCATAAACCTTGTGTTAAAATTTCATTGATTTCTATTCACTTTTACTAAAGTTAGGGTGCGAAAACTAAAAGTATTCGGACCACGACGCCAACATCATACCAATATACGTCCAAAAATTTTCAATTTTTGCGGTCGTATAAAAAGGCCTCATATCATACAGGTGGAGAAATGTACAACACGATGAAATGTACATTTACCTGTTGAAAACCGCTATCAATGGTGAATGAACTCGTTTAAGTATTATGTATAGACTAAAATATCAACATTAAGCATAAAACATAATGATTTATAGGTTGAAAACAAAAAATATTAACAAATGAAATATGTTTTTCCAAAAATTGTAAAAAAAAACAAGTTTGAGTTGTAATACCCATCGTTGTTTACATTGGAAACAAGAACAGGTTGAAGAGGTCGTATGAATAATTAGATAACATTTTTGCAACTTCGAATTCTATTTAAATATTCACTAGAACACACCTGTGAAATCGTGGGTATTCAGAGTGTAGTTTAAAGTATGTAAAGTGTTGTTGGAAGAATTTTGTAAAATATTGAATGACTGCAGAATTTCAGCAAAAGTATCATTAGTCATAGGTTATTGGGGACAGGAAAATGTCTTTTTTTTATCCCTCCTCCTTTATTTCCAAAATTCCTAATTTTTGGTTTTCTATCAATTTCAATATGAACATACCTTTAGTATGTTATGAACATTTAAGTAAGGAGCCTGTAATACAGTGGTTGTCGTTTGTTTATGTGTTACATATTTATTTTTCGTTCATTTTTTGTACATAAACATGATAAATAAGGCCGCTAGTTTTCTCGTTTGAATTGTTTTACATCGTCATGTCAGGGCCTTTTAAAGCTGAGTATGCGGTATGGGCTTTGCTCGTTGTTGAAGGCCGTACAGTGAACTATATTTGTTGATTTCTGTGTTAATTTTGGTCTCTTGTGGAGAGTTGTCTCAACATGGCAATCAAACCACATCTTCTTTTTTTGTAATCAATGAATTTTGTTAAAAGATTGATTTAATGACTGGAGAATTTCAGAAAAGGTATCAAAAGTTCACATGAATATTTTTAGCGCTTATCTGTATATTATGAACATTCATTACTATATAAATAAAGTTTATTTACTTTCAATTCTAAGTTTACTAATCGATCCATGGTGGTCATTGATATAGTATACAAACCCACTATTTAATAAACTCTGTGACCGCCGTGGATAATAAACTTGAAAATGATAGCAGATAGAATTAAAATACACTTTATTTGTAGTATATGTATGTTCAAAGAAAAACGCAAACCGGAAGTCTAATCTGACTTAAAATTTTGTCCAATGACGGGACAATATCCAGATGCCTTTTTTCTAGTTTTTCTCCCAAAATAACTCAATCTGAATAATCATATGAATGGATGACAAATGCAACTATTCACTGTACCTATAGGACACAGAGGTGTGTTGATTAATTTATTGTGGAAAGAAGAGAAGCAACACACAAAATGAGGTGTTCTCGTTTAATAGTATAGATGAGGAAAAGTGATATCGGGTCAGTGACTGTATATGACATAGAAATATACCGTCAACGCATTTTGACTGCTCAAATAGAACCAGTGCAGTATAAAATGATTTACCAACCCCATTAGGTTATTATATTCACCAAGGTCAATGGTTGAAGGTTAATGTCATATCTCTACACGCTCTAGGGTTGATAAATCATTTTCTCTAATTCTTCATCAATTTATCCCTTTCTGCACCCATTGTATAAAAAAAATTTAATCAACGTGTGGTTCGTTTGATCTCAGTACTTCATTGGTTAAAATCCGATTATGACGTCGAATTTTCTTGCTTTCCTCTGAAATTCCTATTGTGACAGCATGAAAAAAGGCGACCATGCCTGATGACGTCACATAGAAAGAACACATCTTTTTGCAGATCATTGGGAAAGAAGGAATAAGTTTGCCTGCATAATGTTAGAAAATCATTAGAGAAACAGATTCTACCACCAAATCTCGTGTAATACGATATTTATCCACTCTCGACAGTTAAATTTTAAATATTTAAAACGCTCTGACAAGCCTCGCGTTTTTAATTTGAAAATTTAACTGTCTCGCATGGATAAATATCGTATTACACTCGATGCAGTGGTAGAATCTATATGTACACAAATGTATCAACTGAATTCAAAAGTCAATACTTGTTTTACTATATGACTTCTCCAATTTTCTAGTATTTGCTCAAGATACTTTTAAATCTGCTCCTTGGTCTGCTTTTGCAGTTGATAATTTTCAGTAGTTGAAATATTCAATAAACAGATAAAGTTTACAAAAATATCAATATTTAGGTACAAGACTCTGTTCCAAATCTTATATTGACCTCTCATGATTACATTATAAATTGTCCATTGAAGATGAAAACATCCATTTAATAACATTATTTTATTAAATGACAAAATTACCATGATAAATATGGAAACATGACTTATTAAACTACATGTAATGTTTATCAATGATAAAATCCTGTCAATTATACTTGATAACTGCATTTAAAAATTCCACGTTTCAAAACCTGATTGTTTCCAACTTTAACATGTTTAACATTAAGTTAAGTGTGAACTTTGACCGAGTCATCAGCCAGGTACATGTATATTGTCTCATACTGTTCTTATCACTGTAAATTTCTTCCTTCATTTTATATTTGTATATTTGACAACACTTGTAGTACAAGATCATCAATATTAAAACAATATAGAAAATTTTACATTTGAACATGGATTTTTTTTTACGAAATAAATAAAATGAGTGAAATAAAAAAAAAAAATCTGGTTGCATAAACACTTGCAATTTATACTGATGTTAAGTTTTGACTTATTAATAATTGATATCTGTAGATAAGTAAAGAGTCTGAAATTTTATTTTAAGTTCAGTTGGACAGCTTCAATCAAACCAAAGTTTGCAGGAAAGCAACTGCTGAGTAACTAGCATTTTTATACATGACAATGTACATAATAGAATATAAATAGATACCGAGATTGAATTTCTGTATTTGCGCCAGACTCGCATTTCATCTACAAAAGACTCATCAGTGACGTCAATCAAAATAAGTTAAAAAGGAAAAAAAAAGTATAAACTTGGAGAGCATTTAGGACCAAAAATTCCAAAAAGTTTTGTCAAATAAAGCTAAAGAATTCTATTCCTGAGGTAGAAAAGCTTTAATAAAATGCATTGACAACCTTGATATAGACTGTTGGTTTTCCCGTTTGAATGGTTTTACACAAGTAATTTTTTGGGCCCTTTATAGCTTGCTGTTCAGTGTAAATGTGAGCCTAGGGTCCGTGTTGAAAACCGTACCTTGACCTATAATGGTTTACTATCATGACTATTATAAATTGTGACTTGGATGGAGAGTTGTCTCATACCATATCTTCCTATATCTATATACATTTTTTTTGTATATGAAATCTATGATATTTCACGAAAAGTATGCTTTTACAATGTAGATGAAAAATATATACACATAACAAATGAAAATGCACTTAAAATGTGTACTCAATTCAAAATTTACATACATTTGTATTGTGGATTAAACTCTAAATCCCCTCAAAAATATTTTCTTTTTCTCGAACCTTTGTAGAAATATATAATAAAAAAACTTTACCTGGAATTTGACTACTGTAGCCTTGATTGATTTTTACGACCTGTTCATATATAATCTCATTGGTAATATATGTGTTAATCATTCTTAAGTACACAAATTAAATTTCAGGGAAATTCCAGGCATTAGACATCACAGTTTGGACTATTGATTACAGGTTACATCTGTGACAATTGCCTCCTGGACAGATGACCTCTCAAAAACATCGGGAGTTATCTGAAATACCATTTTTCAACACTGATCAAAGGTTAGAGTCACAGAAAGGTTTTCACAGTATATACCATTCCTGTAGGTAACCTATTAAGCACATATTTGCAACCCCAATATTCTTATGTTGTTTTTCTATTTTTAATTAACTTGTTTATATCTGCTATACATGTAGCTGATAAGACCACTTTTTCCCCTTTGAAACAGTTTTCTGGGTGCAAAGAAGGTTTCATCTCTACAAGTATACATGTACATGTACATCTACCCGGATTCATTAGAAGTTATAAGAAACTCCAAAGAGCCTGAATATGCTTAATTTGCACACTTGACATTTTGAAATTTTTTTCACCATTATCATTTTAATTGCAATTTTTCATAGCTTATTTTAAGATCTTATCTAGCAGATCAATGTTTGTTGTTTGCTATTTCTATGCATCTATCTATCATGTCATGGTTAGTGTTTGAGATAAAAAAAAATTCTTTCAGTTTATATATACATTTTTACATGCACATATAGACTAAGTAAAAATGTTCCTTAAAGAGCAATTGAATAACTTTTTAAAGACTCTAAAAGATGGTTTCTGATATATTAATATTTATGTCAGTGCATATGATATGCCTTAGACTTTAAATCTTCATAAAACATGACCAAGTATGGTCTAACCCATACCTGTCTAGCTATCTGTTAATTAGTTCTAGCCCAAAAAGAGAAAAAAAATTCAACTTGGCTAAATGATAAAATCATGAACTTTTGAATACAACCAATAAAGTTCATTTGAAATTTGAAAAAAAAAAATGGAGTCGTAACAATATTATAAAATATAAATCAAAACTGTTTTTTTTTATATTAAGTTTCAGTTTTATATAGCATGTTTACATATATACAGTATACATCTACCATTGAGCAGGCTGATGAAAAATGGCCTTCTTTTACTTTAGGAGTCACTATACATTTTGTACTTTTAAAAGGGCAGGGGCAGGGTTTCCAAAACAGTCCTATTTTCCGGAAAAAGTCTGAAAAATTGTATAAATGACTTGTTGTGCCAGGGCTGAAACGTCATTTTAATATAATTTAAAAAAAAAGGATTTCACCATAGTTCATAAAAAAATGAAATTTATTCGATTTCTTTACCCAACCTTTTTAAGAATTACAATCAAAACAAACCCTACTATAATACCCTCTTATTACAATCAAAATTGATCAGTTCTCTAACAGCTGATTTTACCTGTTAAGGCGACAGTTAATTTTTCAGTATTTTGTAGCAGACATTGATTGGTCTAGTATTGAGGAGATAACTGTATTTGTATTTTATTTTTAAGCTCAGACGGCATCAATTGGTGAATTGATGGTTGCAAACTAATTTTACTGGCGACCCGTTAGCGGGCAATTTGTGACCATCAAATCACTAATTGCCGTTGGAGCTTAAAATACAATATTGTTATCTTCATATATATAAAACCTGTAGAAAACAACGTTAACACATGTATTAAAAATCTTTCATAGATCGTCTGCATTTGCAGGTCCGTTCCACAGCATCAAATGTTTATTGATGCCATGAAAATTAGTGACATTATCCAATCAAATTGATCGTTAAACTTTGTTGCATTATAATAATAGTTATTTTCCAAAATTTCAGCGGTTTGTAACTAATTAATTTTGTTAACAAGATTAAGATTACCAGAAAACATATATATGTAAATATGAGTTGATGAAAATATATAAAGGTAGTATAATAAAGGTTTTAAGAGAAAAATCAATGGACCACTAAGATAGGAAATAATGTATATATGAAAGCAATAAAAAAAATCATGTCTTTGTACGTCAGAGCTTGTTCCATATTATAAAGTGAATATTTGCCTGTCCAAAAATGGATGAGACGCTAAGTTGCTTCTGCACCCACTGACAGCCTTAGCTTGGATCCATATAAATCGTGCAACATTTGTTCGAGAGATTTACACTTAGATTGCTAGTCAGAGAAATCCCACGGCCCCAGCTAAGTCAGCTTGTCTGGCAAAACAGCCGTTTGAAGTAAGAGTAATGTCAGACTAGGGGCGAGGGATCTCCTGTAGTTGGTGATCGCAATACTGGTATAAAAAATTTATACCAGTATTGTAACTTTTTTTTTAAAAACAACAATACTGGTACATTACTGATATACCAGTATTGTAGTTATTTTGTTGACTATACTTTAAGGTGTATAATGAAAAATTAATTTTTAGTAAAATTAGATATTGAAGTTCAAAGGGAAATTTTAATAAATGAACTCAAAAAGATTATAGAGGATAATTGTAAAATCAATTGACAACCAGTTAAAAATAATTACTGTACTTGTACAAATAATCAAAAGATTATTGTAATAAACTCGTATTATTTAAATAATTGTTAATTATATAAATAATTGCTAACAATTTTATCATATTTTTATTTAATTCAATTGAGATAAAATGAAATAAAATAAAAGCTTACTTTTATATCTGAGTTATTATTAATTTTAATAAATTCAAGCAAACTATTACACTATAACACTGTAAATTCAGCATTTACATGAATGCCATCGTATATATTTTTTACAGATATTTTAATACATGTATACCAAGATCATATGCATTTGTTAGTCTTTATTAATCTTTCTCAATAAACATGATAAAAGATATCAATATCCATTACACATAAAAAGTTGCTTAATCATGTTAATAGGGAAACCTGATTATAATCAAATTAACTAGTTTGTCTATGTTCCAGACCATATCAGTATTTGGACCATACGCATATGGTCATGACCATATGCGTATCATCATACTATCATGACCATATGCGTATACTCATATGGTCTGATTATATGCGTATGGTCCGACCATTAGCGTATGGTCAGACCATATGAGTATAATACTCGTTTGGTTATTAACGGGCTGGACCATATGAGTATTTAGACCATAAAGGTATTTTTTTTAAATAACATTATAAAAGTTTCAATAATACAAAAACTTTATCTAAAAAAACAATGACTACATGACAATGTATTATTTTTATAATTCAAATGCTACGTAAAAAATAAATATTGATGCCATAGTTAATTTTCATTGCTAATTACATTCTTCCATGTAGGCTTCGGGTGACATTTACTTCCACACGGTATCATATGTTTTTTGCATTTACAAGTCTTGGTTGTGCACGATCCTTTGCATTTAAACCTTTTGTTTGCGAGTGAAAAGCTAACCTTTTCGTAGCTGCGTACATTGATACCAAGGTCTTGGGCCATTCCGATATGTCTACGGTGTTTTTAAGGAGCTGTAGATCTCAAATATCGTAGCATGACTGCAATATATCATACTCACAAGATAACTTAAATAAACTATGTTACTTTCCATTTACTTCTTTTGTAACAATATTCATTTAGAATTTTTGGAATTTATTTTTTTGAGTCGGCATATTGCCATTTACTCTTAATAACAAATCGGTAATGACCATCGGTAATGACCATCGGTATAAAATGTGTTTATTATAGTTTTGACAAGTAAATAAAATTAACTGTGTGAAACTTCTAATTTTTTATTTAGCTATTCTTTTTAGTATAATATAATAATAAAATAACCTATATGATAGCGTCTTTTTAATGAACGGTCATACCATGAAGAGTTTAGAAGTATTCAAGGTAAACTGTAACAGAGTGTTGATTACCCCGACCATACGCGTACAGTTGGACCATAGGCGTATGGTCGGACCATATGAGTGAATACCCATATGGTCATGACCATACGCGTATGGTCCAAATACTCATATGGTCCGGAACATCTACATAAATGTTATGGGTAGTTAAAGCAATTGATGCAGAACCATGGGCAGTACAATTTGTAGCAGATATATCCACTGATACAAATACTCAAATACTACATGTATAAGACAAGCACTCCTACAGTAAAAAAGCCATACAGTTGCTACATGTATCTCAACAAGCTTGAAATCTAATAAGCGTAAGAGAAAGTCCACAGACTGAATACCTAAATATCAATTTTGGAAGTGGGGGTTGCAGAAATGCAATCTGAAGAAGAAATAAAAAATACTGATGCTGATCGAGCCCACATGCACTTGTTCAGTTCTATCCATTTAATCTATTTACATGGATAGTCGACCTTCCAAATTATGGATAGAAACAAGTGCCTGTGGTCGAGCAAGAGACATATATGCATATGTCTCTGGTCGAGCCGGATCCTCCCAAATTATTTTAACCACGTCAAGGACAACGTAAACATTGCTTTTCACCCATTATTAGTACTCAAAAGAGCTTACAATCATTTTATATATAAAAAGCATTATTATTTGAAACCATATATTTTTGTATGGGTAAACTTAAACAATAGAGTGACAATGACAAAATAAAATTTACCATACACTCTGCGAACAGTCTGCTTGGTTGTTTTTTAATCGCAGTTGTCTTCCTTGTAAAATCGGGTTTCTCCAAATTCAGGTCAACTACTCCCGACTCGACCCGAAATATACTAGTAGAAGTAGTATTAGTTGATCCCGAAATCAAATATGCGTGTTCCCCGTATATTCATAATTTTTTTTATCAGACTAGTCTAATTTACAAGAACGATAATTAACCCTCTTCGTGCGGCCGGTGCGAAATTTCAGAAACTGTCCAGAAACGGGTTCAATACAAAATAACATAACCGTATTTTATTGTTTAATCTTGCATAGTAGCATGTTATCTCGCCTTATAAAAGATTTACTAAGTAAGATCTACTAAGATATAAGCCAAGATGTTCAGTGGCGGATCCAGAGGGGGGGGGTCCGGGGGTTGAAACCCCCCCTTTTTTTGGCCGAATCGTCAAAATTGTTTATTACCATTTTGATTTTCTTAACATATTAAAAAAGTTAATATTTTGAAGAAGATCACTGTTATAACTGTACCGATCATTTTCAGACAAACGTATCAAGTATTGACCTATCCCGGATGAAAAATGTTGTTGCACATTTTTCTTGTTGTAATCTATGTCTTACATTTTTACTTTATTAGTTTATCCTGACTTTTTTATTTACATAAATTGTCATCCTTGCTTTGGGGTTTTTTTTTTTTGCATAGTGTCTCATCTTGCCCTTTTTTTACTCAAAACTTCTGTCCTGCCTATTTTTTCTAATTTCATCATCATTTATGGGGCAAAAACATATATAGTAGGCATGTGTACATGTATAGCCAGAAACATATATGTAAAGGAGATTACAACAAACAAAAAATACCTTTAATCTAGCATTATTGAAAATCCTAGTTTTGTGCAATTACGTCTTCATATTATACATGTTTTTGACTTTGTTGATATTCATGAAATTACGAGGATGCATTTTAGCTTTAATAATGTGTATGAAATATTTGACAATACATGTATACCTTTAATCTAGCATTACTGAAGATCCTTGTTTTGTGAGAGTAGACTAGTCCGACAGATAACCAATCTATCTCTATCTGTTTGATGGACTATGTTACTTCGAAAGGAGGGTAGCATACCTGACCTAATGATGAATTCACGGTTCAGCTTACAAGAAAGCTAACCAAAAATATCACCTTTGCGTTCACACTCAATGAAATCGGCTGTAAATTTAAATTCGTATTATATAAAGGAGGTTTATTTTCTATGATAAAACAGTACCTATTTTAGCCTTTTCAATAGTCGTCTGCCGCGAAAAGGACGATAACTCAATTTTATAATTTAATATTTTTGCAATCGTAACTACTCGGCCATTTCTTCGTGCAACCAGAAAGGCCGAGTAGTTCCGATTGATATTTTTGGAGACGGTCAATTTCCGGAATTCCATGCTTGATCATCCCGATTTTTTCTTTGGCCGTTGACAACAGAATCATTGCTGCATTCTTTGACAATAAGATATATTTAACAAGGCAGTACTATCAATGTATTATCGTGGTATCAATATATGTTAGAAATGTAAGATACCTGAATTATTTGTAATTTTGGCAAGGACAATTCATCACGTCCACAGGCGCTTGGGTCTATGATACAGTTTTTTTTTTTTGTTTTTTTTTTTTTATTAAAATTTTCAATTTTCTATATTTATAATACATATCTATCACTTCTGTGCATGTCTCACCTAGTTTCGAGTGATTTAAACGACCCAGAGAAAATACCAAATTTTACTATCCATACTAAGAAACAAAAAGGCAACTAACTCGACGCCATTTTTCTGCTATCTATAAATAAATAGATTGACCTACCTGGATTCCCCAACGATTTCTCTGGGAAAACGTGCCTTCCTTGTCGTCAGATCGCACACATCATTGATATTTATCAAATTGGTATTGTTCGTAACATTTTTAGTCCATCTCCAGCATATAATAAAAAGATTTTAACTATTTTGACTATTTTCAAATTTACGTGCCCGGAAGTTGATTGTTTTTCCCGAACTTTTGTCAAAGGGAAGTAATATTTTCCCGGACTTTTTCGGAACATCTCTCCAAGTACGTAGGAAAATAATAATAAAGTGATACGATGATTTCCGAACTTTTACCAAAAAGGCGCAAATTTCCAATTGCCGGAAAAGAATCTTCATATTCAGTCTGAAATGATGGCAATTCAACTCATAAGAACATTGATTCATGATAATTTATGAATATACAGATTATCACACAAAATTTACTTATGAGAGGAATTAAAAAAAATTAAGCCATTGACCATTTGATCTGATATTTTTATTTGTTTGGTGTAAAGGGGGGGGGGGAGGACATTTACTATTATTTTCTTTCCGAGAAAATGTTATTGACCTTGTTTTAATTATTACAAAACATGGGTCATGTAAAAAAAAAGGTGGGACAATATTTCCAAATTTTGTAGTTCCCCTTTCTAACATAAAATCAAAATTGTGTGATTTTTGAAAATTAAAAGATTATGACCACTACAATCAAGTTAGGGGCTTGATTTTATTCGTTGTTCAACATATCTGTTTGTTAACATATAGTATTAGTTCGGAAGTCATCGTATCACTTTATTATTTTCCTACGTACTTGGAGAGATGTTCCGAAAAAGTCCGGGAAAATATTACTTCCCTTTGACAAAAGTTCGGGAAAAACAATCAACTTCCGGGCACGTAAATTTGAAAATAGCCAAAATAGTTAAAATCTTTTTATTATATGCTGGAGATGGACTTAAAATGTTACGAACAATACCAATTTGATAAATATCAATGATGTGTGCGATCTGACGACAAGGAAGACACTTTTTCCCAGAGAAATCGTTGGGGAATCCAGGTGGGTCAATCTATTTATTTATAGATAGCAGAAAAATGGCGTCGAGTTAGTTGCCTTTTTGTTTCTTAGTATGGATAGTAAAATTTGGTATTTTCTCTGGGTCGTTTAAATCACTCGCAACTAGGTGAGACATGCACAGAAGTGATAGATATGTATTATAAATATAGAAAATTGAAAATTTTAATAAAAAAAAAAAAAAAAAAAAAAAAAAAAAAAACTGTATCATAGACCCAAGCGCCTGTGATCACGTCCCCTGAAAACATAATTTTGTAAAATATCACTTATTGGCATCTCCGGGCGGCAAGCCGGATTAATTTCCTGATGATCTTTACTACAGCATTCTGATTGTTGTTAATTGCTACACATTACCGCTTTTTTGTAAATTGATGTTTGTTTACATTATCAACAAATGTGAGTAACATTCTAGGTCGAGTTGTCGTTCCTAGTGTATAGTTCGTTCCAAACCATTGTTTGTTCCTGGTACAGGTTGGCAGTTGTTTATCAACAATAAAGTTGTTGCAAAAGTAAGTAAGTAAGTAAGTAAGTAACACTTTATTTGGATTCGGCATATTGACAAACAATACAAACATAAGCTCTAATGAGCTTTTCACCGAATATAAAAACATATGCAATAACAAATAAAACAAGACATGCAGCATGCAATAAATAATAAGAAGCAGCACCAAAAATTAACTCTAAGCAAATAGATAATACATGTATCTTGCAAAATACCAAAACATATATATGAAGCACTAAAATTTTTTTTTTAAATGTGCAACATAAACACATGTTATTTTCAGTGTGTATGTGTGTTTTTTCTTTCTTTCTAATTAGTTTTGATTGTTTACAAAAACAAAATGTTTTTAAATTCAAGACAGGATTGTCGTGTCATTGTTATTTCCCTTGTTTAAAAATAGAAATTGCGTGTTTCTATATTTAACGATTTAAATGACACTATTTAGTACATATTTGTTAAATAATATAGATATTGCTGTTTTTAATTCATTGTTAAAGAGAATTATATATGTTCTAAAATTCAATATTTGCATCGTTGCTTATCATTAATAACCCGGTTGTTGAAAGACTTAATCATTTTAGATAAGTTGTTTGAAAACAGTGTTGGTTACAAACTTCCATCTGTTGTTTGATTGAAAGCAGTCAATAAGCTTTTCAAGGGCTGCCAACGCTAATACTGTATATGGTTGGTGACAACATTGAATGATTGAGACATTCAGTCCGACCATGGGAAGTTGTGCTCTGCCGAATGCTCGCTCAATTATTGGAGTCATTCGATGCTACATTTCTCTACTTTAGGTCTACATAATAAAAATTGTACTTATTGAAAAACAAATATATATTGATTTTATTTAGATAGCACTATCACATTCGGCATTCATCGTATTTTTATTTATCAGTTGTCAAATTAGACCAATCTGTGGTCTGCATCCCCTGCATAATTGATCCTTTTCCATAAATGTCAGACCCCACTCCTTTATTTCTTTAATGGCTTTCAGTTATTTGGTGGACACAGAGAATTGATTCCCAGTTCCCTCCCCAAACTCCTACTTCACTCCATATTCTGTTCCTCTGCACTCTTATTTTTTCATCAAAAAGAATTATCCCCGTTTTATCAAACTTTTCTCGCGATTAAGACCACCCTGCCTCAAGCTTGGAGTTCTGTCCAACCCCTTTAAAGCGTCACAATGACTCGCACCCATTAAAAACCCATCATTCGACAAATTATATTGAACAACCTGATTTGTCTCCTATATTCAAAAATTACTAGTCAGGTTTTTTTTCTTTAATATCAATGGCACACATCTCCTTTTTGAACTCCCATGCGTATTTGTTACTATCAACTATATGGCATCAATGCACACAATTCAAACTATCTTCACAAAACCACAAAAATTGCATAGCAAATACATTATCAGGGTTTTTAATAAATGTTTACTTTGCGAGCACAAAGTGAGGAATTAATTATAAAACAATTTGCTAAAGTAAAATAAATATCTAAAAGATGTTTTAAAAATAGACTTTAGTGGATGAGGATGAGCTACCCCTTCGTGTAACAAGATTTATCTCTCCTGGGATTTAAACACATTGAGATTGAGATTGAATTGTTTCCCTTTGATAACAGCCAGTTCTAAAGCAAGATTATTTGTTTGATGATTTTTAATTGATTAACAATATTTTGATAAAGGAAAATGATAATACTTTCAATTTCGAGGTCTCACAAAGGCTTTTTCACCTTCTATTCTAATTTTACATTAAAAACCCAAATTTAGATGAAAAGGCTACCTATTTTAATAATTTCGAATACGCTCTGGTCTTTTTGTCCTGAGGCGATGTCTTGCAAACATTAATCAACCAATCAATGATTCTGTGTATAAATTAACATACACTAGCACAATTATTATTTATTACAAATCATTTTTGAAGTCCAATAAGCAATTTTGTGTTATTTAAAAGTTGTTTTACAAAACATTCAGTGTGTGTTTGTTCTTGTCTAAATAAGTGAAATACCATTTGATTTTTCGGGGGTGGGGGCTAGGATGAAATTAAAAAAAAAAGGCAGGACATGAGTTAAAAAAAAATGCAGGATGACAATCGAGTCATGCAAAAAAAGTCAAAATAAACTAATAAAAAATGCAAGGCTGAATTGAGTGAAAAATAAAACGGCAGGACAGATGCCCCTTTTTGATAGAAAAAATCAAATCAGCAGAGTGGACGTGGCGGAGTACTTATACATTACTACAATATAAAAGACACTAAGCAGATCCTAATATTCTTTCACATATACTAACAGGCCCTTTAAAGCCATAACAACTAATATAAAGAAATTCAAGCACCTTAGACTTAAAGAATTGAATCGGACCGCAGAAAAACTTTGATGTTAAACATAAGACAGCAAGCCAACAACAAAGTAAAACTCATAGATTCAGCTTTAGAAAAAAAGTCCGTACAAATCATGCAAATTCCAACTCAGTTTAAATGGCTATCCTATTTACAGGTTACACTTTCTGCTGGGATGGCGTTACCAAATACACTGCTGCCGGACACCATTCACAGAAGAGTCATAACTAGATATCATTGAGATGGGAGCCATCTCTGTGGGCCCCGCTGTGAATAATGTGCATTAAAAAATTGTATCTTTACCATGGGACATGGGTTTGTCAACTGAAATCAAAGTTTTTGACCTTGACCTTTGACCTAGGAAGTTGTAAATAAATTATGACACACCCTTTGGTGTTGGTTTATAAACATGTCAAGTATAAACTTTGAAATGATAACGGTTCTCAAGATATAGAGCGGACACGATCTTTACCACAGGACACAGGGTTGTCAACTGAAACCAAAGTTTTTTTTACCTTGACCTTTGACCTAGGAAGTTGTACATACATCATGACACGCCCTCTGGTGGTGGTTAATAAACATGTAAAGTATAAAGTATGAAATCATAATGGTTCTCTAGATATGGAGCGGACACAAAGTTAAAGTGTTACGGACGGACGGACGGACGGACGCTTTGACCTAGGAAGTTGTACATACATCATGACACGCCCTCTGGTGGTGGTTAATAAACATGTAGAGTATAAAGTATGAAATCATAATGGTTCTCTAGATATGGAGCGGACACAAAGTTAAAGTGTTACGGACGGACGGACCTAACAAGTTGAACCTATGGGCTCTTGCCTACATGGCTAAGAACCGAATCCCCACTGTTACCTTGCGTGACAAAACAACAATCCAGGATTCCTGTATTCTACCAGTGGAAAAGTTTATTCCTGCCACCTCTGACTTCCACCTATTGAAGGAGAGGTTGGAAGTCATCATCAAACGAATACTTTCTATATATCTTGACATCATCAGAAAACAGAAATCGAAAGCAGACGAACATTTCATGCACCACAAATATCACTAAAGCACAAACAAAAGTGAAATAGTAAGAGTATATATAAGGTCTAAAATGAAGTATCTTGTGTACACAATATAGTGTATTTAGACTTTTGTCAAAGGCATTTGGCGAAAAACCAGCCGGATTCGTATTCATATATATATATGTATGTATGTAACATCGCGTGCGTGCAACTTATGGTCATCTGAGGTCATTTCTAAATAATATTGGTCTGAAAAGTGTTGTACAAAACAGTTTCATAAAACTGAAATTAAAATTGATATTAAGAAAGACTATAAACTTGGTACAAAAGACTCATGTTTCCTTTAAAAAAAAAAGCATTCCATGTACGTATGAAATACATTTACAAAAACATAAAAATACGAAATGTCCTTTTTAAAAATTGAAGCAATTCCTGTATATTTTGATTAAAATATCAGGTAATAATAGGAGTGCTTAATGAAAACCCTTCAACAACAGCAGGTGTCATAAGAATTTTAGACAAACTACACAAGTTTGTTCCATTGCAACCAGAAAAGGAACCCGTTATCAGCTTTGGAGATGCCTTATTGGGAGTGCCACAATGACGCCCACAACATCCGATGTAACGGACGAAATCCCACTGCCAGACTAGAGGATTCCACAAGCGAATGTTATTGTTGCAGGTTTCACTTCCGTTTCTTCCTAATGAAGAGATAAAATAATATTGCATCTCATCAAAATACAAGGGTTTAATTCGAAATTATTATTTTTACAGTGTTGACCAGGGGCGTAGCTACCCGGAGGCACGACAGCAAGTGCATCCACGTCGTTTTCACAAATAAAAAAAATAAAAAAATAAAAAAATAAAAAAAATAAAAAAAAGCAGAAGAGAGAGAGATGAGTTGGTCAATCGGAATCGGAGACTGTTGGTGTCTTTCCGTCTATCCCGGATATTAGTTTGACAACCTAGTTACAAGTGTTGATGAAGCTGTTCATTCAGAAAACTTGAAGATCGTAGCTCCGAAGTTGCGTGCACATTGATTCGCATGCAAAAAAAGAAATCGCAAAATAAAAATTTATAAATTGAATGTTAAAGGAAACACCTATGTTGTCACTTTTTTTAATTGATGAAATATCATTAATAACGACATTTTGGTTTCAAAATAAAAAAAAATTGGAGATTATGACAAAATCGGAAGGTTACTTGTATTTTTTACAAGATTTTTACTTTTGAATTTGTAATACTCAGTCTAAGACACTGTAAGATATGTAGTTTTGGAGCACATGTTACAGTGAACAGTTCATCAGTTTGGAATGAGATGTACCAATCGACATTAGAATTGTCAGATCCCTTCGATATCGTTGAAAATATGCTGAGGCGATGTGGTTGACAGACTACCGGAGCCAATCACCCTGCAACCACGCCAAAACAGTATTGGAAAGTCTCATTATTTTTTGCGTTCATAGACCATATGATAAGGCAACTGGAGAGTGCAGTCGCGTCAAGTTATCAGAAAATCGCTTCTTTGTGCTGTATCTGCTTCATCCTGTTGAAGGAAATATCACAAACGAACAAATCTCAATATTGTCTGAAACATACGAAACTGACCTAGCATGTTATTTTGACGAATTCAATTGGGAGGTCGCTCGATGCCGAAAACGAACGCTGGTTTATAACATCTCGCGAGTGCTACCATGCCATGATGGCCCTGAGATCTATCAGTCACGGTACTACGTATGTAATTGAAAACAAATGTACGATCAACAATGAACAACGAAAGATACATAGCATTACTGCATATTCATCGGGATTTCAGTGTGAATGTTGACAAAGTAATAGAGAAGTTAGTTTCTGCCCAGACCCGAAGAGCAGATTTGGACAATTTTGAGTAAATTCCGTATCACAAATATGTGTTGTTTATGTATTACTTTATTCAGAAGATTTATTAATAGTTTTACATTCATAAATTTTTATCTACATATAGCTCCTCTTTTAACCGTCCTATGACCGAAAACCGCAAAAAAAAAAAAATTTGCATAATAGGGTCCCAATTTTTTTTGCCTCGCTCGGATCGGCAGTAGTTGCTTCCACATCGTTTCTTTCTAGCTACGCCTCTGTTGACGCCAGTTTCGAAGATGTGATTATAAATATGTGCTTGAATTTCGGTTCAGCGACGAAGGAGCCGGGAGACAATAGGGACAATGCACCTATCCCTACTTTTGTTAAAACAAAATATTGACATTAGAAAATGAAAATAACAAAGAACACAGACCATTAAAAATGATTTTCAATATCAGAAAGTTTTACCCCTTTTCAGTATGCTCCTATAATGCCACTGAGGTAAAGTTCAAAATTTGTCTGTAAAAATTCATTTAAAAAAAATAAAAATACAAATATTATTTATATTACATATAAAGTATTGCTACACTTTTTAATTATTAACTCCACTTGATACAATAAGTCTATCGTTATAAAGCTATAGTTTGTGAATTCTATAACAATATATATCTAACATGGCATTTTCATTCACTTTGTTGTAAGCATTTTCACAAATTCTGAAAAAGACAAAATTATAATTTCATTATTTTCAGTTTTAATAATTTAATAATAGTTATTCAAGAAAGAAAATGATGCAAAGAAATAAAGTTGTCGCTTATTTTACACCTTCTCGGTGCACATACACATTCTCGCTGATTTAATAATCCCTAAATATATTTGTTAAAATATAGTTGCATAAAAGTCTAAGTATAAAAGAGCCTCTATAATCACATAAAACATATAAATCTGCACTGAGCTGCAATCTTGTTATTTGTCGAATTATTAAGAATGAATTTGTTTTTTAAAGACGTTACATTACTCAATTCTTATATTGAAAATAAAGATTAGATTTTTCTATAATGTTAGTAAAATTAAGAATGGAAATGGGGAATGTGTCGAGGAGACAACAACCCGACCAAAGAGCGGAAAACAGCCGAAGACCACCAATTGGTCTTTAATGTAGCGAGAAAACCCCGCAACCAGAGACGTGCTTCAGCTGACCCCTAAACAAAATATGGACTAGTTCAGTCACGATAATAAACTACGGTGACCTATAGTTGTTCATTTCTGTGCCATTTTGGTCTCTTGTGGAGAGTTGTCTCATTAGCAATCATACCACATCTTCTTTTTATATATACATTTACCATCACAATAAACTCGTCCATCTCCGTCCATGTCGACCTCTTGTATCATCTCGTCTACCTCTTCCTCCGTCATTTTCTCTCCCATATTTTCCATGATTTCACGCAATTCTTCTACAGATATAAATCCGTCTCCGTCCTTATCGAAAACCTTAAAGGCTTCCCGAATTTCACCAGCTGTGTCTCGTGACGACAGTTGTTTTGACATCATAGTTAGAAATTCATGGAAATCCACAGTACCATCACCTATAGCAAGTAAAACAGAACACACTGGCTAAAGGCTCCGCATTGAAGACCGTACTTTGACCTATAATGGTTTACTTTCACAAATTGTCACTTTGAGTAGAGTTGTCTCATTGGCACTCATACTACATTGTCTTATATCTATTTTAAATTTATGTTTGACAATGAAAATAACAATTGCAATATAAATTCCGTGCGTCTGGTTCGCTCTTTTCGATTTAACTTCGTCACATAGAGACCGTATCTAAACATTTAGAAGCCAGGGATGTTATAATTGAAAATAAACGTTAAACAGACGTAAATTTCTGGAAGATTGTTGAAAAGCGGTTCTTAAATTTATCTTTATATTTTTTATGTTTTGAAAGGCATGTACATTCGTGTATAGTTTTGAAATAAACCAAGCCATTGTTTTCTCGTTGAATTGTTTCTCATGTTGACCTACCTCTTAAAGCCACCTCCGTCCTGAAAATGCATGAAATATTTGCTACTGTACGTTACGCAACCAACAATCAATCTCCTTGTGAATATGTTCTAGATCATTTTTTATATTTAGTGTTAGTGCTCCTTTTCTACTTTAAAAAAAGAAAACAACCAAAGAAGAGATGGCCACATGATTCTATACTGGTATTTCTGAACGATAGAAATGATTATGATTTTATTGATTAATCATCATCATTGATATCATAAAATCATCTTTATCACCATCATCATTGTCATTGTTTTAGCATACTTAGTCATCGTCACCACAATCATCGATAATTGTCGTAGTTGTCATGGTTATTAATTGTTATCGTGAAGATCATCATCTGTTAATTTGGTTACAGTGTCTTTTTTGAAATGAAGAAGGCGAGAGCTAAGGGGGTGCTTGTTTTTACTTCGTTTGTTTTTCAACGTGTTTTATTTTGAGGGATACATTTTCATACCGTCTGCGTCAACTTCATCTATGATGTTTTTTAACTGTATATCCGTAGGGTTTTGGCCTAGAGATCTCATAATTATTCCAAGTTCTTCCGTAGTTATTGTACCATCTCCATCCTTGTCAAACAGACGGAAGGCTGCTCGGCATTCTTATGTAAGAAAAAAAAACTCACATTGATCATCGGAAATGACCGAATAATGAAATGATTTAACTCCTAAACCCATAAAAAAAACAAAGGTTACTTGGACCAGAAATAAATAATATTTGCTTTCGAATGATAGGTCTTAGGTATACAAGATAAATGTTTATTAAAACTTGTACAGTGGGAAATGAAGCCAGCAATATACATGTATACTCCATATTAAACAGTTGATACCTTGTTGGGTCACATCTATATCGATGGGTAACATCTACCGGTAATTGAAAGTAAACCCATATTATAGAAGACGTCAGTTAAATTAGAGCTTTTCAATATCGTTTGCTTAGTTTAAACATATTTTATTTGCAAAAGTAGGCAAAACGGATTGGACACAAGTTATAACAACATTCTAGACGTCCTCTCCCAATATAAATATAAACACTAAGTACATTAGATAATGACGAAAAAAACTAGTAGGAATGCATGTAATACATACTACAAACGAAAATTAGAAAAAAAATATAAAAAAATACAATATAATAAGGAATAATAATGAAAAAACTGGACTGGAGTGAAGGGTTGTTAAGTAGAAATTTAGAATGTTAATTGATTGTTTTAAATCTTTGTTATTCTGATATAGGATTGTACGGACTCAAAGATTTCTTTGTTTTGCTGAAAAGAAAGGTCACTGTCACCAGCCAATAGAAGCTCTATGGTTATAGCATATCTTTCTAATTTTAAAAACAGTATTTCTCTTGCTTCATTGTGAAAAGCGCACTCTAAAAATAGTGTATACTATCCTCAACAGGGTGGCAACAGCTGCATGCGGGACTGGGTTTAATATTAACACGATGTAAATCTGAATTTAAAGAACTGCACATATTTCTTAAACGTGTATGAATGATATTAAGTTTTCTATCCCCACAACTAAAATAGGAAGGTGGCTGTATCAATTTGGACTTCATCTTTCGTTTAAAAATATTTATATTTTTGGACGTACGTATGTCGGGTTATGGCTATGCCATTCAATAGCAGTGGATGGAAAAAAGGATTTCCTAGTTACGTCTAGTCTATAACCGGGTACTACATAATTATTACTGTTTCGCAAATCGTAGTTAGATACTTTACCAACAAGTGGGGGCATTAAATCACAGAGATAATCAGGGCAGTCCCATTATATAAAGAATAGAACATATTGAGCTTTCTGGACTTTCTTCTGTCCACAAGCAATTGCCAGCCAGTTTCAAAACGCATATATATATAGCTTCCCGACTAGCAAAATCGTTTGTTGTAAAAGTGGATATATTTCATACACATGTCTAATATCATTGCTTAGCCACGAGTTAAGAATGCCATTGACATATCTGAAATTGTATCCACTTATCAAGAGCTTCCGTCATAGCTTACAAATTTGAGTATGTGCAAAATACATTGAAGTTGAGTATGCATCACTCGTCTGAACTCGGCCGATTCCGTTTACAGTCGAGTTTAGAAAGACGGAGAGTGGCGGATTCAACCGAGGATTGACGATTTAAGTTCGTTAACCGTCGAGGTTATCTGTGTCCCATTACGCCAACTATTCTTTCAATCGCAAAAATAAAATTAATGTAAGGATGATGCATTGTCAATTTAGCTCTTTACTCGCCACATACTATCATCATTATGATCCTACTTTAAAATGAAAATGTATCAACAAGCTATTTTTTTTTAATGCTTCTGAATTTGAATAAATTTTTGAAATTCCCTTATCTTGCACTAATCAATGGAAAAGTACACTTTGGATTGATTGATTGATTGATTGATTCGGATTGCCAGTTGTTTTATTATCGAAGGGATTGATTGATTGATTGTTGTTTGCTTTACGCCGCATTAGCACAAAAAGGCTATATCGCGGCGATATTTTTTTTTTTATTCTCGAAGGGAGAGCTCCGGCCATCGACCGAAAAAAAAAAACATTTTTGTGAACTTTCCTTGGATTTCTTTAATTATGCATTCTTACAGAGAATTTGAACTTTTAATATTTCGGTTAATATGTGCAGCTTACCCGAAATTTGCTCTTGTGTCAATTTGTCGACCTACAAAAGACATACGAGTTAAGTAAAAACATTATTCCCCCTTTTTTCGGCATGGATGAAATCATTAAGAGTTTTATATGTGAACAAATAGTACACAGTTAACGCAAATGTTTTGTTAGAAATCAATTATATATGGTACACTATGATATAGGATGATGGCCACATTTTATGTTCGCAAGAGAACCCTTTCATAAACTCTGAGTCTGAGGGTTCTGAAGGTGACCTGTCGTAAGGAAAATATCTGATTATATCCACCTTACCGTAACTTTCAAGTTGTTGTCCAAAAGTCCCGTCCGTCATTCCGATCGACCAAACTTAAAAACCTACCTATTGTATTAATTGTTAATATCTCATCGTCCTCAATATTCATGAAGTGTTTGCCAGTGTTGCAACAATCAATTTATCAAGTTAATTACAGTAACTGTCTATTAGCTTCATTATTTTGTGTTTGTCAAATACGTTCTGAAATGTAAAATACAGCGATTAATATTGTTTAACCTGACTTACCATTACTAAGAAGTGTTTTAAATCATTAAAGGAAACTTATGTGTTCATCACTTAATATAGGGACGTGTAGATGTTTTATGACATTGTGGTTGTCTACAACAACCTAGATTTAAATTCAAGTATGTGATCATTTTATTCGTCAGTGTTATCGTTTGCTTGTTTTATTCGAATGAAATTGTTTGTTTCATGTATTGTATAACATACATATTGATTCAATGTAACAAATTGTTATTTTAAAAACGGTTCTGTCTGAAATTCTGATATGTTTGAGAAAAATTGATTCGAATTATTAGCCAACATTTTTTTTTGACTGATTTATGATTGAATACTATTTTCGAAAGTTAAAAAACTATGCCACAACTGGAGCTAAATGATGAATCGTTCAGAATGGTCTTTTATATTTGCATTGATTTGTTTATTTTTGTATGTGGTTGTTTGTTGTTTGTAGCTTGTTTGGAGTAGGATTGTCTTTGTTTTCTATTTGTGTTCTGTTTGATTGTGTTATGTAATGTTGCCAATTTTGCTGAAATAACGTAATGGCTAGTGATAGATTATTTAAAAAAAAAACTAAATTCTTCTTTGGTTTGGTCTTATTGGGGATGATTGTAAATTTTTGTTTCTGGTTTAGGCAGCAACCATTTGATTTTCTGGGGGGGCTATGGTTTTTTTTTTTCTGGACAAATTTTTTATTTCCCGATGGCGAAAAACAATCTATTTTTTTCGCGACAAGTCGAAAACAATTTTTTTCTTTCAATTTTAGCATTACATATAGTGGCAGCTGAGGGTGAAACAAACAATTTTTTTTTCTCAGAATCAAAAACAAATTATTTTTTTCTCCAAAAACTGGAAACAAACTTTTTTTTCCAAAAAAAAACCATAGCCCCCCCCCAGAAAATCAAATGGTTGCTGCCTTATAATTCTGCTCTCTTTTGTGTTTTTTTATACGAATTTTGACTAATCCCTGGCAGTTCTCTGGAGAAACAAATCCACCTTAAGACAACGTCTCAGACAACACATTGGGGTTTAGTACTTTTCACATGCTTAGAAATACATCTCAATTTGCTTCAAATACGGCGATGAAATATGAATGCCTATGAGACACATATCCACCTTATTCAAAATGGAGTTGACGAAAGCAGCTTCAAACCACAATACGACCTTCAACAAAGAGTAAAAGTCATACCTTTTAGTCAGCTATGAAATGCAACGACATGACAAAATGTGGTATAATTCAAATTCGAAAACAGACAATGGATGGAAAGTTGTCTCATTAGCATGCATACCACAACTTCATTAGATCAGATACGAAAAGTATAAGACAGTTCACCAGACCTCACCAACCACCAAAATTGACTTCCCAACGAAAACAGACTTCTAAAGAGAACCGACACCGAGAAACACATGGTCCGTTCTGAATTTGAATCACGAAATATGGTTGATTTCAAAACAAGTTGTGCATTAGCAGAAACCTATCATTTTGCCCTGTGTATATTATCTGTTTCTGAACATGCACCAAATTAAAAAAAAAAAACTGGACTGTCCAGTGACCACTAACTTGCATATATTGAGCCCTGTTTTTTTTTTCACATTTAACACATTTTCATTTAAAAATTACTAATTGAATATCTGGATCCATAAGCCAGATAAGTCAATCTATAAACATTTTTTTAAGGATTTGTGCCAATCGCTTCACCCCTAACGAAATCAGCATTTACTCAATTGATACTCTGTAACATGTTTTTGAACCTTGGCAGAGATGGATCTAGGATTTTCTTAGTAATTTTTAGAAAAGACGAGTGATGAAGCCGAAAGTTTTACTGACAACTAGATGTGAAAAGTTTTATGAAACTGAAAACATGTTTTTTTTTTAAAGATTTCCATGAAAGGTGTTTTGAAAGTATAGCACTGTTATGTTTCTTGCACTGATTTCAAGTCGGGGTATTTCTTTTGAGATCTTTTCACTTTTTTTTTTTTACAGTTGTACATTGTATAAGATTTTATAATTAACATATTCATCCGACTTTTTCTACTCATTGAAACGAAATCAATTTTCTGTCATATTTAATGCTCACCTCTTTTAGATGAATACAAAAATGCCAAATTCAGCGTATCAACATTTTTAGCTTAAGATCTAAGTTAATTAGTCGTTTCAACATTTTTAGCTTTAGATGAAAGCTAATTTAAATCTAAGCTACTAAAAAGTAATTAAGCGTATCAACATTTTTAGCTTCAGATCTAAGCTAATTAAGCGTATCAACATTTTAGCTTCAGATCTAAGCTAATTAAGCGAATCAACATTTTTAGCTTTAGATCTAAGCTTATTAAGCTGATCAACATTTCTAGCTCTAGATTTAAGCTATTTTGAGAAATTTATGTTTCATGCACATATTACAAAATACACAAAAATGTTGTAATAGGTTCATACATGCATTTGTGTTGTTAAAATATTAAAAGAGACGTAGTATGGTTGTCAATAATATACCGTGAATAATACAACAAATAAACGAAAGAACAAAGATATAAACAATTGCAGTCACTGTACACCCTTCAACTATGAGCAAAATCCACACAGTAAAGAAATTATGGCACCGGGATGACAAAAGTTGAAAAATTCACAAGAGATTACCAAATATTATGCGAAAACAATTAATGAAAAACAAATATGAGCTAGTAACAAACGACAATCACAGTATTATAGGCTTTTGGTTGGGAAATGCAAATACAATAAACAATTCGACGGGTTAAACATGTTTATGGGCGCTCGCCCTAAAAAGAAATGTTGGGACAGTGGTAGTTTCAGTTCAGCAATAGAACAAACTTTTAATATCGTTTAAAAAGGGGATAGACTTATTCCGTCCCGGTATGAGCTGATGATAAATAATCTTACCAAAGAGAAGATGAAAATGAATATTTTGTAACAATCAATGCAGCTGTTTGCAGGACATAGTTATGGATGCAAGCATTGGGTAGAAATGAAATTCTGTCTGCGAAAATAATAATCTGACCCCCCCCCTTCCAAATATAGAATAGTCGACCCTTACAATCTCTATTCGAGTCATCGAGACCCTATACCTATAGTCTTGTGACCAAATTTTGTTTGTGGCCAAATTGAATTTGGCTTTGATAAAGAAAATTATTTTAAACAGAGAAATTTTACCCAAAAACACAATATTTAATTAGCTTCTTTCGTTTTTTTGTACATAAAAAATATATCAGACATTTTTTTATCTTTATGGAGACAAATTATATATTAGTTTTAAATGCAAGGCATATATTCATAAATCAAAACATTTTAAGTTCAAATAAAACGAAAGGTATAACTTTGAAATTTTAAATTACAAGTTTACCTTGTGTTGTTCGAAACTGCAAAAGTGAATCAATCTTTCTTTACTACAGAAGATGGGTGATAGTTGTGAATTTTTATTTGTCTAGGTCGGTGTTCAAATTCCTGAAATAAACGTGATAATTCCCCCTCAAATTTCCTCATTCAACATACACATTCCCCTTAAATTTCAACGACAAAATTACTCTCCGCGCACTCCAACTCTTGGAAAGTCGTGTTTGTAAGAGGTTAAAGAGTAAAATCACAAAAATACTGAACTCCGAGGAAAATTCAAAACGGAAAGTCCCCAATCGAATGGCAAAAAGCTCAAACACATCAAAAGAATGGATAACAACTATCATATTCCTGATTTGCTACAGGCATTTCCGTATGTAGAAAATGGTGGATTGAACTTGGTTTTATAGCTAGCTAAACCTCTCACTTGTATGACAATCGCATCAAATTACATTATATTGACAACGATGCAAAGCAAAAACAAACAGACATATTAGGTAAAAATGTCAAAATAGGGGTAGAAAAATATAAATACATATTGTTTTGCAAATAGATTTAATTCAATTTAATTTCAGTATTCATTTTTTTTTCTACGGAAGACGGACCTGGGTATGGTCAGAGTGCCACGATAAAGTTGAATCATTTATTTATTTATTTAATACTATTTGAATATAACTATAATTACGTGACTCAACATATCCTTTAGTTATAATAATGATGTGTCGAACAATTTTGTTGTAAAAAGATTTAATTTAAAACTTTTCAATTGTACATAAATTAAATAGTGCAAAGCAAACAAATTAAAATTCATATTTCTCCAATGAAATTTAATCAAGCGTTTGATAAAAGAGCAAAATGAAATGATTATTATGTAGATACAAGTGTTCCTATCAAATCAGGAGAATCATAATGACAACTGATAGAAAGTGAATACATCAATAGAAATGTTAATCTTAAATGTACCTAAGGTACAAATAGTTAACACAAAAAGCCACAGAAAAATATCCTAGTGGGAGATGACATATTTTATTCAGATTTGATCACTTTTATTTAGCTATTTTTAGATACCTTTTATGGTATTATCCTACTACATTAAGACAGTAAAGTTATAAAGTAGGATTTTTTTCAAATGTGGGATTTAATTTCAGATAATGTGAAAAATTAAATGAAACAGGTGTTTAACGGGATTCTATTTTTGTCAAGCTAGAAAGTTATAACATAGTAAAAATATAGCATACATACAGTATTGATGATATGTTAAGTAATTCCGGTAATTCTAATTATCTCAAAACCAGAATACTTATTTATTTATAACAATTTCAATCATCAATCATAAAAAAATACTTTGATTTGAAATACAGCCAATATATATGCATTTTACAGTTATATAAAAAGTAAACACTGTAAGAAATACTCCATGGCATATGTTATCTTTTAAATATATCATTCTTTATCACCGTTTTCCCATAAAGCACTGAATAAAAAAACACATTCCATAACTGAAATAAGTCCCCAAAATGCCCTTTCCTGTTATTCCTCCATCGTCGGCAGTTGTTGAAATGATCGTCTGTTTTTTGTTTCATCTGACATCGATGTCATAGTTCTCATTCGTAGAAACGAGGCGATTGTTGGATTGGCTTTTGAGAACTTACATGTTCTTGCAATATTAGCTTGGACAAACAATGGCACTTTATACTTTAAGTCCGGATCATATCCATGTAAATAAATAAATCCATGTAATCTGCCCTCACATTCACTTTCATCCTTTAAATTTATTGTTCCGTCTAGATTTTTTCTCGTCTTCGCCTCGTAATTCATCAAAGTGTCGTCCACTAGGGATGTCGTGTCAGACATTTTAGAAATACATGCAATGTCGTACTTTTACCGCTGTTATCATTCACTAAGAACCAGTGAGTGATATAAATCGTAGGAAAGTCTACTTCACACAAACGTATCCCAATTTCAACAAGTATTAGATACTTTAAAATATCCCTATAAATCACTCCATCTGGTATCAAGTAGACATAGCGATACAGAAATGTAAATTCTAAAACCCTTCTCGCTCATAATCCTTTATACTGTGTCCTAATTCTACGAATTTCAGTGCATAAATTAATAAAATGTCATAGCATTGCTGGTATCTGAGAGGAAATTAAAACTTGTATGAACATTAACCAAATAAAATAAATCTTTTTAAATTAAATGATATTTGCCTTTTCGAGTCTAACCGAGAAAACTTAGGTAGATAGGTAAAAGTGACAGGTAGATTAAAGTGTTGTAGTATTTAATTTCAGAAGATCCGGCTATCACAAGTAAAATTTGAAGTATTGAATTATTATTAACATTAAATGTACTGGAGAAGATATTCAGAATTGTGCATCTTAAATAAACATGCACGGTTGGAAACTTGTGCGAAATGTATAACTTTAAAATTCATATGTTACAGCTAAAATAGTCTAACCTACTCCTCCAACTGATTGGGGGGGGGGGGGGGGGAAGAAATAGTTATATAGCATAAGATTGATGCATTGATATTAGAGTCATTGGATATGATTTACAAAATATAGAATATTGCACCAACAATGCAGAAAAATGGGCCTTAAAAATAAAGAATAAAGAAAATGACACACAAAATAATGAATAGAAAAAAAGGGGTGTGGTAACTTTATAAAAAGGAAATTATGATTGTGTGTCTATGAGACAGCAACCAAACGTCCGATAAGAGGAACATACATCTAGAGGACAACATACACCTTCAACAATAGACAGACAGCGTACAGCATTCAACAATAGACGGGATAATATATAGTATGTCAAGTCATTCAACATACAGCCTCCAACAATAGATAGGAGATATATAATATATCAAGTTAGACAACATACAGCCTTCAACAATAGATAGGGGATATATAATATGTCAAGTCAGACAACATATAGCCTCCAGCAATAGACAGAGGATATATAATATGTCAAGTCAAACAACATACAGCCTCCAACAATAGATAGGGGATATATAATATGTCAAGTCAGACAACATATAGCCTCCAGCAATAGACAGAGGATATATAATATATCAAGTCAAACAACATACAGCCTCCAACAAAAGATAGGGGATATATAATATGTCAAGTCAGACAACATACAGCCTCCAACAATAGACAGGGGCAGCTGGACAGGGGATATATAATATGTCAAGTAAGACAACATACAGCCTCCATCAATATACATGGGATATATAATATGTCAAGTCAGACAACATATAGCCTTCAACAATAGACAGGGGATATATATTATGTCAAGTCAGACAACATACAGCCTCCAACAATAGACAGGGGATATATATTATGTCAAGTTAGACAACATACAGCCTCCAACAATAGACAGGGGATATATACTGTAAAGTCAGACAATATACAGGGGATATATATTATGTCAAGTGAGACAACATACAGTTTCCAACAGTATACAGGATATATATTATGTCAAGTCAGACAACATACAGACTCCAACAATAGACGGGATATATATTATGTCAAGTCAGACATAATACTGCCTCCAACAATAGACGGGATATATAATATGTCAAGTCAGACAACATACAGCCTCCAACAATAGACCGTGGATATATATTATGTCAAGTCAGACAACATACAGTCTCCAACAAAAGACATGAGATATATTATATCAAGTCAGACAACATACAGCCTCCAACAATAGCCAGGTGATATATTTATGTCAAGTCAGACAATTAACATATAACCTCCAACAATTGACAGGGGATATATAATATGTCAAGTCAGGCAACATACAGCCTCCGACAATAGACCGGGGATATATAACATGTAAAGTTTTAAATATGAAAAGATTTATAGAATATTTTACGACTAATTCCTAGTAATAAGTAATTACCAAGAACAAAATTGCTTAATATTAATGAAACCGGAGAGCATGATTTTAGGGAGATAATAACTTTTCTTTCAAAAAGTCTTTATTCAAAAGAATAATATTTTAGGTTATCTCCCCTGAAAACTTATCAAAAGCATATTGTTATTTCACTCATATTTTACTGAATATATGATGTTTTATTTAAAATGATATCTGATTCTTATAAATATAAAATACTTTTAGAAAGAAAAACTATATGAAAGCTTAGTTTGGACAATTTTATAGCAATTCAAAATAAACAGTTCCTCTTCAGCATGGAAATGACTATAATATAACTATACAAACTGATAAACTAATTTTGTCACAACATCATTAAAGTGGAGTTAAAGTCTTATAGGATTGTAAGTATGTTTTATTTAATCACCTTGCACTTTCACATTTTGACTGAACAATTTATTCAATATTCTGACCAGTTGAACAACTTGGTTTAATAAAACAAATTGCAATTTGGTCAAAATTTTGAATGAGTTGCAATTGGTGAAGAGCAACACTAACAGTCAACTCACTGTAAGGTAAATGAAAATAATTTTGCTGTTTTGTATACAGTAGTAGAGAATGTAATATTTTTTTACAAAATAAATCATTTTGTTGATTAGTGAAGTGAACTTTTATAGTCATACAAAACACTTATCAAAGTATGATTGTCAATAAAAGAACAAGTGACTTGGATATTAGCAATTATTGGTAACCGTGCGACGTAAAACTCATACCGTCTAGTTAGCTATACAAGACCCCGACCTGACGAAATTTGATAAAAACGAGAAACCTACGGCACAATTTATATCAAAACAATTAACGAACAAAAATATCAGACATGAACCTACGACAGCCACTGTATACCTGGCTCCTTACTTTAGACAGGAGCGGGCTAAACTCCTCCTCCCCGAACCTAAAACAGTGGTGTACAAGCATAGCATAAAACAAACTGAAAAAATATGTTGCAAATGGCTGGTCAATAGACTGCTATATGTACGAAGCATAACAAAAACTAACGAAAACAATAGACATAAAGAACCGATAAAACAGTACAAGCAGATAGTGACAGCTAGTTGAAAGTCAATTGCAACTAATTAATTTAATAATTCATATCCCCCAAGACTAAATTATCAATCAGTGCACATCCAAAGGTGTGTACATTTCCCAACTTGTTCGCTATGGCAGTGTCTGGTTGTTGGTTTCTCAGACAGTTTATTACGTCTTTAAATTAAATAAGTGTGTTCTGAACTAATTGCTACTTTAGTCTGGAAAAATCTCTTGCTAAAAAAATTGAAACTGAGATAGGCCTATAATTTGAACCGTTGTAACGATCTTCATTACAGTTGTAAATGTCTAAGAAACCTCCTTGTTCTTTCATTTAATAAGAATGTCAGAGGTATAAGCAGTGATTAATAAAATTGTCTTAAGTAATTTAAGCTTGAAATAACTAGCAACTATCCATCCCCATGAAATCAGGAAACAGTACAAAATAAATGTTCTCCAAATATTTGTCATCTCCCTATTCGCCCGAACCCGAAACGACGAATTCCTTTCTAGGAGGGGACGGGGGGGGGGGGGGGTCGTGTTGCTCAGTTCTTATAAATTATAGATTTCTATGTTGTGTTTTGTATACTGTTGTTTGTCTTTTTGTCTTTTCCTTTTTTGCCATGGCGTTGTCAGTTTATTTTCGACTTATGAATTTGAATGTCTCATTGGTACCTTTCGCCTCTGATTATTAATTACTCATGAGTGACTTTTAGACATAATTTTTTGTCATTGTTGCATATACAATACCTCAATTATGATACCTCAATAAATATGCCTTGTGTCAACTTGTGGCCACTGGACGTTAAGCAACCAACAATCATCAATTACTACTTATGTGCAGATTCAGATTCTCAATATTTATTATTGTGCATGTGGGTATCTAAATATATGATTGTATTACAAGTGGAAATAAATTATAATGTTTGAGAGTATTGATAACCAAAAATGTCAATATTTAAAACAAATATGCATGAAAACTTTATTCGTATTTGATAATGAGGCTGATATAGAAAAGTTTTAATGATGTGCGAATAATGTGATCATTAATTATAAACAAGCGGATTTTTTTTTTTGCAATGTTTTTTCAAAGAGGCCAAGCCAATGACATGCATCAGAGCCACCAACATTCTGCATAGGAACCTCTTTTCAACTAATTGATACAATCTGGCCTCTGCAACATTTACCATCCTAAAAATAAAAGCAAAAACTAAGGTGAAGCAATTTATTTCAAGACAATCTAATGCTGCAGATTCAATTTTATTCGTGGTATACCTATTTTTCTTAATTTTGTAGGTAAAAGTATACCAGGAATTCAATTGTTAAACGAGTCTCAAATTTTCAATATGTTTTTCGAAAATCAAGAATTCAGATATCCACGAAACTACGAGTTTCGCCTTACACGAAAATAAATGAATACAGAGTATATTATCAGATTATTACATGGCATTTTTCATCGCATGTATTATCAGCCCTAGGTTCAATATCAGCCCAAGAGCCGCATGGCTCGAGGGCTGATATTGACAGAGGGCTGATAATACATGTGATATGAAAAATGACATGTTATGATCTTTTTATCATATACTTCAACAATGAAGAAAAATAACAGATTAATATATTGATCCTTTGAAGTGGCTCTCAAATAGAAGTCAACGAGTGAAAAGTTTACGGACGTCGGACCCCAAATGTAGTACATCCAGAGGTATATTTTCCGGAATTTGCCGAGTATCACCGGAATGCATGTGCGATAACGTTACGGAAAGGCATGTGATAAACTTTTCATATCAGCCCGCTAAGCACCAATTCGAAAAATATGGAATTTACGTAAATTTAATGCTATTATCATACGTTAAAATCATATGTTATTTCGTCTAAGTATATGATAAAAAAAACTATATAGATTAGACCGTTGGTTTTCTCGTTTGAATGGTTTTACACTTGTAATTTTTGGGCCCTTTATAGCTTGTTGTTCGGTGTGAGCCAAGGCTCCGTGTTGAAGGCCGTACATTGACCTATAATGGTTTACTTTTATAAATTGTTATTTGGATGGAGAGTTGTCTCATTGGCACTCACACCACATCTTCCTATATCTATATATCCAGTAAAATAAAGACTTCTCATTGTAAAGTAAAACATATAAAATTGCACAGTGTAATATTACCATATAATACTTTATTAGATTTACTACATAATGAATTGAAAACATCAAATAGGTCCTCTTTACTCAACTAGCCATGAAATGCTTTTCTCTGAAGGGGACGAAATATATTTTGTGTAAATGGAGTACATTCTTAGGAAACGAAATTGTAAGTGTTTTATATGTCCCTTGTCGACATCTGTCCGGCTTAACGCTCGGGACAAAATAATTGAATATAAATGCCCCACCCATTATTAAATGAAAACAAATCTACGGCTGCCATGCATTATATCTTAGATATTTTGACGTTCAGAAAAACTAGCCTTTCATCTGATTTATCGAAGTCTGCGACAACACTTAAATATAAAATATTGAATTTATAAAACTGTGTGTGTAAATGGGAGATACATTTTTTATACCTAATTATTGTAAATCATTATCGTGCTATGTATACGCCATTTGTGCAAGTGTAAAAGGATGGACTCCATTCCCGCTTTTCAGTTTTTTGTAAAACAAGGTAAAAAATTAGAGGAGCGACACATATAAATTTTATCCAATCATGAGATAGCTAAGTAAATAAGTAAATAAGTATAGTCTGTTAAATTCTCATCAGGACGTGTTTTGATTATTATTGTGAACATGTGTGCCGACTTTGAATAAAATTTACTTGCATGTCCATACCTCAATTTCTTGATATAATTCGCTATCAACTAACGTTTTTTCCTTTTGCTAGTATTTTGTGTAATGAAAAAAAGTTCACTTACGTTGGTCCGGTACATAAAACGGCTGTCCAAAGAAACCCCCTGGTGGTGGTCCAAACTGGAAATTGCTTTGTTGCTGCTCTCGCTCAATAAGGAAGACCTGCTCGGCATTTCCTCCTCGACCTCCTCCTCTACCACCGCCGAATAATCCATTCCCGCCATTTCCACCGCCTATAAAATTATCTAGGAGAGATAAACCAATTAAGGGCCGGATAAGTCCGCCTGCCCCAAGTCCGGGAAATATTTGACCTTTAGTCACATGTACAATTGATGCCACTGATACTACAAACAATATAAAAGCCTTCATTGTTGATATACCTTTAATAAAAGAAAACATTTTCATATTAAGAAATGCGTCGTAATTGATCTCATCTGTTGTATTTATTTTCTTTGGTTTTATTTACTCTTTTTGTTTGAAAGTAAATAGATTTTTCTTCTATAATGTGTCGCTTTTAAAACTTTTATAAAAACAAATATATATATAAATATGTAGCCTTCTTTGCGATGCTGCACTGTGGTAACTTTAATTATAATGTGTGTAGTCCAGTATGCCCAAGTGTGGTTGTATAATCGTTTTACAATTAAAGTCAAAACATTATCTGTTAGGATGTAACTTTAAAAAAAAAAAGAAAAAAAGACAGGACAAAAGATTTGAGTAAAAAAAAAGGCAAGATCACAGTTTTTTTTAGAAAAAGATAAACAAGTAAAAAAAGGCAGGACCGAATAGAGTAACAAATAAAAAGACAAGATACACTTCTTTTTGTAATTTAAGCAAGAGGTAAGTGTAGCGGGAGAAATCTGTTCGCACGAAAAAAAGTCCTTTTTTTATATAAAAGTCTGACGGATATCATGGCTATCTAAAACAAACTGACTTCCTAGGTAAACTCAATTTGTGACAGTAAAATTTACGTTTTTCGAAGACCAAGCTTAAAATACAATTACAATTATCTAAACTATTACGTCTTATTTAAGAAAAAAGAAAAAAAAACCTGATTTAGTGGAAAAAAAAGATAAAAATGACATTTTCTATTATAGGTATCACTAAGTTATTCTATCTCTGAAAAAAATGCTTTAAAATGAAAAAAAACTTACCTTTTGTGAGATGACCAGATATGTATCGGCTTCATCTTCAAAGGCGTATGGTTTTATACCACTGATTTGCATATTCTATGATAATTAGAAAATTGTTGCCATCGATTATAAATTTTATTTTCTTTGTTACGCGTTTATTGCAACACACTTCCCATAAATGAATGACATATTGAGATCTACGCCGCTGTAAATGAATCGCCTTAAAGCATCCATGTCAATAATGACGGACATGCGAATATATATTTTTTTTAAAGGTGAATGAACATTTAAGTATGTTTATGAGTACATGGAACTATTGGGTGACCACAAAGAGACATTGGCCAAACAACAACAAAAAAAATCAACCATCTATTTATACGAAAACTCGGTTTACTGTTGCTTCTTCGAAGACGTTTAAAAATGCATTCCTTCCCGGTTTCATGGACGCCATTACGAATATTTATCTTTTTACCGATGACCGCGGATGTTATATTTTTGTCGTTACAGTATTTGTCTCCTCTGTCCCTATATTTTTACATTACCAAATGTCACAGGGTTGGTACTTGCAGGAACAACATTACTAGTGTAACTTGCATGCAGAACATGAATTGCTTACCCTTCAAGTGCATATGAGCCCCCTCCCTTTGCGGTTTTTGGTGGTCTTCGTTTTGCTCAGTTCTTTACTTTCTGATGTAGTGTTCCCCTTTTTTGAATTTCTCAAATCCACTCCGAATTTAAAAATCTAGTGTTGCAATAAGGAAACAACACAAACGCATAAAGGAGGGGACTGTGTGCGTCAACAGCAAAATGTTAAGGGACACGCTGAAGGCCGCCTCCGGGGTTCTCAATACTATTCTACAACAATCAACCGAGTGCTGCTCGATAAAGTATTGATTGGTGTATTCTACTATTGATTGGTGTATTCTACTATTGATTGGTGTAGACTATATTGATTGGTGTATTCTACTATTGATTGGTGTATTCTACTATTGATTGATTTACACTACTAGTACATTGATCGGTGTATTCTACTATTGATTGGTGTACACTATATTGATTGGTATATTCTATCTTGATTGGTGTATTATATATTGATTGGTGTATTATATCTTGATTGGTGTATTCTATCTTGGTTGGTGTATTCTATCTTTGATTGGTATATTCTATCTTGATTGGTGTATTATATCTAGATTGGTGTATTATATATTGATTGGTGTATTTTGTACTGATTTGTGTATTCTATATTAATTATTGTATTCTGTACTGGTTGGTGTATTCTATACTAATTGGTGTATTTTGACTGATTGGTGTATTCTATATTGATTGGTGTATTTTGACTGATTGATTTATTCTATATTGATTGGTGTATTTTGACTGATTGGTTTATTCTATATTGATTGGTGTATTTTGACTGATTGGTTTATTCTATATTGATTGGTGTATTTTGACTGATTGGTTTATTCTATATTGATTGGTGTATTTTGACTGATTGGTTTATTCTATATTGATTTGTGTATTTTGACTGATTGGTTTATTCTATATTGAGTGGTTTATTCTACCATTATATTGTTGATTTGCGTTAGAGAACAACTTGTAGTCATCGTTTTAGTCACATAAGAAAGAAGTTGCAATAAAAAATCTTAAATTGATAATAACAAAACAAAAAGAACACACAACCCTCAGGGGCGGAATTAGGATTTTGGAAAGAGGGGCCAAATGTTTAAATATTTTATAAAAAAATTTGGGAACTTTTTTGGGCTGAAAAACATAAATAAGTGTAATATGCCCTATTTAAACGGTTCCTGGCGGGGAGCATGTATATTTAATAGTTGCTGCACAGTATAAGGGTTGGACATTTTTGTTGCTGTTATCTCCCTAATGCCCGCGTCACACTGTCCCGATTTTTACGCCGATTGCAACACGATTATGGAAATTTTCAAAATCGGGACTGATCGTATCCAGATCGGGCTATTCGTAGTGCCATCTTAAACCATCTTTAACCATCGGCCACTTTTTCTAGCCTTCGGGGACAACTTCGGGAAGGGTTCTAAATTTTTTAACATGTTAAAAAATCCCCGAAGGTGCGTCCGATGTTGAGGGTTCGTATTGAGTTCGTATCACCATCCTCACGATCGTAATGTCACCGGGAATGCATCTTTGCACATCGTATTGCATTCGTGTTTCCATCGTTTCCATTGGGCAGTTTTGACATTACGATGTCTACACGAATGAATCACGAAGATACCCGAAGGTCTTACGATGGCAACACGACTTCATGAAGACGTCGTAATCCCGTCGTGTTGCCATCGAATAAAAGTACGAAGGCGACAAGATGGAACTACGACGATAATAAATCCAGCTAAATGTAAGTTAATTTTCGCGCTAAAATACATTTAAAGTGCCATGCGCGATATGCACTGGTAAGTCTAATACGACAGTTAAGAAAGACGTTCACAAAACATGGAGCTCATATCATATGATTCTATGAGAACAAGAAAGGCGATAGCGTTGTTTCTATTAATTCAAATGCAAAGAGCAGCTATTACAGGCTCAGGATTTACTTTTACAAGTAAAATATTATTTTTTGTCAATTTTTTATATCAAGTAACATAATGAAAATCATAAACGCCCCTCGTACACCAACACTGCGGGTACACGTATATAGGGAAACCAACTTTTTCTTCATTATTCTGAGTTTTTATGTATCGTCTGAGTTGTTGTCACACGAATGTTTACTCCATTTTGTTTTCTATATGTCATATTTTGCCGCATTTGTTGCTTTCCCCACATCTTTCCTTTTGTCTATATTATTATGATATTCTCCTGGAAAGAGCTCTTTTTGAATAAAAGGGATCAACGAACCCATTACCTTACCTTTAAGATAGATCAGTAAACATGGGCATAATTATGGGTGATTATTCAGACTAGTGCACCCATTTTACAGTTCAAACAAGGCAATGCCGAGCGTGGCATCCCCTCGTATGTAACATATTGGGGACATAAATGGACACTATATTTGTATATGACACATGCAGAAAATGGTAAATTGAATATGCATATTTGATACATAAACTTTTTTTTTAGAAATCAACCAAAACATTCAGTAACTGGATATACCTTTAATATTGTCTTTAGAACCAGCAGGTAAAAAGATGAGCAACCAATTTCCTGTGTATTATGCTATTTCAAGGAGAAAAAAGCAAGTCAATCTGCATGACCTTGACCTTTGGCCTTGAACGTAAAAAATGTCAGATCATTACAAGGAGGAACAATATACCAAATGTGGTTAAAATCTTTTGAAGCATATTGGTTTTAGAGTGTCCACAAGGGTGATATTGCCTTGTATTACAACTGCCACTGTGACCTTGACCTTTAAACTTTAAAGTCAATAGCGCTTAAGATATTCTTAACGAGTAACACCATACCAAGTTTTGAGCATTTTGGTTCTAGAGCGTCCATAACAATTTTATCTACACGTAACTTACATATAGAAGGCGAGGGGATAATAAACTAAGTTTTATACGAATTAGACAAAAAGATCGATTTCCCGCCATGCATGGCAGACTTGTACAGAAACGATATGTTGTCGAAATTCTGTTCGTATCTTTTAGACATCGTATGGCCATCGCGCCATCATCGTAATCCATCGTGTAGCCTTCGTAATCCATCGTGTAGCCTTCGTGATCCATCGTGTAGGTTTCGGCTGAGATATGAAGCTTTAATACCCGCCTTCGGTTAACCTTCGTATGTCCATCTTTTGCTATCGTATATAATTTCGGCACCATCGTATAGACTTCGTTATTCATCGTACTTGCTTCGGTCACTTTTTGGTATTTTAACGAGATCGGGACCAACTTCGTACGAACTTACAATTTTCGCATTCGGGTGTCCATCGTATATAAAAATCGGGACAGTGTGACACGGGCATAATAATTGTCTATCATAAAATGATAGTATGGATCCAAAGCTATGTACTGATATATTTGATGTGGGACTTGACAGTAAAAAATAGACATGGAAATTCTCGCCGGATTGTTGTAAGTTAAGTTATCATAACCTCACATATTTCTTGTTGTAAACAAGGATTTGTATTCTATACAAATCCTTGTTGTAAACAAGATATACGCCGGGCTATTCGATGAAATTTACAATACGACCGACTCGAGTTAAAAAAGACAAATAAACATTTTTTTATCCAAATGTTTGGTTGATATGTTTCACCCAACAAAACTAAGGGAAGTGAGGGGTTCCAAATCAACCAAAGGCTACGAAAGAGTCTGAATGACAACGAATTTACAAATGACGGTCGACAAATGGAGACATAAAGGTCACACCCAGCAGGCAGGTTACAGTCTGGTCTTGAAAAAAATATTCAATATATAAGTCCGGCGAAACAGACATTCCGGTCAGACATGCAAACCCCGGCCACAAAAAAAAAAATACGCCCGTTTTTATTCATCATGTTTATTTAATGCTAAATGATTTTGTTGGAAATTTTCGTTTCTAAATGTCAAAAAATGGACAAGACTCTTGTTTTCAATCTAGATACTTCCAGAATTTTTGTTTAAGGCAAGAATCAGAGTCAAATTTGTTTTCTCTCAAATATCTCAGACTGCCTCCTCAAATCAAATGGTTCGTACCTGAGACTTGAAATCTTTCTAGAGCTTATACTGACTGTGGATCATTATTCAACTTTGTTATTTATAAGATAGGCTGGGACATTTGGGATTATACATGTTTTCGTAGGTAAATAATATTGTGGAACATTTTTTTCATGAGAGTGTAATAGTCTAGAGTATTTACTATTACTTTCTGTTTGATGGAATAGGGAAATAGAAGTCAATACGTGCTTGCTCAATCCTGTGTCGCTTTGAAGGTTTCATTATTGTCCTAAGCCTTAAGCAATGTGTCACTGTAATTTTGATTTCAAGATTACCGATTTACGTTTTTTTAACGCACTGGTCAACTCCACCATAACAAATTACACGACTTTGACAATCAGTAAATACCAGCGAAAAACATCTTAATAAATAAAGAATTGTCGTATAAAAATTAAATACACGGGAAATGGCAAAGTTCACGAAGTCTAGTCTGATTAATCATTTTACACAAAAAAAAAAAAGTCTGAATCCGCCATTGACCCTCACTTGATAGAGAAAAACGATCGATGTTAATAAAAACACTATATAAAATATTATTGTATAGAGTACAAACTGTGGGTTATATGTTCGAGATTTCGACGAGACATCGATGAAATTTATATACATTTTGGGTAGCAAATATGATACTTTTAATTATCATCGCAGAAGGACTATTATACAAGAAGAAATTTTAACGAAAAGTTTAGGAAGTAAACACTATTTATAATAATTAACGTTTTTCATTAAAGGTAATGTTACATGACTTAACAAGAAAAAAGAAAAAATATAGAACAAAACATATATACATCACAAAAAAACTATACTGTCGGGATAATTCATTCAAGAAATAAATCATTCAGGGAAATAAAATATTATGTTATGATACATAATAATTATATGATTATTATTTACATGTTTATATGAATAAAAAAATGCATTAATTCAAGGAAATGGACACGATGTATGTACACGAACGAAAATGTTAAATGATGATGACCTCTTGTAAGCTTATATAACTTATGTATAAGAAAGAATATTTGATATAATTGCAAAGTAGACCACTATCCGTAAAGATCAAATGACAAGAATGTAAGGAATGAAGCGTTATCTACGGAAGCGTATTAGCGCCACACATTTTTTTTTTAATTTTCCTTCCTAATTTTGCGTTTTAACGCAAACATTTGCGAACATTTGCGTTATACAATATGCAAATCTTTGTGATATAACGCAAACCCTATGCGTTAAAAGGCAAACCTTTGCGTTATAACGCAAATATCTGGATTTCAATTATTCATAAAGTTTTGTATGAATTTCCGTCTGTCATTCATTTCGGTTGTGATTTACTTGTAGATAAATAAAAAAGAAACATACATACAAGACTAGACATTATAATAAATATGCATAGGAATAATGGAATACTTGAAGTGCAATTATACATAAATTAAGACTGATTTGTGCATCAGAAAAGTATATAATTTAACAAGAAAGTAGATATAGTATAGTATGTAGACATATCTTAATTGAAAGATAAAAAATTATGTCATACAATTGTGAAACTTCCAAGTCAAATAGACAAAATGATACGCAAATGTTTGCGTTACAACATAAAAGTTTGCATTATTTCGCAAATGTTTGCGTCATGTAACGCAAATGTTTACGTTATATAACGCAAATGTTTGCGTCATAACGCAACCTTTGCGTTAGGTTTGCGTTATAACGCAAAACGCAAAATAGAAATGCTTGCGTTATATCGCAAATGTTTGCGTTTAACGCAAAAGGATAGCGTTATTACGCAAAGGTTTGCGTAAAACGCAAAGATAGGGGAAAAAAAGTGTGGCGCTAATAGGCTTCCGTAGTAATCCATCCTATTTTCCTCCATTGAGCAAAACCAACAACAAATATATAGTTATCTATAACAAGTGTGGACACAGATGAGTGTGGATAGTATGTTTGAATGTTTGACAGTGTTTTATGATAAATGTAGTTCTATGATTTTCCTATATGTGTTATTAACTGTGTTGCACGATGACAACCAACCGGAGCATTAGGAGTATTGTTTATTTTATATGTAGTTTAGTTTTTATGTTCAAGACAGGCATGGAAGAGACACTAATTGCATTAGTTACCAAATGATTATGATAGAATATGTTCCACATCTTTGATTTTGGATACATTTTATAGCTAGGAGAGCAACACATAATAGGTTCAATTTTTCGTGATTTTTTTAAATTGGGAGATGATATCTGAGAACATGATATAAGGAGCCTGTAATTCAGTGGTTGTCGTTTGTTTATGCGTTACATATTCGTTTTTTCTTTATTTTTTGTACATAAATAAGCGTTATTTTTCTCCTTTGAATTGTTTCACATTGTCATTTTGAGACCTTTTATAGCCGACTATGCTGCATTAGCTTTGCTCATTGTTGAAGGGTGTGTGGCGACCTGTAATTGTTAATTTCTATGTCATTTTGGTCTGTTGTGGAGAATTGTCTCATTGGCAATCATATCACATCTTTTTTTATATGTATTTGCTAACTATTTGTATGGTTCTATTTATATATACTGAGTGCCAATGAAAACGCAACACTTGGTTTTTCAAAAATAAAATTTATATTAGAAATCATGATCTTTCAAAATGAATTGTTCTTGAAAATTAACAATTCTAACAATAGATCGATATCAAACAAAAATGTTTCATAGTCATCTTTCGGGCGCAATAGATAAACGAAACATCCAATGTCGAATCATCAAATCACAGTCCTAACAAAAAATGTTACAACCCTGTTGTGCAGCGCAATCTCGACAGCGCCGCGGAATTGATCATCCCGGACGTTTAATGTGATCTCGAGGAATGTTATTCCACTTGTCCCGCAAAGCAAACTCAAGCTGACTTTTTGATATTGGTGGTGGTTTTCATCGTCTAAACCATGTAAAATCTGATGCAAAATTTGCTCTATCGGACCTAAATCTGGCGAAACGCATGACTTTTGGCCAAGGCGGGTGCCAAACGTCTATGTAACCACCACTGACGATTTTTGGTACATAATGAATGATTTTTGGTCTACAGAATTCGATGTTTACGCCAGACGGCCATTAAGATGTCGGCTGTGGTGTTCTTTAACTGTTAAATTTCTGCGCAAATGGTGCTTTACTGAAATTGCTTCAGAGGATCTACCTTGACTACCATTGAACTCTCGTGACCTTTGGACATCCATCAGAGTCGACATCGGATATGTTAAAGACCAAATGTATCGGTTTTGCTGAGCGTTTCTTGCTTTTAGAACCCCGGGATGTGGCTTATCATTAACTGATCCATTTTTGTTGAATTTGTGGATGATTTGGGTTATTGTAGAGGCTACAGTCTTCTCGAAATTGTATGCTGTGAAAGGCTTCATTGGATCATGCCGGAAACTGCATGTCGCTGGTTGTCAGAAAGTCCTGGCATTTACTCAGATGTTTATTGCAGTTTCCTTGCAATAAGGGTGGGAAAATTCATGACATTAGCCAAGCTTTAAATGACAAAATCGTGAAAATGGTGCGTATATTGAAAAGCGGTGAACTCGGTTTATGTCCGTTTAAAATAACCCTTACTTCGCATTTGTTCCAAAAATCACCAAACCGTAAAGTTGTCGACAATTGTCTTTAAAGTCATTATCAACCAACTTTACAAAGTTCTAATATAAAATAAATAAAAATTATCAGACTTTTTTTAAAAACAAAAGTGTTGCGTTTTCATTGGCACTCAGTATATCTTTGTGGTGGCTTGTCAGTATCATTAGTAAAACACTTTAAAATGTTGAATTGATCCTCAGATTAGAAGAAATTTATTGGATTTTAGTAATGACAATGCCTAACATGATGCTTGGGCCTGATGAGCTAGAAAGTAAGCTTCTGTGCTGTTTTCTATCAATTCTTTGATAATATCTCCTTCAAAGCTGGTGAAAGCAAAACAAATTTGGTCAATGGACAAATAATGTTTGGTTCAAACAAAAAATAAAATGCTTTTATCTCCCTGTTACTTACATTGTACATAGAAATGATAATACATGGAGACATCCTTGTACATGAGAGTTGTCTGTAAAATCTGTACTTCACAAAGAATGAATTGCATAACAATGAACCGAGCTCAAAGCAAAGCACTTTAATAATACACTTAGACAGAGAGCTCAATCCAGTGATATACTTTGTACTACAGGTCCTTCGTGAACATCCATCAACCAGAACCATATCTCAATAACATGCCATTCTACATGGTTGGATCAGAAGTCCTGAAAAAGACATGATTTTTTTTTATCGTATTTAAAGTATATATGCATAGGTTAAAACTTTCACAAATTTGAGGTATAATCATTCAGTGTCTGGCAACTATCAATCGCTTCATGCACAAACTGATATAGGTTGAGCATGAGTGCCCTCTGTTGGAAATAAAAACATACCTCCACCTAATTTTAGTAAACTGATGAAGAAACATTCAAAACTATAAAATGTTATCCAAGACTTGTCAGTGTCTATATATAGCTATTCACCATCGCCACTGAATCAGTGATATATGTACACATAAATACATGTAAGACTAAAATTAAAGTACATATATAAGACTAAAACTGACATTCAGTCTTTACCTTCATTCCCCAAGTCCTGTTCAAATCTAATTCATGATAAAATAAAATTACAACCAATGAAATCAAAGGCGAATTAAGAGGCCCCCCTCCCCCCCTGTCTGGAAAAATATGGTTGATTATTTAGAGGACCACTGGAGCATGATCAGAGTGGGCCCTCTCTTAGGCAGTCAGTGGGCCCGCACTTATGAAAATTTCTGGATTCGCCACTGGAAATATCCCTCTAATAGACTAGCATTTAAATCCCAGTTTTCTAATATGGTAGCTAGGTGGAACCTAAAACTAAAAAATTTGAAAAAAATATTTTAAATATATTTCAAATGCATGTATATGTGATAATATAAATTCTCCAGATTTCACTGTATTTTCCCTTTGATGTTTTTCAACTACAGCCAGTTTGGTGTGGGTTGATGTTTGATCGTTGTACATGTTATATATCGACATGAGATTTGTTTATATACATAATACTTATTTCCCTAAATTCAAATAAAATAGATGTGAGAAATTAAAGGAAACCATATGCAAATATTAAAAAAATAATTTGCATTTGTTCTGTTGATTGATAGTGGTACACATATGAAGAAATGGTGAAATCACTTATATATAGTTCTGATCAAAAGTTTCATGATAGACATGCATGGTAAATAAGTAGTAGGTTGTTTGAAGTTTGCAGCATATTCAACTTTGAAAATCTTTTTCAGGTCTACAATCCATATAAAAATCTGTATATATGTGGTATAATTTCCAATGAGACAGCTTTCCAGAGGTTAAAATAACAAAGTAATTATAGGCAACCATACAGCCTTAATAAGTGAGAAAAAAACAGTCTAGACATGTTAAGTAAGCAACAATTAATGTAATGGCCTGATTTGCAACTTATAAACAACAGGTTTGGAACCCTCCCCCCAAAAAAATCAAAGAGCAGATTGCTCTGACGGATACGATTGCCGTTGTTTCGTTGACACATGTACATGTATACATGTAGCTGGATAATATTATTTTCAAAACTAATTCAACTGCACATGTAAAATAGTTACAAAATAGCCAATCCCGGATAAAAGTGTATGAACAATGCGATTAGGCCTATTGTGTTTTATTTTTGTACTATCAATTCCAAGTTTACTTTCCACAGCAGTCATTGAGACTCAGAGTGAGAGAAGGTATTTCACTTCGTATCTTATCACCTATTTTCCTACGTTAATTCTAGGAGGAACCCCATTCCTAACTCTTTAAATATTTAATTTCCTTTCGGTCAGTGATCATGACTCCTTTCTGTACACATTTATCGGTTTAAATTTCGATCATTTTTAATATAATACACTTTATTGACAGAACGAGCTAATACTCGACGTATTGTTTTAATTCAGAATTCACGGAAGTTACTTCCAGAAGGGAGACAATTGGAAACAATAATATGGAAGACTCCATTTTGCCTGAAGGGGTGTTCTACGATGTGGACTATATTTATTTTCATTTAAATGATGCATATGATTTAAAATTATGCAACAATAATAACCTTCAATAGCAGACATACATAGAAAAGATCCCATGAGTTTAAAATTAATTAATTGAGTGGGAATCCAGAGCAACCATTCAATCGAAAACCCCTCAAAGTCAAGAAAACTATACGCATGCGCATAATTTCCAAAAAAAACCTGGAGCAAGAACGTATATTAAATGTTTATTAAACGACCTAGATAGTTCTCTATTTCTTTATGGAAGTACAATCTCAAATATCAGTTTCATAAAGGTAAAATATAAGAAAAACTCCACTTCAGTTCTTATATGACAGAAATAGATTTATCGGAATTCAGAGAACTCTCGCATTTTATCAAACTGGGAATTCCCTCTAACGTGTTTCTAAATTTAGAAAAACACTAAATATAAATACTGCGTAATTCTGATTTTCCGTGTTGTTAAAAACACGCATATAAGTCAAGGGAATTATCCGACATGAAGATTATGAAAAGAACATTATAGGAAAGTTGTTAAAGTTCAATCCCTTTGTTTGTTTTTACCTTTAAAGCAAGACAATCATAAGAATCTGAGATGTTCCTTAATGTTTAGAATAAAACGATTGACGTGAGGGCAATGCTCTGAGCCACCAGTATAAGTCTACAGATTGCTTGAAAGCAATCGTATCCCAAAAATTGTTCCAATGAAGATAAAGGCAAGCCTGGAGGGGATTCATTACATTTGGAACAACTTTTCTGAAGGATGGATACGTATAAAAATTAAAATATGTAATAAGATTGCCAATAAGACAACTACCCACAAATGTTCAAAAGACAAAGCAATTATAGGCAACCATACAGCCTTCAAAAATGAGGGAAACTGTCCCAACATGAAAAGTATACATTAATACAATTGAGAAGAGAAATGGCCTGATTCACAATTCCACTAATAAACAGGTCGGGAACATCTTCCCTTCAAATAAACCAGATGCTCCACAGGGCGCAGCTTGATACTACAGCAGAGGCCGAACCCTGAACAGTTGGGGCAAGTATGGACACAACATTAAAGCCTGATACAGCTCTGAATTTGGATTGTGATCAAATAGTCAAAACAGAATAGGTTTCTGACACAGAATGAATGTAGTCTAAGAACTTAAAACATTAAATATTAAATTGGACTTTTACCTATTGTGGTCCTTTATCCAAAAATCTTAATACATGGTTTGAGGCACTTGTCGCAGAAAAAAATCCTATAGACTTAGGGGTCGACCATTTGATATTCTGGGGGAGGGGCAGGTGGATTTGTTTTTGATCGGTTATTTATTTTTGTAATCTAAGAGGACAAATTATTCATTTTCTGCACTAGTGAAGCAAGATTTTTCATTAAAGCAAGGGACTGATTATTCATTTTCACAACTGTTTTTATGATAATCGAAAAACATACAATTTTCAAATGATTTTTTTATTATAAACAACATATTTGTGTTTCCTTTAAATTTTTATATTATCTATAAAAAGCACAATATATGACACCGTAATTAACAATTATACAGTCGGAAACCCGGTTGAAATAGAACAAAAGAATCGAAGCTCTTTGTTAGAGAAGGCGATAAATGTGTACTGTATTGTTTACTATAACGACAAAAATTTTAAAAGTTAATAGAAAATTACAATTTTCTTCTCAATTACGAGGTGTTTTATTTTAAAAACACCATTTGCATAAGTTTTCAATTTATCTAGTACAAAGTTAAGCAGAACAATTAGATTTCAAGTCGACGACATGGGTATATTTCAAGTTGGATGAAGAAAATGCATAACCTCCGATTTTTTGAAAAAAAATTACCACAGACGGATAACATATCAATCTATTAGTTCAAAAATTTTCGTGTCTGCCCTTCCATTATGTAACTCAAGAAAAAAATCCTAACAATGGGTAACAATTGTATCGAAAAGAGAAAATCGAGTGCACCTTTTTATGTTAGGGCGTGTTTGAGTTGAACATTTTGTCTTGATATCGTACAAAGTAAGATTATTTCATACATCGTCTCGCTTTAGATTCTATTATTTTTATATATCAAAGCTACAGATTGACTTTATAACACAAAAAATAACAGTACTAAAAGATGAAATAATATGGGTCAAGATTAGTGAAATACCTAGTGAGATATATTGAAAACTTATGCAAATGGTGTTTTTAAGGTTCATGTGGACCCTATGGCTAAAATGGCCGTATTTTCACCTCAAAATTTACTCTGAGTACAGGCAAATCTGTGCATTTGAAAAAGTTTTAAGGCATATCATGCCCTAGATAAATAGAATTCAAATGCATTGTATGATTTAGAAAATTCATAACTTAACTGGATTTTACCGTACACTTTTTTTCGACCCTGCAGAAGATGATAAAATTAACAAACAGTTGAGTTTACCTTGATATGGTCCACTCAGGTACACAGTTTAAATAACCAATTATTGTCAGGTATCTATTGTCCATCTCATGTCCATGTCAAACAAAACAGCTCACTTCAATAATTACCTGTGGGGGAGTTCTCAAACCTGTTTCCCAACTTAGTTTATTTTGGCACCTTCTGGAGGAATGAAAAAAAGTGCATAGAAAAATCCTGGTAAGTTTTTATTTTTCTAAAACATAAAACATATTTGAAATTTATTTATCTAGGTCATGCTATGCAGATGCACAGGTTTGTCTGTACTCAGAGTAAATTTTGAGGTGAAAATACGGTCATTTTAGCCATAGGGTCCGCATGAACCTTAAAATAAAACACCTCGTAATTGAGAAGAAAATTGCAATTTTGTTTGTTTGTATTAAACTTTTAAAAATTTTGTCACTATAGTAAACAATACAGTAAACATTTATCGCCTTCTCTAACAAAAGCTTCGATTCTTTTGTTCTATTTCAACCTGGTTTCCGACTGCTAGAGGGGGGGAAATCTGAGTATGTTGCAGTTGAGTCAGGGGTTCCACATGGGTCAGTTCTTGGACCTAGTCTCTTCTTGTACTATATAAATGACATTCCAACTGGTTTTACTTCCACAGTACGTTTATTTGCAGACGACACAATAGTTTATTTGGCAATAAAATCAAATTCCGATGCATCAACATTACAAAAAGATCTCGACAAACTGGCATCGTGGGAAACTACGTGGAAAATGGCATTCCACCCAGATAAGTGTAATGTAATTTCAGTCACCAGAAATAAAAAAACCAATCACATTTAACTACACATTACACAATCATTCATTAGAAAATGTAACAACAGCAAAATATCTGGGGGTCACCATCAGTTCCTACCTAAATGGGATGTGCATATTAACAACATATGCAAGAAAGCTAATAGCACACTAGGCTTTCTAAGGAAGAACCTGAACATAAGTTTAACACCCATTAAAGAGCAAGCATATAAGTCCCTAGTAAGACCATCACTAGAGTATGCTTGCTCTGTTTGGGATCCATACTTACAACAAGACATAGATAGCATTGAAAAAGTTCAAAGAAGGGCTGCACGTTTTGTTACCAACAAATACAGAAACACCTCAAGCGTTGGTAACATGTTACAAAATCTTGAATAGCGCAGTCTTTCTGACAGAAGAAAAGACTCCAGATTGGTAATGCTTTACAAAATTGAACAAAAAAAGGTTGCAATACCTAAAAAAATAATAAATTGATTCCACAAACCAGACAAACAAGACATTCTAATTCGAACAGCTTCCAAATTCCATCCTGCAAAACACAGTACAGAAAAGAATCCTATTTTCCAAGAACTATTACAGACTGGAACAAACTACCGGATAACATTGTAAATTGCACTTCAGTAGACTCTTTCAAATCTTTAATTTCAAAGCATCAGTATTAACTCAATACATATTAATTATACAAAACATGTTATTTTTTAAACTTTTTCGTATTTTTTTAAAAATTGTACATTTTTCAATCTATGTCTTGTTGTAAGTTTCCTCCTGTGACATAATCTTCAATTTGTTGAAGGTGGTCACTAAATGGTAGAATGGTAGAATAGTAGTATTACTAACAAAAGATTTTACAGCCGCCGACACTTGTGAATTTCATTCTATACTAGTAACAGATATTTCACAAGATCATATTTTACTGTTTATCTGAGACAACGTTGGGCCAAATGACATACAAATATAAAGTAAGAAATATTTATTTGGCAAAAGTACAAAATTGTACGGCCACGGCTTCACAAAGAATGGGACTGCCGAGAAACATAATTGGCAAGTCCCTAGTACATGTATATAATATAATTAAACCTTATTGTCCATTCCTTATTTCCACATTATTGTCCATTCCTTATTGCTTATTTCCACCTTATTGTTATTCCTTATAATGTCATTTTCTTATATATCAACATAATATCCTTATTAACATTATTGCTTCCAAAATATATCGGATGCTGGCCCTGGGAAACAGAAGCTCAGCGGATACATAATTCCATTATAAGAAGCCTAATATATTTGTAGATGTTGTGTCGCTATTTTCGCCAAATGGTGGAAGTCTGGAAGTCTTTGTCTGAAGCCGTGACGAAGGACTGGGATTATAATTGAAATCAACTAACAATCTTTTCAACCTGAAAAATAGAACAAAAACAGCCGAACATCGAACAACATGATATAACATATATACATATTAATTACATTTAAGTGGTGGGTGGGTGGGTATCTTTTGAAACAACATTTGTTAATTTATACGGAACCTAATTTTCTACGTCTTGTCTCTGCTGTGGCGTGGGAAAGAAAGAATGAATGACGTCACAGTTATCAAGGTTAAAATAATCAACGTCACTTATAATATATTAATTCCATAACGTGTACAAAGCGGAACAACTCCCAAAACGTATGCCCACTTTCCTCCGATAACCGGATTTATTCTTCATAGGAATAAATCTTATTATCTGAGACAACGTTGGGCCAAATGACATACAAATATAAAGTAAGAAATATTTATTTGGCAAAAGTACAAAATTGTACGGCCACGGCTTCACAAAGAATGGGACTGCCGAGAAACATAATTGGCAAGTCCCTAGTACATGTATATAATATAATTAAACCTTATTGTCCATTCCTTATTTCCACATTATTGTCCATTCCTTATTGCTTATTTCCACCTTATTGTTATTCCTTATAATGTCATTTTCTTATATATCAACATAATATCCTTATTAACATTATTGCTTCCAAAATATATCGGATGCTGGCCCTGGGAAACAGAAGCTCAGCGGATACATAATTCCATTATAAGAAGCCTAATATATTTGTAGATGTTGTGTCGCTATTTTCGCCATATGGTCGAATTCAGTGGCTATTCCGAGTGTTATTGGACACTGAGTTCGACCACCGCCACAAATGCGGTAGCGACATAACACAACCGCCGTGACCGTACTTTTAAATGACCATATTCATTAAATAAGCCTGTAAATGAAATAAGAAAAAACAATTTCCCAAATCAGATAAATGAACGCCGTCAGATGTGAACATTCCGGATTGTTATATGATATTTCCGGGTATTTTATGTAACACCCTCCCAATTGTATACATAGCCAAGCGGCAAAGTTATTAATTCTTGTGGCTGCTATATTCATTGCTTGTTGGTTTTTACCATATCTCCACTTAAAACGCGGGAGAATCTGGGACCACACAATTTTTGTTTGTGGAAGCATTTCGTGTAATTTCATAATATCAGACCTCAAGGTTTCTCTAAAATCAAAGAGTGATATAGCCCCTATACTGTTACCACCACAATGTATAACTAAAATTTTAGGAGGGGATTCAATTTGCAGAAGAAATTTTATTCTTGGTACAAGCTCCCCCCATTTCATGCCACCTTTACCTTGCCACCATACCCTGTAACTTTTTCTATGTAGTCCTAAACTACAGCCATCAAATGATCTTTTCGCTTCTATAAACGCATGTTTTACAATCGAAGACCCAACAACCCAAATTGAATTGAGTTCTTGTTGACTTGAAGATTCATCTAATAAAAAAGTATGAATTGTAAATTTGTTAATTGGATATTTAACAAGCTGGTGTACATAAATTTTGCATTAATTGAATTTGAAAGTTTTTTGAAAGAAAATCAATATCAGATGTTGTCGTACTTTGCAACTAGTTAACGAATGTACCCCTTAAATGCATTTGACTTCCAGCGACCTAGTCTCTTTATCTCTTCTTCAGAGGTTCCCTTTTCAAAGTGGCTTGAAGCAGCACCGATACAGAAAGAATGTGTTCGAAATGAAACCGAATCGGTTATCCCTACATGTATTAAAACCTTACTTAGAACACATGAAAACTGGTACCTTGTCACTGGACATCCTCCGAAGTGACAAAATAAGGGGCCTTTAACCTTTGGTCTTTGCATTAAATAATTTTTCAACCAATAAATTGGACAATCTTTTAGTTTAGTTTCCGTTATTTCTATAACTGTACCATGACCATATTGATCAGTTTTTGAGAATGGGATAACAATTTTAGCAATTTCAATGTAATCTTTCTTTGACAGTGTAACGTTCTCAATTGCTATTACTTGGTGCGCCTGCCACTTTTTATTGCGTACTATTTCACCTATCCTAAAAAACCCATGATAAGCCAACGAAAACGCAGATGAAAACAAGCTTGCTTCAAATTTTGAAGAACAAACATTTGGTAATTTATCAATGATACGTATTAGTATTTCTTTTGTAATTGGCAATCTTGTATCTTTAGATTTGTTTATACGTTTTAAACCCTCAACCATTTTTTGAACCAGGAAATTTTTTGAAAACCCAGAATGTTCCATTGACTTACAACGAAAATTTATTGCAGACAGATAACAATTAACTGTCCTATAAGCCCTTTTGTTGAGTGACATATAAGCAATAAATGTAGTTACATGCGATAAAAGTGGTGGCCAAATGATATCATAATTATACAATTTACGGAACGCTTCGAAAACCACTAAACCTGTACGATATGTCTCTTTAGTGTTCACTGATACTGAAGAATCCACTAGTTTGTTAATTTCAACATCGATATCAGCCTCAGAAAATCTCGTGGTATTGGTTTTGGTAATGGATCTGCAGCTGGATCTATGCTTCTGAATCTTTCCCACTGTTTACGAGAAATTGCATCTGCTATGCAGTTGAGACGTCCTTCGATAAAGCATGCTTTAAATTGCATATTATACACCATTGTTTGCAATACGAGCGGTCGAACCAACTGCATAACTCGTTTCGATTTTGACGATTTTTTATTCAAAATAGCAACCAAAGAACAGTTATCTGTGTGAAACATAATTTGTTTGTCCCTCATTTCGAACGTAAATAGATATATGGCCAATAGTATTGGTACAAGTTCTAAAAATGTCATATCTTTCATTATTTCTGTTTCGTGCCATTGAACGGGCCAATCAAAGTATGCCCATTTTCCAGAAAAATATACTCCACATCCAAGTTTGGAATTTCCTGTACTATCAGTGTACAAATTTAACTGTTCATTTGTCAACCAGATATTTTTATCAAATTTACAACTTCCATTAAATAATTCTAGAAATGTTAACCACATATGTATATCCTCTTTCATGCTAACAGAAACTCGAATAAAATGTTCTGGTTTAACTACTCCACACATTGCGTCACAAAAGCGTCTATTGAAAGCTCTCACTGCAGGAATTGCTCTTGCGCAGAAATTCAATAAACCAACTAGTGATTGTAACGCTTTTAGTGTAACCTTTTTACTTTTTAAAATGAAGGATAATTTGTTCTTTGTTTCACTCAACTTATCAAGCGGAATTCTTATAACCATGTTTATAGTGTCAATTTCTAAACCCAGAAAAGTTATTTTACTTGATGGACCAGTAGTTTTATCTTCCGCTAGAGGAATGCCCATTTCGGTACAAACATTTTGAAAAGTGTTCATAAGTATTAAACAATTGTTTGAATCTACTTTCCCGACAAAGAAAAAATCATCCAGATAATGCTCCACAGATTCCTGTCCCGATCTCAACCTTACCAACCATTCAACAAAAGTGGCAAACTTTTCAAACAAATTACACGCAGCCGCTAACCCCATTGGCAACGCTTTTTGAAAAAAGTAATTATCATCAAATTTAAAACCAAATAAATCAAAATCATCGGGATGTAATGGTATCAATCTAAATGCCGAGGACACGTCCATTCGTCCCATCAGCGATTTTGGTCCTATTTCACTTATAGTATCAAGAACCTTGTCAAAAGAAGTGTATTGTACAGAACAATTCTGAGGATCAATAAAAGAATTTACACTTTTTCCAAATGGATATGACAAATGATGAATGAGACGCCATCCAGACGGTTTTTTAGGAACAAGACCTATTGGAGATAAACGTAGATTTTTGAATGGCCTGCATGAAAATGGACCCGCAATTCGGTCCGACTCTAACTCCTTTAAAAGTTTAATTTCAAGTTCTTTTTTGTTTTGATATGCTGAAATTAAATTATGACAATTTGTAGGCAACCTTGGTCCTCCATAACCCACTTTAAAACCATATAAAAAACCATCAGATAAAATCTGTTTGTCCACCTGATTAGGATAATTTGTAACCAATTTTAATAAAACTTCGACCTTAATTGGAGATTTTGACAGCCTATGTATTTCGGATAAAGGGTATCTGTCTACCTGCATCTGTTCCACTTCCGGTTTGTCTGAAATTTGTTCTATTGAACGGACGAAAATTACCCCTTCGTGAACCAGTCCCATTTTGAGGGACCCTACAATTGATGGCAGGATGGGAACCATTGCATTTCAAACATTTGTGAATGTATCGACATTGTGGTAACATACATGCACCTTTGTTATTGTACTCGTAACACTTCCTGTATGTGTTAACCATATTAACCCCAGAACTAGGTGCAGTTGACTGCCCTGTATGAATATATAACAGCCAAAGTTCTTGGTCAACTGTAGCCCATGACAAAGCTGGATTTCTAGCTTTCTTTAGACGAAACTGTTGATCATAGTCCTTCCAACCTAGCCCAATTGAACGACTTGCACCCAACTTAACCGAATACATATATTTTAAAATAGTTTGTGTGTCTTCTAAATGCACACCAACATAAATACTTGTGTAAATTAGGAAAGCATCTATCCATGTGCTAATATCAGTAATCTTTTTACTTGGTTTAGCTTGGATAACCAGCTGTCCATTTGTATCTAAAGTTAAAGAGCTTGATTGCTCTGTGCTTGAATTTGTAAGCAAAATACTTAAATCTACATATTCACCATTAATTATTTTGTCCTGAGTTTGTTGTGAAACATTTAAACCTAGATTATCATTTACACTATATACTGGTAAAATATTAGGTGTTATACCTGTATTCAATTGTTGACTTTCATTGATTGAATCAGGGGATGTAACAGTAGCTGGTGAGTGAATAAGGGCATTGACAGTCTGAATAACTTCATTCCTAAGTTCTGGAGTCATCTGAGCTGAAACTTGCGTGGAAGTAGGCTGTCCAGCGACATTACTAGATCCGTTTGCCAACTGTGCCGGTACATCCCTTGGCTGTACTCTTTGGTATATAACCTCGTCGGACTGCTGTGCTGATGACCTTAACCTTTTCTTGGCTGCGTACGGACTTTTAGAAGGCCTTTGTGACATACGCACTGTCTTCCCCATTTCTGTACGATGTATGGTTTTTAAACTAAAAAATACTACAATAATATTAGTGAAATCACCTTTGAAAAGTTATATTTTATTTATTTATTTTTATTTATTTATCTACATTTATTCATTATTGGTTTCACTTCCAATTGCTCGCATCGTAGCTGTTGGAAAAGTTTCATACAACAATAGTTTCCAAATCGCATACGTCCATGCGACACGTGTCATAAAACCATGTGCGTAGTTTTTATCAGTCTGTTAACATTTCTATTTTCTGGAAACGAAATTCATAAGTTCAACTGAATTGAACAAACAAATAAAAATCTCAATGACATATCATAGTAATTCTCGTTTATCTTAACAGAAGAGAAAGGCAAATTAAAAAATATCTTAACAGGATCAAGACCATGTGCTTTTTCCTATCTTCCAAACTTTCAAAACTTCAATAAAATTACGATGATTTTTTGAAAGACATTCATTCAATATACCAAGTTAAATAAATAAAATTCAATATTCAACCAAATTTTTATCTTTTGAAACAACATTTGTTAATTTATACGGAACCTAATTTTCTACGTCTTGTCTCTGCTGTGGCGTGGGAAAGAAAGAATGAATGACGTCACAGTTATCAAGGTTAAAATAATCAACGTCACTTATAATATATTAATTCCATAACGTGTACAAAGCGGAACAACTCCCAAAACGTATGCCCACTTTCCTCCGATAACCGGATTTATTCTTCATAGGAATAAATCTTATTATGACGTCTTACCCTAAATCCATTAGATGTTTGATGTATACTGATTGATATTTTAAAAGTCTTTGATGCATTATTTTTTTTATAAGCTGTGGGTGGCTTTGAACTATCTACCATTATCTGCGAGTACTCTCAGATCTGTACTTTTTTCTGTGTCTTTTTGTTGTTGGGATATATATAAGAAATACCCGACCACGTCCACTCTGTGTAGTATTTCTATTTGTATCATGCATCTGATGAGTTAAACCTTTTTCAACTGATTTTTATATTTCGTTCTTATGTTGTACTGTTACACCACTGTCCAAGGTTAGGGGAAGATTGGGATCCCGCTAACATATTTATCCCCGCCACATTCTGTATGTATGTGCCTGTCAGGAGCCTGCAATTCAGTGGTTGTTGTTTGTTGATGTGTCACATATTTGTTTTTCGTTCATTTTCTACATAAATTAGGCGGTTAGTTTTCTCGTTTGAATTGTTTTGAATTTGTCATTTCGGGGCCTTTTATAGCAGACTATTCAGTATGGGCTTTGCTAATCGCTGAAGGCCATACGATGACTTATAGTTGTTAATTTCTGTGTCATTTGGTCTCTTGTGGAGAGTTTCTCATTGACAATCATACCACATCTTCTTTTTTATATTAATCCCGTCATATTCTTGATGTGCATATGCAAGTCAAGAGACTGTGGTTCAGGTGTTGTTGTTGGTTTCTGTCAATCAGTTTTGTTTTTCTTAAATGGTTTTGTTATAAATTAAGCTGTTAGTTTTTTCTATTGAATTGTTTTATATTTTTCATGTCAGGGCCTTTTATAGTATGGGTTTTTTTCATTATTGAAGATCGTATGGTTGCCTATAAATGTTTACATCAGCTTCATTTGAACTTGGGTTAATAGTTGTCTAATTGACCAGCATATCACATTGCTATACTTTAAGGGAAAAACCCTAAAGACTCTCAAGACTGCCTGTGTCGCTCACCTGTATTTACTGATGATGTGGAAATCATTTAAATAAGGTTTAAATCATAATTAATAGTATTAGATATTATAAGATAAATAAAAATTCGTAAGGGTTCCACGGAACCCAGTGTCTCGCCTACTTTTGCTGTTAATCGCAGACTCAACAAAAATGAGGAAAAACATCAATAAAAATTTCCCTCTCGATACTGTCTTTTGATTGAAAGAAGCTTCCAAGTTTGGTAAAAAAAAAAGTCCAGGATAGTTTATGAATCTAATAAATGTTTTATAAACTTTAACTGCAGACTGTATGTAATGTTAACTGGAAGAAAAACTAAGTCCATTTATAAGTAAAATACGGAAAAAGTGAATTTTTTTACAAAATTTACTTCTGAATAATATCTTATGATCAGAAACACGCTTTTGTCTAAGTTTGGTAGAAATCCAGGATAGTTTAAGAACATTATAAAACTTTTAACAAGAGTGCACACGCTGAAATGTCTCGCCTTCTATACTAATCATTGATATTATGTTGATAGTCCTTAGTATAAAGCTTAGTTTTATTACAACTGTCTCATAAACTTAACATTAACCAAGATAACTAAACAAAGACCAATGAACCTTGAAAATGAGGTCAAGGTCAGATGAACCATGCCAGGCAGACATGTACAGCTAACAATGCTTCTATACAACATATATAGTTGAACCATTACTTATAGTTTAAGAAAAATAGACCAAAACACAAAAACTTAACACTGTGCAATGAACCGTGAAAATGAGTCACCGTCAAATAAAACCTGCGCGACTGACATAAAGATCATAAAATATTTCCATACACCAAATATAGTTGACCTATGGCATACAGTATTAGATAAAAAGACCAAAACTCAAAAACTTAACTTTGACCACTGAACCATGAAAATGAGGTCAAGGTCACATGACATCTGCCCGCTAGACATGTACACCTTACCATCATTCCATACAACAAATATAGTAGACCTATTGCATATAGTATGAGAAAAACAGACCAAAACACAAAAATTAAACTATAACCACTGAACCATGAAAATGAGGTCAAGGTCAGATGACACCTGCCAGTTGGACATGTACACCTTACAGTCCTTCCATACACCGAATATACTAGCCCTATTGCTTATAGTATCTGAGATATGGACTTGACCACCAAAACTTAACCTTGATCACTGATCCATGAAATGAGGTCGAGGTCAAGTGGAAACTGTCTGACAGACATGAGGACCTTGCAAGGTACGCACATACCAAATATAGTTATCCTATTACTTATAATAAGAGAGAAATCAACATTACAAAAAATTTGAACTTTTTTTTCAAGTGGTCACTGAACCATGAAAATGAGGTCAAGGACATTGGACATGTGACTGACGGAAACTTCGTAACATGAAGCATCTATATACAAAGTATGAAGCATCCAGGTCTTTCACCTTCTGAAATATAAAGCTTTTAAGAAGTGAGCTAACACCGCCGCCGTAGCCGCCGCCGCCGCCGGATCACTATCCCTATGTCGAGCTTTCTGCAACAAAAGTTGCAGGCTCGACAAAAACTTAAACCACAGAGCGAATGTTTTGTTTCTGGCCAAAAAACTAAGTCCATTTATAAGTAAAATACGGAAAAGTGAAAATTTATTTTTACAAAATTTTCTTCTTGGTACTATCTTATGATCATAAACAAGCTTCTGTCCAAGTTTGGTACAAATCAAGGATAGTTTATGAAAGTTATTAAAATTTTAAAAACTTTAACCACAGAGTGAATGTAATGTTTCCTCGCAGAAAAACTAAGTCCATTTATAAGTAAAATACGGAAAAAATGGAATTTTATTTTTACAAAATTTACTTCTGGATACTTTCTTATGATCATAAACAAGCTTCTGTCCAAGTTTGGTAGAAATTCAGTATAGTTTAAGAAAGTTATTAAAATTTCAAAAACTTTAATCACAGAGTGAATATTTGTTGACGCCGCCGCCGACGACGACGACGACGGAATGTAGGATCGCTTAGTCTCGCTTTTTCGACTAAAGTCGAAGGCTCGACAAAAATGACAAAAAAACCTGCAAAATTTCCGTAAATTTCGAACTCAGGGGCAGTAACCCAACAACGGATTGTTAGATTCGTTAAAAAATTTCAGGGCAGATAAATTTAAATCTGATGAACATTTTCGCCACCTGTCTCGATTTGCTCTAAATGCATTAGTTTCAGAGATATAAGCCAAAATCTGCATTTTATCCCAATGTTCTATTTCTAAATATGGCGGCCATGCTGGTTGGAAGGCGGGGTCATCGGACACATTTTTTTAACTAGATACCCTAGTAATGATTATGGCCAAGTATGGTTGTCTTAGTAGTTTCAGAGAAGATTTTTGTAAAAGATTACAAAAATTTACGACTTTTTTTCTTTTTTTTTTATTAAAATTGACTATAAAGAACAATTACTAAATGGGTCTACTGACAATTATGGTCATGTCGAATTATGTGTAGATCTTACTTTGCTGAACATTATCGCTGTTTACAGTTTATATCTATCTATAACAAGAGGCTCTCAAGAGCCTGAATTGCTCACTTGTCATGTTTTGCTTTAAATCATTCCACAATGATAATTTTGCTTTTCAATATATATCAATGAGTGTCTTAACAATTCCATTTGAGTGTTCTTTGTATCTGTCATATTTTCTTCAAAAGCGAAAAAAAAATGCATTTTACCCCCTAGTTTCTATTTTAGTCATAGTGGCTATATTTCTTGATGTACATGGAAATAAAAACAAAAATTATACTAGATATTCTGAAACTCACTCATTCAGCCTAAGTTTTGCTGAAATTGATTCAGCAGTTTTAAAGCAAGCAAACAAGATGAACAAATTCAGAAAAAATGTCTTTAAATGGCAGTAACTCCTTTTAAGGAGTCGATTGACAATCTTGGTCATATAAACTTTTTTTGTAGATCTTACAATGCTAAACATTTTTGCTGTTTACAGTTTATCTTTATCAAGATAATAACTAATTCAAAATGTCCTTAAAATTACCAATTGGGTTGTTAGATTCATCTGATAATTTCATGGCTTATAGAACTTGACCTAATGAACAATTTTTCTTCCTATCAGATTTGCACAAGTGTTTGAGATATAAGCCAATAAATTGCTTCGCTGAGCGCAGCCTGATACGGCCGCAGAGGTCGAACCCTGAACAGTTGGGGCAAATTTGGACACAATATTCAAGCTTGATACTGTCTGAATTTGGATTGTGATCAAAGTTTTGACATGATAAAGGTTTCTGACACACAAAAAATCTGGTCTTTCCCCCCCCCCCCCCCCCCAAAAAAAAAGAAGAAAAAAAAACCACCTTTTTGAACCCCACCTTGAAACAATTACCCCCAAACTCAATCCACGCCTTTGCAGTATGGAACCTTGTAGTACAATTCTAAAGAGATCCATTCACTTAAACACATGCAATTTAGTCTGGAAACAAGAAAAATGCTTGTTTTGGCCCCTTATTCCTACATGTTAGCAGCAATTACCCCCACACTCAATCCCAAACTTCCCTTTCTAATATGGACTCTTGTGGTACAATGTCAGAGAGATACATAAACTCACAAACAAGTTATAGTCCAGAAACTACAATATTGCATGTTTATGGCACCTTTTTGGCTCTTAATTCCAAAACTGTTGTTACCATAACCCCCAAAATAAATTCCAACCTTCTACCTGTGGTATTCAACAGTCTGTGTTACAATTTCAGAGCAATCTAAATACTTATACACAAGTTATAATCCTGAAACTAAAAAATGCTAATTTTGGGACCCTTTTGGGACCCTAATTCCCAAACGGTTGGGGCCATCATCCCCCAAATCAATCTCAACCTTCCTTTTGTGGTTTTAAACCTTCTGAAAAAATTTCATAGAGATCCATTAACTTAAACTAAAGTGATTGTCTGGAAATCATGTGTGTCTTCAGACGACGACGAAATTTTTGGCGGTCGTATAAAAACTGCATTAAACCCCTATGTTCTTTTTAAGCAATGGTGACTGGGTTTTTTACGAAACAGAAAATGAAACACGAACTTTATTCAAGATACCATAAGAATCATTCATAAGTTTGGTTAGAATTGGTTAAGTAGTTTCAGAGGAGAAGATTTTTTAAAGTTAGAAAATATGATAAACAAATTGTTAAAAATTGTCCTCAAAATGCAATAACTCCTTTAGGGTTCAATAGACAATTGTCGTCATATAAACTTATTTGTAGATCTTACTTTGCTGAACATTTTTCCGTTGACAGTTATCTTTAATTATATTTAAGATAATAAACGAATATTGCAAAATTTTCTTAAAATTACCAATTTAGTGGCAGCAATCCAAACAATAGGTTATCAGATTCATCTGAAAAATTCAGGGCTGATAAGACTTTTACCGTGGAACGGTGAGCTAATGATATTTAACATAATAATCAAAAACTGCAAAATTTCCTTAAAATTACCAATTCAGGGGCAGCAACCCAACAATGAGTTGTTGGATTGGTATAAAAATTTAAGGGCGGATAAATCTTAACCTGGTGAATATTTCAACTCAGGTCAGATTTGCTCTACATGCTTAAGTTTCCGAGATATAAGCCAAAAACAGCATTTTACGACTAGGTTCTTTTTTAGCCATGTCGGCCAAGTTGGCTGGCAGGCGGGGTCATCGGACACATTTTTTTAACTAAATACCCTAATGATGATTGTAGCCAAGTTTGGTTAAATTTGGGGCATCAGTATCAAAGAAGAATATTTTAGAAAAAAGTTAACAGACGACGGACGCCAAGTGATGAGAAAAGCTCACTTGATCTTTCAGGTCCGGGGAGCTAAAAAAGGATTTTAAGAACATATATCAAATGAGAAGTAGTCTTTAATGTAAATGAACAAGTGGAAGGTCTAAACATTATAAACATTTCTAGTCAATGCATATTACCTTAACTCTGTAATTTCCCTTAAACTAGTGTCTAAAATATAAATATACATTAATACAACTCATAAGCATAAGCATAAATAAAATCATAACAATTATAAATGAGAAAATGCTTGTTTTTTACGTTATGTTTTATAAAGAGAGAAAAAAATGGCGAAATCACTATCATCGACACTGATCTCGCCGATCAGGAAAAACCAACTAAAACGAGTGAACTTGTGGAAAAAAGTTGGAAACCTGTTTCTAAACCTAATGCTTGGACTGTATTAAAATAAGTCTATAATTAGTGAAAAAAAAAACATTATATGTTTTAAATAATATATAAATTTACATAATAAACAGAAACTTAATACTTCTTGACAAGTTTTCAAATGCCTTTCTTGCTATTCCTTGAACTGAGGGAAACTTTTGCACCATAATTCAAAATACCTAAATGATACAATCTGCCTATAAACACAATGTTTTTATAAAAAAAAAATAAAAGAAATTAAATCATTACAATAAGTCAATGATAAAAGGAGGATACAGATCAGCATAATGGGTAAGCTATGTATGTATGTTCTGTATCGCCCTCCTTTAGTAGGAGAACCACCATGGGTAAGGTTTTATTAGGAAAATAATGACAGTTTTGTTTATTCATTATAATTCTTATTGGCTTGATACTAGTGCACATGTTCATGCAGTCTGGTTGTTGCAAAAAGAACCCAAGAAAACAAGTGCTTAGTTTTTTTGTGTGAGGCATATACATACATTTTTACTTTGATACAAACACATTTATAAGCAAGTAACATTTATGGATGCAGTCAGGTGAAATTTGAAAATCTAAAATTTTAAATTGATACCATAAAGCAGAGAGGAGCATAGGTTAAGGAACAAAATAAGCTAAAACTCTAAAAGGTTATAGAACTCCTTTTCCAGGTATTGGATATCTAATATTTAAAAAATGTGGGAAATTGGCTCACTCTAAAATAAGCTTAAAATACTGATAAGTTATGGAACTCCTTTTTTTAGATGTTTGATGTCTAATATTTACAACATGATTGGAAATGGCTGACTCAGACTTTTATCATCTAATTAGCATTGACATTCTTTGGCTCTAAAATCTTAAGAAAAAAAACTAGAATCTGTGTAGATTTTGGTAAATAACCTTTTTAGAGCTTTTGAAGTGCACATAAATGAAAAGAAAAGTGGGTGATATAGTGAAAAATATTTTACACTTTATCAGAAGAAGAAACCATATAAGTCCAAGCAATAATTACCTGACAAAAATTCTTAAACCTAACATGACTGCATCCTAAAAAGGGTTTCAAAATTAATGAATTTTGACACTAGGAAAAACTACATAAGATATTATCTTAGTAAATATAACGTTTCATAACATTTTTTGACAAAGCAAATCACGTTGAAAAGCAGCTCATATAAATTTTGATAACAATCCTTGCACAAAAAAAAATTTCTAACAAATAGTCAGTTTTTTTCCCTCAAAAATTACACTGGTAATCTATTAGTAATAGCATATTGGGTCTATAATATATATATGAATTTAGATTACAATCTCAGCAAGATGCTTCTCAAAATTTTAGATGTTTTTTAACAAATACTATGTTTATACTGTAATGGATTATTCCCCTTTATTATCCTTAATTGTCACATTATCAGTATGTATCATAAGCTTTAACCATGGCAATATAGGAAATAGATAAAAAAAAAAAAAAAAAAAAAAAAATAATTTTGTGTTAAAACAAAGGAAAAATAAAATTTTTGTTTACAAATTTACATCTATATCTTTATTCTCACAAACCAAATTACAAAGGTATAGAGATAAATATACATATTTCAAAATTACATAAATAAATAATGTACGAAAGTAGATAGAGGCATTCACAATTGTTCACCCAGAAAAATTCAATTTGTTATTGATCTCCTTAATAAGTTTACATAGTTCGTTCAGTTCTGAACATTTTTTTGAATTCATTAAGTCATAAAACTTCAATGTATTTGGACTATTTCTATAGTAAAATGCAATACATTCTTTTCTACAGTTATCAAAAGCTGAACAATTAAAAATGTAATGGTATTCATCACCAATGGCATCTGAATTACATAATACACATTTTCTGTTTTCTCTTTCTATTTTTTGCCATCTTCCAGTTTCTATTGGAAATTTCATGTTCAAAGTTCGAAATTTAAAAAATAAGGATATTTGCCTATCATCCAAAATATTAAAATATTTTTCCAACTCCAAAGTATCTTTAAATAAACGATAATTTAATGCTTTGGTGATTCCTGTAGGCTTGCTAGCCATTTTTGTTCGAATTGATCTATTAAATTCTGTTTGATGGTTACATGTAGCCATGTTTTATTTACAAAAAAGATATTGTCCCATACATATGACAAGCCACACGTGTCTAAAATTGACTTGACTTGTTTTAACCATAAAATATTTGTGCCATATTTGGCATTTGCTAAGTTATACAAAATAAAAGGCAATTTGTCAGGTTTTCCGGTAACCAACTTGAACCAATAATTTATCATTCGTAACTTAATTGAAATATCAAATGGATATCTTCCCAATTCACCATAAATCATAAAATCAGGAGTAGACTTTTTTACTCGAAGTAATATTTTACAAAATTTAATATGAACCCTCTCGATTATTGAATTATTTCCAAAACCCCAAACTTCGCACCCATACAGAAGGATTGGTTTAACAATTTTATCAAATAAATCAAGTTGGCATTCAATTGACAGATTATGTACTCTACCTTTTTGAATAATATCGTACATAGCATGTGTTGCTTTTTCACATTGCTTTTTTTTTAGCTCTTGAAAAATTTCCTGATCTAGACAGTAATACACCAAGATAAGTAAATTCACTCACAATATCTAGTATTATATTATTATACTTAAAAACAATATTCTGCGGTATTCTACCTTGTGAAAAAATTACAATCTTACTTTTTTCCACATCTGAGGGTTCTTTTTATGATGTATTGATTAGCATGCAGAATTATTTTCAACTAAATACAATGAAAACATGCAAATTTCAATAACTGTTTTTGACTGATACGGAGCTCATGCATCAATTAAATATTTTTTTTTTACATTTGTTTGTTATGGTAAATGAACTATGTCATACTATTTGGTACCATATTAAGTACTTTATGTTTCTGTTAAAATCTATATGGTGTCATTTTAAGTCTTTATTACTAATAAAATCTATCTGGTGTCATATTAAGTACTTTATGCTTCTGTTCAAATCTATTTAGTGCCATATTAAGTCCTTTATTTCTAGTAAAATCTATTTATTTCAAGGCTATTATGATTATTCAGTATTTTTAATTACAAATGTTAATAAACAAACTGATATCATTGCAAAATCTGTTTATTAATGTACAAAGAAATAAAAATACAAATTTTATACTAGATACTTTGAAACTCATGCAGCCTAAGTTTGGCTGAAATTGATTCAGCAGTTTCAAAGGAGAAGATTTTTTTTGGTAAGCAAACTAGATGAACAAATTGTGAAAAACTGTCTTTAAAGGACAATAGCTCCTCAGGGGGTCAATTGACAATTTAGATCATATAAACTTATTTGTAGATTTTACTTTTGCTGAACATTTTTGTTGTTACAGTTTATCATTATCATTAATAATATACAAGGTAACAACCAAAAACATAATTTCCTTAAAATTACCCTATTTAGTGGTAGCAATCCAATGGGTTGTTGGATTCATCTGAAAATTTCATTGCTGATGGAACCCATCTAATAAACACTTTTACCCCATGTCAAATTTGAACTAAATGCTTTGAGTTTGAGATATAAGCCAAAATAATGCTTTTTATCCCTATGTTCTGTTTTTAGCAAAGGTGGCCATGTTTTTGGACAAAACAGAAAATATAACACAAACTTCATTCTACATACCATAAGGATCATTCAGCTTTAGTTTTGTTGGAATTGGTTCAGTAGTTTCAGAGGAGAAGATGTTTGAAATAGTTTACACCAGACAGACGATGACAGACACCAAGTGATGGCTGAAGCTCTCAGTTCCTTATTGTATTTTACATTTTAAAAGTTACATTAAGTGAAATTCCCAGTAAACTAAATAATCAGCAAAATGCACATTTTTTTTTATTTGAATGGTCTATTAAAAAATTCATTTATGATAATTCTAAAGCCCTTATAACAATACTTCAGGGATTGTTGGAGTAATAAACTATATTGGCATGTTTTAATTTCTATGGAACCTTCATCAGAATAAGAACTGCAGAAGAGTACAAAATGGTGAAGTGATAATGTGTACTTCACAATGTCAACAGGGGGAATAATAATAAGTAAAAAATGAAAGAAGGCATGAAAGTAAACTTTAAAAAGAATGTTAAATAAAATTTGTTAAATAGTGTTTAATCAAATTTTGCAGAGGTACATGCTTCCAATTGGCTTCCACTCAAAGTTACATGCCTCTAATTGGGACCGCTCTGCCAGGGGTACTGCTTCTAATTAACGTAAGCAGACAGAGGTATATATGTACTGCTTCCAATCAGCTTCGCAACAAGACAGAGGGTATATGCTCCCAATTAGCTTCGCTTAGAGGTACGTGCTTCCAATTGGCTTCGCTCAAACAAACGTACTTCTTCAAGTGTTGAAATGGTACGGGACTGCTAGTCTGTACAACATCCAGTTTAGTAAATGGTACATAATTGCAAGTCAAATGTCGTCCAAATTTACAAAAACATATTTTATTTAACATTCTTGATCCAGTTATCTTTCACATCTACCTTCACTCCCTATTTATAATTTATCCTGATGGTGACATTGTGAAATGCAAATTATCACTACAGGATTGTGTACTCTTCTGTAGTTTTAATCCTGATGAAGGTGCCATAGGAACCAAAATATTTCTATCTGATAAAATCACTGTACGATCCCTAAAGTCTTGTTCTTATAAAACATTCAATTCTGTGTTTTAACGAAACTTAACCCTGCATCCATTATCCAGGGATCCACTTTTCATATTATATCGTATTGGAGTTTTGGATGGAAGACGAAGATGAAAAAATACAGACATTTTCCTCTTTAATACACAAAACGAAAATTTCTAACAAATAGTCAGTTTGTTTCACTCAAAAATTACACTCGTAATATATTAGTAATAGCATATTGTGTCTATAATATATATATGAATTTTGATTACAATCTCAACAAGATGCTTCTGAAAATTTTAGACGTTTTTTAACAAATACTATGTTTTTACTGTAACGAATTATTCCCCTTTTTTGTCCTTAATTATCACTATGTACCATAAGCTTTAATCATGGCAATAAAGGAAATAGATAAAAAAAAAAAAAAAAAAAAAAAAAGAATTTTCTGTAAGAACAAAGGAAAAATGAAATTTTTGTTTACAAATTTACATCTGAGGGTTCTTTTTATGATGTATTAATTAGCATGCAGATTTATTTTCAACTAAATACAATGAAAACATGCAAATTTCAATAACTGTTTTTGACTGATACGGAGCTCATGCATCAATTAAATATTTTTTTTTATATTTTTTTGTTATGGTAAATGAACTATGTCATACTATTTGGTGCCATATTAAGTACTTTATGTTTCTGTTCAAATCTATATGGTGTCATTTTAAGTATTTATTACTAATAAAATCTATCTGGTGTCATATTAAGTACTTTATGCTTCTGTTCAAATCTATTTAGGGCCATATTAAGTCCTTTATTTCTAGTAAAAAATAATTATTTCAAGGATATTATGATTATTCAGTATTTTTTATTACAAATGTTAATAAACAAACTGATACCATTGCAAAATCTGTTCTTATGAATTCATAAACCCAAGAAGATTGATTGGTTGGTGTCTTAAGGAGGCTCGCGGGTATAAGATTTTCAGAAAAAAATTAAACATTAATTTTTCAATACAAATTTTATTGATTACCTTAAGTAGCTGTTACTTTATCATATGGTACAAAAATCATTCCAAAAAATCAATTCGTGTTGGCCTCAGCGGACTTTTAAACTGTAGATGCCATTGAAAAAGCTTCAAATTATCTCCCTTTGGTGCAAAAATGCCATTTTTTGGCATAAAAATTGAAATATCTTTTTAAACTCATCGGTGACCTATATTTTTTATTGTTGTTTTCGAATAAGCTGTACTTGGACTAAATAATTGTAAAATTTTAGCGATTTCTGTAATTTAGTTATTTTTTTATTTCGATTGCCGCTATTTCTCCTATTAGTTCAACAGAAAAAAAGGACATTAACAAAAATGTATGCTCCTTTCGAAGGCAGATTGTGAGCGTAAATGAACGATGACCCCATTTTTTTATTTCATTTTTCTATTAAGTATAAGATAAAGTTCATTTATAGAAAAATATAGAGAAATCCTATATTAAATAAAAAATTTCATTTAGACCCGCGAGCCCCCTTAAGCCACTTTCAGCACTGTTCCCTTCCTTGTGGCAGTCATGTTTATTGGTGGATGAAAGGGGAGTGTCGAGAAGACAGAAACCATGGTAGGAAGTTGGAGGCGAACGCACCGCTTTCTACGTACAGCATTTGAACTCACAACATATTTAAGTGTTTTAAATTGTCATTAGCTAATGATACAGTTGTTGGAATAATTAGACCACTCTGCCAACTAAACCATTGAAAAGAACAAATGATTCTACCCTCACTTTTAACAATGGAATAAACAAGAGGTTCTTAAAAGCCTGAATCACATCTGTAAATTTTGCTTTAATCGTTCATTAATGGTTATTTTTGCTTTTCAATATATATTAATGTGTGGCATACAAATTACATTTAAATGTTCTTTGTATCTGTCATATTTTCTTTAAAAGCAAAAAAAAAAGTATTTTACCCTATGTTCCATTTTAGCCATAGCGGCTGTGTTTCTTGATGTACAAATAAATAAAATACAAATTTTTTATACTAGATACTCTGAAATTCATTCAGCCTAAGTTTAGCTGAAATTAATTCAGCAGTTTCAAAGGAGATTTTTTTAAATAAGCAAACTAGATGAACAAATTGTGAAAAACTGTCTTTAAAGGACAATAGCTCCTCAGGGGGTCAATTGAAAATTAAGGTTATATAAACTTATTTGTAGATTTTACTTTGCTGAATATTTTTGTTGTTACAGTTTTTCATTATCATTAATAATATTCAAGATAACCAAAAACATAATTTTCTTAAAATTACCAATTTAGTGGTAGAGCAATCCAATGGGTTGTTGGATTCATCTGAAAATTTCATTGCTGATAGAACCCATCTAATAAACACTTTCACCCCATGTCAAATTTGAAATGCTTTAATGTTTGAGATATAAACCAAAATAATGCTTTTTATCCCTATGTTCTATTTTTAGCAAAGGTGGCCATGTTTTTGGACAAAACAGAAAATATAACACAAACTTCATTCTAGGTACCATAAGGATCATTCAGCTTTAGTTTGGTTGGAATTGAATTGGTTCAGTAGTTTCGGAGGAGAAGATGTTGGAAATAGTTTACACCAGACAGATGATAACAGACACCAAGTGTTGACTAAAGCTCTCAGTTCCTTATTGTATTTTACATTTTTAAAAGTTACATTAAGTGAAATTCCCAGTAAAATTAATAATCAGCAAAATGCACATTTTTTTTTATTTGAATGGTCTATAAAAGATTCATTTATGATAATTCTAAAGCCCTTATAACAATACTTCAGGGATTGTTGGAGTAATAAACTATATTGGCATGTTTTAATTTCTATGGAACCTTCATCAGAATAAGAACTACAGAAGAGTACAAAATGGTGAAGTGATAATGTGTACTTCACAATGTCAACAGGGGGAATAATAATAAGTAAAAAATGAAAGAAGGCATGAAAGTAAACTCTAAAAAGAATGTTAAATAAAATTTGTTAAATAGTGTTTAATCAAATTTTGCAGAGGTACATGCTTCCAATTGGCTTCCACTCAAAGTTACATGCCTCTAATTGGGACCGCTCTGCCAGGGGTACTGCTTCTAATTAACTTAAGCAGACAGAGGTATATATGTACTGCTTCCAATCAGCTTCGCAACAAGACAGAGGGTGTGCTCCCAATTAGCTTCACTAAGAGGTACATACTTCCAATTGGCTTCGCTCAGACAAACGTACTTCTTCAAGTGTTGAAATGGTACGGGACTGCAAGTCTGTACTACATCCAGTGTAGTAAATGGTACATAATTGCAAGTCAAATGTCGTCCAAATTTACAAAAACATATTTTATTTAACATTCTTGATCCAGTTATCTTTCACATCTACCTTCACTCCCTATTTATCATTAACCTGATGGTAACATTGTGAAATGCAAATTATCACTACAGGATTGTGTACTCTTCTGTAGTTTTAATCCTGATGAAGGTGCCATAGGAACCAAAATATGTCTATCTGATTAAATCACTGTATGATCTCTAAAGTCTTGTTCTTATAAAAACATTTAATTTTTCGGTTCCCTTAGCTTACGTTTTTATGGGATTTAACATTAAATCATGTAGTGAAGTGAAATTTAAAAAATCTGGAAATTGAATCAGAACAGTATAACTTAAGTTGAGGAGCAAAATAGAATAAAAAAAATTGATAGGTTTTTAAGATATTTGATTTTTTTTAAATAACAGGAAAAGGGTTACTTGGACTTTTACCTTATATTTGGGTCTCAAATCGTCAGAAAAGAAATGTAGAATCTACTAAAACTATAGTAACGACCTTGTTATGAACTATTTAAGAATTCTGAGTAAAGACAAAAAATTGTTATATACGGCAATTTTGTTCCCCTATATCATACTGAAAATCCAATATATAGGAAGGGCATTTATCTAACAAAAAATACTCTAAGCAGTTTACACAACAACAAAAAAATAACCAATAATCTTATCAATTTAAAAACTAAAATATGGCACATCAGATCAAATAAAAAGGACGAAACAATAAAAGTACATAAAATTACACAAATGAATTACCATAACAACTGTATGAAAATACCGATTAACGAATTCATAGATTAATTAATGCAAGGTGTTTAGCAAGATAAGATAAGTTTTCACATTCTACTTAAAAGTTTCAAACTTCTGTTCATTTCACAAATTACAGGGAAATGATACCATACTATATATAGTGATACAAGAACAGGGATTATATATGCTGGTATTTCTTATGTTGGATGATCAGGTTAGCATCTGTATGTTGAATATGTTGCAACTAAGATATTATGGCTGCTGCATTTCTTCATGTTCAGTTTTGTCCTTATTTACTAATTGTACACATATTTGAACTCATCTATGCAATTATGTCTGTCAAACCAGCCTCTAGTCTTTTTTTCATTCAAAATACACCTTCAACGTAGGAATATTAGTTCATATTGTGACTTCTGCAAATTTCATTAATAGGTTTAAAAAACATCAAGTGCTAGCACGTTGTGTGATGAACTTAATTGAAAGCTATGTCCTTTGAATGACAATAGGCTAACCGATTGTAATCATTTAGAGAATACAAAATTAATCACAATTGTTTTATGCAGACACAGTAATCATGGTAATGGTAATGGTAGTCTGAAAAAGAATTAAGACACTTTCAAGTTTTCTGGCATATTACATAATCAAGAGGTTTGGTTAGCCATAACACCAGGTTCAACCCATAATTTTTTTCTTAACATGGTTGTTGATTTGTTTTCTCTCAATCGATTTCTGACTTTTGAACAGCTGTATCATTCTAATGTCTTTATTTCAGAGATTTAATTTGGGAATTTCAATAATAGGTTAAGTTTCCATCAAATGCTCTATTGATTCATTGTCATACATTTTGAACTGCAGGCTTTTATATACAAGAAACTTTTAAACCAAATAAACTTTGACAACTCTTGATAACAAAAGAAAGACACTTCCTAAAATAATCTGTTTTGCCTTCCTAAATCTTGACACATTCTTTAAAAAAAATGTGGAATTGTAAAAAGATTATAAAAATCAATTCATGTACATGTTATTTAAATACAAAAAGTTCATAAATCTTTGTAACAGCTTTTTCTTACCTTAAAAATCATCAATCCTTATGGACAAGCTGTAATGCTGTACCCTGGAATATGAAAAGTCTTGGTCAATTGAAATTGTTAAAAATACCGCTGTTGGTATATTAAAGTACATTTTATATAAATCTAGAGGCTCCAAGGAGCCTTTGTCGCTCACCTGATATGTTTATATACAATTGATACATGAAATAATGCAACCGTTATACTTTTGCTTTAGTTTCAGACGACTTTTGTAAAAGATTACAAAAATTTATGAAAAATTGTTAAAAATTTACTTTAACTCTTTCCTCAATGGATTCTTTTTTTGCATGCTTGATTTGCATAGGATTTTTCAATAAAATGCTGAAAATATGCTCCAAAGTATTCATGCATTAAGAAAAACAAATATTCTATCAAATAAATTTTAGTCAGATATTCTTATGAATATCCTTTTAATATTGGATACAAATTGTATTGAGTCTGGTGCAGACATTTCGTAGTCAAAGCGTTTCAAAACTGAGGTACAACACAGTGGCTCAAAAGGCGACATCATTACAAAAATTTACAAATTGTTAAAAATTCACTTTAAAGGCAATATCTCGTTATGGGGTCAAATGACCATTTCGGTCATGTTAACCTTTTTGTAGATCTTACTTTGCTGAATATTATCGCTGTTTACAGTTAATTTCTATCTATAATAATATTCAAGAAAATAACCAAAATCACCAATTCAGGGGCAGCAACCTAATAATAGGTTGTTTAATTCATCTGAAAATTTCAGGACAGATAGATCTTAACCTGATGAACAATTTCACTTCAGTCAGATTTGCTCTAAATGATTTTTTTTTTTTAGATATAAGCCAACATCTACATTTTACCCCCATGATCTATTTTTAGCCCTGTCGTCCATCTTGGCAAGCATGCTGGGTCATCGAACACATTTTTCAAACTAGATACCACATTGATGATTGTGGCGAAGTTTAGTTGAATTTGGCCCAGTAGTTTAAGAGGAGAAAATGTTTGTAAAAGTTAACAGACGACGATGGATAACAGACGACGGACGCCAAGTGATGAGAAAAGCTCACTTTGCCCTTTTATAACATCAAGGTAAAAGGAGGAACACATCATTGGACAACATCCCAACAAAACAAACACATAACATCTATGTTATCAATTAATATCTTTAAAACAGTTATAGTCACAAAATAATACTGAAATAAAATCAAGATTGCTATGCAATGGTGAAACGTCCCTGCGTTGGAAAAGTGAGGAAATTAATTGTGTCACAATGTGTAACTGTGGTACAATAGACAAATATGGTTTAATTCTTATAAAAATGTAAAAATGATGGGATCAAAATGGTGATCATCTGCACACGATGGCAAACAATCCTACCAAGTATGAGAGCTGTCTGTCAAATGGTCCCAGGTGTTGCATTCACAAGGTGATACTATTACAATACTCTTTCTTACCTGAAAAGTCAGTTCCAATGGCTATTTTAAACATCAATCCATAATGGCAAATAATAATAAATGCTGGCCTGAAAAGTAATATGATAAATCTGTTAAAAAAATCAATGTTGGACCATTGTAGGTATATTATTGCAGATTCCTATATTTTTTGTGGGGAACAATTTCAATGAATTAAAGAACAATTGTATTTTTGTTGGTAATAATTTCCATGGATTGAGGAACAATGCCGGGTGTATTTTTGGGTATCAATTCCAATGTATTGAGGAGCAAATGTGTTTGTGTGGGTGACAATTCCCATGGATTGAGGAACAATTGTATTTTTGGGTATCAATTCCAATGTATTGAGGAGTAAATGTATTTGTATGGGTGACAATTCCCATGGATTGAGGAACAATTGTAATTTTGTGGGAATTTGATTCAGTGTTTTGCTAAAGTCTGCATACAAGCCTATAGAAAACGTTTGCTGTTTATCATTCATATTTGTTGTTCACATATACCCCAAAAAATCATTTCTGAAGAATAATAATAAATCCACAGTATATAGGAATAGGTCGTATAGTACAAATGGGTGATAGGAAATGAAGGGAACACAATGTGACAACATCCCAAAAACACACACAAAAAAAATGACATCTACTTCAATTCTTTAAAACATTTAAAGTCATAAAATGTAAAAATATGAAGAAAAAAAAGCTTCTGACCTCTAAGAACTTTAAAGTAAAGAACATTTCCTTTAAATTTATTTTATGATGAAAATAAAATGTGTTTCACTAGAAGAATTATAGCCCTACCTAATTATGAGCAGTATTAGACCAACAAGTCTTACTCCACATCCAGATTTTTAAGGGTTACAGTTTTTGCGGCATTTCTGCGTGCACTGTTTTTTTACTCTTAAAATAGTCTCATATCTCTTCTTTTTTCTTTTGGCATACTGATGATAAGCTTATAAGCCTTGATTTCTTTTATTTGCATGATTCTTGTAGTTATTTTTAAAATTGACAAAACAATTTAAGAAAAGAGAAAAATAACCAAAAAAAATGAAGGATTTAAAATGAAGACCCCCCTTTCCCCCCTCCAAAGACCTGCTTGTCTTTAGACCACGACTCAAAAGACATGAACCTATATGTCCTAAAGTTAGAAAAATAAATTCAGATTTTTATTAAGTCTGCCAGTATTAATGAGAAAATGGATAAAATTTGAGTTATCTTTCTTTGTGTTCAGAGGTGCTCTTACCGGCGGAGGCTTATATGCAGTAGAAGAGTATACAAAATGGCATCGATCAACAGACTCATGTCTGATTTCAAAAATTAAATGGATTTCAAGATAAACGATGTTTTCTTAAGAGTTCATTACACTGTTCTCATCTTTTAGTTAATATGATTTTGTCATGGAACTACGGTAAACGTTGCAAATTGTGCTTATATGATAAATTGGTTAAAAAAATCAAAGGCCGTCTGACTGAATTTCTGTTTACAAATATTAACTAATTTTGAGGATTGTTATGACCCATCAGGTAATCCGATTACTTGCAACAACAAATTATGACACCTGTTGTGACCGTTGATTAGCACAGGGTTAATATGAACTTGTCATAATATGTATCCAGGTAAAATTATAGATTTTTAAAAATTGATCAGAAAAACTTCAAAATCGGTAACCAATATTTTTTTCGGGTATATTTTGTGAAAATCGGGTTTTTGACTTGTTTTACGATCCCGATATCGGGATTCGGGTTGAGGGATGAAAATCGGGATGATACCGCGAAAATCGGGATAGTTGGCAGGTCTGCATTAATCCATAATGAAAGCATGATTTTCATGTTTATATTTTATCACTATTTGATTGCAGAATAATATATCCACATGCATTGTGGTGTATGCCATTTTACAGTTATTGGTTGTCTGAAAATGAGAGAGCTGTTCTCATTTCGTCATTATTTGACTATTGTCTCATTGGCAAGCATACAACATCTCTGTATTGTTATATTATTTTAAGTTATATATTCTCTGAAAACCTCAATTTGTCAGTTGATTAATATGTGCATAAAATATAGGTATATTGATCCAATATCCACCAATTTATAGTATGGATCACATTTCCAACCTATCATTGATTATGTGTTAGTGTGCAATGTGATGAGTTCTTTCAGAATTATATTCCAGGAAACTCTCTTCAGAGGTCGTCCTTATTGGTTTTTTTATTCTTTATCTGTTTATTATTGTACATTTTATTTATAATCCTACTTTTATCAAAGTATGGATAACTGATTTGTTTAATTGGATTAAGTTTAAAATACGTTTAAATATGCATTTTTCATTGTCAGTGCACCTTCCTTTGGTTTTAGTGTAACTGTCTAATTAATTTATATTGGGCGACATAGATTTATTTCAAGTGTTTCTTAACAATTTCTCCAATGCTCCTGTTTCTTTTGAATGCTTTTGTAGTTTTTTTTTATGAAGGAGACTTTATAGTCAAGCCATTAGTTTGATTTCATTTTAATGTAGCTGACATGTTTGTATAATTTTTTTTGTCAGAAGCAAAAGCTTTAAAAAGTGTTTTCATGCAAGCAGAGGAAATGGCCTATATTCAAACAGTACAATTAATAGAATTTTTTTATTAAACAATAAAATATCACAGTTTAGTTATCACAGCTATATCTGAGGTAATATTCTTACAATATAACCAGCATATTTTTGTTTATAACAAAGTTAAGTGAGCCTGTATTACTCATCAGACTAAAAACTAAACTTACTCATATATACCTATATTAAAGTTTGGAAAATTCTAAATTAAGAGAACAACTAAGTTTCAAGTTGATATGACAATGAATGGTTGAATATGCTTTTCACCAAAACTTGGGACAGAAGGATTGAAAGCCCAGACCAGAAAACTTAATAATGCCCCTTAATCATCATAGGTGGGGCATAATATTTGTTAGAAAGTGTATATATTTCTATAATATTTACTATAAATGAAGGCATAAGATGTTTCTGTTAACATTTTACATGGCTAGTGTCATTTTAACTCTTTAAAAAATAGCAACTGTCATCTTAACTTATTATTATCTAGCATTCATCTGTTATAACTATCCCAAAGATACAATGTTTCTGCAATCAAAAATATAAATAATTCTGAAAACAAAAGTGTTTCAGGTTAAATTTTGCTCATCAAAAAATATAGAAGTATTTTAATTTGTATTTTCTAAAGTTCTCAATCATTAATACACACATTCCTGATCACTCATTTTTACGAAATCAAAATGAATTAGAAATGCACAGTACCAATCACTACAAAACATTGATGAAAGACTCAAAACACATTAAAATATCAAATTTCATAGTAACTGCACATATGTAAGTTGTGAAAAATTATTTTTTAAATGGGCTTGTTAATAATAAAAAAAAAAAGGTTCCACAAAGAGTTGCTCTTCAAGTGCTCAATTTGATTTCTATACAGTTTTTCTTTATTTTATTGTTTCAACTGACATTTTAAAAGGGTTTTCATTGCTAACCTATTTTAATGATCAATCAAAAGTTTCTACTTGTAAGTTGTTGAGACTACAAATTTATCACAGCAACTTCATGAGGCAGTTCCATGACCTACTAATATAACCAAACCATACTTATAGCAAGGGTGCCGGTTTTTAATCATACATCCTAAGAATCATTACAAATTATTCAAGTCGCTATTTTGTTTGAACTGTATCTGATTCAGTATGTGGACACTACAATACCCCGATGAAGGAATATCAAGAAAATGCTGAATATGAATTGTATATTTCTGGAATTCCAGTTGACAGTCTTAAAATTGTTAGAATGCAGAATTTTGCACCTATAATCCAAAGCTCCCCTCCCATTTTGGAAGTTCCCTAAAAAAAAAGGCCTTTTAACTCTGATATATTCCATGTCTCATCATTCACATAATATCTTAATAAACAAAGAAATTATCTTTTACAATAAACAGTTCAAAAATAATTTTAGTGGAATATATTTTAAATAGTTCCATAGCTTTTATACTAAAGAACATTTATTTATCAATATTGGAAATTGCAAGTAAAAGTCTTTTTTGATAGCATTCATATAAAATGTAAAAAATTGATAATAGATCTTTACATAACTAGACTATAACAGCTAACAAGTGTACATTTTGGTCTCTTCTTATCTTGTGTCTGCAACGTTTTCATCACTGCTGCAAATGCTTAGCAACCTTCCATAAATTTGGTCTTTTCCTTTCCTGAAATGATAAAATTTGGCACTAAAATATCAATGCAGATAAACAGATGCAGCAAAATCATAAAGTTCAATTACTAAAAGAATGTGTAAACATTAAACAATACAGCTATGTATGTAAGTGTTCAGGTGTTTTATTTTTGGTTTGATGCATAGATTATGTATACTGTCGATTCATTTATTTTCGTGGGTACCAAATTTATTGGATTGAGAAAAGTTTCATATTGTGTATTTTTGATTTCATGGTTTTCCTAAAGTGGAGAGTTGTCTCATACCACATCTTCTTTTTTTTGTATATATTCCTATAGACAATTTGTTATATATTGAACTTTTAAAATTCTTGATTTCCCTATACTAACTAAAAACAAGCATTGATGAGTGTGTGCTGGCTTTTAAAATATCCTTTAAATGGCATAATATAAGCTAGAATAAAGACCAACTACCACATATATAAGGAGGTCTTTTATTGCTGTCTAAATTCTACAATAATGTCAATACATATATATGTTTTAATAACCATTGAAGTATATCTTTAAACTAAAATGATGTGTTTAATTTTAAAGTGTGCACTGTTAGTCACTAGTCCTGATGCCTATAGACACTATAGTAAATTTCATTTGGACTACTAAATATTTGTAAAACTTACTAAAAGACAGATAAGAAAAATGTAAAGTTATTGGTCTTTGGACTAGTAGTTGGAAAAGATTTTGGTGCCAACTGTAATCTTAAGCTGAATCAGAATAGCAGTATGTGAGCAGATCAGCACAAGCACACAGAAAAATAATTTATATGTCGTCATTAAGAAAAGATGAAAGCTCTAAAGCTTATTCTAACCCTATCCTTGACCTAAACCCAGGGAACCAAGTTTGCCATAAGATATTGGAAAGGTAGTAAACATAATTAATTTAAAGGTATGTTTAAACAAACCTGATGTCTGTCTCCAAGCTGAATCAAAGGAACAACTGATGGTCTACCATGGGCACATTGAAATGGTAGTTTACATTTAGTCAAGGACTTCAACAGATCTTCACACTCTGGTAAGGTTAAAGGATCACCAAATTTAATGGCTCCTAAAAAATTTAAATCAATTAGCATTTATAATACAAAACTTGTCAGGTAAGCAAGAACAATAATCACTTTACCCGTAAAAAAAGAATTTGAAAACCCTCATTTCTCTAATTTTTTGTGCTATTTTCACATTTTTTGATCGGTGGGAGTACAAGTGAATCTGTAAGCTAATGCTCACTAATGATATCCCTGTCCGCTAAAAGTATAAAATAAATCCTGTGATTTAATTCCAATGATGTGGAACAACAATGGGTGTTAATATCAATGTATTGCCAATGACACTGCACCTAAACGAGGTGAGAACTTTTACTTTACATTAAAGTCAAAAGGCATTTCATACATTTCTAGAAAATAATACCAGATGTTCTGTCAAGTATTTACTGGTTTAATATAAAGAGAGAATTATACTTATTTTTTTTTTTGTATTTAAGTTCTTTCAAAGAACTAAGACTGTCTATTTCCATAACTGAAATAAAAAAGCTACATTTTGTCTCTAAAAATATTACCATGACAAGCTTGTGAACAGAGTGCTTTATGTATAGTGTTTGGCATTCTTCCTCTGGAGCCTCTGGTATCTTGTAAAACCTAAAACAGACAAATATCTAATAATTATAACTATTAGAGTTGTGAAATAGCATTAATATACAACTTTGGTTCCTAACATCATTTATGGAAAAAATTTCAAATACTTATTCCTAAAACCCAAATTTAAATACTTTGAGACAAGTATCTTCATTTTTTTCCCAAAGATTACCAAATTAAAAGTGATAAAAGCATCAGGTTATATGATGAATGACTTACCTCAGCATATTCTTTTACTAAAGCCTGCAAAATACATATAAATTAATACATGAAAGGAAATTAATAATCATAACAAACAAAAAATATTCTACTCTATAAACATGAAGCAGCAATATTTTTTAGTGCTAAAAAATAAATTAATCCCAATCAAAAATCCGATTCTGTTCAATTTCCAAATTAGTTACCTAAAATGGGCCACCAAAGACTTTATATCTTGTATTCATATTTTTTACTGAAGCTCTTAGTTGATGATCTAAAAGTTGTAAAAGGTAAAGTTTTAATAAGAAAAAAAATTTGAGGAAGAATACTTCACTTTCATTTTCTAATATGAAGTGTTTCTTTCGCTTTGTGAACAAACCCATGCTCTAAATCGAAAAAAATTTGTTTGCACTTGCATAAATTGATTTCTTCAGAATAATGAATGTTTATCCAATTATCATGCACTTAATATATTTTCTGAACTTTATATATATAAATAGAAGATGTGGTATGACTGCCAATGAGACAACTGTCCACAAGAGACCAAAATGACACAGACATTAACAACTATAGGTCACCGTATGGCCTTCAACAATGAGCAAAGCCCATACCGCATAGTCAGCTATAAAAGGCCCCGATATGACAATGTGAAACAATTCAAACGAGAAAACTAAAAGCCTTATTTATATAAAAAAATGTCACACATAAACAAACGACAACCACTGAATTACAGGCTCCTGACTTGGGACAGGCACATACATAAATAATGTGGTGGGGTTAAAAATGTTTGTGGGATCCCAACCCTCCCCTAACCTGGGACAGTGGTATAACAGTACAACAAAAGAACAAACTATAAAAATCAGTTGAAAAAGGTTCAACTCATCAGGTGGACAAAAATACAAGTGGCCGTGGCCAGGTACTTTAAAACACTTTCAAACTCCTAAATGGTGCACATGATGTTACTAATTCATTTATTATGAAATTGAATGTAATGTGTTGAATTCCAAAATTGACATATTTGACCTAGATACGACAACTGTTCATGCTGGCTGATCAAACTCCTCCCTCAGAAAAATCACAATGCCAGCCGTTTGCTTCTTTACAAACAACTAGAGGCTCTTTAGAGCCTGTGTCGCTCACCTTGATCTATGTGAATATTAAACAAAGGACACAGATGGATTCTTTACAAAATTGTGTTTTGGTGATGGTGATGTGTTTGTACATCTTACTTTACTGAACATTCTTGCTCCTTACAATTATTTCTATCTATAATGAACTTGGCCCAGTAGTTTCAGTGGAAAATGTTAGTAAAAATTTATGAAAATTGTTAAAAATTGACTATAAAGGACCATTCTCCATTTTGGTCATGTTGACTTATTTTTAGATCTTACTTTGCTGTACATTATTGCTGTTTTCAGTTTATCTCTATCTATAATAATATTCAAGATAATAACAAAAAACAGCCAAATTTCCTTAAAATTACCAAATCAGGGGCAGCAACCCCACAACGGGTTGTCCGATTCATCTGAAAATTTCAGGGCAGATAGATCATGACCTGATAAACAATTTTACCACCATGTCAGATTTGCCTTAAATGCTTTGGTTTTTGAGTTATAAGCCAAAAACTGCATTTTACCCCTATGTTCTATTTTTAGCCATTGCGGCCATCTTGGTTGGTTGGCCGGGTCACCGGACATATTTTTTTAAACTAGATACCCCAATGATGATTGTGGCCAAGTTTGGTTTAATTTGGCCCAGTAGTTTCAGAGGAGAAGATTTTTGTAAAAGTTAACGAAGACGGACAACGGACGCCAAGTGATGAGAAAAGCTCACTTGGCCCTTCGGGCCAGGTGAGGTAAAAAGGGAGGTTCATGGAAGAGCCTACACAATCTTCTTTACAAACAAAAAAAAGGAGGTTCATGGAAGAGCCCACACAAACGCTTTTATACTTATACTTATCGGACATAAGAATTACCTTAATTGTCCTATTTAGAATCGAAATAATTGATGCAAGCTATAATTTTTGTAGTTTTAACATGGGTAGGCATTATATTTGTGTTATTTTAGCCCTCACTATCGTTTGGGCAAAATTAATCACAAATATTATGCCTACCCATTAAAACTACAATAAAGTATAGCTTGCATCAATTATTTCTTAAATAGAAAACATCACAACTCAGAGATCAATGTTGAGGATAAAATATGTACTTGGTATGAGAAAGTATATATGATACTAATTTAACATTAAGAAAGCTTAAAAATTGGTTTTATTTTAGTTATTCAAATAGATTTAATGTATTTGTTGGAAATCAATATTGACCGCAGAATTTATTATGTTACATCTGATCTACCTTCTTTTTATTAATAGTACATTTGCTACAGTGAAACAAAATGAAGAAATTGTCTTTAAACATAAAATTACAATATTACACAAACTAAACTAACCTCTGCAGCTTTTATCGCTGATGTGTCTTTTTTTATCTTCCGACTGCCACTATCCTTCTGTACAAAACATGAGGGAACTGTATGAAGTGTGACACTGTCTCTTTTCTTCTCATCTGATGAAAATCTTATGCCTATAAACCACAAAAATATTTCAATGGTTGGCAAAATACAGGGAAGAAAAGGATGTGCATATTTGTTTTCTCTCAAACATATATTATTTTAGTGAGACAACACAGTAAAAGTACTTATTCATGTTTTAAACACACAGCTTAGGAAAACAATTAGGGCTGGAAATCGTACCTATTCTGCTAAATTCTTCTGCAAACGATGTGATGACTCTAATAATCTCTTCTGGAAAGGTCAATTCTTCTCCTGATTCAAGTTCTGTACAACATATCATTTTTACACCATCCTTCACATCATATGCCTCTAAAACATATAATAAATAAGATGGGTTATTATTAATTTATAATAGATTTTCCAATGGCATTATGCCATATATGTACACTACTAAGTTAGGTGTTTAAACAATATATTAAATTCATTCAGCATAATGTTAAATTCATTTTAGAAAATAGGAAGAATATATCTGACTGATCACAAAATAAAGGGGGACACAGACGATACCCCTGCTTGCATAACATATAAAGTTATGAAGGAACATTACTGAAAATAGTAAAAGTGTTCCTACCGAAATTTGAACTTCAAAGTAGTTTCATGGTAATAAGCATGGTGCATAAGTTCCATTACATTTGGTCGAGGCAAGCTTAAGGGCATACGATACAGTTTTGATCCCGTATTTACAGTGTGATGAAAATTTCCATATAGGCTATTTTTTTGCCCAATTAAATCAAATATATAATAAAAAATATACCTTCATGTGCTAATTTTTGAGTTAAATGAGGTCGAAATTTGGTATATTTGCTCAAAATTCGGATTTGTGGCCGTATTTTCCCTTTTGAAAGAAAGCCATAACTTTTTAGTTTTAAAAATATAAACACAAATTGTTTTTTGTTAAATAATTTGTAATTTCTGTTTTTTATAAGAATCCTAAAAACCTATGCATTTTTTATTCAGAAATAACTCATATTTATCAAATGGTCATCAAGTGAGAAAAAAACCTAATTTTTTGCTGTATAATCAACATTAAAAAAATTGCACTATTTACAGTTTTATAAAATTTGGTTCACATAATCTCCCTGCAAAATGAAACAAAATGTCTTTTAAAAAAAATAGGGGTCCATGCACTCGTTTTAAAATTAAATCAGTTTGAATGATAACAAGAGCTGTCACAACGACAGCAAACGGATTTATTAACATTTATTTGTGTTCCTGGCAATATCACAAGAACCATTTACTGATGAATGGTGAAAGTGAAAATCGTCAATAATCAAATTTGACTCCATTTTTCATCAGTATCAACATATTAAAATTTGAAAAGCTTAGATTGAATGGTTCATGAGTAAATGCAACAACGTGAATGGAAACGCCATTTTTACGATCTTTCAAAAAACCATAACTCCTGAACGATAAAGTCAAAATCGTCATTTTGAATTTGATCGCTATTTTGTCATCAGTAACAACATATTAAAATTTCAAAAGATTTGTTGAATGGTTCATGAGAAAATGCATGACACGACGGGAAACACCATTTTTCAATCTTTCAAGAACCAGAACTCCTGAACGGTAAAAGTCAAAATCGTCATTATTGAACTTGACCTCCATTTTGTCATCAGTAACAAGCATATTAAAATTTCGAAAGCTTTGGTAGAACAGTTCATGCATAAATGCACAGACACTACTGGAAACTACCATTTTTCAATCTTTCAAGAACCATAACTCCTGAACGGTAAAAGTCAAATTCGTCATTATTGAACTTGACCTCCATTCTGTCATTAGTAACAACATATTAAAATTTGGAAGCTTTGGTAGAACAGTTCATGCATAAATGCACGGACATGACTGGAAACTCCATTTTTCAATCTTTCAAGAACCATAACTCCTGAACGGTAAAAGTCAAAATCGCAATTATTGAACTTGACCTTTCATAGTTGTCAGTAATAACATATTAAAATTTAAAAGCTGGTTGAACGTTCATGAGTTAAATGTACGGACAACACCATTTAATTGCCACCCCCGCACGCACCGACCGCTTCGCTCTGCCCGGTATTCGCCCGGCCGCCGTACATCGCAATCATTTTTGTCACAAAAATCCGGTTAAAAATCAGTCGAAAAATGCATCTTTTTCCGGTATGTCACAGTTTGACGTCGTGAAAATAACATTTTACGTTGGCAACGTCATTACCTCCCCTGTAACTATATCGTATGCCTTTAAGTTAGAGAATGGAAAATAAAATTTCAATAATTGTTCCATTGATAAAGGGGCATAACTCTAGAATGGTTCAAGCGATGCTTTTGAAATTGGAACTTAATCTGTGTTTAGTGGTAATAAGCATTGCAATAAAATAACATTTAGTTGAGGCAAACTAAAGTTAATGAATGGAAACTAAAATTCAACAATTTTCCCATCCATAAAGGGGGATAATTGTGGAACGGTTAAAGTGATGCCACCAAATTTTAAACTTGATCTGTGTTTTGTTGTAATAAGCATTATGTATAAGTTTCATATGGTTAAGGTAAACTAAAGTTACAGAAAGGAAACCAACTTAGGAACATTTGTGCATGCGTATGTAAGTATGCACAAGGGTAATACTTAATGCCCCTCTGCTATGGCAGGGACATAAAAATGCTAACAAACTTACAGCTTATTATTGTTAAGCTGCTGAACAAATATGAAGTCATTATGTTCAGTAATTCCTGAGAAAAGTGTGAGGAAAATAATTGTTGGAAGAACAGACAAGAGTGATTGCAATATAACTCTATGTAACACATTACAGTATCCCTTTCTGAAACTAATTTTTACCTTTGGTGAAAGTTTCAAGTCGAATCCTTTCATGAGCTGCATGTTGATCAATCAAACACAGCATTTCTTTATCACTGGAGCTGGTTTCTATAGATATAAACCATTTTTAAATTACTTTTTCTATTTATAGTATACAATTAATTCAGTATTTTTCTTAAAAGACCCTTGATATTGCTAACATATATACTGCCTATTTCAACTGACTTAACAAAACACTTATGTTTTTTTAATGACCTTGCCTTTCTATAGAGCCCTCACATAGTCTGTAATTATTAAGTGGTTGAACTTCCATCTTGAATTTGAAGTAGCAGATAACAATTTGTCTAGATTTTTAATGAAATAGTATGGAATTCATGTGTAAAATTTTTCATGTTAATATAGAAAATTATGTGTTTTATCATTTTAACAACTGTATTTTCTAAAAAAAAACACAATTTTTTTATTTGATTCCTTTTTTCAACTTTGCCACATAAGGGGAGATAAATCAGTCTAATTTATTCTTTTAATAGAGAATTTCAAATTGTTTCCCTTGTTCTGCTACTCTATATTTATGGTAAAATATGCATGCAAACAAGGCATTGTAAAGATTATAATAAAACAATGTGCTGTCATTAAAAATGTCTTACATTTTCTACATTGCTTTTAATATGCACATATTTTTTAATGTTACATGTATAACATACCTCCTATTTGCAATGAACATGCAATAAACTTGTTATCAACCTGTCCAAGTACCTGCAATATGTAAAATTTGTAGAACTTAGTTACAGTATACATACTTTTAAAATAATTGTATATGAGTTCAATACATATTAAATCAAATACCTACAACAACAAGTCAATACAATATTTGATTTAAATATTTCATTTTAACTAAAATAGATTTCAATATACATTGTGTTACTATAACATCTTAATAAAGTAAAAGATTATAATTGTCTTGGTTCCCATACATCAAGAGCCTCATCAGTCATATTTGTCAGTCCATATCAACTTTGGGACATTCATAACATAGACAAATGTTCCAGATCCTTAGTTATATAAACTTTCTTTAACTTTCATTTACATACGTTTGGTTTTTTTTCTTTTTGAAATCAGAGATTTGAGGTTTTTCGATGTACATTGAACAACAATTTGAAAACTTTCTTGAGCAATTATCATGTACATAAATTAATGTGTCTACAGTCACGGTTGAAGAAAAGAAGCAATTATTCTGTCATAATTTTTTCATTTCAGTTTGAGAACAGAGCCATGTAATAAATCCTTCTCTGTAGATTCTTCAGGTATACTTCGTTTTCATGTTGAAGTGGATTGTTGTCTGACATTTTAGGTTGTTTTCTGGTGTTCATTTTGTTTATTTGGATATATTATGGTGCATTCTTAGAATATTTTCTTGATCATAAGAGTTACAAACATTTTACTAACTCCAAAAAAGAATGAATTCAAAATATAAACAAATGTCATATCACTGAAATATTTAAGGAATTGTGACTCATGAAACCCTGTACCTAATTTAAGAAATTTAGAAGTTATTTGATCATCAAACTAATTTACCTTAAAATTCTGTAACATATCCTTATCAAAGACACATGGATTCAATGCTTGATGAGCTTTAGTACTTGCTCTCGTCATGTGACTTATCTGTGCTGTTGGCATGCTCTGTAATACAAACAAAAAACATATAGAGGAAACAAAATAAAGGCAGCCAGCTTATAAAATAAAAAGCAGTTTCAAGGGCTGGAAGTAACATCCTCTGTAGTACCCCAACTAGACTATTGAGGAAAGAGAAAGTTTCTGCATGCAGAAGGTTTATATTGTCTCAAATACTGGGCTATTAGGAGTTGAGATAGTCTCAGATCTCAATTATGGATTTCTCTGAAGATTGTTCTGATATAGACAGCTTTTACAAAATAGGGAGATACTGTAAACCAACTTATTTACGTGACTTTTGCATGTAGAAAAGTTATGTGAATATAAATCATCGCAAATAAGTTAATCTTTATTAATCTACTTCCATTAAAAAAAGAAAATGGTGAATTTTAAAAGCCACGAAATGGACTAGAATTGGTATAACGTGAAATAAAGTATCTGCAAAAATATTGATCTCAGTAATGACAAAACACAAATTTTTGAACTAATGAAACTGATTTAAACTACTTCTGAAACTGCCTTGCTCACTTTTCAGATTTCGCAAATGCTAAAACCAAAACAAATTTAAAAATTTAAAAATCAAAATCTTATCAAGTCTATATCAAAAAATTTAGATCATCCTTCAATGTTTCAGCTGTATATAAAGGATAAAATAAATCAACATTTAATGGTATCAGTGAAGCTGAGATAAAACACAGCTAAAGAAATTCTAAGGTAAAGTCAATGCTTTGTATTCTATTTGGCCTTCTAACTTTAATTATCATTGATATTTATAAATCAACTGTTTACAAAATTAAAATAGTATATAACCTTAAGTTTATTAGCCCTAAAAATGCTCTTCAACTTCATACTTCATTCAACTTTTCAACCTTTATGATTCAAGTGTCTCTGGTGAATCTTTTGAAGATAAACTGTTATCCCAGAGATAAGTTCGCTTTTTTATAATTTCAATAATGCAAATGTTGAAACTAAAGTAGCAATACTTTTTTTTTTTAAAACATGTAAGTTATGCAAATATTCAAATTCAATGAACAAATGACTGAAGGTACAAGGCTAAACAATCCCCATGGAAATGAGATGTGCCAATGCTACAACAACTACAAACCAAATACCATTGACCAATTATAAGTAGTTCCTCTTAAACAAACCTAAACATTTAACACAAACTAATACATGTAAACTAAGCAAAATTTCAAAGTCAATAAACCATAACTGAGGGGGCAGGGTCAAATAATCTCCATGGTAATAAGATGTGCAAACGCAAATATAACTGCATACCAAATATCATTGACCTAATACTAATGGTTCCCCATACCCAACCTAATCACAAACTACTGTAAACCAACTTATTTTCGAAGGTACTATATTTCACGTTAAGTCCTTTGATGCTAATTTCACGACAATTTTCAAATTTACTTGATGTAATTCAATAAGGAAAGATCCAAATTTTACAAGTTTGCGACCATTTAAATTCACGTTATTTTTCTACTTGCGAATGTCACGAAAATTAGTTGGTTTACAGTAATACATGAAAACTAAGCGAAAGTTTCAGTCATTAGACCATGACTGAGGGGGCCGGGGCCAAATAATCTCCATGGAAATGAGATATGCTTATGCTTATACAACTGCATACCAAGTATCATTGAATTACCACTAGTGGTTCACCATAAACTAGACCCAATCACAAACTAATACATTGTTGCCGCCGCCACAAACAGTGTACCTATGTCTCACTTTTTTACTCTGTCAAGCGAGACAATAAAACATGCATATGGTGTTGATGCTGAAAAAAATTACCTTTGCTGGCATATTAAAAACAGGATTTTCCCATTCCTTAAACAGATCCTCTACTTTACGGGTATCTGAAAATAAAAGTAAAAATCAGTGTTAAATTTACATATTTTAGAGGATTTATCATCAATATGAAAACTTAATATAGTTTCTTTCCATTTGAGAAATAAAACCAACTGAAGTGAATAAGAAGTTTTTGTTTTAGAATTTCGGACTAACTATGAATTAATAACTAGAATGTGTGTTCAATCAACACTATGTCCTGATAGCAGTATCATAATTCCATTTTCAATGCGTAAAAACTCTTAACTTGCACAAATTATCAAAATTTCACACCATTATGAGCATGTGTAATAAGTTTCGTTGATATTGGTAAACTATCGTAACCAAAAACTTAAATCTAATATGTGACGGTCTTATGAACAGATAGATGAACACACCTAAAAAAGTACAGTTTGTGGTAATCTATAAATCCTTGATGAGCACGTTAGAATAATAGTATTTTCAACTTTAAAAGTCGAAATATATATGTGTCACAGATGATAGCAGATATGCTCCTTATATCGTAACTACAATGTTTCATTTTCACGAATGTGACCTGAGGGATTAGACTTATCATCGGTTTGTACTTAAATGAGCAACACGACAGCTGCCACATGTGGAGCAGCATCTGCTTACCCTTCCAAAGCACCCCCAGTTTTTGTGTTGCTTAGTCTTTATTTTTCTATGTTGTGTTTAGTGAACAATTGTTTTCCTGTTTGTCTTATTCCTTTTTAGCCATGGTGTTGACAGTTTTTTTATTCAATTTATAAGTTTGAATGTCTCTCTGGTATCTTTTTGACCCTCTTTTTCAATAGGATACTTATTTTTCATAAATAATGTTCTATTTCTAATTGGTATAACTATACTTGTAGAAATGTTTAGGTAAGAAGTCATTCAAATTCTAAAGTCAATTTCGCCATTTAGTTAAACATGTGAATAATAAATTAAACAAGAATGTGTCCATAGTACACTGATGCCCCACTCACACTATCATTTTCTATGTTTAGTGGACCGTGAAATTGGGGTCAAAACTCTAATTTGGCATTAAAATTAGGAAGATCATATCATAGGGAACATGTGTTTTACGTTTCAAGTTGATTGGACTTCAACTTCATCAAAAACTACCTTGACCAAAAACTTTAACCTGAAACTTGCACTATCATTTTCTATGTTCAGTGGACCGTGAAATTGGGGTCAAAACTCTAATTTGGCATTAAAATTAGGAAGATCATATCATAGGGCACATTTGCACTAAGTTTTAAGTTGATTGGACTTCAACTTCATCAAAAACTACCTTGACCAAAAACTTTAACCTGAAGTGGAACGAAGGGCGAAGGGACGAAAGGACGAACAGACAAATGGACGTACAGACCAGAAAACATAATGCCCCTCTACTATCATAGGTGGGGCATAAAAACAATTTTATATACCATCACTAAATCAAAGCTTACCACCGTTAATCTGATCTGTATTCTTCCACTTAATGGAAGCTAGATCATCATCATCCTTAGATAAATGTTGATCCATCAAGCTCTTTAATGATTTACTGGATTCAGGAGATAGAGCTGGTATATTCCTTCCTTTATGTACAGATGTGGATAGATTATCTGCAAAGAACATCATAACCAATATCAGTCTGCACAAAAACTTTTTCATCTACTAGTCCGGAAACTAAAAATCAAACCTTTACTTATATGAATATATATAACATCTTCATGCCTTATATATCATGTACTGTACTACGCCGCTAGATTAAAACTGACGAGGAAAGGTAACACACGGCCAGCGAAAGCTCTTTTTTTGAGAGCCCAGGTGGTCGTGTGGTCTAGCGGGACGGCTGCAGTGCAGGCGATTTGGTGTCACGATATCACAGTAGCATGGGTTCGAATCCCGGCGAGGGAAGAACCAAAAATTTGCGAAAGCAAATTTACAGATCTAACATTGTTGGGTTGATGTTTAGACGAGTTGTATATATATATAGATTTTTTTTTAAATTTTCACATCTGAATCAATATTTACTAATCTGGGGCATCAAACTAGCGGCTAACAGTGCAGACTGAACCATTGTTACAATTTTTTTTTAAATATTTCACAAAATCTTTTTTTCTTTCAGGATAAATTTTTCCTGTATATGTGACAATTTTTACTATCTTTTGGTTAGTACATGTATATAGATATAAGAATATATGCCTTTATATGGTATGAGTGTCAATGAGACAACTCTTCATCAAAGTCAAAATAGATATGTGAAAGCTGTACCTGTTTGATGTTGAATACTATCCTCTGGAGGTGTCCATTCTGTTGATTTAACACTGTGTCCACTTCTTGTATTGACATACAATTTAGTCCCTGGAAAAAAAAAAAAACTTGTTTTTTTATTCTGCAATAAACTTGCATAGAAAATAAAACATTTGGAATGTTTATAAATAATGTTGAAGCCTTATTGCTATTAACCAATAATATCATTTAGTTACCCAGGATATTATTTTAAGAAAGAAAAAAAAAATTCCTCTTAGAACATGAAATTTATAATCAGTGATTGATCAATAAAATAAAACATAACTGTGGTCAATCAGAAAAATTGTCCTAATTTACAGATGCATAAGTGACTTATAAAATAATGAACAGCATGAAAGTTTCAGGTCCTCAATGTTTTCTTGTTTTTCAAAACTAGACCTCATGCCTGTCATTAAAAGCTATGTCCTATGTGAATCTACATTTATTTCAATTTATATTTTTTTCAATAACCATCATATCACATGCTTACCAGACACTGGATCCCTCATTTCTATCCAGGTTTTACATTCTAACTGTACATTCCTGAGTTCTGAATCACCATCAGGAGAAAAACAATCTTCAGTGGTTCCTTTTGAACCTGGTGTAGTAACTAGATTAATTTGATCACTGTCAACTTTTGTTCCTTGGGTTTCAACTTCTTTCAATTCACTGACTCCTTCAGGAGAAAATAGTTCTACATCTGATCTTACTGTTGACGATGGAGGTGGTGAATGGCATAGAATATTTTTGTCACTAATATTAATATCTTTACAATACCCATTATCTATATCTGACACTTCTTGTAATTCATCAGTTTCTGACATAATAATACCATGAGAATCAGTTTCGCTGCAATGCTGGTTTGGAACTTTGTGTCTGTTTTTAGCATTAGAATCAAACATTTCATCAGAACTTTGAGAAACCAAATAAGTTTTTTCTTTGATAGAATTTGAATTGAATGAACTGTGTTGGGGCTTGTAGTAACAACTTGTTGAGTTTGAACTTGATAATATTTCATTAGAAAAATCACAACTGTCTTGAATATTTGTCCCTGAATATTCCTTAGATATGTTATCATGGTCTAATAAATGGTTGTTTGTACTTGCAGGGGTTGATGTTTTTACCATGTCTAATGCAAACAATTTCTTTGGCATATAAACTGATGGCATTTCATGTTGATCTTTCATCAAATCTTCTGAATGTTCATATGGTCTACTCTCCACTGCCATACTATTTATTATACTAGATGTTTGGTGTGTTTTAATGAAGTAGTTGCTTGAACTAGAGTTTGTCTGACTTTCTTGTTCTACTATTGGTTTAGTTATTTCTGAATGCGGTCCACTGTTGTTTTGAGAGTCTTCCTCTGAGAGTGAAAATTCCTCCGTATCTATTATAGGTGAAAATCCTTCTGATAAACATGGTGAAACTGATATCTTTCTCTCAAAATGAGGAACAAATTTATGGAATTGAATATCAATTTCAATATCTTCACCATCTGTGATTTCCATTTCTTTGTAATTGTTGTCAATGCCACTATCTTCTAACACAACAAATTCCTGTGTTTGTCTGTAGAAGGGTTGAGATTCATCCACATCAGGCATGGATTCGTTGCATATCAATGAACTGTCTACTTCATAATCATAAGTTATTTTTGATTTTTTACACATAAATTGCATATAAACATCAAATGGCACATCATTGTTATCACAGATATGTTGATTATTACACGTTTGATGAACTTCCTGAGTTTCTGATTCTGCAACATCAAAATAAGACAAAAAACTGAGATTCTGATTTTTGGAGGCAAATTTGGAAACTGAATATATTTCATTGGTTTTTTTATTTGTTTCATAAATATCATGTTCTTCTATATCAGATTCAATTTCCTTGTTTATAATATCCCTGTCTAAGCCCAGCCACTCAACTCTGCTTTTATTTTTCAAAGAAAAGTCTGTATCAGATAAATGGTCCCCACAGTGTGGGTTATGTACAGTCGCAATATGTGATGATGATGGTTGATTGCTACTGTCTTGATTAAAAGTGAAAGTTGATATTTGCCTGACTGACTGGTGCGGTGGTGAAGTTGTATAAAATAAATCATCATCAGTGGATTTCTGCTTAGTTTCTATTGTATTAATTCCTTGCTTGTCAGAATCACTGCCAGATGCTTGAAGGAATGGTGGAGATTGTGTTGTATTGAAACTTTGACTGCCTTCTGTTGGTAAAAATGAATGAACAGTTTGTATGAAACTATCAGAACTCATGAAAGACTTAGGTTTGCTATTTTTCTTCCCTGATATTGTTGTAAAGTTTTCATATTCTCTTGATGGTGAAAATTTAAATGTCTCTTGTGGAATATTCATTGAATTACTTCTGTTATTTGATTTTGAAATTATATTTTCAATTTCTGCAACACAGTTTTCAATGGACTCACATGCCTCTTCAATATCTATTGGACTTGACATGGAGAAATCTGTGCTGGTTGATGGTTGGAGTTCATGTTGCATTTCTTTATTTGTATCGGTATACTTCAAAGAAATTGCCTGATCATTTGATCTTTCCTCATCAACTCCTTTTCCACGAACAGGTTGGCATTGGAATTTTTCATGAGGTTTCAAAGAAGTCAAGTTAGAAACAGATGCTGACGAGTCACTTTTGCCATCTTCAACCAGGTTTTCAATGTCATGATGAGTTTGTTTAACATGTTTAATAGGTGCATTTTCCACAAAATGTCCGGGAGCAGGATCAGCAATAGTGACAATTCTTTCACTTTTGTCTTCACAATTTCTTGACAAAGTTCCTGACCTATCATTACCTTGTTGTGTATGATTTATTGGTTGGTTTGTGACTTGATTCACTTTTCTCACCTGACTTTGTGACCTAAATTTTTTTAGCACTTGAAGAGAATGTTCAGATATCTGACCTTTCATACTACCAGGTTCTTTACTTCTTAGCTTCCTTAGTCCTTGTAGTGAAGAGGTGAAAACAGGTACATCAGTTTGTATTTCTCCAAACTCAGTACAACAATTTTTGCTTTTGAAGTCTGGGTTTTCTAAAGTATCAGCTACAGTGACTCTTTGCTGTTCTTTTAACTTTGTAAATTTCTTTTGTTTTTCTTGTAGGCTCTTTGTTAATAAAGTACTATTTTCTGAACTTTTTCTTTTTCTGAGTTTAGATAAAGATGATACATTAATTTTAGTTTCCCTTACTATAGGTGTATCAATACAAATAATGTTTTTCTTGACGGCCATTTTGACCCTTTGTTGGGTAGGTATTGGATCTTCACTTAAATCACCATCACTGCAGCTATCTTTTCTTTTTGACATTGTGTTGTCCTTACTGGTTTCTTTACCCAAGCGTATGCTTCCATTTCTATTTGATTTTATTTCTGTAGTTGGATTCAAAACATCAGGTCTGGGAGAACCTGGAGTTGTTACCTTCAATTGCTGATCTAAAGGAGTATAAAGTTCATCATTTTTATCATTTGTATTTGATTCTGTTTCATCAGTTGTAAAAACACTGTCAGGACTTTCACTAGATGTAATAGATAATATGTCAGATATTACTTTTCTTTTCACAATTTTTGAAAACAATCCGTTTCTATCTTTTGTACTTATTTCTGGTTTAAATTTCAGCCCAACAAAATCTGTCTTCGATGTTTCTTCTTTTCCATTTTTGTCGTCCAAAGAGTCTTTAGGATCTTTCTTCACAAAATTTTCTGCAAGTATACCTAAGTGAAGACTGTGCTTCTTTAAAAAAATCAGTCACAGTTTTCTCTAAGCAATGTTGAAGTAATTCAAAGTTTTTGAATTCAACAAGGGTTTTGGCTGGTTCAAATGTTATGTCATATTCTTTGTAAGGACAGGTAACATTCAATACATAAATACCATGTTGATCAGTAGTCTTAGTTGGGCTTGTATTCATAATGTGACCCCTGAATTTGTTTGTCGATAGCTCAAGTTTCCTTCTCAATATCAATGACTTCGATAGTTGATGATTCACAACTTTATGTAATTTTGTTTTCAGAACATTTCTCCCATTTATGTAAATAAACTGATAATCCTTTTTATTGGCACCTTTTTTACCTATGTATCCCTCTATAGCAAAATCAGTCTCTTTTCCAGAAACCTCTGTCAGACTCTTGGATTTACCAGGTCCAAACAGATAAGTGAATGTATTCAAAATATTATTTGTTTTGTGAGTTTGTAAAACCACATGACCAGACACGTCATTTCGCAATGACAAAGAAATAGATGGTTTGATAAGAGCAATACTCTCAACTTTCTGACGAATCTTTTCCAGGTCTAAGGCTGGATTACAACATTTCTTTCTAACTGGTAAGTTGTAGAACAGATCATGTACTGTAACAGTAGTTCCTGCACTTGATCTGGGAACAGTAGAATCAGAGATTGACAGTGGTCTCCCTTGTTGAAATATTTTACAAAAAGTATGTGTACTGGTTTGTGAGCGAGAGTTGATCTCTAATATACTAGTAATATCTCGAAGACTGGCCAAGGCTTCCCCTCTGTACCCATAGTAATGTAAATTTTCTAAATCACTTACTTCATGGCATTTACTTGTCGAATACCTGAAAGAATTTGAAAACATATAACCAAAAAAGAATTGTTTTATTATTTTCAAGTCCATGTAGTAAATATGTATACATCTCAATAGTAAATACAATTGTTTATATTTAATATGAATACATGTGTGTTTTAATAAACTTGTGAAAGTCTAGGACTAGGATATCAATCAAATTTATAATGTACTTAAAAAAACCAGTTGATTGATGAATTCTAAAAATATTTACTTTATTTAGTTACAACATTCATACAGTTATTAGTTATTTGCCAATAAGGGATATTTTGTCAGACTCCCATGATTATTTATGAGTCTTACTTCCACCTACATCAAATTTATGACTTCCCAAAAATTGCAACTAAATTGTAGTGGTTAACACATTTTATCATGAAAACAGACTTATCATTCACCATGTTCACAGTAGAGATTCTTGTTGAAAGAAAATTTAAAATATTATTTTTTGAAGGATGCGTAGTATACATCTATGAGACAGCAAACTATTTTAAATAACAAAAATATCTGAAAATAAAGAGGGTAAAAATCTTTTATCAATTTTATCTATTCTTTTCTTTTTACATATATTTACATATATATTATGAGGTGGCTGTCTCATAGATCGCACAACATCTCATCTTATTCATATATACAAAAAATTATAATGCAGAATTCTTCTATCTTTATGTATAAAAGGGATAGTATTCATGATTTTTTTTATCTGAGATATTAATAATACTTTAATGAATTATTGTATATGATCACTACCTTTCACCAACAACCTGCAGATCATCTTGTCGTATTCCTTTACCATTATCTACCACTTGAATTTTAAAGCATGGAAGGTCTACTCTAATGGCCACACAAGTGGCACCTGCATCTAAAGCATTGACCACTAACTCCTCAACGCACTGGGCAACATTTGTAATTGCCACTCCTGTCCTCAGTAATGACCTAACATCAGCTGGTAAACTTGCTATTCTATCCCCATACATCTACTGGAACAACTGAAAATATAGAAGAAGCAAATAATAAAAAAAAAATGTTAATATTTAAAGCCTGTTTAGTAAAATTTATTACAGGTAATTGGTTATTTTACCAGCAGCAGCAATGTTAGTGAATTTGTTATTTTGCAGGTTCTTTGTAAAGAGTTTACCTGTTTACTTTGAAGATGATTTACAACATTAAAACCATGTAGTGGCAGGACAAATAGCTACAAAGTCACCCAACAAAGATTTCAATCTAATATTCCTGAACACTCATTCTTTATTAGAATTGCTAAAACCTTGAACAAGCTACCAGATAAATAACTAAAGCCCCTTCAATAAATACCTTCAAAAACCAACTACATAAATATTGGTCTGACGAAGAGATGTATTAAAATGACTTATTACTATGGAGCAGAAATAAGAAGGAAAAAATAGTAATAGAAATAACTAAAATTTAGATCAAGTCTGGTGAAGAAGAACCTCAAAGAAACTAAATATTACAAGTAAGTAATCAATGTAGTTGAATTTATTTCTAAAATCAGTCAAAGTCTAATGCTTCACTAAGATTCAGATTCCTTATTAAGATAACTAATAGAACATAAGTGTTCACCATTACAAATCATATGGTAATATACATAAAAACATTTCAAAGTTTTACATGTAGTATACCAGAGACATATATATAATAAATTAACAAGTTGTTGTGTTGTTGTAACAAATTCTCACTTCCTGTTATCTAAATTGTCCCATATACACTGATTTAAGACATGAACTATTAGCTTCTGTTTCAGTTCTTCCTGTCCAACTTGGTTGACACAAAAATTTTGCTTTTTGGATCAACAGTACTTTAATACGGATGAGCAAAATATGTCATTTATTTAGTTTGGTGCAGAAATATATCATCAAAAGCAAATGTTTAAACCCTTGATGTTAATGCTTCACCATTCAATTTCACACTCAGTATACATTACAAAAATTCATATTTATTTTTGCCTTTTTTTTCTTCTTCTTCTCTACTGTAATTACCACCTTTATCATAATTATTATATTTATAACAGAGCATTCCAGCATTTATAGTGGCGGATCCAGGGGCATGTTTTTTTGGCCGATCAATGCATTTGAATGTGGACATATGGTTGGAGACCCCCTTTCCCCTGCCTTTGGAACCCACCTTTTTCAAAATGGCTGAATCCACCCGTTATATTTATGTATTGTTCAATAAGTGCATGATTTGAATATAAGGAGACAGACTTGTAAAAGCAAATTTGCTTGTTTCTGAATCTTTAATATTTATTTCATTTGTAGCATATATTGTGAAGAAATTTTTCTGAATAAATCAAAATATAGTTTAAACTAAATTTATAATATGTATACATTTATTATATGTCTCTAGGTATACAACTTATCGCTATTAGGAAATCAGTCCCTGTTGACACCAGAACATGCCCAGCTTGAACTATTGATGTCATACAACAATCACTTTTCCATTGTGGCATCAGATATTTTGTATTATAATGTCAAATTTTTACAGGAACCTTTGTTTTGTCCAGTAATGGCTGGCACAGGCACTTGTCTCAGAATTTTTTTTTCTATGTACAGGGTTCTTAACCTGTATTTTAGAAAAATGTCAGCCGTTGGCAAAATTCCATTATATGCCGATTTCTCTGCTGTCAACCTCACTAAAACTTGTTAATTTGAAAATCTAAATTGATTTATCTTCACAATGTGTATAGAAAGAGAAAGAGTCTGAATGACATTCACGAAATTGGAAAATTTGTGCCTGAAGTAAAAAAGGAAACTTGTAACTTATTAGACATTGGATTCCCATAAATAAAACTTGCTGGATTTTTTTTCACAGTATCTTATACAGTTTTACTAACTGGTTGATGAGTTCTATTCAGACAAAAACAATTTTTATAATTAATTATTTACTGCGACTTTTGTGTTTCCAATCCATCCTTGGTAGACAAAATAATTATGATTGACATTCTTGGGTAGGGTTGCTAGGGAAGATTCCAACAATAAAGGTAGGCCTGTTATACACCATTGTGAAGATAAATCAATTTAGATTTAACATTTGTTTAAGTTTTAGTGGCTGTGATGGATGGTCACAAAAAGGTCAAATAGCGATAAGGTGTATATATAACCATAGTCCAAGATTACTCTGACGTCATCATGACGTACCAGCATTAATAGGAATCAATATTTTAGATCAGCTTATATTGGAACTTCAAGAACAACATGGGGCCAGATATTTACAGAACGCAGCATTGACAACTCGGAACTCCATGGTCAAATGGTACATGATATTTTGTTGCATATCAATGAGAGAAAAAGAATTGTCCAAGAATTACAACCAAGTTTATGATGATGCCCTTTTCCACCCGTTTTTTTTTTTTTTTTTACAATAGGCCAGTTCCGGGATTTCAAACGAATCTGTCATGTGACTTTCATCCCCATGTGACAAAAATGTATGCATAGAAATTTCAAATACATGTTGAGCAAACGAGTGAAAAAGTTTTATTTCATACTGCACAAAATATTTGAGAAATTAAAATCTAAAAGGATGGTCACCTTTCCTCAGTCATACGGCCATCACGGTTATGTACTTACAGAACATTAATTATTTCTATACTACCCTAAAGAATGACGATTATGAAAGTGCTGGAATCTTTTAAAAGAGGAGGGATACAGGCGCGTCTTTTATCTGGTAAATGACGTCATAAAAGCATGAAATTGATCTTTTCCGGTGAAAGACATGATTCCAGAAATGACCTATTGTCATGATTGTTTCTAATTTTTTAATGAATAAAAATCGCTTTCGGGTCGATCCGGCCCAAGTCGATCCATCCCACGTCAATCTGGCCCATATGTAAGGTCGATCAGGCCCCAATCTATAATACTAAAATTACGAGGTCCAATTTGTCAGCCGTCATCGGGTAAAAATGACAAATCAAAGAATTCAACTCTATATATAACTAATATAGGACAATGGTATAGATTAAAAATTACACCACTCCAGACCCTTTTGTTTTCCACATAATTAATATTGCCTATAATTAACAAGTTCCGGGTCGAATCCGATACCGATACCAATAGTATATTCACCAGTTAGCTATTACCTTATCTGTACATTCCACATTTGACAGGCGCACCACCAAACGGTGTATTTAGAATTTTGCTATATACACGGGTCATAATCAAAGGGCTGACACTACTAAATTCAATCATTGTCAAATTGTTCCCTATTGTAGTTTTATTCAGCAATCAGCAAGACTTTCTAAGATAACTAATATAGGACAGTGCTGTTGATTAAAAAATACTTCATTCCTGGATAATCTGGATAGCCAGGACCTTTTGTTTTCCAAATAATTAATATTACCAATAATTGATAGGTTCCAGGTCGACGGGTTCAAACAGAAAGATTTTGAAAGCAGAAAAAACTCTGCATCTTTTAATCGACATGACTTTATCAGATGACAATACCAATACTAAAATAAGGCATACGCATCTATATATATAGTTATATACTTTAATTCAGTCACGGACCCGCGATATCACGGGTGTGTTCTAGTAAAAATTATATTTATAAGGAATAAAAATAAAGATATATATTAGATCTATATGCCGAATCCTTTCTATAAAAGAGAAGACAGAATGCGTTTAGTAAATGTAACTTTCACTTTCAAAATAAATTATTGATTACTGAAGTTTGGAAACATAATAAAATGAATTATATCTACAGATACAGAATATTTGATACTCATATAACTTGTTGTTGTTGTTTTTTTTAATCTACACACAACTTTTCAAAATATTGTCAATGTTAAGAAAAATATATTGACTGTATTCGATATTATAAAGAAAAAAAACAAGTGTTATAGAAGCCTCTGGTGTTACCTGAAAAAATACAATTAATTATTATTATATACACCAAACGAAAAGACCAAACTACAAAGAACTTGTTGATTACGTAACTTTAATTAATCAGGATTTGATTGAATTAAGTGATTACGAGTGGCATTACCTTAGTTCACAATCATCAGACAATTATTGAATAAACAAACCAATTCTAGACTAATGATTTGGTTAAACAAGACATTATGATGAGTTAAACAATTACCAGCAAGATTTTATTTACAGAGTTGTGCATATGCATAATGCTCTTCTTACTAAAGATTAAAAAAAAAGACGAAATTATAGTAATGTTTTTCCGATATGCTATTTCTGTAACTCGGAAAATGAAACCCTAAATCATTTACTGCTACATTGTAAAAAATTAAGACTATTCCGAAAATATACAAATGACTTCATTAGAATAGAAATCAATAATGAAACTTTTGTTTTAAATGAATTAAACTGTTTGTTATTTAATATACCACAGGAACTATTCCCATCAATGTATGCATATGTTTATTCAATTTATCAAATTAGTTATGTTATCAATTCAGGTGGTTTAATTCATACTCTTAACACCATAATGATGACATAATTTTGTTGTCATCCATCATCTACACTTTTGCAAATTCCGTTTATACTGTTCAAATTTGTCACAAATTCCTCCATATAGTGAATATAGTTTATTCATACTTTATTATGGGGCCGGATCGACTTGGGGACGGATCGACGTGGGCCGGATCGACTTGGGCCGGATCGACTTTGGGTAGCAATACACAGTTAGAAGTTTAGTTTCGCATTTTGGCCCCTGTGAATTTTTTAAATATGAAAGTTTTTGTACAATAAAATTGATTTTTAGATAATTGAAGAATAATATAGCCTTCTTAGTGGGTTTATATGAACATTTAGATTGATTTTAACATGTTTTATAGGCCATTTCTATGATTGACAGTCCGTATTTTCCTATCCGTACCGTTCATAGGTCCATAAATTATTGTAGTGTTTATCAACAAAGATTTTGCGCTCGATCTTTTCAATTCAATTTTATGGAAAAACGAGCAGGAAAGCATATGATTTTTTTTGGACCACTTGATAGATATAAACCTATGGATTCAGGAAAGGTACCACTGTAATTCATTGAAATTTTCCTTTAGACCAAATTTTGGAGACTTTTGTGACATGTTCACCCCCCTTTTTTGCTATATTTTGTATCTAAGAAATGCAGAATGTTGCCATGGTTACACCCAAAAGGGATTATATTTCACCCTTATGACCATTAGAAATCAAATCTATGGAAGATTTTCTTTCTACAAGTATATACATGCATAACACACATATAAAGCCTTCTTTGTTAGACAGGAGGGGAAAGAGGGTGTTTAAAAATTATGAGTGTCAATTTTAAGTTTTTTTCCTAACTGTGTATTGCTACCTTGGGCCGGATTGACATGGGGCCGGATCGGTTTGGGGCCGGAACGACCGGATACCTAAAAATCAAATCTCAGATTATTAACTGTGCTTTGTATTTTTTCTGACACTGGTAATATACTAATATCTTTTTCGTATTATCAATATTTATGTTTTCAGGTATCTCACTCGTTTTTAATAAGATTATTCTGTATTCTATTTCTGTAGTGTACTTAATTTCGTGTTTGCAACTGTGAACTATAACATAATTTCATTGTATATGGTATCAGGTCCGTTCGCGCCCAATATACTTTCGCACCCTACACGTTCGCACCTCGCACGTTCGCACCCAAGGTCCGTTCGCACTCTACTCTACATAACATGATTAGGAGTTATTCAACACAAAATAAAACGTTGACAGAATCCTACTTTATTTAGAAAGGAATATTATTTTTTTTAACAATACTCGATGAAGATTTAACACAAAAAAAATGCTGTCTCCATCAGTTATGATCAGTTATTTTGAGACAATGAAAACAATTATACTTATAAGAATATTACTTGCCAAAACTTGATTACAAAGTTATTAAACCCAAAACCAATTGGGCGCGAACACGTAGGGTGCGAACGGACTTTGGGTGCGAACATGTAGGGTGCGAAAGTGAAAGGGGGCGAACATGAGTGGGTGCGAACGTGAATGGGCGCGAACGGACCCGGATTCATTGTATATAATATTTGTTGTTGACATGCCATTAAATGACCAGTGAATTGATTTTCATAAATGTTGATGTGCTAAAATATAAGTTTAAAGAAATGAGACAGTTACAAATTATTTACACACATTCAATAAATAGCATTAGGCAGCATTTGAGTTCATTTATGCTGATTCAAATGTTTTGCTGTCTGCTAGAAAAACCGGAAGTAGTGCGTCTCTCGCTAACGAGATTATGCTTTTCCATAATAATTTCCATATATCTATATATGTTATCTTGGTCTTCTTTTATTTACAAAAAGTATTTTTAACATGTCTTATAATTCAATGCTTTTAAAGAAGAAAAAAACATTTGACCTTTGACATTGTAGTTGCCTAGGACTTGTAAACAATATGGCGACCACCATATGATCTCGATCATTCTTGCAGATCACAGATTTCTGTGGTGTCACATAAAAAAACGCAGGTGAGTATTATGGCACCTCAAATTTATGACTAATCACTTGCTAATTTAATGTACCAACTGTATAAATTATGTTTACTTTGTTCTATAATGAAGTTAGAAGAAAAACCTAAATCTTTCTGGCAATTTATTAAAAGCAAAAAACAGAAACATCTGGAGTATCACCATTAAGAGGAAAGGATGGTTTATTGTATAGTGAGCCAAATACACAAGCTAACATCCTAAATGAACAATTTAAAAAGGCTTTTACTACCGAAGATACATCCTCTATGCCAAATAAAGGTACAAGTCCCCACCCCACTATGCCAGACATATTTATTAGTAATAATGGCTTATTAAAGTTACTTAAAAACTTAAATCCACATAAAGCCACTGGCCCTGATAATCTGCCAGCATATTTTTTACATAATTTTGCAGAAGAATTGTCTCCATTTTTGACATTCTTTTTCCAAAAATCTATTGATACTGGTAAAATCCCAAATGATTGGAAGCAGGCTAATGTTGTACCTATATTTAAAAAAGGTGACAAGCATAACGCTATTAATTATAGACCAGTTTCATTAACTGCAATATGTTGCAAAATTTTAGAACATATTTTAACAAGCAACATAAGGAAACACCTTGCAATTAATAACATATTTAATGATAGTCAGCATGGGTTTAGAAGCAAAAGGTCTTGTGAGACCCAACTTATCATCAGCATACAAGACCTTGCTAAATCATTGGGTTATGGTAACCAAATAGATGTCATACTTTTAGATTTTTCTAAAGCTTTCGATAAAGTCCCCCATAAAAGATTAGCCCAGAAATTAGAATTTTATGGTATAAGAAATCAAAATTTAAATTGGATAAATGACTTTTTAGCTGACAGGCAACAGCAAGTACTACTAAACGGTGTAAAATCTTCAAAATTAGCAGTTGATTCTGGTGTCCCTCAGGGAACAGTTTTAGGCCCAACATTATTTTTACTCTTTATAAATGACCTACCCGAACATGTAACTTGTAATGCAAGACTTTTTGCAGATGACTGTTTATTGTATAGAAATGTAAATAATAGTTCTGATGCACAATTACTTCAAAAAGATTTGTCTAGTTTAGTAAAATGGGAAGAGGATTGGCAAATGAAGTTTAATCCTGAGAAGTGTTATGTTATTCATATTTCTAAAAAAAGTAAACCTTCCACTTTTGATTATATATTGCATAATCATATTTTAGAAGCAGTAAAAGACAGTAAATATTTAGGTGTAACTATAAGCCATGATCTTGATTGGGAAACACATATAAACAATATTACTTGTAAGGCAAATAAAACCTTAGGTTTTCTTCGTAGGAACTTAAAAAACTGCACAGGTAAGGTTAAAAACCTTACGTACACATCACTTGTCCGTCCGGTCGTCGAATACTCTTCTCCTGTCTGGGATCCGTACAAAAAACAACACATCACTCAGGTTGAGCAGGTACAGCGTAAGGCAGCCAGGTTTGTCTTCAATGATTATAAAGACAGATCACCTGGAGCAGTTTCAAATTTAATAAAATCGTTGGAATGGGAAAATTTAGAATTAAGAAGGAAAAAGGCAAGATTAACTATGCTGTATAAAATAAATTGGGGTTAGTTGAAGTTCCTAAGGACAACTTAACAATATCTGATAGACGCACTAGGGGGAAACATAAATTTAGGCAAATATCAACAAATAAAGATTTCTATAAATTTTCATTTTATCCTCGAACTATTTCGGACTGGAACTCACTACCTGAAGCAATAGGTATGTCAGACACCCTGGAATCCTTCAAAAGTGGCATATCCACTCTAACATTTGAAGGATCCACAGCAACTTATTAAACTTTAAAGCCACTGTACATAATGTATATATGTTATTGATAACGATTTTTCTTGTCATATTATTTTTAAATTAAGTCCATATGTACATAGCACACAAGTTCCGGGAAGTTTTACACTCCTACCTAGGAGTCTACTCCCGTATTCGGAAGAAGAAGAAGAAGAAGAAGTTCAGAACATCTTTTTCATTTTATCGTGTTATTCTATTTTTTACACTACTCACAAGTCACTATAAAGTAGTAGTATTCTGATTAAACTGCCGGCTTTCATTAACACTAAGGGACCTGGACCATGCAGGGTTCTGCTAAACTATTCCTTGCTCTAATCATAACTCTTAACCATACCTATCCCTAAATGATATACTCCTATATATTCATAGGCGGATCCAGGGGGGGGGGCCTGGGGACCCGGGCCCCCCCTTTCGTGGGAAAAATTTGGTTGATTATATAGGGAATCACTGAAGCATGACTGGAGCGGGCCCCCTCTTAGGTCAGTCAGCTGGCCCCCCCTTAGGGAAAGTTCTGGATCCGCCACTGATATAGAAAGTCCCTGTCTAAACCTGACATTAAAGAATATATTATAGTGTCCACCAAGGATATGCATTAATTAAATCCATACCCCCCCCCCCCCCCCCCCCCCCCAGAAAATCAAATGGTTGCTGCCTTAATCCTTGGCCTTGGGTCCACTACAGCAGATGGGAAGTGTCTGACTACAGTAAATGGAGCTAAACAGGTCATATTTGTCCTAGGTACGGTATAAGCATTATTGTAACATTCATCATTAATAGTTATATCCATCTTACCCATTACTATTAGTTTCCAACATAACATTTTTTGTTATATTTAAAGTACCAAAAGCTTTTGTAATTCATAATTAATTTACTATTAATTCCTGGTAAGCTGTTCAATCATTTTTGTCAGATTACTTTTTTTACAACCACCATAATGATGGAGATGCAGATGCTAGTGAAGCTACATGTAGTGTGGATTCGAAATCATCAAAATACCAAAAGACAATGAAAACAAAAGCTTGATATTTAATCTGGGTGTCTCAGGATTAAAATTGTGGATGGACTTAATTTTGGGGCCCTTTATAGCTTGTTGTTCGGTGTGAGCCAAGGCTCCGTGTTGAAGGCCGTACTTTAACCTATAAATGGTTTACTTTTTAAATTGTTATTTGTATGGAGAGCTGTCTCATTGGCACTCACACCACATTTTCCTATATCTATTAAATACCCTTAAAAAAGTATTCAGTATGGGTACTTTTCCTAATTAACATAAAATGTACCGGTATGTAGAAAAGATATATCTTATAGTACCCAAGACAGAAACCTGCTCAGCATAAGTGATAGCCATACAGGCATACTATATTGGGTTTTACTCTACTGAGCATTACAACATTTTTTTTAAAGATCATATACTCATATATATATATATGCCACTGCCAACTGTGCAATTTTTTTTTTATACAACTGTAAGATCTTATGTTATTACAAAAATTAACCAAAACCCCAGAAAAAATTATAAAATTTTGTCAAACTATTGCAGTTTACATTCAACAGAAAGATTTTAATATTTGCCTTTTCTAATTATGTTTTACATAGAACAGATTGCTATATTTGATTGTGCCTTTTTAGCCATTAAAAACTTCTTTTCCACTGAATGATCGAGATACTATGATATGAAAACTCATTTGCAATTTCTAGTTCAATGTTGTTACATTTTAACTACATGTAGTAGACATACTAATGTGCACATGATGTTGTTGTTATTTTTGTTTTCATATATTCATATGTACTAGATAAACAAATATATAACACAAAAATACAGTTGTTTTAAACTGTCAACATTTTTGTTATCTGCTTAAAACAATCTTGCACCATGTTGGATCTCATTTAATTTTCATAGTGTAAACATTCTGATCTCTATCTATTAAATATAAGTTTTAAATTAATTCAATTTATTGTCTTACTATAACAACACAATTTGTATAGATTAATTGTGCAGTGTTTTAAATGTTGTTTGTGTCACTTCATCACTAATTTAATTACACATTATTTTTGTTGTGATGTTTCAACATGATTGGAATATTTTGAAGGCTTAATTTTTTAGTATGAACATGAGTTATTTGACACTTAATCAAGCATCAAAAATCAGTTTGGTGATGAACATGCACATATAATAATTTATAGTGTGATAAGATTTGAAAATGGCACTGTTGATGCCACTTGGACTAAACTATCCAAATGGATTAATTAATAGTAAGTCATTTTGTTTATAAGTATTTAAAGAACCAGTGTATATTGACTCATATATAACTACCAAATCCACCTCTTAAGCTTTTGAAAACGATTTTAACATTATGACTCATAATTTCTTAAGAACTTTTATTCCTCATGACCAAACATTTTTAAAGTTGTTGAGTAAACATGTTTCAAAACATTACAGTTACTATTTTGATTCATTTTTTCTTTAAATGAAATGAAGACTAGGTAATTTTATTGATATGAATGATACAAAGTTAGCTATTCAACAACTGACATGTTGTTACATTGACATTGTATGTCTATTTAAACTGAAAATATGGATATTTCCTTGACATAGATCTTGTCATTTATTAAAATATTTATATTTCATTATACATTGTTCAAGACTTATTGAAATCCAAGAGGACAGAAGAGATTTGTTTCATTCATACAAATTTATTGATTACTTATTCCAAAAAAAATTCGAATGTTTACTAATTAGATCAGAGAATTAGGGATGACAAATGTATTAAACTTTAAGGCAACAGATGCAAAAAAAGGCAAGTAAAGCCCATTTATATCAACTGATAATTCACTACTTTATAAGACCTGTTTGAACTCAAAGTATGAAGAAAAATGGTTTATCAGATATCCTCGTTGGTACAAGTATTATTAATGGTTTGAATAGACAAAGTTGTATTATGATTATTGTAGTACGTTATTTAGAATGAATTTATTTATACAGTTCAAGTACATGTACCAATTACTTGTCAGCAATGTTGCTGTACATGCAGTTTGTTGAAAATTGTCAAAAATATAATAAAATCAGAAAACGTTATTGAGATAGAAAAGAACATGTTAACTCCAAGTAGCCGGAATCAAATGCTGTGTAAACATTTACACTGAAATTTTTCTTGGAATTTTACTGTGACATCATACTTGAGTTTCAAGTATAATTTCATTGTCTTCAGCATCCCCAGATGACTCTTTTTGACGTTTTCTAGTAACTTAAATTACGACACCGTTTTAATGAAGTCTCTTCTTTGTTTAAAATTTTTACGGTGTTGTTTGGTTGTACAGTCTCATTTTAATATTCCCTGTATCTCTTTTTTGTTAATCGTTTCAAACTATATATATCGACTATCATCTTAATTTTTGTCGAGCCTGCAACTTTTGTTGCAGAAAGCTCGACATAGGGATAGTGATCCGGCGGCGGCGGCGGCGGCGGTGTTAGCTAACTTCTTAAAAACTTTATATTTTAGAAGGTGGAAGTCCTGGATGCTTCATACTTTGTATATAGATGCGTCATGTTACGAAGTTTCTGTCAGTCACATGTCCAATGTCCTTGACCTCATTTTCATGGTTCAGTGACTACTTGAAAAAAAAGTTAAAATTTTTTGTAATGTTAAATTCTCTCTTATTATAAGTAATAGGATAACTATATTTGGTATGTGCGTACGTTGCAAGGTCCTCATGCCCGTCAGACAGTTTATACATATATACATATAAAGAAAATCTTCCTCATCGTGTCCTTGCATCATCATTTATTATATTTATAAAGTGCAGTAATTTATAACATCAACTCTTTCAAGTTATGTTACTAGCCATCTGCGTTTTTTAACAATGAAACGGAAACATAGTTTTTAAACAGTAGATGAATTCAACTTTTGCAGATAAACAAAAAAGAATATAGTATTTCTAGTAGTTACATATCTGTTGTTTAATTTTGAAATTTTCACAAGAGAGGGATCATAGATGCCGATATCACAATATCAATACAACAACAACAACAAAACAACAACATTTGAAATGTAGGACAATCCTTACTCTAAAGAATTAAAATTAAACCCGATCATTGTGGCATTCATTACCAAAATTTAAAAAAAAGAGAAACAGAAAGGAGCAATCAAGTCATGATGGAGTCCTCTAAATTTTCGAAGAGGACACTCTCAGTGTCGAAAGAAACCCTTGTTCCAGCAGCAAACGTAAATCCTGACAGGAAACACAAACCAATTATGATATATAATATTGAAGCAACTGACAGCTATTACCATATAGAGTCCAGGTGTAAAATCGAACAAACTTGTTGTTCCCAGTGGAAAATGTGAACTCACCATGCAAGGCTACCGCTAAATATAAAGCAAAAGATGTATTCACCCACTTTCAATTGGATTTATGCAATTAACATTATCATTATTCTTCCTGTGTAGATATATATTCATTTCGGATTTTCGCTTTCTACGAATTAAGAATCAAATTAGATTAAAGAGTAACAATCGGATCACATAAGCTTAAGAAAGTTGACCTCTGTTAAAAATCACGTCACCAAGAACTTCAATTAAATTGCAATATAACATACAATAATATTTCTTCTTTTGAAATCTGTTTTCAAAGGTAAGATTTATCCCTTCCTAAAGGAAATCTTTTGCATCTATATTAGCCTTACTTTTTTATGAAACACAATTGAAACAATACGTTTAAATCAGTAAACTTTAATTACTTTAAGAAGTTATAATTAGGATTATGTGTGTTATGCGGAGAAAAGTTGTGCTCTAAATTTTAAGTATATTACCTCCGATATTTTTCTACAGTTTTTCGTAAACTAGCAGTATCAATCTTAGATGAGTACAAGTATATTCATAGATGTGTGACAATGGATGTGCACTTTCTCATCGCTTATTTAACAAATTGGTCTGTTATATTCAATGAATCACCACATTTACAAAATAAAGGTCAACTCCGATCTGCACTACATTTTCCTCTGAAATATCTATAATAACCCTCATCCCAAATCTCACTGCTCCATCAATTTAGTTGGTAATTAAAAGACGCAATCAATGTTCAGTTACGTCCTAATAAAACTGCAATATTAAAGCAAAGTTATATTTATTAGGAGTTGGGAAAAGTATCATCGATTTTCATGCAATCTAAAGACCCCAAAGCGACGTATGATTGCTCTCTTGTGCTTTACATTAATGGGGTAACCATGAACCTGATGTTTTTTACTAGTAAATCTAGCAAAGACAACACGAAGTTATCTATCTAAGGCAACAGTAATATTTAACCATTAGTAGTAAAACGGCGATCTTCTTCAGGCAACATGAGGATAACATATATGCCCACAACGCAGCGTGCTTAATTAGTTATCAAAGGTACCAGGATTATAATTTAGTACGCCAAACGCGCGTTTCGTCTACATAAGACTCATCAGTGACGCTCATATCAAAATATTTATAAAGCCAAACAAGTACAAAGTTGAAGAGCATTGAGGATCCAAAATTCCAAAAAGTTGTGCCAAATACTTAAAAGTGATTTACGAAGTAGAAGCCAACATGAGGATTCCCAATTAAGGCTTCAAGAGGATTGCATCCTTTACAGCAAGACAACACGGTGTTTTCTTATTAAGACAACATGATTTTATATTAGATAGACAATATGATGATCTCGGAGACAACATGCTGATTTTTAAACTAGAGTTAGGCCCACAAGAGAATTTCTAATGAAGGCAATGCGCATTTTATATCTAGTGGTAGGCACACAAGACAATCCCCAATGAAAGCAACGTGATAAGTTTATAATTTGAAGTAAGGCAGTACAAGGATATCTACTTAGGCAACATGCTGAGGATTTTATTATTGGAAGAAAGGCAACTTGAGAATATCTTATAAGGGTCACGCTTCCCTTCATTCTTCTTTCGTTTCTTTATTGGATTTTTTTTATGTTTACATTAAATATAAGATTATTTACTACCGATTACCCGTACTGTATATATAGCAACTGGATTATGCACATATGTAATCGCCAATAATATAAATCGCGGGATTTCATATATATAAGTAACAGTGCACTTTATAAGTGACACATAAGATTTAGACTAATCCATGTATTGACAAATTTTATTGATCAAATCTACAGTGTCCGAAACTGAGGTAAGACGAACACAAATGGGCTCCGCGATCTTTCGGATTTTGAAAAAAAAACAAACTTTGCATTCTATTAGGGGATTTGGGAAACAATTTTATTAGTGAAAATTATTAATAAACACTTTTTTTTACTTGAAATTTGTTTAACTAGTCAAAATATATGGTTGTAAATGTATAGCACGTTGGTATATAAAAACAGTATATCTTTAAATAAAGATTTCGAAACTAATTTTCAGCGCTATTTTGAAGATTTTTTTCTGTAAAATTAAAATAATTAAATCACTGCATGACTTATTTTCGACAATTACTGTTGTGCCTTTAGTTTTACAATTTATTATTTTTGGTAACATAAGGTCAATCATCTACTTCAAATATATATCCCGAGTCACAATAGCACATATTTAAAAAGAAAGAAAAGTAATGTAGCAAAAAGGTTTTCGAGAAATCGATGTTTGAAGTGAAATTATTGAAAACTCGCTGTAATATATACATATTATTATTTATACTTATATAACTGCGGTTTTTTTTGCATTTATTCCATTTGTTATAGATGAAAACACAATTTTAATAAAACCTTCACATATAACTTCATACAATTTTATCAACGCATGCGTGTATCTCATTTTAATAAACGTAACATATTCCATTTTGTTAAAAGCTTTTTTGATAAAGTTACAAATATCATTATGACAAAAGTTACACATAACATTTGGCTAATAAAACATAAAGTTCAGTATGCATCTAAATTCCCTCCAATCTCTCATTTAAGAATCTCTTACCTTTATGTAACTTCTGAGTATATAAATACATGTATCGTTGGACTAAATATAATATACAAACTTATCGCAGTTATTTGTTTCTTTTTTGGTGGTCTAAGAAATAATCGAACTTGCATTACGATTGTAATATAGAACTGAAGCTTTTCTGGAAATTGAATTTCTTTTTTAATCTCGAAATAAAGATATGTATTATTATATAAGTTATAGTGAAACAAGCTATTATACAGCTGTTGCAAGGTTCCTGGATGGAACCATGATGGTTTAACCGTACTTAACCAGTAACGCTCATGTTAAATAGTACTTTTAAAAGCATTTAGAGCACACCACTATAATGCGAAGACATTCAATGAACAAAACTTCTAATAGCCAAGCTCAACACAAATTTACTGAATTTAAATACTAAAAGATTCCAGTCGAAAAACAGTGACCTGTTAACTTTAAATCTGATTTGATAAGAACTGCTCTTTTAGTTATTTTTAGTTTTCCATTACGACAAAGTTCCGCTAAATATTTTTTTATTACACTAAACCCCAGATAAATTAGAATAAAATGTAAATAAGCTCCTTACATTTTATTTTAATGATTGAATTGTCGTTACATTTATGTCAATATTATATATATGACAGTTCTGCAGCATCATGATAAGCATAATTGTATTGCAACACTGCTCTAATGAAGAAAAAAACTTTTAACGCTACTTTTAGATTAGGTATGAATATAAATCAATAATAACTCTACATCTGTAGCTCTTCATAAGAACATCCATTTTATTTAAATATGGAATGGTTGCTTTGTATTGGTATTCATTATTAGCATGGACCACACCAATAGCTCTAGAGGTAAATCGTCGTTTCAAACATTTTATAGGTACGCAACGTATAAACACATATAAAAAAAACTGGTAACAATCTTAATTAAATTCATTATGAACGACCGTTAAAGTGGCATCTCGACCTAAACATGGAACCTTTCGTGTGAATTTAATCAGAAGATTGTATGAATAATGCATGTGGAATGGTGCCAGTTTTTATTAGATCTTTAACAAAAATTCCTTATCAGAAACCTACAATTACTTACATTTATTACTTTGTACGAAAATCAATATCTGAACGGAAATAATTTTTATGTCGATCCTTGGAGGAAAATAGTTAAACATGGTTAATGGTATTGAGCATGCATTATTCACACTACGTCACTATGGTAACATGTAAATATTCCGTAAATTTAATGTCATAAAAATTGGAACTTAGTACAAAGTTCATTAAACCTATCCTTTTTCTTAGCTAGAGTTTCAGTGATTGCTTCTGTATTAATTAAGAGTTTTGTTGGAATAGTTGCACTTAGGATATTTCAATAAGAGCAAAATGATGGATTATCGGTCGACTAAAAGTTACAATTTTGATTTAAACCAATTTTATTTTGCAGAAACTTTATTAAACAACAAAGCACAGATGAGTAGATCAGTCGTAGAACGCCCTCCTGCTTACAGAGGTCCGTCAAAAATACCAAGATTTGCCCATGCCCGACAACCATTGCCAGGCATTGAGATGGAAAATGTGAATAACAGTGCCAAAAGGCCGTCAAAACTTATGCAACTTAAGACGGATTATCACGATAGAATTATGCGAGAGAAAGAAGAGAAAATGGTCAGATTGTACGAGGATAATCAAAAAAGAACTTTAGAAAGAGTAAATTCGAAAGGAGTGGTCAGAGATTTCTTCCGTGAACGTCACGAAATTGAAAGAGGAAACGGCATTGCAACTCAAATTCCAACTATTAATCAACATTTCAAAACAAAACGAAGTGAACAGAAATACGGGGAAACAGATTTCTTCGAAAAAAGAAAAGTACCTAATGAAGTAAAACGAGGTGGATACGGCTATCGTAATGCCATGGGCCGTGATAAAGCTAATCCTCTAGCACCAATCGACAGAAACAATGCGTCACCGCCGATTACTAGGAAACCTCAAATTCATGGAAGACCTTGGACTAAAGAGGACAAAAAACCTAAAGCCAATGACGAATCTGTTCCAAAAAGTGCACCAGCTCCCTACGGGATTAACTCTGGGGTCGAATTGTACGGTCCAGTTACTCAGTCACCTAGTGACGATACACCACCGCCCAACTTGTCACAACTGAAAAAGTTACAGAAACAGAAGATAAAAACAAACAGATCAAATATGTCACCTTCAACACAAAGATCTAAAATGACTGACTTCCAGAAATGGCAAGTAGAACAAGATGACTCGAGAAACGAAAGACTGAAAAAGCACAGTCGTATGCAAAACGATAGCGATGAAGAAAACATTCATGAAGGCGATGATGATGAAATTTTGTCCAAGCAACAAGAATTGATGGAAAAAATTCAGAGACAGAAAGATGAATTAGAGAGAATGAGAAGAGAAAGAGAGCAAGAAGAAGAAATGGTGAGTAGAAATCGTGGCTTCATAGCAAGACTTGATCTAAAATTGAAGACACTGCATAGAGATTCAACAAGTTTAGTTCATAGTGTTTAACCTTATACTTTCAAATTTCATAGACGTTTTCAAATACAAATTGAATAATTGTAATCGCCTACTAGTATGTAATTGGAAGTAGGAAACAGATTACTGTAGCATTGCCATTGTTAAAGTTTGCTTAATTTGTTCATATTTTTGGTTTTAGAATGTTAGAAGATGTAATATTAGCTATATTCCATGCATTCATGACAACAAAAGGCATTTTATAAATGAAGAGAAAAAAATAAAAACTTACCATTAATTTATTTTGCACTAGTTAATCTCTTTTTAAACTTGTTATTTAGGAGAAAAAAGAAATGGAAAAACGAAAACGCAAAGAAGAGGAAAGAAGAAAGAAAGCAAAGGAAGATGCAGAACGTAAGAGAAAGGAAGACGAAGAACAAAGAAGACAAGAAGAAGATGAAATAACGACACAAGCGCGAAAAAGACGCGAGGAGGAAGCACAAAGAAGACTTGAAGCAGAATCAAGAATGATGACTAACAGAACAAACCGAACACATAAAAGTGATGTTAGTTATCGTGATACCTACAGAGACAATATGGACGACGACTTTGTTCGATCTGACAGTAGACATAGGGTTGCACCTACTCCCCCAAAACATCCAAAGCCAGTCAAAGTGAAACGGCCTTCAGGAAATCCCAAAAGTACTCAGCCTCACTATGAACGAGAATCAACTCCTCCTAAAGACTTTAAAGTTGACATCAGTATGTATGCTGATGCTGCTAATGTTGACGGTGCATATGAAAGTTCTAGAGTCAAACTTGTTCCGTGTTCCAAATGTGGAAGAAAGTTTGCTGCTGACAGAGTTCAAAGACATATGAACTCTTGTGACAATTTAACTAAGAAAAGAAAGATTCTTGATCCAACAAAATTACGAACAGCTGGAACAGATATGGAAAAATATGTCAAGAATCCTAAAATGAGGTCAAAGACACCACCTGTAAGTATATGCCAACATTCATTGTAATATCTGAAAGGTGTAAATTTTAACTTCATTGTCTTAAATTTCCCCTGCATCATATAAACTGCTTTAAATGTTTCGATACAAACAATTTTTTTAAGCATATATTTTCCATCTAAAGAGGGAGTATAGGAAAATGTACCCAGGTATCTTTTAAAATAGGCTAAAAAAAATCAGTATTGCTTCAAACAATTAAAAGTATGCAATTCATTTGCGGTGATTATCTAGAGCCATGTCTCCTTTATATAAACACAAGATTTCCCCATAGTTATATGCAAGACATTTTGTATATACATATTTTTCTTTTACTTTAATTTTCAGTATAGTAGCAGGGTAGGTTGCGTGTTTGATGCTTATTTTGTGGCAACTGCAGACGTATTTGTTGGTTGCTTTATGTAATGTACAACAATGTAACAGTAACCCTTTTAATACAAATTGGCATGTTTGTTACATATATGTTTTGAGAAATAAGCCCTTATACATATACATATGTTTTGTAATGCAAGCCCCATACATGGGTATAGGTTCCTTTTTTAAATAGACATGTTTTTTCGAAACACATGCTGCATTATATTGGTAAACATTTAAAACACTGACTAGCCAGTTTTTACGTCAGGGCAGTAGAAGCTGGGACAGTTTCTTTAAAAAACCACATTGCCACTTAAATACTAGTACATATATTCAGTTATCCTTAGTGAGCATTTTCAAATCAAATATAACATGGGAAAGGAACAAAAATATGTGTTATAACTAATAGCTAATATTTTTTTATATTTTAATCAATTGGTCTATGCCAATAGCATGAATAACAAACAAATAAAGTAATTTTAATCAATGTTGTGCCATCTGATCTTTCGATGCTCGATGCGCTTTTCTGTGTTAATGATCGTTACTGGAAATGATCATAATTCAAAAGTTGTTGCAACAACCGATTGCAAATAAATACGTGTCTGTGCTTTTTGGTTGACGTTTATCTCGGGGACCAAGAGTAATTCAGTAGTGGTATCGACCAAGTTGCAAATAACAGCGAAATGTATCGAATTTGCGTTTGGTGCATATTTTTTAATGGAACAATTGTTCTTCGAATCCCGTCTGTGTCACACCAATTCATTTAAAAATTGGTGTTTACTTCAAACACGTGGTATTTGCAAAGACTGGTGTGCTCGTGATTAGAATAATGTCTGAATAGTATGATGTATCTTCCAGTGGAGTGTTAACGTGTTACTGCTAGTTTGTTACAAATCCATTTCCCTGTGTCGGTCAAGTACATATGATAAAGCAGGGTATATTCGTGGCCGTCTACCTAACTTTGCATGGTATATTTTCTAGGGTGTTAAAAGCCACTAATCGAGCAATAACACGTTTTTAATACTTACCAAATTGTTAAATTTTTGTCAATATTTATGTTACGTGTCAATATAAACAAAGACTTACAGGTGTATACCATTTTATAATAACACTGAGTTATCTGCGTACGTGGTTTTTGTTGTGCCAAGAAAGCGACAAAGAACATTAAACGACTATAATTATAATACATCAGGGTCTGCTTTTGGTTGAGTCACATAACTAAGCATTTTTAATTACAAATACATAAGGGAAATTTCCTTGCTTGACACAAAAATTTAATTAAAATGGAATTAAGATATTCTCGAAGACCCGATTAGCCCAATTTTTCAAGTATTAATAATAAAATATTGGCACCATTTTCGCATAACTATTGCAAAATGAAAACATATTTATGAAACGTTCTTAAATTATTTTTTTTGCAACTTGATAACTAAGTTTGATTTGAATTTAGGCCAACAATGTTGGAACTGAATCAATCACATGCAAATTTTCATTGATTCTTTGACAGTGTTTTAACTTTAGCTGTTTACACGTAGCCGTACTGCACCTGGCCTTTGTAAGAGATAATGCCTTTGCTACTTCTTTGCAATAAGTTCCCGTACTGGGAAGGTATAGATATAATAGATGATAAGAAACTGGAAAGAACATTCATATTCAAGAAGGCGACAGATAAACAACAAAGGTTTCTAGAGTGGATCGAGAGAAACGAAGGATGGAAATTTTGGCTATGATATTTCATATATATTAAACTGATTTGATATTTTTTTATTTTTATTTATGTTTAATTTCAGAAAAAGAAGAAAGACTGGAGAAAACAACACGAAAGCTTCATCGAGAATCTAAGATATGCCAAGAAGGTTTCAGAGATGGAGAAAACTGGACAAGATATGTCAAGTCTACCCCCGCCTCCGGTCACCGAGAACCCGGACTATGTGCAATGTCCCAGTTGTAAACGATCATTTAACCCAACCACTGCCGAAAGACATATTCCACGTTGTAATGGGGCCCCAAGAAAAAAATAATCCATACTTAAACACTTTTGAAATAATGGGAAAAAGTGCTGGTGCCGTTTGATTCAAACCACTGTATCGATTTCATGTATACGTTTGCCATTAAATGAACGAATGAAATGATTATAGTGTATATCACAGAGTTTTGAAAAGAACAAATTAATTAACTACGATTTATATGATTATTTTATACAAAAATCACTTAGTTCATACATGCAAACGTTTTTTTTTTTATTTTAAGCAATTTAATCAAAGAGTTCAATGAATGATAACTCTTAATAATGTGTTCAAGAAATTAAAGCATTGTTAGATCTGTAGGTAGTATTATTCTTAATCTGAAGATAGACAATAGACAAAAAATGCAATACTTGGAAAGATCTGTTTACTAATACATAAAGAAGATTATTTTACTGACTTTTAAGTATATTGTTTTGTTTTTGAAATACTTGGGTTATTTTGTTATGTTTGTCGAATTTGTTGCAATCGAAATGGGTTCAGTTTCTACCTAAAGCTTATACTTGTGCTTGCATTTCCTATCATGATTTTCTTGATAGAGGGTTACTGCTCACAAGGAAGCTATTAAATCAAGAGTTGCAAATGGTGAAGTTGAAATCATCCCTTCGTAAATTTTACGGACGCCATCACGAGTTGGTTGACTGTTATGGAATAACCATTTCACAAATGATATCGGATATGTTCCTCACGTCGTAACTACAATCCCCTTCCCTTTCATGAATTTGACCTACCGAATTAGACTATTTACCGGATTTGTAATCACATAAGCAACACGACGGGTGCCGCATGTGGAGCAGGATCTGCTTACCCTTCCGGAGCACCTGAGATCACCCCTAGTTTTTGGTGGGGTTCGTGTTGTTTATTCTTTAGTTTTCTATGTTGTGTCATGTGTACTATTGTTTTTCTGTTTGTCTTTTTCATTTTTAGCCATGGCGTTGTCAGTTTGTTTTAGATTTATGAGTTTGACTGTCCCTTTGGTATCTTTCGTCCCTCTTTTATACTACTAAAGCATTATTTAATCTGCTTTGAAAGTTTGGTTAAGGTAACACGAACCCACAATAGTCCATCAGTTTTGTATTTAAAATTTGATAAAAGAAGTTTGAATTGAGATTATTTTGGTTGCAACAGATTTGACTCTATATTTGTTTTTATTTTTACTATGTTTTTAGATTGAGAAGTTAATCATATAAAATTAAATCATTTGCATAGTTCATTTCTTAAGTTTAGAATTACACTAATACTGAAAAACGTTAAATCACTCAAAAAATTGCCTTTCAGGTCTCTTTTAAACTTTTTTCTTCAACATTTTGAAACAGTTATTTATACAGAATGTGCATACATAATTGTGCTGGAATAAGCTTAAGAATGTTATAATAAATGCAATAGGATTTTGCCAATCTTAGCCATTACTAACACTTTTTTTCATTTCTGTCTAGTAGTTTGTAACAGGCTTGACTTTTGAGCTAACATTTATCAACTAACATGTGGTTAAGGTATACTGTTTGTTAGATATGTTATACGGTAGTCTGCTTTCATTGGTGCTTTATTCTCATGGATTATTGTGAATCATGTTTGTTTTATAGTATTATGTTGAACTTATTAATTTATATCTTAATTTTATGCCTCGAACTTTTACTATAAGAAATACTTTAACGAGATTTAAAATTGTTTTATGTACTTTTTTTGTTTTAGTTATTTATTTTATGTGAGCACACATGTCCATGATTATATATGAGTTTGGGTGAGATATCTTTATTTCAATATTCTGGAAATTCTAGACCATATTTCTCCCTTCATTATTTTTTTACCATTATTCACTTCTCTTTCTTTTTATTCTATTCTTTATTTTAAGCACATTTTTTTCTTTACTAATTTTTTTTACCCACAATTCTATACATATACATACTTTCATAAAAGTAGGAGTCTAGAAAGTTGCCTTTTCAGGTAAACGAGATACATTCTATGTCAAATAAAGGCAACAGTAAGATGCTAGTGTTCAAAAGTCAAATTGATTGAGAAAAAACAATCCGGGTTACAAACTAAAACAGCAAAAACCTCAACTTTAAAAATAAAACAACAAAACAACAGAAATTCTGACGTGCAACAAAACACAAACGGCAATCCAACACATACAGAAAGAACTATAATTTTTTTTACTCTTCAAATCCCTCATTAAAGAAGCATTTGAAGAGTCAAAAAAATTATCTAAAAGATGTAAAGACAAATGGTTGGGAAGCATTTATTCATTATTTAAATATCTTAATTAAAACCCAGGATATGTGACAAATCACAAATCTCATATAAAGTCAATTATCATTATAAAAACCGAATTAAATATGATGAAATTTGGCTTAACCAATTAAATAATGACAAACCTGGCATGGCACATGAAAATAAATTAAGAACCTATAGACTTTAAAAATAATAATAATATAAAATAATTACAATCCTGGTACCTTTGATAACTATTGGCCTTGAAAAATATTTATTGTTAAATAATTGCAAAACATTACACTAATTAACCAAATTTAGAATCAGTGCCCTTGAACTTGAAATAAAAAAGGGAAGACATAAAGGAGTACATATTGGAGGAAGTTATGTTTTACAAACACTCTAGACAAGTAATATCCATAGACAACAAAGCACGGCAAGAATCTCTGTTTGTGTCAAATTTGCTCAAAATAAAAGCGTAAAATTCCAATCAAGGGTAAAATTTAGATACCACATCTCTACAAATCAACAAATAGAGTATCGCATGTTTAATTTGTCTAGGGAACTATTCACATATTATGAGTACATTGTCATATTAATGCCAATCCATTAAACAATCCGTATACTCGTAAATTATTTATGACATTGGGGTATATTTATATCTTAATGTTGTGTTACTACAGTTATCAATCGAAAAACTTCTCTAAGACGATCTATATGCAACCATAAAGATTTCATTAGCTGTGCAAAATAGCTTTGAAAATATCGCAACTGTTTAAGCGGAGAACAATTCCTGACAACCATTTTTGGCTCGATTTTATATAATCAATTTTATAACTTCAAAACTAAGTTGATGATCAAATGAAATCCTTGTGTACACAAATACGTTTTAAAAATGTGAAACATACAGAATTTTGCTCATTTCGAATCGGTTCGCTGAATTAACCTGCAACTGTAACACTGTTTAAAGAGGTAAAATGACATCATAGAAGTAGAAATATCTATGTATGGCAACAAAAAATTCGTATACAGTACTAATATTTTATATTAATTCCAATAACTGTAAATCGATAATAATTCAAACAAACTGATTCTCTAGAAGGTAAACTGCATAAGCTCAAAGTGTAAACCATTTTCTCAATTGTTTATACTAGACAACCACAGAAGATTTCTATTTAGATGGAGTTCGGGGTAAACTATGTAATATGTACTCCAATTTCCAGGTTTTATTGCTATTTTGTATAACTAAGACATACATAACAAAGATGTAACCAAACCAACAGATATGGATCTGGTCTTGATTACAGAAACTGGCAAAACACACTGTTATACGGATGGTTTTCTTTTTACAACCGGTAATTAATTTATCACAAAGCCTATTCCAAAAGAACTTAATTATTATGCTATGTTACAATAATGGGAGTGTTTGATATGCTTAGTTCGTTTAAATTATCTTGTGTTGTCGTTAAATATTCCCTATGTTTAATTGTTTTATCTGATATATTTCTATTACGTAGTTTATTAGAATTCCACAGGATATAGTAATAAGACAGTAATAGAGAGGCGAAAAATACCAAAAGGAATATTCAAACTCAGAAATCAAAGACAAAATGTCAACACCAAGACAAAAACAAAACCGAAAAATAAACAATACAAGACATACCAAACAAAAATAAATACTGAGCAGCACGAACCAACTAATGCAGGGGGTGATCTCAGATGTTACAGTAGGGTAAGCAGAACCTGCTCCACATGCAACATCCGTCGTGTTACTCAAATAAAATATATGATATGGTTATAACAAAATGAAATGAACTTTAAGGTAATAAAATTTAAAAAAAAAAGGGGAAGTTCATAAAAACTGGCAAAGTCAATGAACTGAAAGACAACTATCATATGACGTGGGTACATACGTTTGTACAGGCGTTTCCCGACGAAAATGCTTGTGTAAACTTTAAAATTAGCTAAACCTCCAACTTGTATGGCTTAACTGTACACAGCTGCCTTTTAAGTTCTAGGTCATAGATACTAATATACATTATATTAGCTGATTGTTAATGACTATTAATTGACACAAAGATGATATTTCACATTTAAAAGAGTTATATCTTGTACCTTTACACTTTTTTTTTAATCATAGAAACTCGTCAAAGCAAACATGCTTTTAATAAGGTTCACAAAACGCACATTTCGTCGACAAAAGTAAAATCACAAAGATACTGAACTCCGAGGAAAAAATTAAAAACGGAAAGTCCCTAATCAAAGTGCAAAATCAAATGACAAAACACATCAAACAAATGGACAACAACTGACATATTCCTGACTTGGTACAGGCATTCTCAAATTTAGAAAAGGGTGGATTATACCTGGTTTTATAGGGCCAAACCTCTCACTTGTATGACAGTCGCATCAAGTTCCATTATATTTACAACGATGCGTGAACAAAACAGACATAATAAATAAAATAGTCAAAATAGGGTACAGCAAGTCTTAAAAAACTAGGGTCAAAATATATGCAAAACTTAGGAAAAAATACAAGGACATCATTAATTTAAATCGAAGTAGGATTACATTATACCTATGACGAGACGTATTTATATAACTCATATACTTTTAGCCAAGTCGCAGTTTTAAGTCGAGTTGTATAGTTATAACAAAGCTAGCATTACCCTTTAACTTTAGTGTCCGCTATATATATATATGATGTCTTTTCACTAAATGATTCAAAGTTTGATGTCGAGATTATGTCGAGGATTATGCCAGACAATGGGCTAAGCGCGAGAAGGAAGACGTAGACACTCTTTCCGAATGGATTAAGGCAGTGTGGTCGTTGATACAAATCAGAATTAAGAAATTAAATGGGTCCATCAATGCCTATGCTACGTTACTTTAAAGACCCAAATGTTGCAAAACACTAATCCTACCGTCATGACAAATATGTTGTTGTCCCCGCAGATAAAGCCCCAAACAACAACGTTTTTGTGTGTAAAACTCATTACATTAACTGCTTGATAAACGAATTAGGTATAGACAATTCACTCGGAAACTCAACATATACCCTCACGACACTTACCAAAGAGGGAATCCTGGATAATCATAGGTCTGTTCTATGTTCCTTTGGAATTTCAACCAAAGATGAAGAACTGGATCTTAAATCACTGTATTGGATACCTAAACTACATAATTGTCCTTACAAACAACGGTATATTGCTGGGTCTTCCAAGTGCTCCACGAAACCTCTTTCTAAATTATCAACATCTATTTTATCAGCAATAAAAGACCACAGTGTTGGAACGGAACTGTACGGTTTTCTAATAAATTGGTCATTCGGGAGACTCTCAAGCGGGGCTCCGACATTTGCAAAATAACAAGTTGCTTGATGGAAACTTTGATGAACTCTTATGTTACTATATAACGTTTCTGCTTCAAGTTTTGGTAGCTCAATCATTCTTTAAAATTATTTCAAAATCCCAAGTAGAATTAGGTGAGCGACACAGGCTCTTGAGAGCCTCTAGTTATATCTACTGTACACATTTTGTTTTTGTCTCTGATATAGTCACCTTAAAATGGTTCCTTGGTATAATCTTAATTGTCAAAATGACTGGTTTTGTGTTTATTTTCATTTCAAATACCATACATGAATATAACAGGACAGCAAGAAACAATCAATACAATGCATATGCAATGTATTTAATAAATTTGGCCAAGCAATTCTACAGGAAAGCTCCAAGCGATTGTACAGGAAGGCTCCGAGTGATTGTATAGTAAACTTGCAAGCGATTGTACAGTCAATAAAAATATCCGACATGGAGAAAATGATTATATTTGGATTTCTACTGGGACAGTGGCTTTGAAACTTTCAGACAGGTAAGACTATATATCTGAAAAAGTACATGTGAAAATTCAGGTAGCAAACATTGATTTTTCGATGTCTACTTGACATTTTCGATCGCTGTTGTGTGACAATTTTGATCGTTTTACACGGAGCTCCAACATTCTAAGGAAAACGTTTGGATGCATATATCTTTTTTATCATTTTATTGGTTCATATTTACAGTCTCCCGAATGACCAATTTATTAGAAAACCGTACAGTTCCGTTCCCACACTGTGAAGACGGGCTTCAAAGTTATGATGAAACTGCCTATTCTAGAGGTGGCGTGAATCAGATGTGGATACTTAAAAATTCCAAAGATCTTTTGCACATACAAACTAACTCTCTTTCATCTTGTAATAGTATTAAAACATTTCACTTTTCTAAACTTTACACAAGTATTCCAAAATCCTAACTAAAAGACAAACTGAAAGAGTTGGTATTGCTTTGTTTCATAAAAAAAGAAAGGCCAACATAGATACAAGTATCTTGTCTAACGGAGGGGTAAATCCTACTTTGTAAAGGACAATTTTGATTCAAACAAAAAAAATTCTGAAACTGACATTATCAAGATGCTTGATTTCTTCATTGACAACATATTTGTCACGTTCGGAGGACGTGTTTTTCAACAGACTCGGTATTCCAATGGGAACAAATTGTGCCCCTTTTCTTGCCGACTTGTTTCTTTATTATTATCAGGCTGACTTCATACAAGAACTTCTGAGGAAGAAAGATAAGAAGTTAGATATATCCTTTAACTCTACTTTCCGCTATATAGATGATGTGTTTTTACTAAATAATTCAAAATTGAGTGACTATGTTGAACGCATTTATCCCATCGAACTAGAGATAAAGGATACAACAGATACAGTTAAGTCGGCCTCATATCTTGACTTACATCTAGAAATTGACAATGAGGGTCGGTTGAAAACAAAACTTTACGACAAAAGAGATGATTTCAGCTTTCCAATTGTTAACTTTCCATTTCTAATTAGCAACATTCCAGCAGCACCTGCATACGGTGTATATGTATCCCAATTGATACGATATTCCCGTGCTCGCATTTCCTATCATGATTTTCTTGATAGAGGGCTGCTGCTCACAAGGAAGTTATCAAACCAAGAGTTCCAAATGGTGAAGTTGAAACCATCACTTCGTAAATTTTACGTACGCCATCACGAGTTGGTTGACCGTCATGGAATAACCGTTTCACAAATGATATCGGATATGTTCCTTACGTCGTAACTTCAATCCCCTTCCCTTTCACGAATGTGACCTACCGGATTTGTAATCACATTAGCAACACGACGGGTGCCACATGTGGAGCAGGGTCTGCTTACCATTCCGGAGCACCTGAGATAACCACTAGTTTTTGGTGGGGTACGTGTTGTTTATTCTTTAGTTTTCTATGTTGTGTCATGTGTACTACTAGTATAATTTGTCTGTTTGTCTTTTTCATTTTTAGCCTTGGCGTTGTTAGTTATTTTCGATTTATGAGTTTGACTGTCCCTCTGGTATCTTTCGTCCCTTTTTTTGAACACACCTATCCAACGTACTTGAAATTAAGGATACAAAAGATACAAATATGTCTGCATCATATTTTGAATTAAATCAAGAAAATGAAAATAAGGGTCATTAAAGAACAAACTTTATGACTAAAGAGATGATTTCGGCTTTCCAATTATGTACGTTCCGTGTCTATGTAGCAAAAAGTAAAATCACAAATATACCGAACTCCGGGGAGAATTCAAAACGGAAAGTTCATAATCAAACGGCAAAATTAAAAGCTCTAACACATCAAACCAACTGATAGCAACTGTCATAGTCATATTCCTGTGTAGAAAATGGCGGATTACACCTGGTTTTAAAGGTAGCTAAACCCCTCACTTGTATTACAGTTGCATAAAATCATGTGTGAACAAAACAAACAGACATTTTTGGTAAAAATGTCAAAATAGGCAACATTCCAGCAGCGCCTGCATATGGAGTATATATATCTAATTAGCGATATGTATATGTTACTGCCGAGAAACGGAAAGTTTATCATTGTCTTACAGGAGATTGCAAATAAAAGTAAAACTTGTGAAGAAACTCATTAAGAACAAGAGGTCAGGCATGCTACAGTGCCAACACAAGAGAAATTAAAAACAACCCAAACACCGTAACCAAGACAATTAATTTACGCCAGCCAATGAAAACGTTCATCATATTAAAAACAAAACACTGGAAAATAATTGTTTTCTATCTAGATCATCATCTCAAAATCAAGCATATCATGATAGGAAAGGCAATCTCTGGCATATTACAAAAACCGTGTGATGTATGTACCTTGAAGAGGCGTCGAATGCACTTTGCTACATAGAAATGGAAATTTCACAATATCATCCCCTTTGTCTTAATGGTTTATTTTTTTTATTTTTTTTTATCGCAACAGACCTTCATTGTAAATTTCTAAATGTAATCCAAGCTATGAGACTTAATTGTATGCAATGCATCCTCTATTTCAAGTTCGATGAGATAGCTGCGTTCAACATGAACTTGAACATGTTAGAACCAAATCCCTCGTAAATGTGACTGGATGGATGTGATAATTTCGTCATTCTGCCAAGCTATTGATGATTCCATTTATGCTGACACAAACAGCGATATACTTTTGTTGTCTTTATTTTTGTGAACTGATTGTGTCGACTTGTAATTGCACTCAGTCATGTAAAGCAGATTTAACCCAAAACCTTCTCAACGCAAAAAATAAAATTAAACATCATGCAAACATCTTTTCTTTTTTCTTTCAGATATATTGATGATGTCCTGTTCCAGCGACATTGAGATTTGGAATACTACCAAGACTAGAATGTTTAATTTGTATCTTGATCTTTTTTTTTCATAATGTCACAGATGGACGACTTCAAATTAGTGTATATGGCAAAAGTAATATCACAAAAATACTGAACTTAAAGAAAATCTAATCGGAAAGTCCATAATCACATGGCAAAATCAAATAACAGAACACATTAAAAACAAATGGACAAGAACTGTCATATTCCTGACTTGGTACAGACATTTTCAAATGTAGAAAATGGTGGATCATTTAAACCTGGGTTTTAGGGCTAACCCTCTCACTTTGATGACAGTCTCATCAAGTTCTGTTATATTTACAATGATGCGTGAACTAAACAGACATACTAAATAAAATAGTCAAATAAAATTGAGAATGGAAATGGGGAATGTGTCAAAGAGACAACAACCCGACCAAATAAAAAACAACAGCAGAGGGTCACCAACAGGTCTTCAGTGTAGCGAAAAATTCCCGCACCCGGAGGCGTCCTTCAGCTGGCCCCTAAACAAATATATACTAGTCCAGTAATAATGAACGCCATACTAATTTCCAAATTGTACACAAGAAACTAAAATTAAAATAATACAAGACTAACAAAGGCCAGAGGCTCCTGACTTGGAACAGGCGCAAAAAATGCGGCGGGGTTAAACATGTTTGTGAGATCTCAACCCTCACCCTATACCTCTAACCAGTGTAGAAAAGTAAAACATGGGTACAGCAGTCATCATCGTGTAACAATTTTAAAAGGAATTTTTAATTTCTCAGCAGTATGATGCCATCTGTACCAACATGTATGTGTGATTTCATATCTCAACTGAATCAACAGAGCTACGAGGACCGACTAAAATCAACACCTCATTGTTATTACCGTCACCATCACGTTTACTGTTACGATATCTACGGTATCACTATGTGTCTCAACTCACTAATGATACTAGAATGTTTTCGTAGCCTCAGTTCTTTAGATTTAACAGTGATCATCTAAGCTGTACTGATTGTAACTTTTTGACTTACAAATTGGATTCGAATTGTGGTGACACATGCATGGCAGATGCTTCTTACAATGTCGACGCACTCGATCTCGCTCGTTTTGAAGTTCATGTAGACTTGCTACAATTCCCTTTCTAATATTTCTCTCTTACTAATTTATATGTTTACTGATAAGTGCCAGCCTACTGATTCCTCCTGCAGATGTCAGTATAATTGTAATCTCCTAGTTATAGCAGTAAAATTATTAAAGGGGCAAAATTGAAAAAATAATAATAATTAGGAAGGGACATGTAGCAAGTCTAAAGTTCATGTAATTACCTTAGTGTTTGTTTTCGATTTATGCGATTTGAACATTGATAAATTAATTAAATATTGCCTTTATGTGTACCCATTTTCTTGGATCATGTTAATAAGTTATACGATAGTTGTAGTAAAGCTATATCAATTTAGAACTATCAACATTATATCAATTTAGAACTATCAACATTATATCAATTTAGAACTATCAACATTATATCAATTTAGAACTATCAACATTATATCAATTTAGAACTATCAACATTATATCAATTTAGAACTATCAACATTATATCAATTTAGAACTATCAACATTATATCAATGGTTAGGTTACGAGACATTTCACCTTATGCATTCTTGTAACTATAGTATCCTTTTCCAAACTAAGTCATTTTGACGAAGTGTGCATGGATGTACATTGAGGGTGATGCATGCAAAAGAGGAGACTTCTATCCTGTTCACAATTAAGCCAGGCCTTGCGGTCATAAAACTTTCGAGCACGATTTTTGTACTCAGACTCAAGACTCAACCAATCAAAATACTGATTTTGTGTTTTGAGCACTTTCTTTGTACTTGGAGTACTGAGTAAAGTTTTATGACCGAGAGCCCATGTCTCGCTTCTTTTTAAATAATGAGATTCCCTGGGTTTTTATATGCTACCTTGATGGGTATTTTCATTGAACAACGGTAAAGTACTGTTGCAATAATTTAATTAGCCCGACTATCGTTTGCCTCGTTGAACCTCTTAATCGAAACTTGAATATTTGGATGTTGTTGCTCTTTTACTTCATAAGTTCATCGAAAGCAATGGTGTCCCATTAGATAACTAAACTAGAGGCTCTAAAGAGCCTGTGCCGCTCACCTTGGTCTATGTGAATATTAAAGGAAGCAGATAGATTCATGACAAAATTGTGTTTTGGTGATGGTGATGTGTTTGTACATCTTACTTTACTGAACATTCTTGTTGCTTAAAATTATCTCTATCTATAATGAACTTGGCCCATAAGTTTCAGTGGAAAATGTTAGAAAAAATTTACAAATTTTATGAAAATTGTTAAAAATTGACTATAAAGAACAATAACTCCTAAGGGGGTCAATTGAACATTTCGGTCATGTTGACTTATTTGTAAATCTTACTTTGCTGAACATTATTGTTGTTTACAGTTTATCTCTATCAATAATAATATTCAAGATAATGACCAAAAACAGCAAAATTTCCTTAAAAATAACAATTCAGGGTCAGCAACCCAACAACGGGTTGTCCAATTCATCTGAAAATTTCAGGGCAGATAGATCTTGAACTGATAAACAATTTTACCCCATGTCAGATTTGCTCTGAATGCTTTGGGTTTTGAGTTATAAGCCAAAAACTGCATTTTACCCCATGTTCTATTTTTAGCCATGGCGGCCATCTTGGTTTGATGGCCGGGTCACCGGACACATTTTTCAAATTACTAACCCAAAAGATGATTGTGGCCAAGTTTGGATTAATTTGGCCCAGTAGTTTCAGAGGAGAAGATTTTTGTAAAATATTACGAAGATTTACGAAAATGGTTAAAAACTGACTATAAAGGGCAATAACTCCCAAAGGGGTCACCTGATCATTTCAGTCCTGTTGACTTATTTGTAAATCTTTAATTTACTTTGCTGAACATTATTGCTGTTTACTGTTTATCTCTATCTATAATAATATTCAAGATAATAACCAAAAAGAGCAAAATTTCCTTAAAATTACTAATTCAGGGGCAGCTACCCAAAAACGGGTTATCCGATTCATCTGAAAATTTCAGAGCAGATAGATCTTCACCTGTTTAACAATTCTAACCCGTGTCAGATTTGCTCTAAATGCCTTGGTTTTTGAGTTATAAGCCAAAAACTGCATTTACCCCTATGTTCTATTTTTAGCCATGGCGGCCATCTTGAATGGTTGGCTGGGTCACCGGACACATTTTTGAAACTAGATACCCTAATGAGGATTGTGGCCAAGTTTGGTTAAATTTGGCCCAGTAGTTTCAGAGGAGAAGATTTTTGTAAAAGTTAACGACGACGACGGACGACGACGACGGACAACGGACGACGGACGCCGGACACCAAGTGATGAGAAAAGCTCACTTGGCCTTTTAGGCCAGGTGAGCTAAAAATGGCAAAATCGCTATAATCAACTCTGATCCCAACAAACAGGAAAAACCAACTAAAACAAGTGAACTCGTGGAAAAAAGTTGGAAACCTGTGAATAAACCTATAATGCTTGAACAGTATTTTTAAAACAAAGTCCATAATTATTCAAATGAAATAAAACTAAACATTACTTATTCCATTGGTTGCAATGAATTACATTGATTTCCCAGTTAAACTAGATATCATTGAGATGGGAGCCATCTCTGTGGGCCCCGCTGTCAATAACGTGGGTAAATAAGTTGTATGGATAATCTGATATGAAGCATTATTTGAAGTTATTACATAGTCTCATGTGTGATTTTGATCTAAGATTTTAAGTTAAAACTGATAAATATTCTCATCTTACTTTCATAGTATAATAGTGATATGACTGCATGATGTGAACTCATTGTTTACTACTCTAAGGTGACTTCTGGATATATGGATTGATGTTTGAACAATATGTTTAAAGGTGCTGCCCAATTGATATTTGTCACATATTTTTAGAATTATGCCTTCAATATATTATGACCCACCAAGTATAAAGTATGAAATATTAATGGTTCTCGAGAGGTAGAGCGGACACAATTTGTTAAGAACAACGAACGGATGGACAGACCGACAGACTGATCTTAGACCTAGGATGCATACATTATGACACATTCTCTTGTGTTGGTTAATATATATGTTAAGTTGAAAATGTTTGTCAGGTATAAAGTATGAAATAATAACAGCTGTCCTCTCAAAATATAATGTGGATCAAATTTGTTAGCGATGGACAGACCAACAGACAGACAGACCTTTGACCTAGGAAGTGGTACATACATCATGACACACCCTCTGGTGTTGGTTAAAATGGATGTCAAGTATAATATTTGAAATCATAACGGTTCTCAAGATATAGAGCGGACACAATCTTCACCACAGGACACAGGGTTGTCAACTGAAACCAAAGTTTTTTTGACGTTGACCTTTGACCTAGGAAGTTGTACATACATCATGACACGCCCTCTGGTGGTGGTTAAAATGTATGACAAGTATATACTTTGAAATCATAACGATTATCTAGATATGGAGCGGACACGATCTTCACCACAGGACACAGGATTGTCAACTCGGAACCAAAGTTTTTGACCTTGACCTTTGACCTAGGAAGTTGTACATACATCATGACACACCCTCTGGTGGTTGTTAAAATGGATGTCAAGTATAAACTTTGAAATCATAATGGTTATCTAGATATGGAGCGGACACGATCTTCACCACAGGACACGGGGTTGTCAACTGAAACCAAAGTTTTTGACCTTGACCTTTGACCTAGGAAGTTGTACATACAACATGACACACCCTCTGGTGTTGGTTAATAATCATGTTAAGTATTAAGTATGAAATCATAACGGTTCTCTAGATATGGAGCGGACACGAAAGTGTTACGGACGGACGGACGGACGGACAGACGGACGGACGGACAGACGGACGGACGGACGGACAGACTGATCACTATAGGGCGACCCGCCGTCGGCGGGGCCCTAATAAAAACCGATAATTTCACATGTGAAATAAACGTTGTTATTTCACTCTCTGACGTCATACAACAATAGGCGTTGTCAAGACGTCAATAACGGTGGATCTGACGATGTATCACTATTTCAAGATCTATACCAACTTTCTATGTACACCAAAATGACCAGACAAATTTGAGTTATTGCCCTTAAGTAATGAGTATGGCCAATTTGTGCATTTTTGCCTATTATCTTAAAAAATGCATTGTTCTCATTGAAATAATCAGCAAGTCAAGGTCAACAAATTTACCAAATAGCTAAACCCATTCATTGACTCCTTGAAAGAGTTATTGTCCTAATAAGGATTTTGATCTCTAAACATGTTTGCCTTTTATGTTGAAAACAGTAATTTAAAAAGTTATACATATATACTTTAAACTGCAAAATAACTATCAGTATAAGATGTGCAAAAATGCAACATAATAGAAAATCATGAAAGTCTTCTTACAGGAATTATTGTCCTTTGATGATATTTGACCATCTTTTAGGATTTTGCAGTCATTTAAAAAACTATGATAGATAGCTATAAACTATATGCAACAAAATGATCAGCAAATCAAAAATATCAAAAAAGACTACAACTTGTAAGAGGTTGTTGCCCTAAATTCAGATTTGACCAAAATTAGCAATTTTTTTGTAGATATTCAAATAAAATTCTATAGATAGAAGTAAAACTATACACAGCAAAATGATGAATTAATGCCCTGAAAAGACAATTTTTAACAAATTCTGATGGTTTAATAATATCTTTAAAAGACAGACAACAATTTCAACAAACCGCTACACAGAAAGCTAAAGAGACACATTACCTAATTATTTATACATTTGTATTTGTTTACAGGGTTGGGGTGCAGGATATCAGCTTCCATTCACATCCAGAATACCTGTAAATGGTGGTTGGTCAAGCTGGTCAGCATTTGAGGAATGTTCTGTCGCATGTGGAGGTATTGATAGCTTCTTTATATATGATATAAATTATGCATCATATCGATCTTTCTCAAATATTGTTTGAAATCACTGGTGAAATTATTTGAGATCAGAAAATTATATTGAACATTATCTTGTTGAAGTTGAAAAGAAAGTATTAATAGAATAATTAATTTTTTATCATAATTCTAATCACTTTGTTCTTGTAAAGCGTGAAGGTGTCAAATATTGTACATTCATACATGGTAAACTAAATTTGCATAACAACTTTACCATGACATATATATGATCTGTGAACAAACCAGAGTAAGATAAATCAGTTTTGTTAGTTACTTGACTGAACATATTAACCATAATGACTTTTGCACTGCAGAAAACAGCCCAAGGTCACCACAGCTAAAAAAACATCCTGCAACCCAAGGCAGGCTTCATTGTCTACTCTAAATTCATACTTGTCTACTTTATATTTATTCAATGTTAAAGGTCACTCACTGGAAAGCAATCTCAGTACAGAAGTTGTAATAATCCTGCCACTGCAATTGGCGGCACCGACTGTGTTGGAGATGGTGTGAATTCTGTCAGTTGTAATGACCATCCTTGTCGTAAGTATATTGAAATATAAAAATGTGTCATACCACTTAAGAAAATATGTTCATAGATGGAAATAAAAGTTTTGTTCTTTTAGACTTCTTGTTTAAAGAGGGTTTTTTTATCACTTGAAAGAAATTGCAAATTTTGCCAGACATTTAAAAATAATGTTTAAATAAACCATGAGCAAAAGATACAGGAACCATATTGTGTATTATATTTATTTACATACAACACAAATTAATAATTGCTTTTTTCTTGACAGCTGTCAATGGAAAATTCAGTGATTGGGGACAATGGTCATCATGTATCGTCAATTCTGGTTGTCAAGGTTACAGAGAAAGGGAAAGGTCATGCAATACTCCAGCTCCTCAACATGGGGGAGTACACTGCACTGGCTCAGTAGAGAACAAGAAGCTTGCAACAATTGCATCTGACAAGCAAAAAATGACCAAGGACTATTATAATCCTTTTTAGCATTTAGTTTAATGACATTGATTTTAAAAGTTGAATGAATAAAAAAACTTTAAATATCAACCTTGTATCAGCTCTAATTTTTTAAGAAAATGTCAAAATGATCTAGCATTTCCAGTGGCATAGCTACAACTTCTAGCTGCAACAAATTATGGAAGTATGATATTTTAAACATTAAGAAGATGTGGTACGATTGTCAATGAGACAACTCTCCATCAGAGTCACTAAATGAGACAAATTAACAACTATAGGTCACTGAATGGCCTTTAACAATGAGCAAAGCCCATACCCTATAGTCAGCCCGGAAATGACTTATGTAAAACTATTTAAACGAGAAAACTTGCCGCCTAATTTTAATATGTACAAAATAATGAATGAAAAACAAATATGCTACACAACAGCATACGACAACCACTGAATTACACTCTTGACTTGGGACAGGCACATACAGAATGTGGCAGGGTTAAAAGTTAATCAGAAAGTACAAGTAAGGCAAAAGGTTGGAAATGAATGAGACAGCAAATAAAAGTTTAAAATGAAAAAATGTAGAGGTCAACATGTAGTCTAAAATGGAAAATAATATTCATCTCTAAATCACTCCAAAGACTTAACAAGCTATAAATGATTAGACCATAGTAATTTTTAAAAAGGTCGTGCTCATCTGTCCACCCTTGGTTCCATGGATATTTTTTGTCCCATCTTTCTCAGGAACTACATTACAATGATTTCTGAAATTTGGGTTCAAGGTTTTATGAGTCAGTTATACCCTGTGATGGGTTTTCAGATTCATCAATCAACAACTTCCTGTTTTCCAAACAATTACATCTTTTTATACTATTGATATAATGCAGTCACAGTAAGGGTATCATCAGACTGAGTGAGCAGTAGCTCATAGTTTTAATTGTTTATTCTTTGCCATCAATATCAAAACTATAAGTGAACAAAAACCAAAGAAATAGCAAAACTAGAATGTGTCCATAGTACACGGATGCCCTACTTGCACTATCGGGTAATAAGTTTCAAGTTGATTGGACTTCAACTTCATCAAACACTACCTTGACCAAAAACTTAAACCTAAAGCGGGACATACTGGCAGGTGAACGAACTAACAGACGCACAGTCCGTAAATCATAAAAACAGCTATTTCTGAAGAAAATTCTTCTAAAAAGGAAAATGATCAGGATAAGATCTACAAATATGTCAACATGACTGAAATTGCAGTTAACTCATAAATACAAATATTTGGTGTGCAAGTTTTACTGGTCCTGTAGAAAACTTATTTCAAATGAAATAGAACATCCTAAATTTTACATTGATGTTGTTAATCAAGCCTGGAAATTTAGATACGATTTGAATAAAAAAATCTAAAACAGTAGTTAAATCTTTGGATAATGATTTTGTTGGTATAAGTATTGATTTTGTTATTAGTAAATTAAAACCATATAAAATATAACACATATGTTTTTTCAGGGTACTACAATCTGTAGATACCTATATTTTGGCTGTGCAACAAGGTCATGTTTTACCTATATTTTGGCTGTGCAACAAGGTCATGTTTTTCTCTGACTGGTAATGGTGTCTTTTATTATACTTTATTCTTTGGATGTTGAAGGTGTACCGATTGATATTTTAGTCTTGGATACATAATTCTTTTATTAATTGTTTTGTCACTTAAACTGTGAGTACTCTCTGATCTGTACTTTTTATCTCACAAGGCCATAAGGGCCAAGCGAGCTCTTCTTGATCACTTGGCATCTGTCTAATAGTTGAAATCTGTGTTGAAAGTCTTTAAAAAGAAATAGGGTTTAAAACAGGCAACATTATCAATTGCGATAACCTATGAAAATAAAGGAAATTTCAGATAAACCACCTTACAATAATCTGATACACTCACATTAGTTGGAACCGTGTCATGAAAAGTCAATGCAGACCAAAAATCATGAAAATAAGGTCAAGGTCAGATGTACCTCATCAGACAAACACGTTAACCTTTTAATCATTCTGTATACCAAATACAGTTAACCTATTTTTGAATATCTTTTATAACTCTTTTTCACTTCTAAGAAATAATCCTAATAAAAACAAGAGTGCACACGCTGAAATGTCTCGCCTTCTTTACCAATCATTGATAGTATGTTGATAGTCCTAAATATAAAGCTTTATTACAACTGTCATATAAACTTAACATTAACCAAGAAAAGTAAACATTGACCAGTGAACCATGAAAATGAGGTCTAGGTCAGATGAACCATGCCAGGCAGACATGTACAGCTAACAATTCGTCCATACATATAACAATATAGTTGACCTATTGCTTATAATTTCAGAAAAACACACCAAAACACAAAAAACTAAACACTGAGCAATGTACTGTGAAAATTAGGTCAAATAAAACCTATGTGACTGACATATAAATCATAAAATATTTCCATACACCAAATAAAGTTGACCTTTTGCATATAGTGTTAGAAAAAAAGACCAAAACACAAAAACTTAACTTTGACCACTGAACCATGAAAATGAGGTCATGGTCAGATGACACCTGCACACTAGACATGTACACCTTACAATCATTCCATACAACAAATATAGTAGACCTATTGCATACAATATAAGTAAAACAGACCAAAACACAAAAACTTAACTATAAACACTAAACCATGAAAATGAGGTCAAGGTCAGATGACACCTGCCAGTTGGACATGTACAGCTTATAGTCCTTCAATATACCGAATATACAAGACCTATTGCTTATAGTATCTAAGATATGGACTTGACCACCAAAACTTAACCTTGTTCACTGATCCATGAAATGAGGTCAAGGTCAAGTGAAAACTGTCTGACGGGCATGAGGAACTTGCAAGGTACGCACATACCAAATATACCTATCCTATTACTAATAATAAGAGAGAATTTAACATTACATTGGACATGTGACTGACAGAAACTTGTAACATGAGGCATCTATATACAAAGTATGAAGCATCCAGGTCTTCAACCTTCTAAATTAAAAAGCTTTTAAGAAGTTAGCTAACACCGCTGCCGCCACCAGATCACTATCCCTATGTCGAGCTTTCTGTGACAAAAGTTGCAGGCAAAAAAAAACTATGGACTAAAATATCCATGAAAATAAGGTCAAGGTCAGAGGAACCTTGTTAAACAGATGTGTGAACCCTACAATTATTCTATTCATTGAATAAACATAATGAATTACTTAGTTTCAGAGAAACAAATACCTAATCCCAAAACTGAACATTAATCACTGAACCATGACTTTGTCAGGCTAGGCGATCTCTCATGATGGTAATGATGGACAGCTGTTAAAAGTCCTGTGGCAATTAAATGCATATTCAGGACAGGTACATGAATATTAACCCTGCTTTGTGCAATCCACAAGAAGAGCAGCAGCAAATACCAATTTTTAAGTCATTTAGGTTTTAACATACCAGAGTTCCAACTTGAGGCGAACACACTAATACAAGACCACTGATGTTATTGTATAAAAGACTCCTTAGTTGTAAATTTGTCATTTGGTCTCTTGTGAAGAGTTGTCTCATTAGGAATCGCACCACTTCTTTTTTATATGTATACCTAGCAATGAATCCATATACATTTGTACCAAATATAGTTGTCCATATTACACATAAAAATGGGGTAACTAGTCAAATAAAAAGACCATTTGGCATCTTCATACAAATATGAAGCTATCCAGTACATTGAAAGTTTGGACAATAAAGTTTTAAAAAAGACAACCCTGTTAAGTATCCCTAAGTTCTGCTGATGGTACACTGCCAAGCCAATGATGATGATAGACGCCAAGTGATGGAAATATAATTAAATATAAATAAATATAATTAAATATAAATAAATATAACTAAATATAATTAAATATAATTAAAGCATCTGCATGTGTCATACCCTCGACCACATAAACCTCTTCCCCCTTTACTTGTCATCCTGATACAATTAAGATAAGATGATTTTCCAAATAAATTTTAATTACCAATTATTATGATCCTACATGATACAAAATAACCAAATGAAACCAAACACAATCTGCTTCTTTTAAGATGTGTGTAAATATCAAACAAACAGTTACTTGTGATATGCTTTTGATCACGGTTGTAAATTATCTTTAAATAAAAAGGAGGAAAAGGATCTGCATCATGGGTTTGGTATCAATAGCAAAATATTACAATAATGCAAAATAAATGACAGTACTGAGGATACTATCTATTTTCCTGGTTGTTTTTATTATTGGGGTAAATAATCCTAATGTAATTTCTTAGTCTATATAATTACGTATAAAAGTTTATGAATTAAAATAAAATCATGTAAATTTTTTGATACATGTAATAAATTTTTAAATCATTTAGTGACTATTCTTTGTTTTATATATAAACTTAAGGCTTTCTAGTCCTTACTTAACTTATAAATAAATAATAGAATTCCATATAAAAAAGAATCCTCAGTTTGTCTCAACTTTTAAAAATGACATCCAAAAACAATACAATTCTTATACAATGTAAAACTGTGGTAAAAGCTATAATATAAAAATATTAAAACATGCATGTACAAATTATTTTTTGAGAATTACTCAACTTATTTACTGGGTAATTAAAACAAACTAAATATCTTGATCGGTGCAAAAATGATTAGATTACCAATGAAATAGCAGAGGTGGGAAAAATTTGGTTGATTATTTAGGAAATCACTGGAAGTACCACTGGAGGAGGCTCCTCTAACAACTGGTGAGCACCCCCTTTTTTTCCCTTTATGAAATTTCAGGATCCTCCAGTGAACAGATTACATTTCATTCATTCACATTTTTAACCTCAAGCTGTTTTAAACTATATAGTTTCTTTACTCCTTCCAAATTTCTAAGCTATTTGTTTTTAAAATTAAGTAGTATATTTTTATATTTATTTATGGAACCCAGGAAGGGAGATAACTAGTGTTCAGTTATTATTTTATAGTCTGATTTATGCATTAGGCCAGAATGTGGTATAGTGATTCAGTGTATGATATGTTTGCTCATCCATCTACAACTTTAACCCACAATTATCAAGATTAAATGGGACTTTCCAGATACTTTCAAATAATCTTCAGTCTCTGCCGACATTGTGTACTACTTTTTATAACTTCTAAAGGTTCTCTAATCAAAGAATGAATTTTTTCTTTTCTTATATCTTATTACTCATATAGAAGGATAGGTTAGCTCAGCTGATATCAACATAGATTTAGTTAGAGCAGATTCTCAACTTGCATCCACAAATCTAACAATTTGATCAATCTTCTAAGGACTGCATCAATAGTTGAAGGGTGAAATAGAATGTTTATGAATTTAACAGAGAGTTAAAAGCATAAAAATGTCAGATCTCATTATGAAAATAAATATCTGCATGTAAAAGTAAATTTTTTTAGTTTCCGAACAAACCCAATCATATTAAGGCTTGGTATAACAAGATTTTACAATAAAAACCACTAAAATCAGATAAAATCATATAAAACACAAATGTTGTTATAGCAAACCTTATATATACTTCAAAGCTACAGTGGTAATATACTATTGTCTTGAAGTAGAATATATTGAAAATTTGTATTAATGTCATGACAATTTTGTCATAATGAGATCCAACTTGTTAAGACAAGATTAAAAGCAGGATAAAAACATAATAAAAAAATTTCAAACTAACCTATCCTTCATATGATTAACTCATTTAAGGAGATGCTTCCAAAAGTTAAAACAAAGTATTTAAAAGGTCCATTCTTTCAATTGGGAACCCCAAAATGTCATTATAATAAAATAAAATACACACTGCCATTAGTTAAAGAAGATAATCTGAAAGTTTCAATGAAAATCTACCAATAGTTTATAAGCCGTGGATGAGAGATGATGATGGACAAACAGACAGAAAACACAAATCTTCCCATTGCAGAGGCGGTTTAGAGGTTCCCCCCCCCCCCCTTTTGTGGGAAAAAAATTGTTGATTATAAAGGGAATCACTTGGGCAGGCCTGGTCCCCTCTTAGGCAGTCAGTGGAGTAAAACCCAACCCAAAACCCAAACATTTTTATTTGGGGTCAAAAACTTAGTAGTTAAAATATTTAACAGGGGACCAGTTTCATATTCTCTTTTCATAGTGTTTGGCCATCAAAATCCTACTATTTTGGATTGTAACCGACAAAATTCATTTCACAAAGCACTTGTAAGGCTTACATGTACATAGCTTAAAAATATATGTAAACCTATGTACGTCGTGTGGGTACTTTGAGAAACCATATGGCATACCTTTGGGACCCCTCAAATAACAATAATTTCAGTTTAATTTTCATCAATCACAAAACAATAATTGAATGCAAGTAATATAAATTAAAAAAAATCTATAATTTGAAACAGTGATATTGTTTGCCTCAAATTACAGACGAAATTCGGCCTTTTCCCCTAGAGAAAATTCCCAATTACTAAAAAAAAAATGGCTTAAAATTCCTCCCAAAAACTTAATAGTTTCAAATTTTCCCCAAACAGTGATGGCATTGGTGTAATGTTTGTAAATATCGTATTCATGCTATTATTTTGATATTAGAAAGCACTTTTGAGATCCGGTTTTCTGTTCAGAATCATCATGATGTTTGTAACACATGTAGTTTTCAATGCATAAAGTGCCATCATTGCTTCTGTTTCTTTCCCCTCTCCGAAAAGTACCTTTCAGGTTGAAAATGTCTGACAACCAAAATATACGGCCAAAATATAAATGAAAAAACAGTGCAAAAAAGACAGCAAAGGTCAGCAAAAAATTGGAGATGTGTTTAGAATAAAATGTACAGATTTCCCAATTTCAATAAAAAATATGCATTTTTCCCAATAAAAAACGGTAGAGGTAGTTTTGAAAAAAGACAACAATTTCACTGTGAAATTCAATACAGCAATTAAAATACAATTTGTTAAAAACTCATTCTGCTTACAAGACTACGGTCTACAGATTGTTCCAATAGAGATAGTAACAGTTCCGATTGTTTACAGGATTATTGTCTGAGGATTTTACCATACAAGGCAGCAACTGTTACACTTTCAACTGAAAAGAAATAAAGTTAAGTTTCAATCATTTTATCAAAAAAATCTTAAGGGTATATAATAAAATTCGATTTAAAAAAAAACATATCAATGAATGTGAAAACTCTTCTTATTTTTGCTACTTCATTTTACTGAAATCTGTCAATACACAAAAATAAATTTTCCAAACTTTACAATTATGAGACTTGACATCAAATACCTGAGCAATTATTGGAAATATTTAACACATTGAATGCAGAAGCTGCTGGTAAGTTCACTTAATAAAAAGTAAAATTTAATGAATATTTTGTTATTTGTTGTTTTATTGACCCTTACTGAGATCCAAACAAACTTTTCTTCATGATAAAAAGTAGGAATACATTCTTTTGAAATTTGTAATGAAAATTTGAATGACTGAATGTAAAGCAGTTATCATACATGATCATCATTTTTATGATAGCTTAAGGTTTTACTTGATATCAGATTATCTCCCCTTCACATCTGGCCCAAGACCACAATTAATGACCCCACTTTTTGTTGTCCATGAATATTGTTCCCTTCAGTTATAGTGTATTTTTTCCTTATTTTTTTTCTTTCCCTTTCTCATACAGTTTTTCTGGGGTGGAAATGAAAGAAGAGACCTGAAATAAACTTTTGGATGTTTTATTTTTACTGATTTTAAAAGGAAAGAGTGATTCAGGCAGGTGCAAAAAGGTAGTATTTACACTTTTTGGAACATCTCTTGACTTGCTTATAGGGGTATGGATGTGTTTTGGCCAAATTTGTATGATGTAAACATGCAATTTTTCTGAAAATTGCATATATTTTTGGACTTGAACTGTACATTGCACACAACAAAAATTAGACAAAAAGAATAGGCAAATTTTTTTAATGCGACAAAAAGTTATAAAGAACTGATAGAGGAATTAATTGTAGTCTCGGTCCTAATCTTGTTCAGGGCAAGGGAGACAAATCAGTATATATAGATACACTTCTAAAGTAAAGGTACAACATTTTACATTGACATATATTTAGGATAGATATATAGATATCTAGGGGCATTTAAAATTAGATACATGTATAATAAATAAATTTAAATTGTTTGTTGATTAATATATTCTCACCTTGAAACAGCTCTAGTAACTCCCCAAGCAAGTAACCCCAAGAAAACTTGTGATGCTAACCTGTAAAACAAAGTTCAAGGTCAGTTATTCTCAACTTTCAAAAAATATGTACATCATAATAATTGTTTAAAAGTTCAGATAACAAACAAAATTCTGCAAGAAAATAATTGGTATTCAAAATCAAACTAATGGTTATGTTTTTTGCCCTTTGTAAGGTTTATTTATCTCTCCAACACAGTCCCCATTTACATTTTCAATTTTATTAAGTTAGCAAACTAGAGGCTCTAAAGAGCCTGTGTCGCTCACCTTGGTCTATGTGACTATTAAACAAAAGAAGCAGATGGATTCATGACAAAATTGTATTTTGGTGATGTTGGTGTGTTTGTACATCTTACTTTACTGAACATCCTTGCTGCTTACAATTATCTCTATCTATAATGAACTTGGCCCAGTAGTTTCAGTGGAAAATGTTAGTAAAAATTTACAAATTTTATAAAAATTGTTGAAAATTGACTATAAAGGACAATAACTCCTTAGGGGGTCAATTGACCATTTCGGTCATGTTGACTTATTTGTAAATCTTACTTTGCTGAACATTATTGCTGTTTACAGTTTATCTCTATCTATAATAATATTCAAGACAATAACCAAAAACAGCAAAATTTCCTTAAAATTACCAATTCAGGGGCAGCAACCCAACAACGGGTTGTCAGATTCATCTGAAAATTTCGGGGCAGATAGATCTTGACCTGATAAACAATTTAACCCCCATGTCAGATTTGCTCTAAACGCTTTGGTTTTTGAGTTATAAGCCAAAAACTGCATTTTACCCCTATGTTCTATTTTTAGCCATGGCTGCCATCTTGGTTGGATGGCCGGGTCATCGAACACATTTTTTAAACTAGATACCCCAAAGATGATTGTAGATAAGTTTGGATTAATTTGGCCCAGTAGTTTCAGAGGAGAAGATTTTTGTAAAAGATTACTAAGATTTACGAAAAATGGTTAAAAATTGACTATAAAGGGCAATAACTCCTAAAGGGGTCAACTGACCATTTCGGTCATGTTGACTTATTTGTAAATCTTACTTTGCTGAACATAATGGCTGTTTACAGTTTATCTCTATCTATAATAATATACAAGATAATAACCAAAAACAGCAAAATTTCCTTAAAATTACTAATTCAGGGGCAGCAACCCAACAACAGGTTGTCAGATTCATCTGAAAATTTCAGGGTAGATAGATCTTCACCTGATAAACAATTTTACCAATGTCAGATTTGCTCTAAATGCTTTGGTTTTTAAGTTATAAGCAAAAAACTGCATTTTACCCTTATGTTTTATTTTTAGCCGTGGCGGCCATCTTGGTTGGTTGGCCGGGTCACCGGACACATTTTTTAAACTAGATACCCCAAAGATAATTGTGGCCAAGTTTGGATAAATTTGGCCCAGTAGTTTCAGAGGAGAAGATTTTTGTAAAAGATTACTAAGATTTACGAAAAATGGTTAAAAATTGACTATAAAGGGCAATAACTCCTATATGGGTCAACTGACCATTTCGGTCATATTGACTTATTTGTAAATCTTACTTTGCTGAACATTATTGCTGTTTACAGTTTATCTCTATCTATAATAATATTCAAGATAATAACGGCAAAATTTCCTTAAAATTGCCAATTCAGGGGCAGCAACCCAACAACGGGTTGTCCGATTCGTCTGAAAATTTCAGGGCAGATAGATCTTGACTTAATAAACAATTTAACCCCTTGTCAGATTTGCTCTAAATGCTTCGGTTTCAGAGTTATAAGCCAAAAACTGCATTTGACCCCTATGTTCTATTTTTAGCCATGGCGGCCATCTTGGTTGGTTGGCCGGTTAACCGAACACATTTTTTAAACTAGATACCCCAATGATTATTGTGACCAAGTTTGGTTAAATTTGGCCCAGTAGTTTCAGAGGAAAAGATTTTTGTAAAAGTTAACGACGACGGACGACGGACGACGCCGGACGACGCCGGACGCCGGACGCCGGACGCCAAGTGATGAGAAAAGCTCACTTGGCCCTTCGGGCCAGGTGAGCTAAAAATAAACTTGTATTTCATCATATTTTATAGTATTTCAAACCTTCAAAAAATTTATTGATGTCAAATACTATTAAAATTATTAAAAATAAGCTTTAATACCTACCAACATGTTAACAATATCAGATATCCATGTCTTACTCCCAACACCAGGAAAACATTGTAATTTCAACAACCTGAAATAAAAAAAAATTTTAAAAAAAGATAAAATTAAGGTGGTACCTAACACTTTAACTAAAATTAATTTGGCTCTTTTTATTTTCTTAAAATTTTGACAAAGTATTTACTTTGACCCTTTGACAAAAATATAAAAATTTCAAAAAATTTTAACCTACCGTTTAATCAGAAAAATTACACTGGTTATATAGCAGTTTGACGAACACTTATTTTGATCATTGAAAAGCTTAATATTCCCATATGAACACAACTTCATTAAAACGTTCTGCTGATTTTACAGGGTTAGTGTTAGGTACCACCTTAAGAAGAGAAACATAATTATGCCTTGTATCATTTCTTATGAATTTGTTACATAATATCTTCAAAATATTGACTTGATACACAAGGTAGAAAACATTTTCATTAAATACAAGTTATAAAAAAATGTTATGAAATGATGCAGATATCTTCAATATCACACAAAACCCCTTAATAAATAAAAAGTTTTAAAAGTCTATAATAATATTATTATAAATTTTGTGGAACATTTCAACTCACCACAGATTTTTCCTGGTAAAGCCTCAGACTTGGTTGAAGATATAATTGACCATCTTCCTTAGAGCTGCTATTATAACTGCCAAGGAGGTCCATGTCCTCATTATCTTATTGTCCATTTGCTTTCAGAAATAACATTATACATGTATAACAAAAAAAATATCAGATGCACTTTACAGTTTTAACAAAATCAGTTTTTTTGAAAATTTCCCCTCATCAATTGTAGTTACCCACTATTTCTCAAACCCTCCAAATCTATTATCTATATGTAGAGCTTTGTTTACATATTTTTTTTTATTTACAGAGCTCTAAATAATAGTCATTTAAGCTAGTATACATCTGATATTTAAAGAAAATGTGTACAAAAGTGAATATTTAAATAAAAAAAATTATATTCCATAAAAACACTAAATTTAAAGTACAAAATGTATGAGGAATATAACAAGGAAATTACCTCCCCTTGCCTTGAAAATATGACCCTGTCGAGACTCCATATCCTTCCTATATTTAACAACAATACAAAATATAGTATAATCAAAATGAAAAAATAACACGGTATGTAAAAACTACAACACATTTCAAAAACTAATTTAGTACTTTAAATTTTTACCTAAGGGCCTTAGTGGCAGTGGTCTTAGAAGTATTATTGTATCTCTAGCATGTCAAAATGAGGTTGAGAATTCAAACCCAACCAAGCTTAATTGACTAGAATTGACAGTTCCCTGGGGGAAAAGTTGGTGGGTATCTACTGTTACTTTTAACTTTTTCAACCCGTAAAAAATGGCCATCAAGATATTACAAATTGGGCTGAAAAGTGGCATTATACACCAAAATTCTATCAATCAATCAATCTGTTTTCACCAATATGTTCTACTCTGCTTCTAGTGAAATAATTTAAATTTTTTAGCTAAAAGCACTGCAAAAAAAATAACAAAAAGTTGGAAAAATATGTAACAATTCAGGAAACACAAAAACACAATATATTCTTTTTCAATTTTAAAAAATTTTTTTTTAGATTCTCCATTCTTAACCGACTGAAAGCTTTTGGACTAGACAGACCATTATTAAGTTTACAAGTAAATTGTTTCTGTTTCATTTCATTTTCAAAGTAAAAATGAAACAGAGTTACAGGGGGTTGGGGGAATAACGAATAAGATCTAAATTATGAAACATATAACGTTCAGTTTCTATAAGTACGACAAGAAAAGTAAGAGTAATTTTGAAATTTTAAATACAAGCTTCCAATCTAGTTGAAAGTGGTGAATCTTTACACAGTCCTTTTTTTTTGTTTTCTTTTTGTGTAAAAAATTGCATTTTTGGAAACATATACAAAAAGTTTCTGAATAACATTCTTCACTGTTATATCACATAATCAATGTATGCGGCAGCCAGAGTTTCCTGTAAAAGAAATAAACATTCTAAAACAAATGATCAAACCTATATAAAAATTTAAACATCATCTGATACAATTATTAGCAAATAAGGACGAAAAAGTAATCAATGTGTGTCTTGATTAATTTTCGTTTATTCTTTTTTCATGAATCATTGCGTTGGTTTTCGTGTTTAAAATTGTTTCACATTTTGTCATATTCAGGGCCTCTTATTGCTTACTTTAAAACTGGTACTGTAAATTCAAAAATTATGCATGCATCTATTCTTGTGATTTTTTAATAAATGGACAAAAATGCAATATTAATATTACCGATTTCAGAAAAATCTACCTTCAAAGTTATGCATCAGAGATTAGAATGATGAATATGAGTACCTATTGTGATATTCAACCAGTTGTATTATTAAAATTCATAACGATTTTGCTCATTGCTGAATGTCTTATGGTGACTGTAATTTGCTTCACTTATTGATAGTTGTGTAGTTGGCAATCTTATAACCTTTCTTTATTCTTATATACCCTTATGATTACCGGTACCAGTATAATTAAATTTTTTTATTTGGAAATCATTTTAAAAATGTTTGATCTACATGTGTACATAATAAAATCCATGGTGCATTTACATACTCTTGGATGAATAGTTCAATCTATTTTTTTAATTCTTACCATAAAATTCAGCTCCAATGGCCCTTTCCCAGCTTCAATCCTTACAGACAAGCTGTAGTGCTAACCTGAAATACAAAATGCTTAGTCAATCAAAATTGTTTTAAAGGATCACTTCTGGATACTCTATCTACGTTACAGGTATATAAAATGGGTAAAATATATAATAATAGACATCAAACCAACAACCCAATTCAATCCTATAAGGGGTAGGTTTAAAAAAGCTAAAGTTGGCCGTAAGATTTTAATCTTTTTTGATTCAGGCCCAAAAACTACAAATTTGACATATACATTGCTGTGGTATCATTATTGATACAAAATAACCACATCATCTTTTTGGCACCTCACAATATAAACTACTAAGTTATGACCTGTTGATTATGCAATTTTGCTGTTTTTGCAAAAGCGCCAATGAAGGCCCAATTTTTTCACAATTCAGAACTTTTTTTTAGCATAATTCACTTTCCTTGATCCAGAAATAGTTTATGTCTTGTAATTTAAATATTACCCTTAGCACCTTTAGTTTATTAAACATTTTGGACCAAAGGTATTCTTAAAGCTTTTAGGTCAGAAAATCCATAATATCATCGCATTTTGATGATATCTCCCAATATAGTTAATTATAGAGTCTACAATGTATTATAAAGAAGCGATTTATTTTATGTTGCATTAAGTCTTTTGAAATATATCCACTGAAGAACCAGATGGGGCATTTTTGATATTCTATCATAAAGGCTGAAATTTAAAATCTATAAGGCCATATTTTGCCAAGTGAACATTGTCATATGGTACTGATAAAATAAAGAGTATACTGTTGACTAAACTCTTATAAACCTTTAACCCTAGTCAGTACTTATTTCCAAATAATATTATTTATAGAATTATTTTCTTTTAAACAGGATTAATATTACTGGTACCTACCTATATTTTAGCTGTATTAGACCACCAAGTCTTATTCCCACACCATGAAAACATGCCACAGAAAGTATCTAAAAAGAAATTAATACATTTATTTATTTTACAAACCAATTTCTATGTCAACCTAAAGATTACTTTACAAATTGTTCTGATTTCTTACTTCATGTACCAATAGTATAACATCCACATATTCTGTAAAATTTATAAAGATTGAAAAACAAAACAAAATTGTCAAAGTTTTATGATTTGAATTTCAACTGAACTCAACTAATTTAAATAATGAAAATGAGTTGTCTCCCATTGAATGAACAAATGTTGCTGTTAATAAAACTAGTCTCCCCTTGAGATATAATTCCTATCTCAGGATTTACTCCAGTAATTGTGATAGAAATTCTTGTTAATGTAACTGGTATCTCAAAATATTAAACTGGTAACTACATTCTTCAAAGATGTTTTTCACGCAGAAAAGAAAGATAAATATGCACTTTTTATCAAATATTTCTAGAAAATGTATAAAAATTGTTTGACTTTAATAAACTTGCCTTCTCAATTTCATGGTAAAGCCTCAGACTTGGTTGAAGATTTTATTGACCATCTTCCTTTGAGCTGCTCTCCTGGCTGCCAGGGTGGCTGTCATCATTATCTTAATTGCAATCGTCCGTTATTTATAGAAATAAATAAAAAATATCAGATGCACTCTCAATTAATCACTTATCTTGAAAATTTCACCAAATCAATTCTACCCATAATGACCCATGACTTCGCCCACCCTCTAAACTATTATCTAGACCTCTGTTTACATTTTTTTTATTTACAGAACTCTGAATAACAGTAAATACATTTTTTTGTATTAGCTAGTATGCATCTGATATCAAAGCAAAAACAAATGTGAAAATCAAGTAAATAGTTATATATTCCCTACCATGAGGAAATTTCAAGAATGAGGAGTTAAACAGGGGAATTTATTACCTCCCATTGCCAAAAAATTTCATTTGTTAGGACTCCACATCATTGCTATATCTAACAAAAATACAAAATTGTAGAGCTATAATTAAAAATAAATAATTTGATATAAAATATTCAAACATTTACAAAAAATATTTAGCACCTTAGTGGTTCTCTCCCATTACTCTGACTTTCTCAACCATTAAAAAAATGGTCACCAAGATATAATCAATATTGCTGAAAGTGGTGAGTAACACTAAAAATCAATCAATCTTTTTTCATCAGGATGTTTCTTTACTATGATTATTTTGAAATAATTTGTTTGAGCTAAAAACAATGCTACAAATAACAAAACATTGGAAAAATATTTAATATATCATACAAATACGAAAAATAAAAAAATACATTTCTTTTTTTTTTTTTTTTTTAGATTCTCCATTCTTAACCTACTGGAAATGTTTTTGAATACACATGGACCATTATAAAGATAGTCTCAAGTAGGTCTACAAGTTATTTTGTAAAATTCTGAAGTATCAATTTAGCATACAACTTCCAGTCTTGCTGAAAATGGAGAATCTTTACATTTTTTTTTTTTATTTGTGATAAAAATTATAAACATTTTTTCAAACATACACAAAAATAGTCTGAATTACATTCTTTTTTGTTTCAGTTGTATTGCACAATAATTTCCTGCAGCCACAGCTAAAGTCACCTGAAAAAGAAATATGCATTCTAATATCTGTCAGAATAATATTCAATGGAAAGGGATCAGTAACTGGTTATTGCATTGATGATGCATAGAAAATTAATTTACTTTGTTTTAAAGTGATGTATTGACATGAATTTACAAACAACCAGTCTTCTTTAGCAAACAAGGGATGACAAGTAGTTGGTTGTTGTCCAACATATTTGTTATTATTTCATTGTTTCATCATAAATCTAGCTGTTTGTTTTCTTGTTTGAATTGCTTCACATTTTTTCATGTCGCCTTCTTTCTGTTTCATAGTTAATTGTAAAGTATATGTTTTGCTCATTCTTGAAGGCCATACAGTGACCATAAGTTGCTTACATCCATGTCATTTGGTCTCTGAGAGAGTTATTTCATTGACAATGATCTTCTTTTACTTTATATATGGGGACAATTTTAGAAAACAGATTTTCTAAGTAACAGTATAATTTTTTATTTCCTTTATTTATCGTCATACCACCCAATGTCCTACTTCCAGATTATATATACGATTATAGTTTTAAGAAAAATTAAAGTATACTACTTCTCTGCATAATTAAAGTATAATACTTCTTAGAATAATGAAGAACTAGGTTTGTACATGCTCTTTGCTGAATAATTCATTAATTTATGTACTGGTTCTTACCATAAAAGCCAGCTCCAATGCCCATTCCCAACTTCAATCCTTACAGACAAGCTGTGAAGCTAATCTGAAATATAAAATGTTATCATATTATTAATAAAATGGTTTAAAAGGATCACTTGTTACTGTATTAAAATTAAAAAGAAATGGGTTATATTCATGTACTAGATGTTGAGAACATATTGACTAGACAGCAATCCAACAACATAACAAACCAAATAATCATGTTAGATCCTTCAATTTACACTATACATTGTATTTGTACTGATATCAAAAGAGAGGGTAGAAATAAATAACAGAAATTTAGTGTTTGATTATTTCAAGGCAAGGCAAGTAAAAAATAGATCTAATTATTTTTATACATGTACTACATCTATCTTTTTTTTCTTTCTTCTTTTCGAAACTGTATACTGGTACCTACCTATATATTAGCTGTATTAGACCACCAAGTCTTATTCCCACACCATGAAAACATCTCACAGAAAGAACCTAAAATATAAAAATTGACAATTTATATACTTTACTTATTTCCATTTCCCCTACATTTACCAATATTGTTCAGATTTCTGACTACGTGTACACAAAAGTATAACATCAATAACTGTAAAATCAATGTAAAAGATGAAAAAAGAAAAAAAAGTCTTATAAATTTACTTATTGAATTTCAACTCCACAAAAATAATGGTTTAAACATATTTTATTGTTCATAAAGGTAAATCATCTGCACATTTTACAATGAGTTATCTCCCATTGAAAGGCAAAAAATAACATTTTACGTTAGCAACATCACTTTCTCCACTGTAACTGCGTTGTATGCTCTAAATATACACTTTTTATCAAATAATGTATAGAATGTATAGAACTTGTTTGACTTAATTAAACTTGCCTTCTCATTTTCTTGGTAAAGCCTCAGACTTGGTTGAAGATTTATTTAACCATCTTCCTTGGAGCTGCTACCATGGTTACTTTTTCATACTTTTCAACATAATTCTTTGTGCTGGTCAGTTCACTGAATCCAATTTATGCACTTAACGAAATGTCCTTTCCATTGTATTTAATCAAGTGTACAATTGTCCCAAGAATGTTCAAAAGTATCTCACAATATTTTCTTTTTCCATTCATGGCAGTTGAAGTAATTCTCAATGTAATATACAAATAATATTTTTAATTCATACATAAAATACAGTAAAAATACCAGGTGTGCTTCTAAATTGGTAACCTGTATTTTCTTTTATTTAGAGAGCTCTAAATATTAGCTCTTATATTAGTTTGGAGACATCTGATATGTAAAGACCTAAAAAAAAAGAGGTAATAAAAAAACAGAATAGTAATTGGCTAACACCTATAAATCACAAACATTTTCTAATATTTTGGAGCATAGTTTAATAAAATATCCCTTCTTTTAAGTTTATCATCATGCACATCAAAAGCATGAAAATTATACTCCAAAAATTGATCATAGCCTGAAGAAGCTCAGTTGTGCAAATTCATATTTTCCTTTAACAATGGAGAATGGTTTTTTAAATACTGAAATTTAAATACGGTATATGGAATTTAAAAAGGTGAACCTTCTTAAAAAGATTTTAGATAAAAAGCTCCCAATTCAAGAAAAGTTAGAAAAATTATTAACATTTCAAACTGCAGTTAAGTCATAATTACACAAAACTGGTACCGTCTGTAAATTTTAATAAAAGTGGGGAAAATTCCTCAAACAATTTTATACTAGGAGTTACACAACTATAACATGAGTGCAATCTTTCATTGAAGTTTTGATGGTACAAGAAACACTGAAAATATAAAATACAAATTTTTTATTAAATACAAAATAGTGGTATGAAGTAGAAAATCTTTTTAGGACCAAATTTAGAAAGAAAAATTGTGAACTAAAGAAATGGTAAAAAAATGTTGATTCTTTAGAATAAAAAAAAAAACAATTGTCCAAATTCAAATTGCATGTGATAAAAATCATTAAATTTTAAAATGTAATAACTGAAGAAAAAAGTTCCAAAATTTACAATTCAAAAGAGACATTTTTGTTCCCAAATCAAGTTTGATACATGTATCATATTAATTGCAGGTGATGTCAAATTTTGTTTTTCATAAGACTGCTTCATAAAACCTCTGTTTGAAAAGAAGAGAAATCACTGATATCTTGACATTAATAGAGATGGACTAGCACAAGGTAACTCTTGGAATGACTGGTTCCTTAAATGGAGGATAACAGTCAGAACTAGCTCCAGTCAATACACAGACAGGAAACAGCTCTTTTTGGCCATTTGTAGAGGAAACAAATCCCATGTAATAACATAAATAGTTTTTTTCCATCTTCAAATGATAAAAAAGCAATTATTTAAACCCCCAGGGGTGGTTTAAGCTATTTCTAAAGAGAGGGGGCTCCCACCCAGGATAAAAGGCAGAGTTCAAACTAGTTTATGTTCTGATTCAATTGCATTGATCATCAAAAAAATTGTAATGGTTCCCCAGAACCCATGCAGTGTCTGAGATTCACTGTAGCAATCCCTAGTCTTTTTCTTATCTTTTGATTGTTACAGATGCTTCTGTCCAAGTTTGGTAAAAATCCAGGATAGTTTATGAATCTAATAAATGTTTTAAAACTTTAACTTCAGATTGTATTTAAGGTTAACTAAGTCCATTTATAAGTAAAATACAGAAAAACAGGAACAAAGTTTTAAATAATTTTCCTTCTAGATACTAGTTTTTGATCGTAAACAAGCTTCTGTCCAAGTTTTTTTTACAAATCCAGAATATTTTAAGAAGTTATTAAAATTTTAAAAACTTTTAACCACAGAGTGAATGTATTGTATCCTGGCATTTATAAGTAAAATATGGAAAAATTAATTTGTCTTATTTACAAAATTTACTTCTGGATACTATCTTCTAATCATAAACAAGCTTCTGTCGAAGTTTGGTAGAAATCCAGAATAGTTTTAGAAAGGAGTGAATATTTGTGATCGGTAACGACGACGCCGCTGACAGAATGTAGGATGACTAGGTCTCATTTTTTTCAACTAAAATTGAAGGCTGGACAAAAAGTATTAATGGTACTTTACATTTACAGTTACATTAAGTTAAATTCCCAGTAAAATATATAATCAGCAAAATGCATAGTATTTTTTTTATTTGAATTGTCTATAAAAGATTCACTTATGATAATTCTTATAACAATACTTCATGGTTTGTTGGAGTAATTAAACTATATTGGCATGTTTTAATTTCTAGAATAAAAACTAAAGAGTACAAAATGGTGAAGTGATAATTTGCACTTCACAATGTCAACAGGAGGAAAAATAATAAATAAAAAATAAAAGAAGGTAATAATGGGAGTCAAGTTTAAAAAGAATGTTAAATAAAATTTGTTGAATAGTGTTTAATCAAATTTTGCAGAGGTACATGCTTCCAATTGGCTTCGCTCAGAGTTACTACCTCTAATTGGGACCACTCTGCCGGGGGTACTGCTTCTAATTAGCTTTAGCAGACAGAGGTATATATGTACTGCTTCCAATTGGCTTCGCAACAAGACAGAGGGTATGTGCTCCCAATTAGCTTCACTAAGAGGTACGTGCTTCCAATTGGCTTCGCTCAGACAAATGTACTATTTCCAGTGTTGAAATGGTACCGTAAGCAAGTCTGTACTACATCCAGCATAGTAAATGGTACATAATTGCAAGTCAAATGTCGTCCAAATTTACAAAAACATATTTTATTTTTACATTCTTGATCCAGTTAAAGATAATTCACATCTACCTTCACTCCCTATTTATAATTTATCCTGATGTTGTCATTGTGAAATGCAAATTATCATTACAAAATTCTGTACTTTCCTGTAATTGCAATCCTGATGATGTGCCATAGGAACCATAATATGTATATCTTATTAAATCACTGTAGCAGTCCCTAAAGTCTTTTTTTATCTTTTAATTGAAAGAAGTTTTTGTCCAAGTTCTGTTCAAGTTTGGTAAAAATCCAGAATAGTTTATGAATCTAATAAATGTTTTAACAAGAGGCTGTCACAACGACAGCAAACCGGATTTATTAACATTTATTTGTGTCCTGTAATTATCACAAGAACCATAACTGATGAATGGTGAAAGTGAAAATCGTCAATATCAAATTTGACATCTATTTTGTCATCAGTATCAACATATTAAAATTTGAAAAGCTTAGGTTGAATGGTTCATGAGTAAATGCAACAACATGAATGGAAACGCCATTTTTCGATCTTTCAAGAACCATAACTGATGAACGGTTAAAGTCAAAATTGACATTATTGTACTTGACCTCCATTTTGTCATCAGTAACAACATATTATATGGCCCCAAAATTTAGCAGTTTTACAAAATTGTAAAAATGTAAACTTTATTTATTAATTGAACAGTATAATGTTTCTGTTACATAAATATGGGATGTTTTTGACAATACAATGCACATATATCGGGTACAAGCACCATTAAGTCATGCTAAATCACTGAAATCTTCACAATTCTAGCATTTTAGTTAAATTTAAGACGGTAATCGTGTAAAACGAAAGTGGCCGCATTCGTGTTCATCCTTAATATTAAAATGTAAGTTGTATTTTATGATTATACATAACATATATAAAGGTTGAGGATGAACACGGATGCAGCCACTTTCATTTTTGACAAAAACCATCTGAAAAGTGGCATTTTTTGGCATATTTAGTAGATTTTTCATATTTGAGCTTGAATCGGATCGTTTTTAATGACAGAATCAGTTCAAATCTTTCACATAAACTAATTGAATCAAATAAAATAGACACTTAAGAGTTTAAAAAGTGGTCAAAATCTTTCGTCAATTGAACCTGAAATTTGAGGCCAAAATCGGTCCTTACCGGACCTACTCCTTTGAAAAGCTTTGGTCGAACAGTTCATGAGTAAATGCACATACATGACTGGAAAAGCCATTTTTCAATCTTTCAAGAACCATAACTCCTGAACGGTAAAAGTCAAAATCATAATTATAAACCAAATATTTACTAAATATTTTTAAATCGAATAAAAATTACACTGATTTTTAGAAAAATATGATGTTGAATGGACAAAGAAGACATAAACAAATAGCCTGTTCCCAGAAATTATTTTTAGAATTTTCATCATAAAATTAAAATTTGAAACAAGTTATCTCCCTTGCTTAAATGTAATGGATGTTGCTTATATACAACATTTGAGGCTTAATGATAAAACTTGATTACAATTTTTTTCAAGCAAAAAGTGAATACTGTGGATTAATTCACTATCATTGACAGTTTTTTTTTTATTATTATTCATGAGAACCACAAATTTTAGTTTTTCACAAGATTATTTTTTTGGGGATTTGTATGGAGAATTTGTAAAATGTCTGAATGAAAGCATATTATTGGGGATTAGAGTTGAAAAATTAACCCAAGAATGAGATATCTGAAGCAAAATAGATTTTACTACCATTCATCGCTAGGGATGATTATTTAAATTTCTCTGGGAAATGATGATAGTTTTAAGATAAATCAGAATGAAATTTTTTTTTAGGGGGGGTGTCAAATGATTTAATTAATTGCTTTCCCATTTGGTTAAAGATTTAAGTGATTTTTATAGATAAGAGATACATCCAATTAGATTATAATTTTGTATGTTACTTTTACTTCACCATTACCTTGTTAGCAATAAGTGCTTTAAAGAAACAAATACTCTGAATATTTGAATTCAATTTAAGATACAAATATACATTTAATTTTTTCGTTTCCAATACATCATAATATGTCAAATACAATTTAGAATTTGATTTAAGACATTTGCTTTTGATATTGTATCAAAAATTATAAAAAATTCAAAGTAGCTTTAAGCTCCAAATTGGTTTTTGTTTAATATTTAAATGACCGTACAAATATCAAATACTTTCATATCAGAATTACATATGAAGATTCCTTTGAAAGCAGAACACTTGAAAACCATAACACCATCCAAAGAACAAATGAAAAAAAAACAGAAGAAAAAACCAGACCCTAACTCCTGAAAGCTACACCAAAAGAAACTATGTTATATGTTAGTAAGAGACGCAGCGCTCAAAGCTCAATGTATTTCTGAAATGATAATTTGATATTTGTTTAATCTTCAAAAACAACTTTCAAGATGAACAATAATGTTCAGCTATGAAACTTTAAATGCAAATGACTGTGACCTAAATTTAGTTTCAAGTACAAATGTACTATGTTACTCTCCAATTTGACAATCAAGATGTATTGAAAACAGTAAAAAAATTGGGGAAATTGTTTAATTACAAATCTGAAATTTCAGTTTTTATCCTTTGAAACTGGTGTCTCTACCACCAAAAATTGCATGAATTAATTGCTATGCAAACCAAATTTCAACAACCCAAAAGCACTGGCAATGCAAACAAGACAATGTTTAAAAATGTTTTATTAATATCAGTTGATCATTGGACCCAACGACCTAAAATGTTTTACAACTTAATAAACCTCATCTAAAGTTATTTCAACTATCACCATTTCTACATTAATCAATTTGACAAAATATTATAAACAAATCAAATAAGCGCGGGCTTTCCACTCTGGGTTAATCTCCAACCTCTTTTTTTTTAAGCTTAGACTGTTGTTGCATATTAAAGTATGCCAAATTGAACTACTGAAATTGATGGGCAAATCATTTTACTGCATTCCAGAAGAAAATTTTGTTCAATGGTTTAATAATCGGGGACGCTTTTTGTGTATGTTGTAATCAAATCAAATCAATCTTCTTTCTGAGTTTATTATTTAATTTCCAGTTTTTATAGTACTTTCTAAATTGTATCTATACATCACTATTGAATGCCCGATTTAAAAAAAAAAAAAATCCGGTCAAAATTCCAACTACGTTGTTCCCATGAAATGCTAACTAAAAATACTGTCATCTATGTATTCAAACTGAATATGTTCTAAAGGAAAATACTTTTTGGTAAGTTTTAAATATTAAATGAAACTTATTCAAGAATCCACCGACAAGAATGTAATCAGTACCACTTGGATTTATATTGGCATATTTATATATATCTCGATATTTTTTTAATTATGAGAATAAAGAAGGTGTTATGCTATTATTAATCAAATGATCATTTGGCTTCTGTAATAAATAACATGAGGAAAACTTTTATAATTAAAAATGGCTCTTCATAATCCAGAAACATTGTTAAAAATTTTTATGGTCAATATTTGTGATAATCATAAATGATTTTGTTTTATATATAAATATTAACTAATTTTAGAAATTCAGAATCAAATTCAATCACATTTTCCCAATTACTAAATGCTTCTTCCATAAAATAGTGGAGGAGGCTTTTTCACCTGGGCAAACTGATTTCAATTCAGATAGAATCACATTTAAGCAGTATATATTAATAATAAAATACCCTAGGTTTAATAATGTACCCCCTCAACTTTCCCAAGAGTAAAATATACATGAATTTTGATCTTGGCATAGTGTACCTGAATTTTACTTCACAAATTTAGAGCAAAATTGCATCACTTAGTTGAAATACCATATCGTATCGAAACCTTCATTTCATACGAGTTACCTCCCCTTCTAATTTAGTGAATTTTTATTTCACTACTCAGTGGCGAATCCAGAATTTTTCATGAGGGGGTTCGCTCCAGTCATGCTACAGTGATTCCTTATATAATCTTCCCACAAAAGGGGGGGGGGGGGAGGCTCCCTGGATCCACCTATGCTACTGTCATTCAAGATATCAGTGTTTTCATGTAAACCCGAGTCATTATTTGTTATTTTACCTTAGATTTCTGTAAAAAAAGATACATTATTAAATTTTGGAACAGTTCAATTGTAAAAATTCATAGAAGCATATCTTAATTTACTCCAAAAAATATAGAAAATTGTTATTTATAATCTTTTATTTAACACATTTAATAATTTGGTAATGCATGAAAAGGTTTGAACATTTCTTTTTTCATTCATTGATTAAAGTAAATTAACATTTCCAATTTTTTTTTCTATTCAAGAAATTATTTACTTATTATATTAAGTAAAACATTTTGAAGAAAGAGATGAAAAAACACATAAAAAATTCATGTTGCATTTTGACAATTTTTGATAGAAAAAATGGAGCAAAGAATGAAAAAAAAAACATTTAACTTAAACAATTAGTAAATAAGTTAACATATCAAATACTTGCTACCATTCTGTGGTGCCTGAGATCACCCTTTTTTTTTGTTGGTGCTTGGTGTCTGCGATCATTCCTGGTCTTTGGTAAGGTTGGTGTGTTGTGCCTGAATCATCCCTGGTCTTTGGTAAGGTTGGTGTGTTGTGCCGGAATCATCCCTGGTCTTTGGAAAGGTTGGTGCTTGGTGCCTGAGATCATCCCTGGCTCTTTAGTTTGGTTGGTGCATGGTGCCTGAAAACCTCCCAGGTCTTCGGTTGGGTTGGTGCTCTTTGCCCTAGTTCATGCCTGTTCTTTGTTTTGGTTGGTGCTCCGTGCTGGAGATCATCCCTGGTCTTTGGTTGGATTGGTGCTTGGTGCTCTCAGGTCTTTGGTTGGGTTGTTGCTGTACAATATTTTGTTATCAGTGTGGACAATTTTCTGTCATTTCTTTTGGTTATGTTTTGTCTCGTCTTTTTTCACCACATGGTTTAATATTGGCCCTTTGGTATATTCCTTTTTTGTGTATCTCTTGTTTATCATTGTACCCGACTGTTTGAATTTTTAGGATAATTGTAGAAATGCTATTAGCGATATGCTATTCCTAGATGTTCCAGGACATGAATAACTTCTTGATTACACTGTGTGTGCTGCTTCATTGAAAAAGGGTGAAAATTAATGTGTCTGGTGTGTTAAATTTTGTGAGGTAGGATATTTCTGGTGTTCCTCCAAATTTGTACACCAGTTAATACTTCTGATTAATTTTTTCTGTGTGTTTTATCTCATTGACAAAAATACACAAAAAGACGGAAATAATAAATACCGTATACCTATACATCTTTGTAAGAACTCTGAAATGGATATGAAGAAGAGCGATTAGTAATTTATCACTTCCATCAAAGAAAAGGACATACAGAAATCTATATGCCACTTTTCTTCATCTGTTACAACATAGCCATACTCTGGGTCTATGGATGAGGTTACATCTACAACAAAAAAAAATGTAAATTATTAGTGTTGGAGAACGTTGGTGTCATTTCCATCAAATGGGTCCATGACTGAAACATCCTCTCGGCTGCATCTGTAAAAAAAAATCTGTAGTGTGTTGGAGAACGTTGGTGTCACTTTCATCAAACGGGCCCTTTAACAAGCTCATGGTAGAGTGATCTTGTTACTATTGTATAGTGCTGCGGAAACTATGCGCTACCCTCCCTGGTCTAGTACAACGGAGTCTATTCAAGGTCTATGACTGTAACATCCCCCTGCTGCAATCTGCAAAATTCAAAATTATAAAATTAAACATCTGTTGGTGAACTCTGAAAAGAAACATAAATACATATACAACATTACACATATATAAGAATAAAATCAATTAAACTTTATTTTATTTTCTTTGAGGTAAATTTCAAAAATTAAATATATATTTTTTTAAATTAACTTTTTTTACTTTATTTTTAGTGTAGCTCTTGTTGATCATTATACCGGACTGCTTACTATTAGAGATATTCTATTTCTAGATGTTCAAGGACATGCATACATTCTTGATTACACTGTGTATGCTGCTTCAATGAAACTAGAGGCTCTAAAGAGCCTGTGTCGCTCACCTTGGTCTATGTGCATATTAAACAAAGGACACAAATGAATTCATGACAAAATTGTATTTTGGTGATGGTGATGTGTTTGAAGTTCTTACTTTACTGAACGATTTTGCTTCTTACAATTATATCTATAATGAACTTTGCCCATTAGTAACAGAGAACTATATTTGGTAAAAATTTACATATATTTACCAAATTAATGAAAATTGTTAAAAATTGACTATAAAGGGCAATAACTCCTTAAGGGGTCAATTGACCATTTAGGTCATGTTGACTTATTTGTAGATCTTACTTTGCTGAACATTATTGCTGTTTACAGTTTATCGCTATCTATAATAGTATTCAAGATAACCAAAAACGGCAAAATTTCTTTAAAAATTACCAATTGGAGGGCAGCAACCCAACAACCAGTTGTCCAATTCATCTGAAAAATTCAGGGCAGATAGATATTGACTTGATTAACAATTTAACTTCTTGTCAGATTTGCTCTAGATGCTTTGAATTCATAGTTATAAGCCAAAAACTGCATTTTACCCCTATGTTCTATTTTTAGCCGTGGCGGCCATCTTGGTTGAATGGCCAGGTCATCGGACACATTTTTCAAACTAGATACCCCAAAGATGATTGTGGCCTAGTAGTTTCAGTGGAGATTTTGTAAAAGATTACTTAGATTTATGAAAAATGGTTAAAGATTGACTATAAAGGGCAATAACTCCTAAAGGGGTCAACTGACCATTTTGGTCATGTTGACTTATTTGTAGATCTTACTTTGCTGAACATTATTGCTGTTTACAATTTATCTCTATCTATAATAATATTCAAGATAATAACCAAAAACAGCAAAATTTCCTCAAAATTACCAATTCAGGGGCAGCAACCCAACAACTGATTGACCGATTCATCTGAAAATTTCAGGGCAGATAGAACTTGACCTGATAAACATTTTTATCCCATGTCAGATTTCCTCAAAATGCTTTGGTTTTTGAGTTATAAGCCAAAAACTGCATTTTACCCCTATGTTCTATTTTTAGCGGTGGCGGCCATCTTGGTTGGTTGACCAGGTCACGCCACACATTTTTTAAACTAGATACCCCAAAGATGATTATGGCCAAGTTTGGATTAATTTGGCCCAGTAGTTTCAGAGGAGAAGATTTTTGTAAAAGATTAATTTAATTTATGAAAAATGGTTAAAATTGACTATAAAGGGCAATAACTCCTAAACGGGTCAACTGACCATTTTGGTCATGTTGACTTATTTGTAGATCTTACTTTGCTGAACATTATTGCTGTTTACAGTTTATCTCTATCTATAATAATATTCAAGATAATAACCAAAAACAGCAAAATTTCCTCAAAATTACCAATTCAGGGGCAGCAACCCAACAACCGATTGACTGATTCATCTGAAAATTTCAGGGCAGATAGATCTTGACCTGATAAACATTTTTATCCCGTCAGATTTCCTCAAAATGCTTTGGTTTTTGAGTTATAAGCCAAAAACTGCATTTTACCCCTTTGTTCTATTTTTAGCCGTGGCGGCCATCTCGGTTGGTTGACCAGGTCACGCCACACATTTTATAAACTAGATACCCCAAAGATGATTGTGGCCAAGTTTGGATTAATTTGGCCCAGTAGTTTCAGATGAGAAGATTTTTGTAAAAGATTACTTTAATTAACGAAAAATGGTTAAAAATTGACTATAAAGGGCAATAACTCCTAAACGGGTCAACTGACCATTTTGGTCATGTTGACTTATTTGTAGATCTTACTTTGCTGAACATTATTGCTGTTTACAGTTTATCTCTATCTATAATAATATTCAAGATAATAACCAAAAACAGCAAAATTTCCTCAAAATTACCAATTCAGGGGCAGCAACCCAACAACCGATTGACCGATTCATCTGAAAATTTCAGGGCAGATAGATCTTGACCTGATAAACATTTTTACCCCATGTCAGATTTGCTCTAAATGCTTTGGTTTTTGAGTTATAAGCCAAAAACTGCATTTTACCCCTATGTTCTATTTTTAGCCGTGGCGGCCATCTTGGTTGGTTGACCGGGTCACGCCACACATTTTTAAAACTAGATACCCCAATGATGATTGTGGCCAAGTTTGGTTTGATTTGGCCCAGTAGTTTCAGAGGAGAAGATTTTTGTAAAAGTTAACGACGACGGACGACGACGGACGCCGGACGCCAAGTGATGAGAAAAGCTCACTTGGCCCTTCGGGCCAGGTGAGCTAAAAAGGTGAAAATAAGATGTTGTGTTTAATTTTGTGAGGTAGGATATTTTTTGTGTTCCAGGGTGTTCTGTCTCAAATTACACCAGTTTTAAAACACTTCGGATTGATTTGTTCTGTATGTTTTCTCTCATTGACAAAAACACACAAAAAGACAAAAATAATAAATATTGTATACCTTAACATCTTTGTAAGAACTCTGAAATGGATATAAATAAGAAAGATTAGTAATTTATCACTTTTATACAAAGAAATGGACATACAGAAATCTATATGCCACTTTTCTTCATCTGTTACAACATAGCCATACTCTAGGGTCTATGACTGAGGTTGCATCTAAAACAAAAAAAAATTGTAAATTATTAGTGTTTGAGAACGTTGCATGACTGAAACATCCTCTCGGCTGCATCTGTAAAAAAAAATCTGTAGTGTTTTGGAGAACGTTGGTGTCACTTTCATCAAACAGGCCCTTTAACAAGCTCATGGTAGAGTGATCTTGTTACTATTGTATAGTGCTGCGGAAACTATGCGCTACCCTCCCTGGTCTAGTACAACGGAGTCTATTCAAGGTCTATGACTGTAACATCCCCCTGCTGCAATCTGCAAAATTCAAAATTATAAAATTAAACATCTGTTGGTGAACTCTGAAATGAAACATAAATAAATATACAACATTACATACGGGCATATAAGAAAAAAATCAATTAAACTTTATTCTATTTTCTATAAAGTAAAATTCAAAATTTAATTATTTTTTTTAATTTACTTTTTTTTACATTATTTTTCCATGAAATTTAGCATTGTAACTGCTGTAAAAGTACCAAAACTATTGCCATTTGGCTTAGTTAGTCTGTTTCTTATGTTACCTTTTCTGACATGGGACACAGACTTCTTTTTAATTGAGTTTTACTGTGTGAATTGTTTTTTCTATGTTGGCTCCTAGAGGTATAGGTGTGGGTTGAGATCTCTCAAACCTGTTTAACCCACTGTATTTATGCACCTGTCTCTAGTTAGAACCCTCTGGCCTTTGTTAGTCTTGTATGTTTTTTTTAGTTTTAGTTCATTTATGTTTTTGAGTTTAGTATGACATCCACTTTTACTGAACTAGTACACATTTTTGTGTAGGGCCTGCTGAAGCCTGCCTCCTGATGCTGAGTTTTCTGGTTGAGTTGAAGAGCCATTAGTGGCCTACGGCTGTTTTCTGCTCTTTGGTTGGGTTGTTATCTCTGACATTATTTTCAATTTTGTATAAGATTTGTATTTTTTGTTGGAAAAACCAGTCACCAAACCTGTTGTGTGCGGTGGCTCCCTTGTTTCATATTTTTATTTTGACATTCTGTTCTTTTTATTATCTGACCAAGCTGAGCAACCGTCTACTACAATGGTACCTATTAAATGTTGCATGCATGCAGACCAAAATGAGGTTAAATTATAGCCTTGGAAAAAAATAATAAATTAGCAATGTTTTTAGCTCATTTTTACAAAATTTAACTAAACAGACTGCTACCCGTTGGTTTTCCCGTTTGAATGGTTTTACACTAGTAATTTTGGGGCCCTTTATAGCTTGTTGTTCAGTGTGAGCGAAGGCTCTATGTTGAAGGACGTTCATTGACCTATAATGGTTTACTTTTATAAATTGTTATTTGGATGGAGAGTTGTCTCATTGGCACTCACACTACATCTTCCTATATCTACTTGCTAATTGCAGGTCATTACTTCATTATTCTACTTTAATTTATGTTAATAAATGCCTCTTAATGTATTTTTTCAAACTTTTAAAAAGTGAATGGAAGCTGACACAAATACACAAGATAATTAAGTAATTTTTTTTTAACAATTTCAGGCTCCTATGTGTATAACACATCAAACCTTAAGCTTATCTTTACAAATTTGATGGTATCTTTATTTTTTTTTAGTGAAAGTGATAAGCTCCTTGTGAAAAAAGCATATTCTAATATTGCACAAACCATAAGCCTTGCTATCATCAGTAAATTTGGTGAAAATATTAAAATCAAATCTTCTTATCATGCAGAAAAAGTTATGCTGCACTTTGTTCAAACTCATTTATACTCTTCAGAAACTAAAAAAAAAATCAGTCAAAGTCAATCAAATGTTTAGCATTGACAATGCATTGAACATTTCAATAGAACTAACATACATAAGGTCTTTATGACTCAAGAGGTCAAAGCCCATGAAACAACCAACAATGACAAAATGCTTTCCATGACCTCAACCAAGTCATCACTTAGGCCATTCAACTTCAATAAACATTTTGTTTGTCTTAGTCAAAGTCAAAGTGCAGTGCTAGTCAAATAGTCTCAACAGAGTAGAAATGAGTAAAAAAAAATAATATTAAATGTTTTTGAAGATAATTGAACATTTTTAAAATGATATTTATTTCAAGATGTAGGACACACATTGGACATTTTATTGTGCTGATTTGGGTCTCCATGCTGTGGTATTTATTAGAAGAATGGCATCCTACATCTTAGCCTTGGAATTTATTTTGGAAAATGAAAAAAAAGATTTTTGTTGATGTAAGCATGGCAAAAGGCAATTTAATGTAAACAATTTCTGTATTTCTTTTATCTTAGATATCAATTACAGATATGACGGGGGATAGGACCTTTATCGGGACTCCGGGATTGGGATGTGGGGATTGACCCTTTCAAGATCCGGGAATTCTTTTTTTGAATTTCGGGATGTCGAGATTTAAATTTATTTAAATTTGGGACCTCAGGATTTTGAGTTTTTAAGCCCAGGATTTCAGGATAAGTTTTCAGAATTATGATCCATGTGGTCACAGTTATCTCCCATTGATTAAAGGTAAGCTTCATCAAAACAACTCCATTCACTTGTTAAATTTTGAAAAATGACCAGAGCAACTGAATTAATTTTAAAGACCATTGAGGTAGTTGCCATTTCACTCAATAATAAGAGTGACATTTTTCTCTTGCGGGGGAGTCAAGATTTCCAATTATTTTGTTGTTTGTTAATTGCATCTGGCATTTTTTTTTTAAAGATTAACAAATTACCTTATTCAAAATTTGAAACCCTTCAATTTGAAAAGTTTTCTGTATGAAATTTTGTAGTTTGGTTAGGCATTGCACAAAAAGGGTAGGCTTTATATAAAAAAAAGTTTCACCCTGCAACATGCTCATGTGCTTAGGTCAGATATTGGTGTGTATGTAAGTTATTTGTTAGTCTGTTCATTTTACTCACATATCTTTTACTTTTTGTGCTGACATTTTGGATGATTTACAAGTTCATGTATTGTATAAACATCAGTCTATAGTTGAAGACCTGTAGATGTCTTTGGTTATTTATTTTCATTGGGTAGCTGCCTTGTTGATTTATACCCTACACCCCCCTTTTTTCATAATGATGCATAATATCTAACCAACAAAAAAAATACTCACCAAGTTTGATTATAGATGAGGTTCTTACCATAATATTTGGTAACCCCAGATATATACTTAACAGCTGTCTTACTGTTCCCATTGCTTACTCTCAAGGTCATCAATCTCTCTTCTGCTCTCCGCTCAGTTGTTGGCTCCTCTAAAACATCATTTCTTTTTAATAAATATGAAAGAATGGAACTTAAAACTCTATATTATTTATCATTCTTTATAAATCTTGGTTGGATGGCCGGGTCACCGGACACATTTTTAAAACTAGATACCCCAATGATGATTGTGGTCAAGTTTGGTTTAATTTGGCCCAGTATTTTCAGAGAAGATTTTTTGTAAGAATTAACGACCACGGACTACAGACGACAATGACGGACGTCAAGTGATGAGAAAAGCTCACGTGGCCCTTTAGGCCAGGTGAGCTAAAAAAAGAGTTCTTAACTTATATTACCTTATAACTTATAATGATAACTTTCATTGATAAAATGTATGTCTGTATAAATGACTTGTATATATATATCAATAGCAACAAAAAGTATATTTTCATACATTTAATTTTTTTTAAAACTTATTCAAACTTTTGAGTGAAAATGATAAATTTTGTGCAAATTGATTATATATGAGATGAAGAACAGCAATAAAAGCACTGTTCCTTTTTGTTCGCTTATTTATGCTGTCACTGATTTTGTGTTCTGGATGGATATTCCTGTGTGTATATTCTTCGTTTACCTATTAAACTGAAGCACTAGGTCTATCAATGATGAATACCGCTGTATACTTTAATGTCCAAATCATAATAGTAGTCAAATCTGAGAAAAGTTTATCAAAAAGAATTTTTGGAGAAATTCATCATCAAAAAACTAATCCAGAAGCTTTCAGTCTCAAACATTTATGAAACATTTATGATTTTTTTTTTTAGGTATATTTAGTTTAGATCACCACAGAAACTTACAATCTAATTGTTAATATACATATAGTACAACATATTATCGCTATTTTGTGCATTTTTCCTTTGATCTTTTTTTTGTGATAATTTTCATCTCATGCTTCTCGCTTGAAATGGAAAATTATCGATAGAAACTAAGCATGCACGTGGCGTTGCTAACGAAACTGACATGAAATTGACAACTTCATCATAGGTAAAATAGCGATAAAAAGATTATCATTGTTCATCTCAACTCGGTTGCCTTTCTCGCTTTCGCCGTTCCGGCTCAAGCGAGAAAATCGATCTGGTTGAGATGATCACTGATAATCTATAATTATCAGATAAACCTGCTAGTAATCCGGATGGTAAAATAAAAAAAAATTGATTAAGTTTTGTAATAAACTATTTGACTATACCTGTATTCACTTGGTCTACTGTAATCAACATGTTTGTGAAATGAAGTTGATATTCTGTCTTGCTTTCCTAGATGCATCTGACTACCAATTTAGATTTTAGATGACTAGGTTTGTTACTAAGTGTCAAAGTACTGAAAAGAAACATTTAATATTAAAATTATTCCAGAAAATATGTTGCAAACAAAAAGTATCTGTGTTTAGTGTACCCATACCTTCCCTAAAGTTTTGTTGGGATTTTTTTTGATCTAGCAATGCTGCTCCCATATACTATTTGAGTCTATTGACCCTACAATACAAGGTTTTCAACATAGAAGTTTTCAGTAAGTTTTGCCAACCAGTTCAAAAATTTTACCCAAATTTGATTGGTTAAACTGTTAATTGTTCTCTAGACAGATACATGACAATGTGAGCTCTATTCTTCTTGTTATATTTGCCACTGGACATTTTATTTGATGTATTTTCTTAAAAGGACAAATGTTCTACTTTTTTATATTTTATTTGCCCTGTACCAACGAAATCCGTGAAAATTAGTATCCAACAAATATTAATGATCGAATCCGCAATAACTGTTTAGTGTATATAGAAAGACAGACCACCTAATAATAAATTGCTTCGCTGAGCAAACAGTTGGGACAAAAATGGACACAATATTAGCACTAATAATTGATACAGGTCTGAATTTGGATTGCAATTAAATATTTGACACATTATAGGTTTGTGAAATAGAATAACTGTAGTCAAAGAACTTAGAATTGAATTTATATTAAATATTTTCCTTTTACTGCTGTTCACTATGCTGTTGCGAATTGATTGGATTAACTCCCTTACACTGCTTTAAAAATGTCTTTATTGTCCATTAACCAGGAAACCCTTGTTTTCCCCCTTTTTTGCCCCCAATTCCTAAATGGTTTGAGCCATAACCCCCATAAATACCAATCCTATCCCTTTGTGGTACAAAAAACTTGTGGTATAATTTCAGACAGACAGACAGCCGGACGGCCGGAGACTGTACATTTGTATACTATAATATGTCCCATCAAAATTTTGACCGGAATATAGTCTAAAACTCTTCTAGTTTATTAAATCAATAAGAACAGACAAATCATGTATCCCAGCTCTCAAAAAAGATGGTAACCTCATAACTGCCATCATTGAAAAAGTCATTCATGATCAATTTCAGTCGGATATCACATCAGAACCAAATAACACCATAAAGGACCTACTGAACATCCAAATATATTCCACACCTAACCATATCAACACCTGGCAGTATACATAACTTCTGAAAAACATAAAACCTTACAAAGTCTTTCAAAGCCACCAGGAACAGTATGTATACTCATTGAATGTCAATGGAATATACTGTGGATTTATTTTTATTCGTTGGATACCATTTATCGCGGTTTTCGTGGGTACAGTTGAACCACAAATTAAATGTTCAAAGAATCATAAATTATTTATAGGCATAAATTGTATGCAGAGATTGGTAAAACCACAAATTAAATATTCACGAAAATGTAAGTTTTCCTCTCCACGAAAAATTGATACCCATGAAAATAAATGAATTCACAGTATTGTTTATATATATCAAAAGGAGAAGTTGAAAATACTGACCTTATGTTTTTATAAAAATAAAATTAAGCTGTGCACCAAATATAAATACAAATTATTTCATAGAACGAATTGAACAGCCATTGACAGCATACACTAACTCAGTTCAAAATAAATCCAATTCTAATCAAACAATAGAATTTCCCTCCAAAATAGACATATGACTTAATTAACCAATTATCATACAGAACAGAGTTTTCATAACACAACTAGTAAAACCTAGAGAGTTACTAACCAATCTATCAAAACTCACTGAGCCATGAAGGAAGTCTTACAAAAAATATAACCACTGATGCATGACTAAAAACTACTCAATAAAAACTAAGAATTAACTCTATCAAACTTTTCTAGTAATAAATTATATCAAAATCTAATCCAAAAATAAAAATATCAAAAATTGCAAGTTACCACATACACCATGTAGAGATTGTTAGTTTGTTGTTTGATAAATGTTCAGTGGCAAACATTTCATGCATATTAAGGATGTAGACAAATTATTAATGATCCAATGAAAATCAGACCACCTGCCATGGGAAAGAGGTAGTGCCAATTAGTAATCCTTTGGAATACATGTATATAAACACACCATTGTAAATCTAAACAGTTTAATAGGTTAGGGCCAATACCCTTTAAATTCATTTAATTCCATTCACTACCATTAGGCAAACTTTATTCAATTGAACCATGCAGGGTCTTTGAATTTTTTAAATACACCATTGCCAACTTAACCAATGTAGGTAGGGCCAATTCCACTTTGAATTCATTTAATTCACCATTGCAGACTTTACCAATTTGGTAGGGCCAATTCCCCTTTGAATTCATTTAATTCACCATTGCAGAGTCTTTACCAATTTGGTAGGGCCAATTCCCCTTTGAATTCATTTAATTCGCCATTGTAAACTTAAGCAATTTAGACAGGGATATAAGCTATGAATTAATTTAAATTCACTTTTGCCAACATTACCAATTTAGGTAGGGCCAATTCCACTTTGAATCTTACTATGAAGGGAACAAAGTTCAATGAAAATCAGAACTTAAATTGTTTCTGATTGACATGCTGATCATCAATATTTTAATGTGATCAAGGAACAGTTATAAAATAAATTTATTATAGAATATTTATGCAAATTCAATTTCTGGCCACTATCCCTAGACCCCCCCCCCCAAAAAAAAAAAAATTAATTAATTCTTCAATATATCCTGTTCCATAACATTAATTTCACAATGTTTACCAATTGAGTGTCAAAACTCCCTATTCACATCAACAACACACATTGTACAACCACAGGAGTACAACCCCCCCTTTTTTAAACCAATCAAACGAACCTGAAATTCAAAAGACTTATAATCATTTACTAGTAGATATTTGTATAAAGGAACTACAATATTAACCCACAACAAAGGCTTTCTGAGGTATCAACCTTAGTTTAGCACGTGTTTCGGTGTACCACATCATGTGACTGTGTATGTTTTCCTTCTGGGTTCTGGGGATGAATTGATGCAGGGAAATGAAACAAAGCCTCCGAGGCTTTCTTAGTTTTATATGGTACTGCATGGTATATGGTTTTATGCAGATTGAACATTTGAATAAAAACTGAAGTCTGGGACGGATCCAGTCATTTTTAAAAGCGGTTCCCAATCCAGGCTAACTTGAGGGGGTCCAACTATATATCCCCATTCAAATGCATTGATCGTTAACAAAAAAAGGGGTGTCCATCCACAAGCACTGTCTAAGAAAAAAAAACAGTGTCTGTGGGTCCATCCCCCGGGACCCCCTCTGAATCCACCACTGAGTATGATTGATTGATTCTTGGTGTTTTAAACGTCAATTTTAAGCGCCACTGTTGGGCTGTTACGTGGCCGCCAGCTTTCATTGGTTGAGGAAGATGGAGTGGGGGCACAGGTTCTCGTCTCAGAATTGTTTTTTCTATTAATAACTAGTGTCCTTGCTACATCTTTTAGGGTCAGAAAACAATCTGTTCTTTTTTAGTTTACCTTATGTTCTTCGTTTTTTTTTTGGTATTGATACCCAAGTCAAACATTTGAAGATTTTGAAGATTGATATTGGAGGGGGGGCAAGGGGTTTAACTGTTATGCTGTTATGGGGCAATTTAATTCTTTGTTATCTGTTATTTTGAAAATATATTTGCTGTTAGCTGTTATTGTCTTATTCTTTGTTAGCTGTTATTGGGCTTTTAGTTTTTTTTTGTTATCTGTTATTGTGATTATGTATTTGCTGTTAACTGTTATTGAAAATTGGAATGTTAGCATTTTTTTGACAGTCAATATTCGGTATAAATTGAAGATCATTGGCCACTGGGTCTACCACTACTAATATGTTTGTCCCGTATTCAGAGAAGGATTCCATTAACATATACCCATCACAGAAGTGAGGTCCAGGACAATTCAAGTATATCTTATGATTATCATTTGTAATAAATTCCATTTTTTTTATGAATGTGTATTTAGAATTATCTTAATTTTTTGTATGAGAATAATGTTCCTTGTTTTCCGTACGAACATATTAAATTAAAACAATTCTTAATATGACAAAAAGGAAAACATATGGCAGTGGCGGATCCAGGGGGGGGGGGGGGTTCCGGGGGTGCGCACCCCCCCTTTATTTTTGCCGATCAATGCATTTGTATCGGGACATATGTTTTGCACCCCCCCTTTGCCCTGGGTGCCCTGGGTTAGCACCCCCCCCTTTCGAAAATTCCTGCATCCGCCCCTGTATGGCCAGGAATATCTGACAAGGATCTCAATTAAGGACTAGGTCCTAACAACCACTTAACCTTTTATATAATATGGTACATAGACTCAGCTCTGTGATTCTTTTCAAAGCAGAACCAAATGCATTGTACAATGAAAGTTCCAACCATGTACTTGCACATAACTCATTACAAACAAAGATTTATTTCGTTTCAAGCCATTGTTTCCCTACTAAACTATGTATTCTACTTACTAGTACACTTGGTACAATCAAAAACCTCAGCTGATAAAAAATTGTTCAAATAAGGCCTTTGAAAATAGTGGAATAAATTGCTTTTAGAGTGTCAAAATTCGTTCAAAGTACTTGATAAATTGCATGCTTATAATTGGCTTTTGATTTTTCTACCCTATATACCACTTTGCCTCAAAGTTTTATTAAGAAAAATTCACACACCTCATTAAATGGTCATTTAGAAAAAGTCAGAATATTCAAACTCTTTTAGGTCACTTTTTTGATTAGCAGGGAGCTTCAGTCAATATATATAAACAATACACCAAGGTTTCATGAGAACTGCTGAAAACATTTTTGTGTTAATGTCTGAAAACTGGAAAATCACCCCTTTTTAATTAATAAAACCCGTTAACTCGGAAACGTAAAATCTAAAATTTATAAAAATTGAAAGTTACCTCATGCTAATAGATATAAAGAATTCACCAAAATTCCTTGCTTTGTGAAAGCATTTTTGAGATATTATCAGAAAACTGAAAAAAAACCCACCAATTTTATTGAATAAAAACCCATTACCCAGAAACTTAAAATTTAAAATTTATAAAAAAAAAAAGAAAAATAAAGGGAGCTCACGTCAATAGATATAACCAATTTCCCAAAGTTTAATGCAAATGGTTAAAGAATTTTTGAGTTAATGTCCGACATGTTGACAACAGACGGACAACAGTATACCATAATACGTTCCGTAAACGAGCGTATAAACAAGAATGTGTCCAAAGTACACGGATGCCCCACTCGCACTATCATTTTCCATGTTCAATGGACCATGAAAATGGGTAAAAAATATAATTAGGCATTGAAATTAAAAAGATCATATCATAGGAAATTTTGACCCCCCTGCGGTATATTTAAACCCCTCACTCTAGGCCTTTAATTTCAGAAATTCTGGCAATTCGAACTCCTGATGTAGTTAGAATACACAAATAAGTACTTTGTATGTATTTAACTTGCTGGAAAAGATATTCTGAAAATGTTACTTTGCCATGGTAAAATGTATTTTGACCCCCTGCGATATATTGAACCCCTTACTCTAGACAATTCAAAAAATTCTGGCAATTTTAACTCTTATATGTAGTTAATATACACAAATAAGCAGTTTGTATGTATTAAACTTGCTGGAAAAGTTATTTTGAAAATTTTACTTTGCCATGGTATTTTGACCCCCCTGCAGTATATTGAACCCCCTACTGTAGGCCTTTAATTTCAGAAATTCTGGCAATTCTAACTCTTTTATATAGTTTATATACACCAACAAGTAGTTTGTATGTATTAAACTTGTTGGAAAAGATATTTTTAAAATTTTACTTTGCCATGGTATTTTGACCCCCCTGCAGTATATTGTACCCCCTACTCCAGACCTTTAATTTCAGAAATTCTAGCAATTCGAACTCTACTATGATGTTAGAATTCACCAATAAGTAGTTTGTATGTATTTAACTTGCTGGAAAAGATAATTTTAAAATTTTACTTTGCCATGGTATTTTGACCACCTGCGATATATTGAACCCCTAACTCTAGACAATTCAAATAATTCTGGCAATTTTAACTCTTATGTGTAGTTAATATACACAAATAAGCAGTTTGTATGTATTAAACTTGCTGGAAAAGTTATTTTGAAAATTTTACTTTGCCATGGTATTTTGACCCCCCTGCGGTATATTTAAACCTCTCACTCTAGGCCTTTAATTTCAGAAATTCTGGCAATTCGAACTCTTTTATGTAGTTAGAATACACAAATAAGTAGTTTGTATGTATTTAACTTGCTAGAAAAGATATTCTGATAATTTTACTTTGCCATGGTAAACTGTAATTTGACCCCCTGCGATATATTGAACCCCTTACTCTAGACAATTCAAAAAATTCTGGCAATTTTAACTCTTATATGTAGTTAATAATACACAAATAAGCAGTTTGTATGTATTAAACTTGCTGGAAAAGTTATTTTGAAAATTTTACTTTGCCATGGTATTTTGACCCCCCTGCGGTATATTGAACCCCTTACTCTAGACCTTCAATTTCAGAAATTCTGGCAATTCTAACTCTTTTATATAGTTAGAATACACAAATAAGCAGTTTGTTTGTATTGAACTTGCTGGAAAAGTTATTTTGAAAATTTTACTTTGCCATGGTATTTTGACCCCCCTGCAGTATATTGAACCCCCTACTCTAGACCTTTAATTTCCAAAAATCTGGCAATTCTTACTCTTTTATGTAGTAAGAATACACCAATAAGTAGTTTGTATATGTATTTAACTTGCTGGAAAAGGTATTTTTAAAATTTTACTTTGCCATTGGTATTTTGACCCCCTCCCCCTTTCTTTTACCATGGAAAATCAAAACTACCGTTATATATGTAGGACTCGGAGGTGCGATGGGGACGCTGAAGTGCGATGGTCACGCTGAAGTGCGATGGTCCACGCCGAAGTATGATGGTCCTTTTGCTGAGGTGCGATGGTTTGGTCTGACGTTAGCATATTGTGACGTTTCGCCTTAGTAAAATACAACATAGATTCGCAGGCAGGACGATAGGGTTGTGTAGATGAAGGTTTCATGTTAACAAAGGAAACGAAGGGGAAAAGAAAGTACCGAACTATTCAAGTTCCGAAGAGTTTTGAGCATTATAAGTTGAGGTTACAAACTACAATGCGTGAACCGGTGACAAAATATTATCGCCCCTGTAAACAGTGGGCTCTTCTGACTAGAGGTAATCGGTAAAGAACAGCGGAAAATGGTGTACATTGTTTACGAGCTTGAAATGAGCTAACACAGACCAAGGAGGTTATATTAGAAGGAGAGTGAACACTCTGCTTGATACAAAATTAGCATCCCCAGGATAGCAGTTCGATCAGAGAAAAATGATAAAATTATAAAGAAACCGACATGTTTATCACCCACTTAACATGGCCCTCTGATGTACCGGGCTGTTACCGCGAGTAGTTCGGACTATTAGATAAATCGCATGTGTCACGTGATTGTTATCAGTGACTGGGTCATTAAAGTTCAGGTGTATTTTTAGTTACGGTGCAGTGCATAGGTGTTTATGATTTGGAAAAAGATTTGACGGACAATTTCAAAATCAACCGTCTGTCTACGGTGAAAAAAGATAAAGAAATGACAAAGTTATGAGGGTTTAAAGGAAAGTTAGTGAGCGATTTTTATTCAACACTACATTGCTTTAAACAAAGATTTTCGCTTCACCGGTCAATTCCTGCTTATGAGAATTGGCAGGTAATAATCATAGAAAATATACGAATATGCAAAGTACTTTAGTTACGGTGACCGGTAACGACCGGAAGGAATATTTGCAATTGAAACATAGAGAAATTTATCGGAAACAACGTAAAAGTGACTTTCTGTTATGACTGTTGATATTAACATTGACGGCAATGGGACGGATATTCGTTTTATTTCTATTGGTAATAAGTTTACTTTTAACATAACATTTTAATTTTTAATTACTTAATAAAAAGTATCACAAAAAAATGATTAACGTTTCAATAATTGTATATCCGGTCAGTTTATGACACCTCGGGTGTTTCCGTTCTTACTCGGGTATGTAATTAGGACAAAATCTCCCTCTGTGACAGAGTCGATCTCAACTAATTAACACCCACTTACAGAAAAGTCGGTAACATTTTATGTGTAATTATCGTCTTTCGTCCTCTCTCCTTCTAATATAACCTCCTTGCACAGACGAACTGAGACGTGTCAACGTAATGTGAATATGATAATGCACCAGGTAAATTATTAATTGTTAAGTTTATCACATCATCGTATCTTCATATGATAGGTAAATAAGTGAATTTTCTATTTTAAGTGTCGTCAGGGTTCAAACCTGGAATCATGCCAACCTTTCATTATTTTTTTTAATACTAACCTATAGTCGGAACATCTTGATTTTCTCCCAATTTGTAAAGTTAATTATGCTGCTTGACATATATTTTTTTGGGGCAAAAAAATTGATATGCAGTCAAATGTGGCAGTTTTTAATATTTGTTGCTATGTGAAATAAAGGGAAGTAAATTAAAGTAAAAGAAGGCGCGCTTTTTCAAATAGTAAACACTTTATTCAGATGCATAGTATTTTGTCAAATGATAAAGAATATCGTAGAAACTTGCTAGAAATTCATCTAATTTATAAAAGATATACAACATGACATACTGAAATCTGAAAAGGGGTAAAACCACCATACCTTGAACAAATTCAGTTAAAAAAAAGGGGGGGTGGTAAAATGCTACGAAATTTAGATTTTATTTATTTTTTGTCGACAGCCAAAAGATGATTTGACATGTAACTAACTACTTTTTCAATTTCATTGTAAAGTAAAATTGGCTTTTTTTGGGGTCTCTGTTTATTGTGGTCTGATGTTTTCAGGTTCTCTTTGGATTGCCAAATAATATTATTATCATCTAATTGAATGTTCAAATTATTTTGCAGCGATGGTGTGTATGGAAGGAAGACTGTCATAAAACCCAACAGTTCCGGATGGCCCTTTAAATAATTGCTTAACATCAATAGCGATGTAAGATTCAAGTGTTTGATTTAGCACAAGTTTAGCCAGGTTTTCCTTGTAATTGTGGCAGAAAAACCACTAGACAGTGTCATGCATTGAAAGGATATCAAACGGATATTTTATGGAATGATTCTCGTACATATAAAATCATATGCATAGGAATGTGGAGCTAGTGTCTTTCATGCAGCAATTTTTAATTTCCAATATAAACTCTGAAAAGACAAGAGCATAGAAATGTATACCAATGAGAAACATTCTTTGTGAATAAAATCATTCCAAAACTTAAAAGTGTTGCATTATTTATCAGTATTCCAGTAAGATTGTCCAACTGATGGTTTTTGTTTGTAATCGTTTTTGTAAATCTTAGTTGTTTTGACAATCCGGGCTGTGCATGTTGCCCGGCTGACCCTTTCAGTGTGAGACAATATTTTGTTTATGATAAACAAAATCACTGATTCAAGACTGGAGCGGACCCCTTTAAGGCAGTTAGTGCGAATCCTTTAGGTTTAAACCATTACATGCAATACGGGGGAGGGGGAAGATTTTTTTTACCGAGTCAAACATTTTTCCTAATTATAATACATTGAGATTTAATATATACTTTGCTATATGTAGTGTGTATATTAAAGTATTGCCAACAAAATTCATCAAATTTGGGATCATAATATTGTTTAAGAAAAACCCTTACCCCCTGTACATCATAAAAGTTCATAATCTTCTGTAGCACACGTGCATGGTTAATTCGGATCACATATATTCTATTCCGATGTTATAAGAATTCGAAGGTTCATATCATTTACAATATCATTCAAAAAATTTCTGGGATTTTTTTTTTACTATCAACGTTGAACCTCGAGGTTACATTGTAGTAAAAAAAAATCCAATAAAAACGTTGAATGTAAATGATATGCACCTTTAAATCTTACATGTATATTGTAGGACTCATGTTGTTCAAACATAATGTGTTGATCAATTATGTTATGATGATTTTGATAAACTTCACATTAGGTAATCTTTCACGTATATTGATTACATTATATCGAGTTGTCCCAACGATATACTTGTCGGTGTGCTCGATCATACGAATTTACCGACATTCATATAGACAAAATGACACAACTTTGAAAAATTCTTGTGACGAAACTACATTTCAGAACACGTTAAAAATTGGATACCCAGAAAGCTACATTATTAAGGTTTGATATATATTTTTTTCAAAAAAAAAGAAAAATATGCAGTTAAATCTGGCAGATTTTTACACACCCCTATGTTGAACAATAGGTTGTTCAATTAACAGCATGTTTGGCAATTAAAAAATCATATATTAACACATTTAGCTTTAACATATACTTTATTTATAGTGGTTGTATAAAAGTTATATAATGGTTTTGTGTTTTAAGAGATATTCATCCCTATGCATATCGGGTTTTATGCGTAAATTGTCTCTCCTGTTCTTAGACCTTTTCTATCGCTTTCATAAGAAGAGTGACTTTTCTATTGTTCTAGTGTCACTGGAAATCCCACTGAACTAGTCGTGCAACAAATCATTGAGAGCAAAGCAGCTGATGGATGAACTTGGTCTGCATATCGGAAAACCAGTGTTAGGAATTATGCCACAAACCAAAAGCAAATAAATAAAGCATATTGATCTAAATATTAATTTGGATTTACCTTTAAGTAAAAGTCTCGTGATTCTATGTCGACAATTTAATAGAAAAAAAATGTACTATTGTACTAGTAATGTTTTTTGCTATATCAAGTTGCTATGATGATGAATCCTGATTTGTAAGAACACTGTCATTCTAGTCTTTTTTTTCAGTGGTTGCAGTGTTGATGTCATATGTTTACAACATGTTAGGCCAAAATTGACCTACAATGTAACTGATCCCTACATGTACTTCCCAATTTGTCATCACCTAATTTTTTCGTGGAATAATCAACAAGGATCGCTATTTGTCATACATAAATGCACAAAGTGTTTTTTTACTCCGTGAGCAATCGGGTATATATAAATGGATGAATAATTGTTGTGAGCAATTTCTAAGTTTTGTCGTAATATATAATAAAATGAGATGGACCCTTCTAGGTACTATTATACAGACCTACACGCTGTATCTTTTTTTTTCGTCTTGAACGGCATATTATTTTACTCTCAACTACTGCGTGCTAATCGGAGAATTAGCATATTTTAAAATTAGATTAAAAAAATCAAAATTTAAAGCCTTAAGTTTTGTTTGACATAAACAGAAAATTAAAATCTTCATAATTCGAGGCTAAGGGCTATACATTTTCTCAAATCGTTATGATATTATTTCATTTAACCAGCTTGCATATACATTTTGCTGTTTTTCCAATGTCACAGGAAGACCATCGTACTTCAGCGTAACCATCATCGCACTTCGGCGTATAGTTATCAACTAGTTGACGTCACAATGTCACCATCGCACTTCAGCGTATTAACCAACGCACTTCAGCGTGGACCATCGCACTTCAGCGTGACCATCGCGGTTCGGAGTACCATCGCGGTTCCGAGTCCTACATATATATATATGTTATAATTACAAATATTTAAAGCATTCAAGCTATATATGGTCTAGTTATAATGTGTTAATAAGTATTTTGAATGACATTTTGTTTGTAAAGACTTCAGAGCACTTATACCAAGCAAAGATATTTCTTTTAATTAAGCATGGAAAATGTACCTCCCCTTCTTGTATGAATGATTTTTTAATCTATGATAAGCTTTAAAATAATATAAAATGTTCTAATATTCATCTAGGATGAAAAAAACAGGGGGGTTCAATTTTTCATACAAAGGGGGGGGGGTTCAATTTACCATAGCGGTATTTTGACCCTGGGGTCAATTTACCATGGGGTTCAAAATACCATATGACTGGATCACCGGACACATTTTTCAAACTACTAACCCAAAAGATGATTGTGGCCAAGTTTGGATTAATTTGGCCCAGTAGTTTCAGAGAAGATTTTTGTAAAATATTACTAAGATTTACGAAAAATGGTTTAAAATTTACTATAAAGGGCAATAACTCCTAAAGGGGTCAACTGACCATTTCAGTCATGTTGACTTATTTGTAAATCTTACTTTGCTGAACATTATTGCTGTTTACTGTTTATCTCTATCTATAATAATATTCAAGATAATAACCAAAAACAGCAAAATTTCCTTAAAATTACTAATTCAGGGGCAGCAACCCAACAACGGGTTATCCGATTCATCTGAAAGTTTCAGGGCAGATAGATCTTCACCTGTTTAACAATTCTACCCCATGTCAGATTTGCTCTAAATGCTTTGGTTTTTGAGTTATAAGCCAAAAACTGCATTTTACCCCTATGTTCTATTTTTAGCCATGGCCGCCATCTTGAATGGTTGGCCGGGTCACCGGACACATTTTTTAAACAAGATACCCCAATGATGATTGTGGCCAAGTTTGGTTTAATTTGGCCCAGTAGTTTCAGAGGAGAAGATTTTTGTAAAAGTTAATAACGACGACGGACGACGGACACCAGACGCCGGTCGCCAAGTGATGAGAAAAGCTCACTTGGCCTTTTAGGCCAGGTGAGCTAAAAAATTCTATAAAAATAAGGAGATAAGGTACGACTGCAAATGAGACAACTATGATTGGAGCCAAATACTTGGATACAATCAACTATGGATCACTATACAGTCTTCAACAATGAGAAAACTCTATACCTTATAGTCAGTTATTAAAGGCCCAAACATGACAATACAATACATAAAACAATTCAAATGGGAAACCCAATGACTGTATATGTGAGGCCCCTCATGGGGGGGTCCTAGTAATCACATAATCACCATTTTTTTGCCAATATAATCACATAATCATTAAATATTTGCCTTGGTAATCAAAAATTGATTATCTTTAGTAATCAAATAATCATAAACTAAAATCTTTGTAATCATTAAATAACAGTTTAAATGTTAAATATTTAATAACAAAAAAGCTTCAACAGTTGTAAGTAAAATCTGGGTCTGCTCTAAAATGTCTATCTCTTTTACTCTTTCTTTGGTTTTCTTTGGGAAGCTCGTCCTCTTCCTCATCCATCTCCTCTGGTGAAATAGTATCACCCGCATCTTTTGCTGGAAGAATAGATGTATACAATTCTACTGAGAGAATAATAGTATCATCTTCCACCTCAACATCCTCAAGCTCTATTGTTCCTAATATGCCACTACTTTTGACCTTAGTGTTCATTCCACTAACAAACTGAAGAGGAAGAAAATTGGCCTGATAGTACATTATACATTTTACCTCTTCTTGCAGTTCAACCAAGTGTTCTAACAATTTGGCAACAACCAATTTCTGATTCAATTTCAGATATATTAATGTTTTATTACTAAGTATTATTTTCTGGCTTGATTCATTAGATTTTCTGGTGTCTTTTTGAAGACAGTTGTCAAGATTACCAACATCTATCTCTTTAACTGCTGTATCACCTTTTTCATAACATGTTAATGGTAATGTTCCGGGCTTATCTTTAGTTGTTAAACCCCTGACTGTGTTTTGTCTGACACTCTGACCAAACTCTGAACGCCAACATCTTAATTTTGACATTTGATCTGCACTCAATTTTTTTTTCACAGGCAAGTCCATATTTGGTATTTCTTGAAATGAGACATATGAGTTGTCTGTTCGATGATAATATGAGTTTTCACCAGTGAAATAAACAAAACTGGATTTAGTTACTCTTTTCAGAAGTTCTCGCGTGCAAGAGTGAAATCTTTGACTAAACTGAAGAACAAGAGGCATATCATTTCCTTGCCTCATTTCTGCAAAGAGATTTTCAACAACTAATGTTAGACAAGACTTGATATTCAATCTCTCCTCAAATGTTGGTTTGACTTTCCTTACAAGATCAAGTACTTGTTGTAAGCTGTCTATCATCATCTTCAGGTCTGAAACTGACTGAGCAGAACATGCACCCTCTGGACCCTGTAAAGTTTTGTTAATTCCTGTAAAATCTCTAATACGTTCATTGCATTGAATGAGAAACTCATATACTTTCTGTAAAACAGCAATCCTGTCTTCAAAACTATCTTCATTACTAACATTTGGCAAAGCGACACCAATTGCTTTGTGGAACATGTTAAGGAACTCAAGAAATTTGACAAGAGAGGAAGAACTAATGACCATTCTCACAGATCCTGCAGCAATGTCTGTCACGAAGATTGTACCCTGTTCTGTGCATAATCCTGCTGGTTGTTGAAACTCAGCTTCTACACCATCTCTGTGCCCCGTTTTTCCCACTCCTGCATAATCAGTTAAGGTATTACTCCTATGCATACCAGATAAAAGTTTTATTTTCTTATCCTGTATGTCAGTCAAAACAAGACCATCATGATAAACTGCAATTCCAAAAGCTTGTTTTAAATCTGATCCATTTGAGACTAATTTCGTTACATTTTCAGCTAATTTTCCCCCGTTTCTTTCGATACTGAAAATACCTCCTTTTGCCAAATCAGATGATGCAAAATATACATAATTGTCTTTCAAAACCATGTTGTAAATGAGTGGTATGCAAGTGTAAACTATCTGTATAGTACTTGCTGTTACAGTAAGTCCATTGCTTGTCAAAGTGAGCATACTTGTATTTCCTGATTTTAAGTCTGAAACAATCAATTTATCTGCTCCTATAGTACAAAGTCCTGCAGGGGCATCTTTTCATGATCCATGATTTCAAGTTTTTTGGCTTTTTATCCTGATCCAATTACATTTCCTGAACTTTCTGTGCTGACTTGATTATCTTTAATCCATTTTTGTAACTTTTGTTGCAAGTCTGCTTTCTTCAGTTGATCAAATAAAGTTATCAGTTATATTTCAGATAATTTAAAAAACCTTTTAGATCATTTTATTTTTTTTAAACTTGGTAATCATTTAATCAAAAATACAGTCCTAGGTAATCAAATAATCATGAAATATTTGGCTTAATAATCAAATAATCATTAAAAAAACGGCCAAGTAATCACATAATCAAAAACCCCATGAGGGCCCTCATATGTAACAAAACTTTAGTAACTTTGTTCCCATTTTTTAATTGTTATGGAACAATAAGCACAGCATATTGTATCAATTTTTTCAGTGGTTAATGAAAAGAAGCTATCATTATCCTTTAACTTCAAGTTATGCTATAAAGGAGTATGTTCGATAAGATCCTAAAATGGCCCCCTTTTATAGCGTAAATTTCAAATTCTGATTTATCGACCAATATCACGATAAATTATAGCTAACACATTGACTAGCTAGGATATAAACCATTATGTTGAAAATTTTACGTTTCTGCGTTTCATTATGACGTCACAAGTTGTACTCATATTGATTTTCACGAAAAAAAACAATGAAAATGGGTAAATTTCCATAGATTGTTGGACAGGAAACAGAGTGCATACGTCGACAACAAAGATCTTTTAAAATAATGTTTGTGAAGACATTTCACATGTCTTATTTGAATCTTAAGCTTGTCGACGCCTGCGCTCTATGTTTCTAGGTCCTTTATTTGGTTGGAATCTAGCTGATTTTGTCAAATTTCACCAAAATCCCTTATCTTGACCTTTTTTGGATGTAAAATTCAACGTTTTAGAATTAAACTTTGACAAAACAGTTCTGTTTAACTTTCTAACATGTCTTTAAGGCAACTTAAAACATTTATTGTCTTGTAACTATGAACTTTATAATTGGGGCCAAATATGGCCCTTACCGAACTTACTCCTTTGATGTTACCCAAAATTCAAAGTTAAGTGACAGTATGTTGACTGCATGGATCTTATTGAACTGATAATAAATTGTTATCACAGAGATATGTCTCGCCTTTTTGTATTTTTGATTATGCAAATGTTGAAATCAAAATAGCAATACTTTAACATCTTACACAAATTTTATGCAAATATTCAAAGTCAATGAACCATGACTGAGTTACATGGCTAAACAATCTCCATGCAAATGAGATGTGTCAATGCTGAAACAACTGCATACCAAATACTATTGACTTATCATATGTCATTCCAAAACCTAAATACAAACATTAATTTTTAATCTATGTAAAAGTTTCAAGTCAATGAACCATGAAGAGGGGGTGGGGCTATATAATCTCCTAGAAACAAAACTTGCCAATAATTTTGCATACCAAATATCATGACTTACTAGTAATCATTAGCAGTCTTATACTGATCTAATCACAAACTAATACATGTAAACTAAGATAAGTTTCAAAATCATTAGACTGTGACTGAGGGGCGAGGCCAAATATTCTTCATGGAAATGAAATGTGCCAATGCTTATACAACTGAATACCATTTAACATTGGCCTACCACTAATAGATTCCCTTGAACTGACCTGATCACAAACTAATACATGATAACTTAAAAAAAAATTCAAAATCAATAGACCATGACTAAGGGGGTGGAGCCAAATTATCTCCATGGAAATGAGATATACCAAATAGTCCATCAGCTGGTAAGGCAAAATTTCAGTTCTGTGTTACACCCCAGGGTACCGCAATTTTTTGGTATAAGTCTAAAGAGTAATGTCTGAAGAATATTTTAAGAGGTGTTAGACTTTTGAAAAAGTGTCCAAAAGTGGTTAAAAGGGGTCTTATTTAAGAGTATATCAAAAATTTTGTTTCACACATATATACAGAAAAAAGAAAAAATAACCAAGTATTCGGTACAATTACCCTTATTAAATTGAACAAATCATATCTTATTAATACGGTGGCTAATTTGTATTTAATTTTTAAATCGTATAGGACCAAGAAAAAAGGGTAATATCCAAAATGCATGATGTTGAATGAACCAAAGCATACATACTAGTTTTCTTGATAAAAAAGGTAAATTTTTTACATTGAAACATAGAGCATCAAGTAACTAAAGGCAGTTGAACAAAATTCAAAGGTAAGAAAGGGAAAAAAACATGGAATCAATGGCAAACACAAACATAAACAATGTATATCACAGTCATTATTGAAAAACACACATAGTACTAAAAAAATAAAAGAACTGTCAGGGTTTCAAGATCTATATTAAAAATCTTTTAACAACAGAATCACCACTTTTTAAGGTCATGACGAAGGTCAATCCATAGATTCATCTTCATTTTCGTCAACGCCATCTACCGAATAATCATCACCATCATCTTTATCATCTTCGTCGTCATCGTCAGCCATATCAACGATTTGATTATTCTTGTTGCTACAATCACTTGTATATTTGCAGCCATCTGTACAGGATAAACCGTGTGGAATACATGAACATCTTTTGGTGGCACAACCGGCGCAGCTATACATGAACAGCTTATCAGTATCAATAAAGCATCTAACGCTGGCGGTTGGTCTATCCAATTGATGCTGATCAAATCGTTCTTAACAATCCAATCATGGTTGTTTGGCGATGGAACAGTGTTGTGTTATAGAGTAGATTTCCAAATCTTTGCCTGAATGTTGAATCGTTTGATGTGCTTTAACATTGCATCTTTTGTTGGGTCAGTAGATGACAATGAATGTTTTTTGCATTGCAAAACAAATCTGAAATTCATTGATGTTATTATAATCGTATCCATATATAGCACACAAAAACCTCTCGAGTGTTTTTGACGGTTCTTCGCCTACCTCTTTAAAATTTTCACCAAGACGGGATAGACCTTCTGAAAACTCCACTGAACGATTCAAAACGCCAAATGCTTTGCTTTTTCCTTTACCTGACAAAGCACTAACTGAATCACAACCATTAAAGGCGTGAAATCCTGTCAGTGCTCTACAAACATTCTCCCCTAATTTTGCGCACATTGATTGCACATTTAATAATCTGCATTTGGAAGACGTACCTATCAGAAGAATAATATTTGAACTGATGCGATTCTGAAAATAGCAGGCCAATACTTCCACATCAGATTGAATTAAATTACAATGGAATCGTAACCTTTGTCAGCTGCGTGTTTTGCACGAAGAAACATTTTTGTGTCGGTTTCTTCCTGTTTGCTTAGAAGCACAGTGTATTTTACACTGGTCACTATTTCATTTTCAACAGTGTTACAAATAAATCAATTCCTTCAATTGTATAAAATCTATAGGATTGTTTACTCCATTCCGACACAAGGATTAAACAAGAGCAACTTTGTTTCTACCAACTGACAACAATTTCTTCTATTGCCCAGGACACGATTATGATGGTCTCGAAATTATTGTTATGATTTGCCCTCCCAAGGACCTGCGATCCCGTTCTAATTTTTTTATGGATATTGTGGGATACTGATCAGTGACAAAATCAATGCGGAGAGCTCTATTTGAAACTGAAAGGATGGTTTTAAAAACAACATTTGCCAAACAGAAAAAGTACTTGGTATCCTTGTGATGGATTAAATGACTGCCATGCCATCAAATATCCACATGCTTTCATCAGGAATAGCTTGCATTTGTTCAACTCCCTTTTCTAAAAGACCAGCAAGGACAGATTTATTTGTCTTTACTAGAGTACCATCAACGTTTGCAAGAGACTATGGAAGAGGACCTTATTCAAACTTGAGGACCTCTCGCATATCCAACTGTCTTGTCTGTGCTATTACTCTATATCTACTTTCAATGTGTTGTTGTTCATATATCAGTTATTAAAATGCTTACCTTTTATTTCCTTTGTTGAAAATGTAAGCAATGATTGTCTTTTAATTGGTTTGAAAATGCCGATAGACTTTTGAACAAGCCGTTCACTGATGAAATTGTCTGATGCCAACTTTCCCCTTTTATAGGCGTCGCACATTAATTCAGAGGAAGAAACAGTGCCCGAGGACAAGCCTGATAGCTGCTTAGATGTCTCAAATGGGTTTGTCCACCTTTGCAGTTTTTGAACCAATTTCAAAACGTCAGTTTCATCTCATTTCATTCGAGTTTTGTCAAGTTCTGTTTGTTTGGATGTTTCAGGATTAGCTATTCATGCCAAATCTCGACATTTTGATGATATTGAAGCTCTTTCATGTGCATTTAGCAACCAACGTTTAACAGAACCTTTATTCAAACTGATCCCAACAACACCATTTCTTGTTTTGGTATCTCTGTTCAACGTTTGCTTCATTGTTTGGTCAACTGGAGATCTAGAAAATCCATGAGAGCTTCTCTGAACACAAAAACCACCAGATGAAAAATATACATGGGCATCAGGATATGTATTTGGCAGATTTTGCATATGAAGCAAATAGACTGACATGTATCGGGAATAGTTTTGACGTCATATGCGAAAAACCATGGTAACATTTTTTCAACACATGCCAAATGAAGTTCCCAATTACCTTCCCTTGTTGCTCTTATAAATACTAATAAAAGTTCGACCATTTCTATGTAAGAAGTCCAGAACTTTTTCATTAGTTCCTCACTTAGATTGCAATAAACACTAAGGGCCTCAAATAGTTTACTAACATAAGGTGAAATTAGCAAGGTTTTCAAGTTGTTTTCTGTTAAATTTTGTCTGATTTGAGCTAAGATTGACAGAACAGATGCTGAAAATTAGGATCGAGAAATTCATTCTCATCATTTGAATTAAGCCAAGAACCAAATGCTTCCCAACGTAATCGTTCAAAAGCTTCAAAAACAATTTTGAGCAATCGCAGCGCTCGATTATAATGTTTACCTTCAAATACACCAGTCAAAGAACCTGACCAAATAACTCCAGACTCTAACAGGAGAGCGCCCAGCCCTGCATCGCCAAACCGTTTCCCAATGACTGCTATAAAAGCACATGTAGTGTGACAATATGTACAAAATTTATAAAACAATAGTGAAGCAATATATCCAATCAAGAAGGAAAGAAAAATGATAAAAAGCACTATCAAATGAGGAACAATGTATATACATGTATTACGAAAAACAAATAAATAATAACCAGATGGTATGTCAAATCGACATAATTGTGTGCCAACGAAAGTAAAAAGTCTTAACAAATTCCCCAACTGACTATTTGACCTACGTTCAAAGCAATGTTTATCGATTGAATGACTTAACAATCTTAACTCAATCACCACATAGCTAAAACACAAAATGTAAACAAGCACACCTTTATTGAGTTCGATAGAGTGCACCTTTTCAAAACGCAAAAAATTAACTTTAATTTGTAATTTTTTCATAAATATTTTGTTACATATTTACTTTATAAAATAATTTGTCTCACAAAAACAACATAATCGATAATTAAATGTTTGTTTTCAGTTGCAAATTGATAAGCTTAAAGTGCGTATATGTGCAATCATGTATGAATATATTGTCGACTGAATCGAAGACGGTAATTTGATGATTTCCGGTATTTTACGAGTATTTGCACGTACATATGTTTTATTGAATAATTCATATTTTAGACCATATATACATACTGCAAATAGTTTAAACATTGCATACTGGTCAATTTTAAAGTTTTATTCACAAAAACGGATAATTGTATTACGAATTTCTTCATGAAATGAGAAAATATGCCTTAATTTTAATCCAAAAAATCGGATTGTTTGTAATGTAAATACACACTTTTTTAAAACAAAAAATCTTTACTTTTACATTAAATATGATATAGTTTTATATCTGTTTTAGTTGTTTTAACCTATACTTTATTTTTTTTCAATCGCTTTATATTAAAAATTTTAATTAAAAATTACTTAGTCTCGATAGCTAAATAAGGGGACCATTGTAAGGGACGTTTTTAAACCTCTTTTGGACACTTTTTTTTTTGGTCTAACACCTTGTATTTTATTAATAAGATACTGAACTTGAATTCTATCCAAAAAAATCGCGGTACCCTGGGGTGTAACACAAACTCCTTAACTATAGCGCTTTTGAAAACTAGCTGATGGACTATAGACCTAATCACAAACTAATACTTATTGACGCCATCGCCATCACCGTCGCTGACACTGGAAGCAGCATACCTATGTCTCGCTTTTTGACTCCATCAAGGCGAGACAAAAAAGGATACCCTATTTAACCTGGATCATATCTCTGCTTTGATGACTCTTTTTTACCTGTTTTTGACAGATGATATTTGCTGCATAATACTGTCAACTAGTTCAATTGATGTGGCCTTATTTTGATTCATGTGTAACCCTAAGTAAAATGAGTGTGCAAGAATGTATAAAATTAAAATTCTTTTGTTTTTTGGTTTCCATTAACTAGAGGCTCTAAAGAGCCTGTGTCGCTCACCTTGGTCTATGTGAATATTAAAGGAAGCAGATGGATTCATGACAAAATTGTGTTTTGGTGATGGTGATGTGTTTGTACATCTTACTTTACTGAACATTCTTGCTGCTTAAAATTATCTCTATATATAATGAACTTGGCCCATTAGTTTCAGTGGAAAATGTTAGTAAAAATTTACAAATTTTATGAAAATTGACTATAAAGAACAATAACTCCTAAGGGGGTCAATTGACCATTTCGGTCATGTTGACTTATTTGTAAATCTTACTTTGCTGAACATTATTGTAGTTTACAGTTTATCTCTATCAATAATAATATTCAAGATAATGACCAACAACAGCAAAATTTCCTTAAAACTAACAATTCAGGGTCAGCAACCCAACAACTGGTTGTCCGATTCATCTAAAAATTTCAGAGCAGATAAATGTTGACCTGATAAACAATTTTACCTCATGTCAGATTTGCTCTAAATGCTTTGGGTTTTGAGTTATAAGCCAAAAACTGCATTTTACACCATATTCTATTTTTAGCCATGGCGACCATCTTGGTTGGATGGCCGGGTCACCGGACACATTTTTCAAACTACTAACCCAAAAGATGATTGTGGCCAAGTTTGGATTAATTTGGCTGAGTAGTTTCAGAGGAGAAGATTTTTGTAAAAGATTACTAAGATTTACGAAAAATGGTTAAAAATTGACTATAAAGGGCAATAACTCCTAAAGGGGTCAACTGACCATTTCAGTCATGTTGACTTATTTGTGAATCTTACTTTGCTGAACATTATTGCTGTTTATAGTTTATCTCTGTCTATAATAATATTCAAGATAATAACCAAAAACAGCAAAATTTCCTTAAAATTACTAATTCAGGGCCAGCAACCCAACAACGGGTTGTCCGATTCATCTGAAAATTTCAGGGCAGATAGATCTTGAACTGATAAACAATTTTACCCCCATGTCAGATTTGCTCTAAATGCTTTGGGTTTTGAGTTATAAGCCAAAAACTGCATTTTACCCCATTCTATTTTAGCCATGGCAGCCATCTTGGTTGGATGGCCGGGTCACCGGACACATTTTTAAAACTACTAACCCAAAAGATGATTGTGGCCAAGTTTGGATTAATTTGGCCCAGTAGTTTCAGAGGAGAAGATTTTTGTAAAAGATTACGAAGATTTACGAAAAATGGTTAAAAATTGACTATAAAGGGCAATAACTCCGAAAGGGGTCAACTGACCATTTCAGTCATGTTGAGTTATTTGTGAATCTTACTTTGCTGAACATTATTGCTGTTTATAGTTTATCTCTATCTATAATAATATTCAAGATAATAACCAACAAGAGTGCACACACTGAAATGTCTCGCCTTCTATACTAATCATTGATATTATGTTGATAGTCCAAAGTATAAAGCTAAGCTTTATTACAACTGTCACATAAACTTAACATTAACCAAGATAACTAAACAAAGACCAATGAACCTTGAAAATTAGGTCAAGGTCAGAAAAACCATGCCAGGCAGACATGTACAGCTAACAATGCTTCTATAAAACATATATAGTTGACCCATTACTTAAAGTTAAAGAAAAATAGACCAAAACACAAAAACTTAACACTGTGCAATGAACCGTGAAAATGAGGTCACGGTCAAATAAAACCTGCGCGACTGACATAAAGATCATAAAATATTTCCATACACCAAATATAGTTGACCTATGGCATATAGTATTAGATAAAAAGACCAAAACTCAAAAACTTAACTTTGACCACTGAACCATGAATATGAGGTCAAGGTCACATAACATCTGCCCGCTAGACATGTACACCTTACAATCATTCCAAACAACAAATATAGTAGACCTATTGCATATAGTATGAGAAAAACAGACCAAAACACAAAAATTTAACTAAAATCACTGAACCATGAAAATGAGGTCAAGGTCAGATGACACCTGCCAGTTGGACATGTACACCTTACAGTCCTTCCATACACTGAATATACTAGCCCTATTGCTTATAGTATCTGAGATATGGACTTGACCACCAAAACTTAACCTTGTTCACTGATCCATGAAATGAGGTCGAGGTCAAGTGAAAACTGTCTGACAGACATGAGGACCTTGCAAGGTACGCACATATCAAATATAGTTATCCTATTACTTATAATAAGAGAGAATTCAACATTACAAAAAATTTGAACTTTTTTTTCAAGTGGTCACTGAACCATGAAAATGAGGTCAAGGACATTGGACATGTGACTGACGGAAACTTCGTAACATGAAGCATCTATATACAAAGTATGAAGCATCCAGGTCTTTCACCTTCTAAAATATAAAGCTTTTAAGAAGTGAGCCAACACTGCCGCCGCCGCCGCCGTAGCTGCCGCCGCCGGATCACTATCCCTATGTCGAGCTTTCTGCAACAAAAGTTGCAGGCTCGACAAAAACAGCAAAATTTCCTTAAAATTACTAATTCAGGGCCAGCAACCCAACAACGGGTTGTCCGATTCATCTGAAAATTTCAGGGCAGATAGATCTTGAACTGATAAACAATTTTACCCCCATGTCAGATTTGCTCTAAATGCTTTGGTTTTTGAGTTATAAGCCAAAAACTGCATTTTACCCCATGTTCTATTTTTAGCCGTGGCGGCCATCTTGGTTGGATGGCCTGGTCACCGGAAACATTTTTAAAACTACTAACCCAAAAGATGATTGTGGCCAAGTTTGGATTAATTTGGCCCAGTAGTTTCAGGGGAGAAGATTTTTGTAAAATATTACTAAGATTTACGAAAAATGGTTAAAAATTGACTATAAAGGGCAATAACTCCTAAAGGGGTCAACTGACCATTTCAGTCACTTTGACTTATTTGTAAATCTTACTTTGTTGAACATTATTGCTGTTTACTGTTTATCTCTATCTATAATAATATTCAAGATAATAACCAAAAACAGCAAAATTTCCTTAAAATTACTAATTCAGGGGCAGCACCCCAACAACGGGTTATCCGATTCATCTGAAAATTTCAGGGCAGATAGATCTTTACCTGTTTAACAATTTTACACCGTGTCAGATTTGCTCTAAATGCTTTTGTTTTTGAGTTATAGGCCAAAAACTACATTTTACCCCTATGTTCTATTTTTAGCCATGGCGGCCATCTTTGGTTGGCCGTGTCACCGGACACATTTTTTAAACTAGATACCCCAATGATGATGGTGGCCAAGTTTGGTTTAATTTGGCCCAGTAGTTTCAGAGGAGAAGATTTTTGTAAAAGTTAACGACGACGTCTGACGCCGGACAATGGACGCCGGACGCCAAGTGATGAGAAAAGCTCACTTGGCCTTTTAGGCCAGGTGAGCTAAAAATAATAATTTGTGAAAGAGGCTGAATCTACAATTTTGATGTTTTCTATTGTTTATAATGTGATTCTTGACTTCAGGAAAGACAACAGTTGAAAAGGGTGGAGGTTGAGCAGAACAAAACCCCTCAAAGTAACCATTTTCTATCTTCAGAAATATGACATCTGCTCTTGAGAAATTTTTCAGTTATTTTTGTTGGATTTTGAAATATTGAATTGAAGAAATATTCATTTTTTTCTGTTATTGGACTTGATTAAGTATAAAGAAAATGTGTTATCTTGTTATTACATATTTTATTCACTTTCATGTGATAATCACACATTGTTTTCGTATAAACATAATTGTATAAATATAATTTAGATATGTACAATGTATAAGGAAGTGTTAGTCATCTCCTAGTAAAGTCTATAAATGATGGATTGAACACAATATAAAACTGTTTGAAATAATAGTCAAAATACATTATAACACTCTATTAAATACCCTTATAAAATATATACCCATGTTATGCTAATGTATTATCTTTTTTTTAATACTTCAGAATGCAAACATGAATTTAGCATGCATTTTTTTTATGCTGAGTTCACACGTAATTCGAATTTGATTCGCATTAAATAATTCGAATTAGTTTAATTCGCATTCGAAATGTTTTACGTCCTAACGTCAATTTTAATTCGAATTGCAATGCGTGTCAAATTCGTTTTAATGTCCAAACGACGTTAGCTTTTAATTCGTATTAACAAAAACGTATTTCTAATGCGAATTGACTAATTCGAATTAATTCGAATTAAAAAGAAGAGTGTGTGAACGCAATAAGCAAATTCGATTGGCATTCCATTCGAATTCAATTAGAATTTAATGTTTGTGTGAACGAGGCATTAGCTTTCCCTTATTTCACAAAAACATATCTAACGTTCTGAAGTCTTGCATTTTATAAAGCAAAACAACTTGAATTAACATAATACTTCAGCAAGCAATAAATGGTCCCAATAATACTTTTTTCCAAATTTCCATATGTTCCTAATTGTTTATATAACCATACCCTTATACATAAATCTGTAAAAATAATAATTTTACTTATAACGAAACGAAAAATAAGGATAAGAGATAAAGGGATCCGAACTTAATTCTTTTGACTGACTTTCATATACTAAATTTCTTGCAATTTTTTCTATTCATATTCCATGTAAATTTCCCAATTTTATTGCAATACATGGCTGTTTTATCTCATAACTATCTGTGCTACACAATATAGATATTGAAATTTTCTTGTCTAAAACAAAGCTGTGCCTCTTGTAGTATTCTTAGTCGAGGTCCCATGGGAACACCAATCTTCTCTAATCTTTCTTCTGTCATGTATGGCAATTCAATCATTCCTATGTGCTCTTTTTCAAAATTCACTGAGTATTTCTGAAAAAAATAAATAATGAGTAAATATATAATCTTTTTAACTTGTTCAAGCTACACATACAAAATAAAAGCATTAAAACTCCCTTTCCAAATTCAGTGATTTTAAAATATTTTCTTTTCATACATTTTTGATCCCATGTGATCTCATTTTCACCTTAAATCAGACTTATTTTTACTGCCTCTTTTGGCACTGAGTAACAGGAAACAGAAAATGTGCCATTTAGTTTATACTTTTAACATTTCATTTTGGTGGCTACCAATTTGCCAAGTTTTTTTTAACCCATTATGTTCACCATTGTTTTTCAAACTGTTATGTAACAGTTTTATAATTCAAACAGTTTCTATGGAGTTCAATTTTCTAGCTTCTCTATGGCATATATAGAATTATTTCATATACATTGTATGCAAACGCCTTCTTGAACACTTGATAGTATTCACAGTCTAAGATGAAGTTAGTATAGTATTGTCAAAGTTGTTAATCCAACTTTCTTATTTTCAAGATCATGTATATTTACATCCAAATGCAAATACATACTTCCAAAAATCCAATTAAAATACTTTTTTTATACTCAAGTTTCATTTCATGAATTACACCGTTGTTCATTAAAATTTCAAATCTGGTCTACCCAATTAGGAAATCGCTTAGAAAAATAGTTGGCGACCAGAAGCACATTTTTTCTTTAGCTGTGTTTGAACAAAACAGTAGCTGACCTTGAGGAACCCTGCTTGCAATTTAAACTGGCACCAATCATTAAGTAGATGCGTGACAGATATGAAATACCTTTCTTATATGAAGTTTGCTTCCACACACAAAAAAAAAAAAAGAGGTTGATATAAAGTTAAGATTTCAATTAATCAAAATATTATTATTTTTTATAAAGAGAAAAAGAGAAGGAATTTAACATATGATATATATATTTATTTTACTTACTTCATAACCTAATTTCTTCAAGAAAATATTCAATAAAGGAGGTTCTTGACCAAAAAACTTTGTAAGTTTATTAACTCTTCTTGGATTGGTCAATGAAGGCACCCAGCCTCTAAACCTTTCAAAGTCATTTTCATAAAAATTTCCAGCTCTGTTCTTTTGGCTTGACATGAATTGCTCTTCCTTCAATTCCTGGATTTCTTTCCTTAATGCATCAATTTCATGTGTGACAGAGTTATGGGACCTTAATTCTGATGATAGATGTGCTACACTCCTGGCAAGAGTTACCACATGTGATTCCAGTCTCTGAAATCTTTTGTTAATTGCTCTACAATAAATTTAAAAGTATAAGGTTAAAACAAAATTCATATGAATAAACACACCAACAGACTTTCTTTTAACTTTTAAATAAAAACATCTGTTGTTAAACAAGCTGAGCTGATTAAACTAAGGCACATACATGTATTTATCATAATACAGCTGAATTTTTTTGATTGATAGATTGATTGATCAGTGATTTACTTTGAATTCACCCATTCGTTAAAGTTATTAGGAAAACATTTATATTTTTAAACACACAAATTAATGGGTAACGTATTATTTTCTATTGAGTTCTTTATTTGACAGAAATGTACAAACAACCTTAAACTATTCTTCAACTAAAAAATGTCCATTTTGTAACTATGAAAGCATAACTGTCTTATTATGAGGAAACAACAACCACAGATTTAACGTGGATGTAAAATGCAACAATTTTATAACTAACAATAACTTTTTAAAACTGAACTAGCATCTCCAGAGAGACATATAGAATATAGAAACTAAAATGTGTTTGACAGGAAACCTCAAACACTCATTGCCAAGTGAAATGTACCAATAATTCTTAAGTCAGAGACAACTGATCAGTACATACTTTGCATCTCTATGATGATGATGATGAGGTCGTTGACTTCCAGCACCAGATTTGAACTTCCTTGATATTGGTCTTTGTAAAGAACTTGTGTCTGAACTTCCCAGACTCCATCGTCTACGGGACTTTACAGTCCCAATTTCTTTTTCTGTTCCCATCTGATTAGACATTTGTTGATACATTTCTTCCAGATTGTTTAATTGATCTCTCATTCTATTCATGTCATTTGAAGCCAGATTTTCATGCATATTCATGGGTTCTGCATCATGAGAATCTACTGTTAAAATTGTATCCTCAATGTCAAAAGGGAGATCACTCTCATTACCAGATTCTCGGACATCACTTAACATACCAGCTACAAAAATAAATAAAAGTGTTATGAATGCACCAATAACAAGCATATACAAAAAATTTGTAAGGGTTCCGCGGAACCCAGTGTCTCGCCTACTTTTGCTGTGAATCGCAGGCTCAACAAAAATGACCAAAAAAATCAATTAAAATATTCCTCTTGATACAATCTTTTGATTGTAAGAAGCTTCTGTCCAAGTTTTCTAAAAATCCAGGATAGTTTATGAATCTAATAAATGTTTTTAAAACTTTAACTGCAGACTGTACATGCATGACATGTATGTAATGTTAACTGGAAGAAAATTTAAGTCCATTTAAAAGTAAAATACGGAAAAAATGGATTTATTTTTTTACAAAATTTACTTCTGGATACTATCTTATGATCATAATAAGCTTCTGTCCAAGTTTGGTACAAACCCAGGATAGTTTAAGAAAGGTAATTAAATTCTAAAAACTTTAACCACAGATTAATGTAATGTTCCCTGCAGAAAAGCTATGTCCTTTTATAAGTAAAATACGGAAAAAAATGAATTTTATTTTACAAAATTTACTTCTGGATACTATCTTATGATCATAAACAAGCTTCTGTCCAAGTTTGGTAGAAATCCAGTATAGTTTAAGAAAGCTATTAAAATTTCAAAAACTTTAACCACAGAGTGAATATTTGTGGATCGCCGCTGCCGCCGCCTGAATGTAGGATTGCTTAGTCTCGCTTTTTCGACTAAAGTCGAAAGGCTCGAAAAAATGAAGGTATAGTTCAACCGAAAAAAATATCAAACTCAAGTTTATCATAAATTTGTAAGAGATATGCAATGTTCTTATAAAACAGTGGATTTCTGACAAGCTCTTGTTGTATTGCACTTTTTCTTATTTTATTTTTAATTCAGCAGACATAAAAGCTGCAGCTTTTTTCAAATACTTTTCATATTGGCATCCAATTCACTTTACAATCTCTGATATCTTAAACATTTAACAGTTTATTTGACTAAAAAAATATTGAGTTATCTCCCTTAACACATTAAAACAAATTCAAACAAAAACTAAATGTGTTAATGAAAACATAAATGACCAAACCTTGATAAAAATTCTTAAATTGTAAGTAAGTCAGACAATTTTTTATTGTTGATAAAGGAGAGGTATTTTGACTTTTGTGTATAAAACAAAGGAATAACCATAATCTTTTCAAAAGTGAGTTATCCAAAGCAAAGACAAATTGATATATGATATTGACAATAGTTTAAGATATATACAACTACATGTCAAAAGTCTGTTTATCAACTCCAAGCATAGCAACATACAGATTTTTGACTTTGGAAAAAAAATATTGCTTAAAATCCTTACCTTTTATTCCAGAAGATACATGTTTTGATGTCTGTTTTTGTTTTGATTTTTTATCTGCCCTATATGTAAACTGGGATCCAGATGCTCGCCTTATTCTTTTTTCACCATTAGTTCTCGTTGCAGATGTCACTAAATCTGGAGTCTTTGTAGAAGACAAATGAGTAGCACTATTTGAACGTGGAAGTTGTGGCGATATCTGTGGACTAGATCTATTGGAAGAATAATCTGAATTAGATGCTGACAATGGAGGTAGAGGTGGCGTAACAGATCGGGATGAAGGTTCGGAATTATAGTCAAAAATACTAGATTTCATATCTAATATATCCCGATCATCATCAATATCTTTGTGGTTGTGAATGTCAAAATTTGAATATCCTTGTTTCACTTTTGCCGATTTTTCACCATAATCAGGATATTTTGATGAGGTCCTAGAGCTATCCCAGGTGGAGATTGTGGCGATGAAGGTGATGATGACACAGACAGTTTTTGATTTGATGTAGGTTTTCCAAATGTTTGAAATGACACATGATTTGACAGTACTTTATTGCCATTGCCATTGTACTGAATTGAGGTATTTGACCCTTGCCCTTGTGTGCCAGCACTTGAACTTTGTCCCAATGGACTATGTCTTCCTCCTTGACTAGCACCAGGTTTATTTGAAATCTCATTATATGCAGGAGTGGACGGAAATTTCACCTAAAAATTCAAAATATTCTGATTAAAAATATCATTTAAAAATATTCAACTAGTTAAAAATTTAATTGATGCTAAATATCAATAAATTTAGAAATGAATATTTAGTGATGTTTACACTTCAACCAGGAAATCAATTTGTAGAAAGCAATGTAATAGATTAAAGCTTAAATGTACTTCAATATGGGTAACAGTCACAATAAGGTTGTCAAAGATACAGTGCATTTCACTGATTATGTTTGGTTTTGCTCTTTAATATAACATGTAACTTCCATGTTTGAAACAAATACTTTTTTAAAATGATGAATTAAAATTTCACCTCTAGATGCGGATTTTCTCCCTGTGTTGAAACCCATTGGTGACCTTGGACTGTTTTCTGCTCTTTAACAGAGTTGTTGTCTCTTAGACACATCACGCATTTACATTCTCAATTTTATCAAATATAAAATTTCCTATAAAAAAGGACAAAATTACTGTATTTAAAGTCCTTGTGGTGTACTTACATGAAAATGTGATGGATAACTGGACGGCTTTGCCTGCTGGTCCTCCATTCTAGTTTGATGTACACTATGAGGATCATCAAGTCTATTGGGAGGAAGAACATGCGGCATGGGATCCTCCAGTCTGGACAGACCATGAGGATCAGGACGGATACCATGAGTATCAGGCCTTGTATGTATGATCCCTCGGTGATCAGGAAAGTTATGAACACCAAGTGAATCTGGACGGACATGAAGTTGATTTTCTGAAGGGTATGATGTTGGTCCTCTTGATTCTGGTCGTATTTGACCTCCATATAATTTATTCCAAGCATCTCTTAATTCAGATCCTGTTTTCATTCCGCTGTTAACAAAGTATAAAAGCAAGAGTATAAAAGATGTCATAAATTTTTTTAAAGTCCCCTTTGTACTTAAAGTATAAAGTGTGTGCATAAGCCATACCATGAACCTTTAAATTACATTCTTACTTTCTATACATCAAACAAAAAAGGTTTTCATGGTATGTAAATAACTTTCCATTATTATCAGTAATATAATTCTTTTTCATCTTATACATGCATTAAGGTGAAGATCATTCATAAGTAAAAAAGGGATGCATTTGCAAATATGTCACACAGTATAGCATTTTTAAAATTATGAAGCTCTTACTTATGTCAATATATCAAGAAGTTCTGTTATTAAAAATTTGCAAAGGAAATTCTAATATGGGCATCAATGAAAAGCATATATGTATGCACCAAACAAGAATATAAGAGACACATCTGTAAAATGTGTCGCATGGTATATTTTCCCCAAAATTAAGCTCCCATTTGAAGCTACTGAGAAATGAGACAGGAGTATGTAACAGAAACACTGTACAGAGGTAAACCAGAATATGCCCATTTTGTTGGATCTGCTTATATTGATTAAAAAAGTTCTCAATATCATGAGTCTTTTAAAAAAAAAACTCAATTCTAAACAATTTAAACATTGAAAAGATTCTCTCTACCTGATAGGAGGCCCAAGATTTTCTCTGCTTCTGTTGAGCTGCATTTCAGGCATAAAAGCTGGATTATCCTGTCCTCCTGGTCGTAAAGGTCTATCAGGGGGTCCAGTATGTCTTACTGGTGACTGGTCTAGTTGTCTGTCTATCAAGGCATCTGCTCTAGAACCTTGCCATCTTTCATTTGGTCTGGATGGCTACAATATTTATCAAATTACATTATAAATCAACACAATGCTATTTGTTTTTCTTTCAAATTACCTGCATTACTTTAAAAGCACATGAAATCAAAACGAACATTTCTTTTCAATTTTTCTGATTATTTGATATTTTTGTGAACTATATATTATACTTTAATAGACTATTTCAAGATCAAATATTATTTTACTGCATTGACGTTTAAATTAGAAATATGATTGTATCACTTGGTGTAATGTTCATTCAAACTTTTCATTGTTGAACACCAAATAAGAGAGTCCAATTATACTCTGCAAAGAATCCTAGTTCAAGTTTACATGTATAAAACCATTTAAATCAATAAGTTTTTTGTATTTTGAAAGTTCACTGCACTGTAAAGAAAAACACTTTAGATAAATTATATAGAATAGCTTACAAGTATATATCTGTCTTCAGTTGAATACACACAATCTAACAATTTCTCAAGCAGTACATGTATCACTAAAAAATCTCCTGATAGTATTGACAAAACAACAGCTTACCTAATTAAATATTTGAAGAATTATGAGTACCTTATTCAAATCTTCTGATAATATTGAATCTTCCAAAGACATTATAAATCAGATGACAGTCTGCCAGAATTGTTTATCTTTACTGAAGTCATACACAACGCTATGTATCACCTCTATAAAATGTTCTGGACATTTAATTCTTAAATCAATACATGTAATTTTTAATTGATTTTAAAAGTCATAAAAAGGGGTATGGCTTAATCATTCATAAAATGCATTAAGACTTTTAAAAATTTGGAAGTGAAGCATTAAGTTAGGAGAAGGTTGTTTACTACTACGTTTGAAGTCTTTGAAGTAAAAAACCCATTTCCTCTCACACTCTTTTCTTTTCAACCTTTCTATTCTAACTATAAACTACTATAAACCTCCAAATTTACATAGATATATATTCAAATCATTTCATTCACTATGTGTACCGATCCTTCAAAATTACTAACTACTTAAAAACCATTATATTCCATTCAGCAAATACTTTCATTCTTACCTTTTCCTATAAAAGGAATAAATAAAATTTACAAAAAAATATATTAAAGGACAAACTTTCTTGATAGGAGATGAATGAAGGAATGAGGGAATGAATGGATGAATGAAGCAGGAAATATATTTTAAAAAAGTTTATTCATTAAAAAATGAATGACTGAATCAATAAATAAATGAATGAAATGAATGAATGAATGAATGAATGAATGAATGAATGAATGAATGAATGAATGAATGAATGAATGAATGAATGAATGAATGAATGAATGAATGAATGAATGAATGAATGAATGAATGAATGAATGAATGAATGAATGAATGAATGAATGAATGAATGAATGAATGAATGAATGAATGAATGAATGAATGAATGAATGAATGAATGAATGAATGAATGAATGAATGAATGAATGAATGAATGAATGAATGAATGAATGAATGAATGAATGAATGAATGAATGAATGAATGAATGAATGAATGAATGAATGAATGAATGAATGAATGAATGAATGAATGAATGAATGAATGAATGAAACATATTAATTATAGTGGAATAGTAAAGAGAACACAATCAGGAAATGTAACCATGAAATCAAAATATATTGTGTAACTTTGAACTTCAACTGATTATGCAGACCCCATAGTGGAATAACTAAAACATGTATGTTGTAGATAGAATTTATGTGACCCTCATTTATGCGTGTATTCGTAACAAACAAAGATGTGTCAAATTTACAGACAAACTTATTAATACATTCTTATGTTTAATTTGATCAGAGGAGACAGTTATAGGTTTTACTCCCATCTTACGTTAATGTTTCTCATACTAAATTATAAAAGCTAAGAAATTTATAAAAAAATAGAATGGATGATCAAAATATAAAAACTAACACACAAAAAAATAATAAATCTAATTCTTTTCTTCCCTTTTTAAAAAATTGAACTTTTTTTGTTAACAAATACTATATAGACTTACAATGTATGTTTGTTGACCTTTACCACCATATTTTGGGATGTCATTGTAAGGTCTGCCTGATTTGTCAAATGGTATAGCACTCTTTGGTCTCGGTGGAGGTTGTATCAATTCTCCATCTTCAAAACTTTTATTATTCTGAAAAATTAAATGCAACATTGCCTAAAGTAATCAAAACCAATGAGACAACTGTTACGCGAAATATCTTGAGAAATAGCAATCGAATATAACATGGATATAAACCATTAAAACAAACAAATTCCACCCTAAGATACATAGATACTTCAATCATAGAGGGATATTACATTTAGATTAGAATTTCTTTTATCATATCATGTAAATATATGTTAGTGATCAGTGAAAAAAAGTCCATATCGATAAAAGTGAAAGGTTAGTGAAAACTTGTTAATCATTTTCATCTTTTTAGTTCCGCATATCAAATGGTGTCCTTCATAAACAGGCTTCATATCTAAATCCACTGAAGGCTTGTCCCAATCACCACCATATTTATTTTTTCTAAACTTGTCTAGTACATGTATTAAGGTTGACTTCAAAACTTACAACATTAACATGTGCAGGTGCAACTCTTCTGTGAAACAGTGAAAAGGGTGCAGGTTGCTACGACAACAGAAACATATGCCAGATTAGTATAAGACAAACTTTAAGGATTGTAAACATTATTTCTTTCCTCAAATACACTGCATTTAAAAACACCACTGATTATGAAGAGAGTCATCATGTAAAAAACATGACATTATTTATATTTAAATGATGATTATTCCAATGTTGAAATGGTATGCCTGACTATGTCCTATATTGGCTGACAGTGATCAGAAGAACTATGCTTGCAACAGAATTGATTTTAGCAAGGAGAACAAAATATTAACTAGGTATTATTATTGACTTTTGATTATTTAAAATCAGATAACAAACTTTCAAGTATTATGTATATTTTTTAAATGCAGTGTAAAGGAGACTTTCAGAATGATAAACTTACATCCCATTTAGAGACGAAAAAGTAATTTATTCATGACTAATTTTTTGTTTTAAACTTATAATGATCATGAATAGATTTTGTGTGCCACTATTAAATGTAGAATCACAGTTATTCCAAAATTTAGTAAAACATTGAAACATGAATCAAAAGCAAGGTAGAAAAAGGATAAAAAAGGTGTTCTTGCATAAAATCCTTGAAATGTGTCTAAAGTACAAAAGATTAAAGAGTGTGAGTCATAAATAGAAGAGAAATAAATTCATAATTAACATAATGTGTTATAGATTAAAAACATAATAAATATTTGTATACTATATGAATAAATTAAATCATGCTATAAAACAAAGCATTTGTTATTTTATTCCAAATATAACTCATTACAAAATAAATTTGAAATTCAATTATTTGATTATAATTACATGCTTAAATTAATTTAACAATCATGCACTGAAAAACAATTAAAGCATAATATTTTGAGAATCTGATATTTCTGTCAATGTTTTTCAAAATGCATATTAATTAAATATATTTTGCAGCTTAACAAACATTGGTCAGCAGAAAGCATAAGTGTGGAAGCAGACAAATGTCTCTGTAGATGACAGCTAATAGAAGAGCACACATAACTTACTGTGGCAGGTGTTCTAGGTGTAGGAGGTCCTGTTATTAAGGACTTTAATCTATCTTCAACACTCAATGGCTAAAAGTATATAGATTCTTTGTCTTTTCTCATTGTTTAGAACTAGCTTATTACCTCAAAAGGAGATTTTAAAAGCAGATTTTTCTACATCACACAAAGCAAAAGAGGTCCTTTATATAGAATATTTTCTTCATTAATTTTAGACCAAATATTAATTTCTTTCATTGCCAATGGACCAAAAAGATTTAATAAGTTAATCTTTTTATTTTGTTGACAAAGTCTTTTGATCATTTTTCTGTAAATATAATTAGCAGTTGACCAATCTAAACTCTCAATGTGTACTAAGTCTTTGGCTATACTGCCTGAATGGAATTTAAATTTAAATTTGAAACAAAGTACAACAAAGTCAAACAGCTCACTTCGATTCAACAAAGCTAACACTAATAACGTAATGCAATGTATTATCAAAATTAAAGAAATTTTCAGTTTGAAATTAACATAATAAATTAACATAAAATGTTGCATCTAAAAAAACACTCAACAGAAAAACCAAACTAACATCAAACCAGGTAAAAATCATAATTAAGTTTTCTTCTACCAACATAAAGATTTTAAGGAAGGTTTATAACATATCAATTGATAATGAGAAAGCAAAATGTATTATATCATACCATTCCAGTTGGCTGGACATCTGCCCATGCATTTGTCACCCCCTGTCCTCTCCCTGGGGGTTTAGGTGAAGGGATGGGTTTGGCACTGTGTGGTCTGGGTGGAAATCTAACTTGTTGTTGCTGACGTCTCTCCTCCACCCCTGACTGAGATACACCATTCATTGTTATCTCTGTTGAAGACTAGAAGAAAAATACAATTTATTCTTTAAAAGGGAAATAACTCAAACAGAATCTTGAAAAGTTATTTGTTCATCGGAACTTTAATAATATTAATGATTCTTAAAGAATGTTGATAACATTTACTTTGATGCAAATTTTGAGAAAAGAAAATCTGCAATCAAGTATTTTTCTAAAAATTCCAGCTTCACAATTATCAAACAGCAAAACAGCACTCTTTTAAATATAAAATGAAATATTTATCTAAATATTTAGCCTAAATTGAAAGTGTAGATTTGATTTTTACTTCTTCATTACTCGGACTGAGCTGGAACTGGTGCTTTTTCTGTATATATGCTATGATTTAGAAATGCTTTGTTTAGGTTACATAATTTCTCCACTTATTTAGTTTGCCTATAACTGAGACATACATTTTCTAAAAACACTTACAGCAAGCATTCCCGGTAATCCAGGAGTTGTTGGTCTTACATCTTCTTTAACCATAGTTCCTGGCAGAAGATCCTCTGCTGGGATTATAATTCTTCTTTGGTAAGTAGTCTTTTCATCTAAATTTAAAAACAAAACAGTATGAATAGACAATTTTTGGTTCCTTTTGTTTTCCTTTTGTTTTTTATCTTATTGTTTATTTTCTATATTAATATTTTTCTTTATTTCAAATTGTTCAGACTCATATAAAATTTTACTTAAGAATTGAATGCTTCTTTTTGTAACTTCATTGGGGTGTAAAAGCGTTGACCGTAGTACAAGCGCTTCATTCTAAAAATGTGCGCACAGTCAACGCTTTTACAACCCTATGAAGTTACAAAAAGAAGCATTCAATACTTATAATTACATTTTTTAGCTATGATCATGAAAACAGGAATTTTATAATTTTTTTTATTTAATTCACCTGTGCACTTTATTGTTGGACCATGTGTTATCATGAATGATAAGTTTTATTGAGTAATGCAATTGCTTAAGGAATAACATGTGATGTGCAGTTAGCCAATCAGAATAAAGTATTATAATGAAACATACATCTAATGTGATTATTTGAAAATAGCAAAACATTTCATCTAACTACCTAGAAAATGTATTTCAACAAACTTTCAGAACAGTAAATCTTTCAGAAACTGCTGCCATCGTAAAAACTTTGAAGAATTGAAACAATCAAAATTAGTTTTTAAAAATAATGTGCTTTGTCAAAAATGAAATCTGCTGTTGATAGAAATAGCACCTTTTCACTAAATTCATCTTTTTTCTTTAAAGGTCAGCAAATTATAACTGATCAAATATTGTCCAGCCTCATGTTTACTCATTTAGACATATATTCAAAGAATACATCTAACACTGACTGTGTTTGACACAATGGTTGTACAGAATAGTCTGTCTAAACTTTAGTCCAGGGGTTTATGTAACTGAAATTTTTTAGGTTACTTACTGTAAATTCAGAAATTATTGCGTGCATTTATTATTGCGATTTTGTCATTTTCTACTAAAATGTTATTTTAATTTTTGCAATATGGAGAAAAATCCAGTTTAATTCATAAAAAATATTTCAAATGCGAGTTTAAATTATTGCGATTTTTAACCCTGTCACATTTTTTGCAATAATAAAAACGTCACAATAATTTCTGAATTTACAGTCTTTAATTTACTAAGGAATCCTGGTCAAGGAGTTCAGTTTATCTACAGCTCAGATTGGACAGGTTTTACTATACTAGTTTTGTACTTTACAATTAGGCAAATCTGTAAATAATTCTTATTGGGGAAAAAGAAGATGATAGGTTAACTATATATATAATGTAGAACTTGTAAAACAAAATAAGTTCAAAGAACAGTGCATCAAATGATAAATGCATGTATGCCACACTAAGCAACCTTTTACATACTAGATAGACTAAATCTTGACCTTACATTAATCTTTTAAATGAAATTGCTTTACAAAGAATTCAAGACAGAACCAAAACTCTACTTTTAGAAGGAAAAGCAGTGCATATCAGTACATCTAATAAACACAAATAAAAATATCAGTCGTCTAGTAAAATAGAAAATAGAAAAAAAAGTATGTATAGCTATGAGGAAAAATAGCACTAATGATCATATAATGAAATAACTGAGAAAAGAAAGATCAACTAATTTGATGTACACAAGCATGTGCAGAATTGTGTGTAGTCAAAATACCTGTTACACCCAGAGGTGGCTCGCTCACACCATTATTACCTGGAAGAGTTATAGCCCCTGGCATCTTTTTTTCTCTGAGCTCTGTCTGATTTACTGGAGCATAATTTTGTTCTTTCTACAATAAAGAGAAAAATATGTGTTCACTTATAAAGTTTCGTCTCTTGCAGATGATAAATAGAATATTTCGAACTTAAACAATGTTAAAGACAGCTTCTTAGTTTTGATATATTATTTCTAAAGCATGTGCATTTTGCACAATTATTGCTATATCTTCATCAATGTTTGTATTTTCTATCAGGAAAACAATATAAATTTTAAATTTTTGACATTTAATTTTCAAAAATTATACACCATTAAGCTTGACATGTGGTCATTAGAATTTCAAATGAATTTCTGCCAAAACTGATTTGCCATTGCATTGGGGTTTCATTTTACTACATGCATTAAAGACATCTGAAACTTTATTTAACGTTTGGATTGCACTGCTTTTTGATAATTGCTTTAGTATTGTTAATCGATATTATAATTAAAATTTCCCAGACAACAATATAATTTAGTTCAAATACAAAGTCTGATAAAAGCAGGTATAATTGATTAATTTAATTTTATTAAATTATTTCAAATTAAATATTTTCTGCTGCATGAGTGATTTAATTTATTGAATATAAAAGCATTTTTTCACAATATTTTCCCCTTATTTCATTCAGCTGAAAATTAAATTTCTTCATGGTACAAAACTGATTTGGCAAAATATTTCTGTAGTTTGAAGGAAAAACAAACTTTTAACACCTTCCACCCTTGAATAATTCTACCATTTATTCTCCCCTGGAAGATGCTTTTACATATATAACATCCTGACAGATGCTCGAAGCATATTTTTTTAATATAAAGCATAAATACTTGAAGTTCTTTTTCATATTCTATTGTTAAGATGCCATGTCTAACTTTTATATATTACCTTAAATGGCTTAAATGTTAAAATTGTCATTCACTTATTATTTTTTACAGTAACAAGAGGCTGTCACAACGACAGCAAACCGGATTTATTAATATTTATTTGTGTCCTGGCAATATCACAAGAACCATTACTGAAGAATGGTGAAAGTGAAAATCGTCAATATCAAATTTGACCTCCATTTTGTCATCAGTATCAACATATTAAAATTTGAAAAGCTTAGATTGAATGGTTCATGAGTAAATGCAACAACGTGAATGGAAACACCATTTTACAATCTTTCAAGAACCATAACTCCTGAACGGTAAAAGTCAAAATCGTCATTATTGAACTTGACCTCTATTTTGCCATCAGTAACAACATATAAAAATTTCAAAAGCTTTGGTTGAATGGTTTATGAGAAAATGCACGGACACGACTGGAAACACCATTTTTCAATCTTTCAAGAACCATAACTCCTGAACGGTAAAAGTCAAAATCGTCTTTAATAAACTTGACCTCTATTTTGTCATCAGTAACAACATAATGAAATTTGGGAAGCTTTGGTAGAACAGTTCATGTGTAAATGCACGGACACGACTGGAAACTCCATTTTTCAATCTTTCAAGAACCATAACTCCTGAACGGTAAAAGTCAAAATCGTCATTATTGAACTTGACCTCCATTTTGTCATCAGTAACAACATATTAAAATTTGGGAAGCTTTGGTAGAACAGTTCATGCGTAAATGCACGGACACGACTGGAAACTCCATTTTTCAATCTTTCAAGAACCATAACTCCTGAACGGTAAAAGTCAAAATCGTCATTATTTAACTTGACCTCCATTTTGTCATCAGTAACAACATATTAAAATTTGGGAAGCTTTGGTAGAACAGTTCATGCGTAAATGCAGGGACATGACTGGAAACTTCATTTTTCAATCTTTCAAGAACCATAACTCCTGAACGGTAAAAGTCAAAATCGCCATTATTGAACTTGACCTTCATTTAGTTGTCAGTAACAACATATAAAAATTTTAAAAGCTTTGGTTGAACGGTTCATGAGTAAATGCACGGACAACATTTGATTGCCGCCCGCCCGCCCGCCCGCCCGACTGCCCGACCGCCCGCCCGCCCGCCCGGCCGCCCGCCGTACATCCCCAAATCAATAACCGACATTTTTGTCACAAAAATCCGGTTAAAAACCCAAACAATGAACCTGCACATTAAAATGAACATATTGTGAATGTGAATAATTTTCCATGTAAATTTCACTGTACCCTGCATCTACATGTAATGCTTTATCATTTATCATAACCCGTAGATGAGATATTATAACTAATTTTCATATGATATCAATAGTACAGAAGGTCTTTTCACAAAATATTGTTCGACAAAACAATTGATTATCAATAATCTGAAGATTTAGTTTATTTTCCTTTTTCTGAGTACAAATCTTACTAAACCAAAAACAATAAATTAATTTCTTCCTTTATGTCTTCCTCCTTTGCATCAACATTGATTAAGTATCCAGAAAATGTTACCAATTTGTATTTATTACATCCTGTTTCAGTGCAAATAATAACTTATATGCATACTTTTTTTTAATAAAACATGACTAAATTAAAAGTTTTAACTATTTTCAATTTGCCTCACCTCAAAATGTTGTCTGATGTTCCCTACTAACATCAACGTTGTCTTTAGATTTCCATCAGCAAGATCTAGGTAAATAAGATAATATAATGCAGGTTTTATACATATCCTTTTTAAAAGTTATAAATAATGCATGTAATTTACATTCTGTCAATAGCAATAAGTTAAGAATTATTAAGCAAAACTTTGGCAAAGTAGGGAGAAGGAAATAAACAATAACACTGTCATAAAGGAAAAGAAGTCTTTCAAATAATGTAGCTGGAAATATATACATATCTATTATATATATGATAATGTTACAACATAATTTATCTTCTGAACGTAAATACTTTGAATTCATATATCTTTTGTTAGTTAAAAGTTTCACAGAAAAAAACTTTTTCATATCTACTCTATTCTATGATTTTGACAAATTGTGGAGACAAGCACAAAGAAAATTTGTTTGTTGTTTAAATTTTGAACACTTAATTTTATGACTCACATATACTCACAAAATCCCCCCCCCCCCCCCAAAAAAAAAAGGGATAACCCATTTATAATAAGAATCCATAGTAAAAAGTAAAATAACAAAAATACTAAACCCGGAGAAAAATTCATAACGGAAAGTCCTTAATCAAATGACAAAATCAAAAGCTCAAACACATCAAACAAATAGATAACCAACTGTCATATTCCTGACTTGGTACATACATATCCTTATGGTGGATTAAACCTGGTTTTATAGCTAGCTAAACCTCTCACTTGTTTGACAATTAATGTTTTATTAGTCTGTATCTCTTACAGCAGATATATCTTACCTTCTCCATCAATAGCAGTTAAATCAACTCCAGTAGATCCTAAAACTTCCAAGCACTTTGTTATATTATATACTCGGTCTTCTTTGCTGGCAATTTCTACATTAACATTTGGCACAGATCGTCTGCCTGCAAAATATAATGAAAAGTTATGTTACTAATGAACTATAATTGCAGTGTCCTAAAGCATACCCGTACAAATACGGAATATCTGTACACCCGCCTTTACTACTATAACTTCTTTAATATTCCTTATCTTGTATGTTTTTTCCTTTTTAAAATGTAAAGTATCTAGTCTTTTAACGTCAATAGAATAGATATAATCCTCAATGGATTGTTCGTTTTTTAAGTATAAAAAAAAAGCTATTCTGGATAAAAGAAAGAAAAAAACTTTCATAAAACAGAATTCATGAAAACTGGGCTTACCATTTCATTTGCAGCCCTAGAAATGCCTAGCTGGTAAATAAAGTCAACCCAACCTTTCAAAAGACTATAATACAAAATTGATATGACTAATATATAAACTACTAATTTCGACTACAATTAAAGTTTTCCCTTTCTCATACAAAATTCATGTTTTAATCCATATAAATTGCTAAGCTAAGGTCTTTTGTTTCTTCTCTCTTAAACTTTTAATGAATAATAAACGAATTTAGATGACTAACAAAGACAATGATGAACTGATCATGGAACTGGAAATGAATCTTTATCAATATCCAAATCATAATTATCAAGGTGAATTAAAATACACACAAAATCCATATTTGTTCAATTCATTACTAAGATCTATATTTGGAGTGAAACTTGTAAATAAATAACAAAAAAGAAAATATTTGAAATTTCTATTAATTAAATTGATCATTGTTGAATCGATCCCTTTGTATGTGCCTATATTTTTACAATAGACTGTTAATTAAGTGACTTTTGTATTGATCAGTAGATAAAGGTAATAAACAGACAGGTGTGAGATAAATACTCTTCAGAATCTCCACACACAAATGATTTTCAATGATTCAGAATTTCAATTGTCTCCCTTTGAGTAAGGGTTGTTTGATTCCTACTTATGCTTTTGTATTGTAACAATTACATCTTGAACAATCACATTTAATAATGGCTTTCATATTGGTACTGAAATATCAAAGAATCCATATGCCCTATATGTTTTGCATGGATTTTTTTTTTTTTTTTTAAATATTTTATAAATTGAAGTTCTAACACTTATGATACAAGCTTTTCACCTTTTCAGAATCTAGTGCATACTGTGCAATATTTTTAAAAGCGTACACCCAAAAATTATTGGTCTAAAACATTGGAAATTCAACCAATAATCTAACATTCTTTTCATCTTGGTGTACACACAATGAGAGTACCTATAGTAAATTGAGACATATCCGTTTAACTTCTTACAAGTACTAAACATTCTGAAGTTATTGTTGAAATCAGTATCCAATTAGTCATAGAATTATAAAATATGAAATAGAATTCAAATAGCATTTCTTTCGAAATATCAATAATATCAATTACTAGCTATACAAATATCATCGACTTTGACCTCTGATTCTTTTGTTATATTCTGGATTACTTTCATTAAAAGTTAATTTTTCAACTTAAAATATCAATATAACCTGTATGGTGTTGAAATCATCCAGAAAATAAAGTAGTGTTAAACTCATGAAGCAGTATGCTTCACTACGTTTAAGTTCCTTTTACATTTAGCAATATTATATTAAACTATTGTGACATGGTCTATAAAATTTACAGCTTAATTAATTTAAATTCATAATTGTTTTCAGTTTTAGTGTTGATCTCATTTGAAAGAGGAAGAAAAATGTTGATGTTGCTATATTTTCCCTCATAAAGAACAAGATATACACCATCATTTCAGTATGCCCGGCAGTTTGAGAATTACAGCTATCCACCACTTTGGTTGCTTGCTTACTGTGCAGTGGCAAATATTTCATGTTTGTTGAAGACAAAATAATCAACAATAAAAAAATAATATGTAGGTCTTGTAATTGAGGTCATCAGAGAAAAAGTCAGGGAAATTTGGATTGTTACTTGAAAATGACCATAAATTTGATATGGACAGAAAGGAGTAGGTCCGGTAAGGCCCCTTTTTGGCCCAAAAATATAACAGTTTTACAAAATTGTTAAAATGTAAACTTTTAGTTTTTAATTTGACAGTTGAATGCTTCTGCTACATAAATATGGGCTGTTTTTTGCAATACAATACACATATATCGGGTTGTAGCACTAGTAAGTCATGCTAAATTACTGAAATCTTCAAAATTCTATCATTTTAGTTAAATTTTAGACGGTTTACGTGTAAAACGAAAGTGGCCGCATTCGTGTTCATCCATAATATTGCAATGTAAGTTGTATTTTATGATAATACATAACATATTTAAAGGTTGTGGATGAACACGGATGCGGCCACTTTCATTTTTGCCAAAAACCATCTGAAAAGTGACGTTTTTTTGCATATTTGAGAGATTTTTCATATTTAAGCTTCAATCAGATCGTTTTTAATGACTTAATGAGTTAAAATCTTTCACATAAACTAATTGAATCAAGTGAAATAGACACTTAAGTGTTTAAAAAGTGGTCCAAATCCTTCGTCAGATGAAACTGAAATTTGAGGCCAAAATGAGTCCTTACCGGACCTACTCCTTTGGCCTTGCACAAATAAAATAAAGATGTAGACAGGATAGAAAGTGAAAAGTAGACAACTCCAATATATGTCCTAGAAGGCTAGAACTATGGAGGAATTAATCTGCTATTTTTCCAAAAAGGTTGGCAAATCTCAACATGAGAATAACTGTCATACATGTACTTCCTTTTTATATCAAACCATACTGCATTAGTAGAGAAGAAATTGCTCTGAAGTCCATTGAAATCAAAGAATTAAAACGAAAGATATAATTTTCATTATTAATAGGTCCCTAATGTTCCTGTATGTAAAGTTCTTGAAATTTGCCACACCCCAAAAAATAAAAAATTACATGCATTAATCCTACCTAAGTTATAGTGACTATCAGAGTGACTGTCAGAATCCTCAGAACCTATGATCTGAAAAAGAACCATGTTCAACAAACTGCCAAAATCTAACTGAAAGTGTTAGACATTAGGGGGCATTATAGCAACACCTCATTAATTAGCTATAATTATTAGCATTGATAATCGAACTTCAAAGAAATTAAGTTAATTATCTACCTGACACCTTTTACCTGTAATCACACATTCCAATTATATCAATTTACTAGATGTCCTTCAAATTACATTAAGTAGAGAAATCTTAACTTTATATCATTTAATCAATTCTTAACATGTTAGGATTTGCTTTTGGACCAAACTGTGAATTATCTTTGCAGTGAAAATAAACAAACTTATTTGTTGGTATGTCAAGTTTGAATATTTTTAAGAATCAAATTGAAGTATCTTAATTATGATGTCTTCTAGACATATTTTCTTGGCATAAGAACTGTCAATTTTTTTTATTCAAACTATTTCAAGGTCAAATAATAAATTCTCATCTGAATTAATAGTCACTTTGCATATTTTCTCAGACCAATGCTTCTTTATAGAAGACAACTATATAAGTATATGAAAACCAGTTACAATTTAATATCCGTTCCAGGCCTTTACCATTACAGTATCAGGGTCATCTGAGAAAATTCAAACCTTAAGAGTCCACAAGTTGACTAACATTTCTATCACATGTTTGAGCTCCCTTTTTATTCCCTTTTACAATATTCTTTTCAATGAGATCCTCTGTTCTATATTAACTCATTATCAAGGACATGAACATATTCAACCTGTACCTCATTTTAAAACCTGTCAAAGCGATTAATACCAAACAAATCTGTCACTTTATAAAACTTTTCATATGAACACTGTATCTCTATTTTGAAGGTAAATCAGTCCTATCATGTTATATATCTAGTAAATATTAACCCAAGAAAGAAAAGAACTATTGTGTATGTAAACAATGCCACATTTCAACAAATTTATACGTTTTACCAGATAAAATCTAAACCTAAACCTTTAATTTCTTTTGATAAAAGACTATAATATTTTAGTACATACTTTGATGGAATCTAAAGACATTTAGATCTTTACCTTTAAATGGTTATTTTCCACTAGTATGAATGCCATTGGCATATATTTTATTTGAAGGGAAAACAATGTCAAAAGGTTGCAATTCAATTCAGATTGAGAATTTATGCATTAATGCAAACCATGTCAAGTTTTATATTTTACACAAATTCAATATGAAAAGAGGTACATGTATAGCTATATTTACAAAATATGTTAGTCAAATGCGTTTTGTTTAAATATACTTTTTCACGTTTTTGGTCTTTTGGAAAATGTTGTTTGTGCTGTTTTTAGATCCTTCTACAACGAAATTTGTTTGACATGCACACATATAAAAATTGCGGTTTTTATCCAACGCAATCATAGGTTTGAACGTAGTCTTTAATTTAGACTCATTTATATTTACAAAATATATATCTGTATTACCAATAAATTATCTCAAAATTGATTTTAGTAATGATCATCATGCACTGGCAATGTTCATGAATGAAAAACACTACACAACTTCTTTAAAAATTTAAATCATCAGAGTCTAAGAGCAATATCCCCCTTGCTTATGTCATGTATGCCACTGAATGATAAGCAAGCAGCAATCAATTAACTTTATTACCAAAAAGATAGAGTCAAAAATAAAACAAGAATGTGTTCATAGTACATGGTTGCCCCACTCCCTCTATCATTTTCTATGTTCAGTGGACAGTAAAATTGGGTTAAAAAGTTTTATTTGACATTGAAATTAGAATGGTAATATCATAGGGAACATGTGTACTAAGTTTCAAGTTGATTGGACTTCAACTTTACCAAAAACTATCTTGATGAAAAAATTTAATCTCAAGCAGGACAGCTGGAGGACTAACCCACAGACTGAAAAACATAATGCCCATAGGTGGGGCATAACATTTTCTTTTAAAAAGCCATCATTATTCCCTTTGAATAAGAAGTAAAATATAGCAGCTATGCACTTAGATGGACAAATACTCTTTCCATCACAAAAGGTACTTGGAAAATGACATCACAATCATTAAAGGTTTGCATAAAATTTTTCAGTATTTGAAGTAAAATTTATTTTGACATCAGAAACAGGCATTCCCTGAATAATTGATTAGAAATTTCCAACATATATCACAAAAATAAAGTTTAATATAAAAGTAACATACCTCATCCACCATTAGAATATTATACAGCTCAAAGTTTGTAATTATTTTAATATACTGTACAATATTAATTAGTTATAGGAATTAATGTCCACAGTAATGATTGACAATAGAGTTTGAAGGTAAAAGTCTATAGAGCCTTATTATCTACACTATATAAAGTCAATAAAACCCTATCTATTGTCATCTTTTAATTATACTGAGTGTCAATATAAGTTCACCATTGAAGAATGCAACAGAAAAGAGCTTGATCAATATTAAAGCACAGTTACCTATGACAGAGGATAGATTATCAGATGACAGCATTGCAAGAGCAGTGTTTAAGACGAAGCACCCTAATCAGATAAAAGTCTTTTATGATGCAAGTTGATTTTTTTTTTAATCTAAGGTGACATATTTGCTTTTCTTTTTCCAAAATAATCTAATCAAGACTCTTAGATATTCAACTACTTAGAGATCTACTATCTAGCTTTTATCAGTAATAAGTCCCAATAACTTCAAATTTAAGATCACTGTAAAATCGAGAATAACCAAGAAGGATCTGCATGTAGTAGCCGACCCTGCAAGGGCTATATAGCTAGTCAAGGTCGTTAAAAACTTCCATTGTTGTAGGATCTGCATTCAAGAACATTTAACTCTTCATTTCTTACCATTGATCTGACCATAATGTCTTAGCATTAACTTTTTAAGTATAAAAATAAAGAGCTGTGAATGATTGCTGATGAGGCAACTGTCCACCAGAGACTAAAAAGCTTAAAATACAAGGCATTTGAACACACAAAAACCAGAAGGGCATAAAATTTACCGGAGTTTAAAAATGTCCACAGTCAATTGACCTTAAGATGTTGCACTCTAAGTAAAGCTACTGGCCTGGGCAATCAAACAGTCGCACTATGTAAAAATCTATTTATACTAGACAGTTCTGATGCCAATTTCTTGATTATCAGTATACTATTTAGTATACATTAATATACTAAGTAATGCATTGTCAACAGCCTAGATGGTTATCTGTCTCAAATCTATTTTCTGCTTAATATCAATTTGCTATTAATTATACCATACCTATTTACTGAATGCTCAAATTATTGATTTTTCAACATGACATTTAGTCTGGTTGTTCCATTGTCATTTTAATGAAGGAGCATTATCTATATACATGCCATGATTAAACTATGATTAAATATAGCTTCAGTTACATTTTGACATATTCATATTACAGCTGTTGAAATTGACAGCTACTGTGCAATTTACAAATAAAACACAAGAAAATTTGAAATGATTTTTTTGCATGTTTTTTATAAATTGTTGACACAGAGATATGTCTTGCCTGTTGCCAAAATTCAGAAAAAGACAACATTATGAGCTGCAACATTGCTAATTAATTCAAAGTTTGCTGGACCATGACATAGAGGGCACTGCATCAACATTATCATCTAACTGAGATGTACTTGTATTAATGCTACTTTATAAACAAGAATGCACACACTGAAATGTCTCGCATTCTATACTTACCCTGGATATTATGGTGATAGTCCTAAGTATATAGGTTTAACTACTTTTACTACAACTAACGCATAATCTTAAAAAAGATTCCAGAAAATGAGGTCAAGGTCAGATAACCGAACAAGAAGTACATGGAAACCTTACATGAGTCATTCAATACACTGAATATTGTTGACATATTGCTTATAGTTTTTAAGAAACAGATTAAACCTAGAAAACTTAACATTGACCAATGAACCATGAAAATGAGGTCAAGGTCAGATGAACCATGGCAGGTAGTCACATACACCTTACAATCCATCTATGCATTAAATATAGTTGACATATTGATTATAGTATCTTTGCACCCCACCCCTTAATCTAAAATTCTGCATCTGCCTCTGAATGCCATAATCATCTTTGAAAGTGAAGAAACAGGAAAAAAGCAAGGTCCATATAGCTCATCACATCTTTGCAAAGCTATATCATAAAGTCAACAACAAATTGATACCTTGACCAATCAATTATTTATAAACCTTTAGCAGTCAGATCAAATGGGAATAATAAGTTCTAAATATAGCATCTGTATGACACAGTTTCATGTGGTAAAACTTGATCTGTACAAGGTAATCCTAATCAGACTAGGATACACATATTTTCAATTACATAACTATACAAAGTAGAAACAATAAATTCATACAGCTACAATAAAATTAATACTTTTCCAAGTGATTCTCAAGTTATCATTTTAACAGTAGTAAATGTATCCACTTTTTTTTATCAGAGGTATCATTTTAATAGTAGTAACAGCAACACATTTATTGTTTTTTTATCAGAGGAATGCTTTCTAGTTTTACTCATTTATTACTTTCTTTTTTGAAGTTTTTTTTTTACTACTAGACAAGCTAGAATAAACAAACTGTTCGCTTACTTGAGAAACAATAGATGACATTTTCTCATATCTGCCACTTCTTTTTTGCCTAGATGTGAAAAAGACTACTTTGTTTTTTAAAATACTTCCCAGGACAAGTTTAAATCTTAGACCACCTTAAATTATAACTGCAAATTATATCTAAATAGTGATGATTTAAACCAAACACCTGCAGAAATGTTTAAATTGTCTTTATGATGTAATCAAATTCAGGTACAATGACAAAATGGACAAATTTTTTTTAACAAGCAAACATCGTAGATTATAGAACTACTATTTTTCACCTCTATAATTCATGGAATCAATAAGCTTGATCACTAATCTATTCTAAATCACTGATCCTAATAATCTACAGTTTAAAGCTTTCATACCCAATTTAATTTGTCGAGGTCTATAGGGGTTTTTAAGCTTTTTGTTTACATATCTTTAAAATATTATGTATACAAATTTCTGTGTAATAAAAACAAGGCATCTTGTATCATTAAGCAAATTAGCTAATTTTTACAACATAAGATTAAATGGGCAATAACTCACTTAGCAGTACACGTCAGCTTTAAGATTGTACCTCTGAGGTAATTTTGAGCTTATGTAATAGAGTAAAATAATACTTGCACTGTCAAAGATCAGACAGCTTCAAGATAGACTTTGTCTAGATGTCTTCCTGTCTTAATTCTAAAAGGTAGTCAAGCAGTGAAATGTATGTCAAACTGAAAGGGGCTACATTAAAATTAAAGCACTAACATTGAGAAATTAGATATTTCTTTAGGATGTGATGCTAGCTAGTCTTGTAAAAGACCAAACAAAGTCTTCATAAATGTTCGGATGGTTTCAAATATTGAGTTGTCATGATTTTTTCTGATATCAATTTTCATGGATTTCTTGGGAAAAGGTTATAACATCTAATTCAAGTGTTTAATGAAGAGAAAAAAATATAAGCTTGAATGCAGACTTTTGTCATACTACAAAAAAAACAAAATATCTATGAAAATGCAATTTTCTCTCAATCCATGAAAATTGATATGCAAAAAATAAATGAAACCACAGCAATTTTGAATTAAATTGCATGGTTTTTTTTTTACAGTTGCATGTTTTATTGAAGATTTTGAGTGTTCAGTTATCAGTGTCATCTTGAAAAAATAAAATAAGAAAAGCTAAATTTGAAAAAATAAAAAAAGGAAAAAACAAATTGCTGTAGATAAATTGAAAAATAAATACTTTAATGGGATCTTTGTGATTTCTTTCAAATAATCTACCTCTATTTTTCTTTAAACAATAATACATTAGTTCTTAAACCAATTTGGCCCTCACACAAATCTCAACCATGTATGTCCACAACTGTCAACATTTATTGTTGGCTATGACTCAAACATCTAATATTTGTATAAGATCATAACATTGTTTATATAATGTCTATACATTGCTTATTCCTGTCCAATTCTGTCCATATAAAGGAATATATATTACTGTACTTCAAACTTCATTCAGTGTAAAATTATGGTTATAAAAGAACCACTTGAAACTCATATTATTATTTGGCAGTAACTCTAGATCTTATTGCCACTGAACATTAGTTTCAAAGTGAATGTACTTAATATGTGTAATTCTTTAAATTTTGCTCATTTGAAATTAAAGTGTTTTTTATTGAAAATATTAAGTTAAGAATACTGGTTGTTCCATTTTTCAAATGTATCCTTGACTCATGGGTTTTCCTACTAATAAGAATGCATTGTGACATCACAATTTCCATAAAAAAGTATGCATAGTACATATTCATATAATTTACTAAAACATATGATCTGACCATAACTACTTTTTGAAGAAAAAAAAAACTCTTTGAAAAATAAGTGCCTTATTTATGTAGATGTACAATCTGCAGAAAGGAACTAAAAAATATACTGATTCTTGTCAAGGCCATGCTGAATATTGTTTCATCTAAAACATAAACCCCTTCAATTGAAAGTCACCAACTAAAAGGAAAATCCTTGGATTTTTTTTATTTAATGATTTGAAGAACTTCCATGTTTTCATTTTTACTTCTTCTAAAAATAGTCATTTAGTTAAAACATCACATGAAAATACCTATACAACATAGATTTTATAAGTTGATTGAAGTTAATAAAAGCTACCTTTATATAATGGAAAATAACATACATATCATAACATGAAGAAAATCAATTAATGTCAAACGTAAATTAAATATTAAAAATAATTTGTTACTTTACTTTTGACATTATAGAACCCATTAATTCAGCAACAGCCATGTTTAATGTAATGAAAAGTCATGAACACTGATGATTTTTTTTGTATTTAATACTACAATGTCTATGTAGTTGGTGCCAAAATTAATAGACTTCTGGTAAACTGATGAAATGCAAATCACAAAATCTGTGATTCATTTTATTTCATGAATGCTTATGATTTTTTTTTATTTAATATTGCAATGACTATTAAGGTGGCGCCAGAATTAATACACTTTTGGTTATACTAGTGAAATGCAAATCACTATCAAGGATGACTGTTATCATCTTATTTCCTGAATGCTGATGATTTTTGAGTTCTAATATTGCAATTGCTATTAAGGTGGTGCCAGAATTAATAGGCTTTTGGTTAAACTTATGAAATCTTAATCACTATCAAATTCAAGGATGACTGTTATCATTTTATTTCCTAAACCCTGATGATTTTTTTATTTAATATTGCAATGACTATATATAGGTGGTGCCAGAATTAATAAACTTCTGGTAATAATGATTAAATGTAAATCACAAAGACTGTGATTCATTTTGTTTCAAGATAGGAATAAATTCATAGCCTAGAAAAATGGCCAATTAGTCAACATCAAATTAACAAATTCATAACCCTTTTTGATCAGATGATTTAATAAAAATCTGTATAAATATGAATAATAAAATATAGTGGAAGCAACAATTCATTTGAATTGTACCCACTTAAATATTTTTTTTCTAAGGACAAACATGTGTACTGAAACTAATATAAATTTCAGCATGCTATACATCTATTGATAAAGGTTAAGTTTGTGGCTTGATTTCTGGTATGACTTTGACTATTTGAAAAAATTACCCTGACTTTCATACAAGGCCTAAAATAATTATAGGAATCCAATGAAACATTTCAGGACTCTTGATTCCAAAACAGGTTTTGGGCGAACAGAAAGCAGATAAGTGTGAGAACTAAAAAATGTGCCACACAACATATACCTTACAGAGAACGAACTTGGTACAAAATAATAAGAAGCTATGATCAGTTACTGCAGAGAACCAAGGAACATAAATCTTGTGAATGTGCATATATACCAGTGAAATGTTTTGTTTTTCTTTTACTTATGATTTTTATTGACACGCTTGGTATATTCTTCCCAATTTTTCCACACACACCAATTCAAGTATTGTCTATATTCAGTGATGGTTTAAATTTAGATTCCAACAAAGTATTTCATCAGCTTCTATTTTACTAGTCCTTTCAGGGTTGAGTTTATACATAGCCACACGTTAATATCATACTATATATATAGATATAAGAAGATGCAGTATGAGGTCAAATGAGACAATTATTGAACTCTCTATCCAAGTCATAATTTGTAAAGGTAAACCATTATCGGTCAAAGTACGCTCTTCAACACAGACCCTTGAAAGCACACACGAACAGCAAGCTACAAAGGGCCCCAAAAATTACAAGTGTAAACCATATGTATAGAAAAGAATTTGTGGAACATCTGAACAATGATACAAACAACCAAAAGACTTCATATTAAGCATGATTATTGAAATCAAGTTTACAAAACAGTACTGTATGGAGTCAACGGTCAATTTTGTACTACATGGAAATGAATGTAAACATCTTGCTAGTATTTCCTAAACTGACAATGAAAACTCATTACAACCCTGATGGTTAACCTAGCCAACAGTATTATTTACCTGACAGGTCCTATTTAACACATTTTTCAATTATCCAGGTATGGGGCCTTTTCTACGCTGACAAATTTACCATAATAATCATCACATTAGTCCTATACTGAATTATAAATTGAATGTTTTCTCAACAAATGGAACATATAATTTCACTCCATTGAATACTGTAGTGGTGTTTCATTAAATACGGTGAAATATACCATTGACAGACAAGGAAATCAATTTCATTATTTACAGATAAGAACGTTTCTAAAGCATCATCAGAATTTTAGAAAGTTAAATGTAGTTTAAGTCAATAAAATCACGAAAAATTAAATGTTGTAGAAACTGGATCGTTAAGTGAAGGCTTTGTTCATTGTATTTGTTTGCTTTTATAATTTGTCATAAAGCTTATTATTCAATCTGTTCATTTTTAACATATAATTATTTCTGTAACCTGATAAAATAGGAGCAAATATTTATTAGTGAACTAGTTTAAAAATATTATTGAAGAGATGCATGTCAGTTTTTTTACATGGTAAAACTTGATATTTATATACATGATCATGTATTCTAATGGGTATAAACTATATGTAGGACACTATTATGTGTGCTATTTCATTGCTGAGTGGCACACTATAGATCATATGTATTTACATATTTCAACCATTAACTTTAGGGATAAACTTTTATGGTGTTTCCTTCAGAAAAAAATGCAGTTAAAAATCATTTTGAAGAATACAGCATACAAAAGAAGAGAACAAAATAGTAAAATTGAGAAAGGAAATGGGGAATGTGTCAAAGTAGTACTTTTTAAAAGCTTTTTTACAAAGGAAAATTTATACCTGTTTTGACTTCCTTATTACCTGTCTCGTATTGTTTAAAAGAAAAGGATTGAAAACTTTTGTTATAATTTGTAAAGAACAAAGAGGTGAAAGTTTGATTGTCATGATTTGAAAAGAAACAAAGCGGTGAAAATTAAGTCATAATTTGAAAAGGAGCGAACACCTGAATAGGACAAGTGGTACAACTTGAATTATTAAATAAGCTTGTCTTCAAACTAATGTGTTTTCTTAGTTGTAATAACTTTCTAATTTCAAAAGTCATAAGTATCATTGCCGTAATAAATATTTTGGTAGCTAATTTTTATTATTACATATACTTCATGAATTTAAAACGCAAATTATTGTCAACACCGCCACCAACCTAATTCTTTCCTTCAATATCCTTACCCCAAAGTTTAATTTTCATTTCAGTTTTACTTCAAAATACTGTAACAGTTACCTAACATAGATGATATGGAATAACATATATTAATCCTTTGACTTCAAGTGCAGAATGGAAAGTTCAGGGTCACAGTGAAAGAAATTAAATAAGACTTTTTTATTGATTAAGTTAAGGGTAATATCTAGAACTAACAACTAGCCTATATGAAAGTTATGTGTTTTGAATGTACCTTTCACACTGATGTTTGAATGTGAATATTTAGGGTTCCTTAATATGTGTGTGTGGAAAGTGATAATTTTTGAAGTTTTGTATTACCCAGAATCCCGTTGTTCTGGCAGTTAGCTCCGGCTGTAGGAGTTTTAAAAGTTATCTACATTTTTCAACTTCTGGATATTTTTTAAACCATGTAGAACAAATTATACCTGGAAATTAGTACTTAAGACATTCTATCATTCCTACCCATAACAAATGCGACAGTCTATTTATAGATAACCATTACTTACAAACTCCCTCTGTTAGAATCACAAGGGTAGTCCCATCACCAATACTTTTACGTAAATCCCCGATCACTGGTAAATGTTTCTCTTTCAGAATACCATTCACCCACGTCGTATGCTCCTACAAAGAAATTCACTCCTTTTTAATAAAACATATAACAAAGTCATCTGTTCACATATTTTCACAATATAAAGGTATAAGGTATTATAAATCCATGCTACACTCCTATCATATTGGTATGTAAAAATCACCTTTGAATTTAAAATCTTTCTAAATTCTCTTCATTTACAGGTAAAACGATAATGACACCTGCATGTTCCAACGCGACCTGAATGATCAATTTACCTGTATTATGTACAAAGATGAGTCTACCCAAAATCAACTTCAAAAGTATCTATAGTCTAAAACAGAGCCTTGTTTTACCAAAGGATCAGCTTTCCAATAACTATTGTTCAAAATCTTTAGGGTGATTATAAATACGGGACTAGAAGGATTTATTGAAAGAAGCAGCGTGCCTACTAATCTCTTCAACAGTATACAAAAGAGGGTTTTAAATAGTGCATGTAAATAGTATTTTCACATAACAGTATAAAAATACTACCTTATACTCACCAGATACTAAGACCAATAAACACATGAGAAGTGTAAGGTTGTTTTGTAATGTAATACATGTCTCAATTAGGTTTTTTTTAAGGTAAAGAAGATATCACCTTGTAAACTAAAGCTCACAATTCCTTATAATTTTTGTTGTTGACATTGACTTTGAAAAAATTAAAACAGTGTTTTAATGTTATACACATCTCAATTATGATGATTTAAATAAAAAATCATATTTTTTTTAAAAAAATCAATGTTTTCAACTAAAACATCTAGACAAAACAACTAAAGTTTAAAAATTCTGATATAATTTTTGTTGTTGACATTTTTTTTTTTAAATCAAAACAAATCTTGTAAAATGTATAGCCTAGTTTGAACCCTGCTAAATGAAAATGCTTGATAACATTGTCAAATACTTCAAGAATAAATATCAATAATTTGGTGGTTTTAAAAGTACTGCAATCTCATACACCAGGAAAGTTCTGAAGTAATTAAACTTTGATTTCCTATGTAACCTTGTTACTGTCTTTACGCTATCATGGACATTCCATTGGAGAGTTGAGATGATATAATTTATCCATACAACATCATATTTTTTTTTCCCCTATTATTAATAAATGGATTTGTTATAAACTACAAGTGACATGTAAGCCTTTAGATTTCTGAGTTGATTGTTTCACATTTTCCATGTCAAATAATATTTTATTTTGTAAAAGAATTGTGATTATTTTATAAAGCTTATACATGTACTTCTATTTCCACTTATTTATTACAATGGCTTTTACAAATTATTGTAAAGAAAAAATGTTATGAATCTTAAATAGGCAATGCAAAATCAGATAATTTGTTTCCCACAGTATACCTTGTATATGTATCATAACTGTTCTTTGTCATTTTGTAGTAAAATTGTTGCCATCAAGTTATTAACTATTAACGGAAAAGGGGATTTAACAGAGGTTTATTTGTCCAAAATTGGTCATATGGTTTCGTGTCAACATTAATTTTGAGTCATTTATCTTGCATCAAGAAATCCCTTAACCATTCAAATGTCATCATAATGTTTTAACAACAATATAAACACCCAATATTATTCAAACAAGCTGTAACAGTATTGTATTATTGGTCTTTTATCTAAGTATATATAACACCTGTATTTTCAGGTATAATTTCTGTAATCTGAAATATTTATCATCAGGACAAACAGCTCTGTCAGATTTGTTAAAGAATTACATTGTTGTGATGATATTTAGAGTAATTATGAATATAAGTATACATGTATATATATACTGTTACAGATCATTATACATATCATGCTATGTATATATGATCTATGATTAACTAACAGGGGCGAATCCAGTCATTTTAAAAAGGGGGTCCCAACCCAGAACAAAAGGGGGGGGGAGGTTGTTTCAACTATATGTCCCAATTCAAATGCATTAATCGTCCAAAAAAGGGATACCACCCCCCGAACCCTCCCCTGGATCTGCACTGCTTAAGAATTTACTTTTTTAGCCTTTAGTTTAAAATTTCTATGTTGTGTCTTGTGTACTTTATTTGTCTGTCTGTTTTGGTTTTTTTTAAGCCATGGTGTTGTCAGTTTATTTTCAATCTATGAGTTTGAATGTCCCTCTGGTATCTTTCACCCCTCTTTTTAAAGCGTGTGAATTATTTTAGAAACAGGGGACTTTGAAAAGAAGAATATCTCCTATAAAATCATGGAGGAAGGGAAATAATGCACTGCTCCACTTGCATAGGTGGATCCATGGGGGGTATAAGGAATCACTGAAGCATAGATGTAGCTGGTCCTCCTTATGTCAGTCGATCAGCACCTATCCCCCTTTTATTAAAAGTTCTTGATCTGGTGATCTGCCACTGACTAGCCACCACTGTTAAAACGTTCTACATCTAGACACATGTGCTTTAAACAATGATTTATACACTTTGCCTAGATAATACATAAAAAAACTTTAAAAATTGGTTTCTATTTTCAGCACCCCTCCCCCTTTTTTTGATTTTTTCTTAATTATATCGTCATTCAAACTTAAATTATATTATATGTTTAGTAACAGACTAATGATTAGATATCTTTTCTTCTCATGATGAGCGATGCTAGAAATTATTCCACTCGTTGTGCTTGATCCTCTGTTCATCTTGCAGCCAAAATTGTAAACAAGGAAAAATATGAAGGGGAAGTAATTTGGACTTAGTGGCTGTGTTATGGCGGGAAATGTTACCAACCACCATATTAGAATGAAATTCAAAACAGTGTGGCTGTGGCTATTGATTGCTACGTGAACGTTTGTCTGTAACGACCACTGTTCACGACGTACCTACGGTAGACATTTAAACTGTGGGGTCACCAAAGGTTTCTAAACGCCTTTAATTATAAAATAATTCGAAAATTATTCAGGAATAATCTTTATGTTTTGATTTATATAATTGATGTAAATCAAAACATCGTTTTATTTCTGATTAATTTTTCGAATTACTTTATTTAGGTGTTGAAAACCTTTGGTAACCCCATAGTTTAAGAGTCTTTTAAAAGTGCATAGTGAGCAGTGGTCGTGTATACAAACCTCACCTAAATTGTCCTAGTCAATGGATGGATTTAATGTGTCAATCAATGGCCACAACCACACTGTTTTGAATTTCTTTCTTTTATGTCTCTAGACTGATTATTCTTTCGTAATTTTTTTTTCTTCCAAATTTGTCTACAGTATACTACCTAAAGTTATATTTAGTTAAGTAAATAACATTTAAATTACTAAATGATACCATTAAGACCTAGCATGTATAGTCACTAAAAGCTTCAGTGCTCGAATCATTTATAATTCAAGTTACAAGATCTTATACGGCTTATAATCAAATGCGAGATACCTACTAGTTTGAAATATTGATATTATACTAGAATTAACTTCTTACTCCATAATGTTTTTTTTAGTATTTAATATCTTTCGATTTCGATTGATCTATGTGTTTTTATAGATGATTCTAAAAAAAATAATAATAATAAAGACTAGAAATGTTTGCACCTGTCCTAAGTCAGGAATCTGATGTACAGTAGTTGTCGTTTGTTTATGTAATATATACGTGTTTCTCGTTTCTCGTTTTGTTTATATAGATTAGACCGTTGGTTTTCCCGTTTGAATGGTTTTACACTAGTAATTTTGGGGCCCTTTATAGCTTGTTGTTCGGTGTGAGCCAAGGCTCCGTGTTGAAGGCCGTACTTTAACCTATAATGGTTTAATTTTTAAATTGTTATTTGGATGGAGAGTTGTCTCATTGGCACTCACACCACATCTTCCTATATCTATAGAAGGTGTCCTTTTTATATGCTACAACCATCAAATAATGTGTTATATCAAGCTTTGCCGTCGTTTTTCTATAAATAAAGAAACAAGCTGGAAAATTGTTTACCCATGCACACTCGAGTTTTATCGTTGTTGCCTAACATATATTTGCAAGTTCAGGCAGTTTCGTTGTGTTCCTATGAAGTTGTCGTGTGAAGCAGGTGTATTTTCGAATCTTTAATATTTTTAAATTTGAGAAATATATTATAACTTGGAATCTGTCAGCAGAAACATATAATACTATGATCTACTATAAATATGCCTCTGTTGTCAGTCAGTTAAATTTATGGATTAAATTCTCGATCAGAAATTGGTCGCATCTAAAGAGAAGATGTATATAACTTATGGTACTACATATCTGCTTTTTCTTTTTCCTGCATTTTATAAAATGATATTTGTAAATATTGGCGGACTAGATCAATGTGCACTTTAAAGGATTACATATAGACACCACCATCCATCCATCCTTCTAACTTTACAATTGGTGGGTACTTATCGAATAATGAGTTGAACATAGGAGAGTCTCCATAGACACACTTGATTGCATGCATTTCCAAATATGCTGTGTTCCGCTCTTTGGTCGGGTTGTTGTCTCTTTGACACATTCCCCATTTCCATTCTCAATTTTATTTTGATCATGATTCAAAAGAAGAAATTCCTTTACGGAACATAGTATGCATTTAATCAAGGGTCTGAGTCAAGGGTGCGTGTACACTGCTAGATAATCGAGATAAATGTTTGTTATCGAACCAGATAATATGCCGATTACCTTATAATCCGGCAGTGCAATGTGTGCCAATTGTAGATATTAACCTCAATATTGACTCTGAACAAGGGTGGTGAATTGACTTTTGAAACCCTTTTAATAAGGGTAACCAAATGGAATGTGGATTGTTTTCAGTCTTTTGTTTCAGTTCACTAGTCTCTTCCTTGGCCTAGTAGTGTGAATATCTTTAAAGTTATACGATACTTAAAACCTGTCAACGCCTTATCTTTATTATCTAGTTGATATTTTAAGTATTCATTAAATATCCTTTGTTTATCTCCGATTAGTTAACGGGGAAATGCACGACCAACTTTTCGCCGAAATTTTTTTCTAACTGCCCTTAAACTGTCTTGGTTTTTTTTGTTCCTCTTTCTGATAGTGGATCACAGATCGGTTTCATTAAAGACTTTTTTTTCAAAGCGTGACATGAAAACTATGAAAGAACCTTTTAGTTGCGTCTACTTTTTCTCCTATTTATCGGCATTTTCATTTTTTCTCCAAGTTTAACACTTACATGTACTGTTTCAGATGAAAAGGGACTGGCCAAGTAGAACATCCCTTTTCACCAAGACATAAGAGACTTTTGATCTTTTATATTTTTTACCTACCATGCACTTTAACCTATTTATAAAAAAAAAGAGCTTACCGAGAGAGGGAAAAAATATGTTTTAGCGATTAAACAAATTGTCTTATCAATCTGGGCAGAGACATATATGTCTCTGATCCGGGACTATTATCCTATACCAACGTTAGTACAATAATCCACGGATCAACTAATCATGAAACCGCGGTACATTATTGCAAGATATCGAAATAGAAGACAAACTAAATTGTATTTTAATTTTCGATTATCAGCATTATAGAAATTAAAAAAAATAACCGTACCTCGCATTGTCTCAACGCCCATTCTCCACCGACAGTTTGTCTAACAGGTGTACGATTGTACCTTAATCTTGGAGCACGAACGCTTTTTGGAGCCTTGTTTACAGTTCTGAAAACTTTCCATTTTGGAGGAGAGACTTCAGCCGAGGCAGCAGCTAGCTCCTGGTGAATATCATGATTTACGTTTCCATTTTGCACTGGTCGCGGCGGAACAAAAGGCTTCGGTGACAAGAGTTCTATAGGCTTGCTGGATCTTGCACGTCCAGATAGCTTTTTTATAATGCTAGGCATATCACTTTACAATTCCTCCTTCATATTTGAATTTCGAAGCTTCTTTGTGTGCAATTATGTCACTTAAATAGTCATTTATTGCATGCATTCATATGATTTATTGCACGTTTGTTTACCACATTTTTTGTAATGAGAAGTAATATATCTACAACATTCCATTTTCTTTGTCATGGTAAATTCACATCATTGACTTTTATTCACCAAAGAATTGCAATCCACACCATCTAGAACTTTAATTGTATTAATTAAAAGCAAACCACTTAATCCAAGCTTTTCCACCACAAAATGCTATTAAAGCTAAGATAAGCTATTAAATATTTTAATCCATTTCTGTAAATGTGTCAATCTGTTTTGATCGATGGCACGTACAGGTTGTACGCGTACAATCCAAGGTATCTAACCAATTAACAGTGGCATAGCTATATATTAAATTTAATAAACAAATTATGGCAAACAATTCCTAACAAAGAATGTAAATATTATCCTATTTATCGTTGAAATCACCCCGACCGTTAATCCTTCAATAGATAGGTATGTAAGTCAGGTCGGTATAGTAAATATAGTCAACGGTATAATATGGCTACACTTCAGTTCGTACGACACAACACTATAACTTGTTTCAGTTTTAAATTACAAGTTGATAAATCATATTACTTGTATTGTATAATATTCTCATTTCAAAACCACATTTCCTTGAAGACTTTGACTTTCCTCTTTTTTGTATTGTTGTAAACCATGTATATCCTATTGTCACAATTATGAGATAATTGTATCCACGTTTTATTACTTGAATTTATGATATGTTCGTAAATAACAACGTTAAAAAGAAATTGTCATCTCTAAATGTCTTTTATCCAACACTTAATTGTACCCCAGGTTAATCTCCAATATTTGTTTTTCTTCATCAGAGTTATACAAAGAAGACATGTGCACCTTCTGCTGTTGCTTATAGAAACACTCCTTAACAAACATTTTCTGCATCCTTATATGTGCATGATTTGAATTCAAACGCATCATCTCGTATTTCCGCCATTGATTTTAAATACAGGTGCTTCAGTGAAACACGCAAATGATTCTATGATTGTTCCTTCAATCAAATATTCAATTCATAATAAGCGGAATCACAAAAAGGTTAGTTTATCATACCAAAGCTTAAATACCTTGACCAACTTAGTATCGCTGTGTTCTACAAAGACGAAGCCATAATAACGTATTTTTGTAAAGAAATGAACGTATACCCGATATTCATCTAAAAGGTGTTATAATACAGGTAATATTGATCCGGAGGACTCTATTACAGCGGTTGAAGAGATTTTTTTAGATATCGACATTTCTGACAGATTTTAAAAAATTCAATAATAATTGAAATAGTTAATATTCGTAATAAAGATAAACATGGACTGTTTAAAGTGATCTATAGAAATAGCTTTTGTGCAAAAACGATTCAGAAAAAGAAACAAGCAAAAACAATCTTAAATCCGTTAATAATTCTTTTCCTTGAGTTTTAGAAAAGGAAATCGAACTTGAAATTCTGCATTACGTGCAAACAATTAATCTATAATAGCAACCGTTGATTGCAAACTTCCTGGAAACAATTGAAAACATTAAGATGAAACGATAAATACTTCGATTGTAAGTTGAAGACACATAGCAGAAATGTACACAATTCTCTTAGTTAATTATCTTTTCCAGAGAATCATGAGAACAACAGACGTAACAGAACATTATATTATGCATGTTACAATCTTATATACTAGTAAACGATTTTGCATAACCCATTATCATAAAAATAGATCTCACTAACACATCGGCTAATGAAACCAGCAAGGGCTTACTAGCGACAACTTACATACGAGAAGTGGTGTGAGATGTAGTTTTTTTTTACCAACTTCGCTTATAATTGAAAAAAAAACCCGATGTCAATATAAGAAACATCTCACACAAGAAATCTGTTAAAACAATTACTTGTACATCAGAAATAAATGTATGCACCGTTTATTTTGTTTTTATAGTTACACAATCTGACAGTTGGTAACACATCCCAAGTTTGACTCACCGTGAAATAAACTCATCATAGATACCAGGACTAAATTTTGTATATACGACAGATGCGCGTTTCGTCTACAAAAGACTCATCATTGACGCTCGAATCCAAAAAAGTTGAATAGGCCAAATAACGTACGAAGTTGAAGAGCATTGAGAACCAAAATTCCTAAAAGTTTTGCCAAATACAGCTAAGATAATCTATACATGAGGTAGAAAAGCCTTAGTATTTCAAAAATTCTAAACTTTGTAAAATTATAACTGATTTTACAAAGAAAATAGTCATTGTTATTACATTATAGTTCGTTTCTGTGTGTGTTGCATTTGTTTTCTTCTCAATTGATTTATGAATTTCGAACAGCGGTATACTACAGTTGCCTTTATTTACCAACAATGAACATGTATAACCTTGAATCCAAACCTCTTGGATTATCTTCTTTCAGTTATGAGTTAAAATGTAATGTAATCATGTAAACTATGTTATCGGAGGTGAAAATTTCAAATTTATCACTTAAAATTTTCGTGATTTGTCAGTTAACTAGAATCACTAGAATCGAACAAATAGACCATAACAATTTGTCTGCATGGTATCTTTGATGACTGTATTTATAACATCCAATGGGTCGACACCACTGCTGGTAGCGGTTTCCATCCCGAGGGTATCACTATTCACTAGTCAGCACTTCTGCGTGGACATGAAATATCATTGATATTGTAATGGTTTTAAATGGACTGTAAGTAAATCTGTAAGAGTATCGAAATACTAAGGAATTTCTACCGTTGGGATATAGTACATTAGCCATGTTTTTGTCGAAACGTTTTGAAAATTTGGGTACTCAATGCTCTTCAACTTCGTACTTTATTTGACTCTTTCTTAACTTTGTTAATTCGAGCTCCACTGATGAGTCTTTTGTAGGCGAAACGTGCGTCTGGCATTCACAGTTTTTAATGCCCGCGTCACACTGTCCCGATTTTTATATACGGTGGACACCCGAATGCGAAAATTGTAAGTTCGTACGAAGTTGGTCCCGATCCCGTTAAAATACCAAAAAGTGACCGAAGCAAGTACGATGCATAACGAAGTCTATACGATGGTGCCGAAATTATATACGATAGCAAAAGATGGACATACGAAGGTTAAGCGAAGACGGGCATTTAAGCTTCATATCTCAGCCGAAGCCTATACGATGGATCACGAAGGCTACACGATGGAATACGATGATGGCGCGATGGCCATACGATGTTTAAAAGACGTCGTGTACAGCTTACGATGCCGAATAATGAAGAAAAAGTTGGTTTCCCTATATAAGTTTACCTGCAGTGTTATGATTTTTATTATGTTACTTGATATGAAAAATTGACAAAAAAATAATATTTTACTTGTAAAAGTAAATCCTGAGCCCGTAATAGCTGCTCTTCTTGTTCCATTTGAATTAATAGAAACAACGCTGTCGCCTTTCTTGTTCTCATAGATTCATATGATATGAGCTCCATGTTTTGTGAACGTTTTCGCGACGTCAAACTGTGACATATCGGGAAAAGATTCATTTTTGGACTGATTTTTATCATTCAAACTGATTTAATTTGAAAACGAGTGCATGAACCCCCATTTTTATAACCGACATTTTCTTTCATTTTGCAGGGAGATTATGTAGACCAAATTTTATAAAACTGTAAATAATGCATTTTTTTAATTTTGATAAATATACAGCAAAAAATTACGTTTTTTTCTCAATTCATGACAATTTGATAAATATGAGTAATTTCTGAACATAAAATGCATACACTTTTAGAATGCTTATAAAATACAGAAATTACAAATTATTTAACAAAAACAATTTGTGTTTATCTTTTAAAACAAAAAAGTTATGTCTTTCTTTCGAAAAGGAAAATACGGCTACAAATCCGAATTTTGAGCAAATATACAAAATTTCGACCTCATTTAACTCAAAAAGTAGCACATGCAGGTATATTTTTTATTACATATTTGATTTAATCAGATAAAAAATAGCCTATATGCAAATTTTCGTCAACTTGTAAATATAGGATCAAAACTGTTTCGTATGCCCTTAACTGTCGTATTAGACTGACCAGTGCATATCGCGCATTGCACTTTAAATGTATTTTAGCGCGAAAATTAACTTACATTTAGCTGGATTTATTGCCGTCGTAGTTCCATCTTGTTGCCTTCGTACTTTTATTCGATGGCAACACGACGGGATTACGAGGTCTTCACGAATTCGTGTTGTCATCGTAAGACCTTCAGTTAGCTTCGTGATTCATTCGTGTAGACATCGTTATGTCAAAACTGACCGATGGAAACGATGGAAACACGAATGCAATACGATGTTCAAAGATGCATTCCCGGTGACATTACGATGGTGAGGATGGTGATAGGAACTCAATACGAACCCTCAACATCGGATGCACCTTCGGGGATTTTTTAACATGTTAAAAAATTTAGAACCCTTCCCGAAGTTGTCCCGAAGACTAGAAAAAGTGGCCGATGATTCTGCGATGGTTAAAGATGGCACTACGAATAGCCCGATCTGATACGATCAGTCCCGATTTTGAAAATTTCCATAATCGTGTTTCCATCGGCTTAAAAATCGGGACAGTGTGACGCGGGCATTAAGATTAGACAGATATAATCTTTTCCTCGAACTTTACATTTTTATGTAGCAAATTTGTACAGTATTTGCATACACAGTAAATATTCCAGGCTTTGCTATTCCTATCATGTGTCCATGATAGTGGCAATTTGCTTACAAGAAATCAACTGAACCAAGGGTTCGAAGTGTTCAAGTTGATGTCATCTCTTTGAAATTGTTATTGGTGCAACTAAGATTTGATTGACTTTATTTAAAGATTTCTGTTCAAATGACCATGGTTGGATTCCCGGTATTGTAGATATCATTTCGTCGTCCTGTCTTCGATTATTATGTCACCGAACGTAATTCATCATTGACTTTTTACCAATCATGACCAACATGACAGGCAACACAAGTGTTTCCCATAAAACCTGCATATTTGCGCTGCAACCGATTCCCTCCCTGATTTTACGCATTGTTAGTGAGGTTGAATCTTAAATTGTCTATGTATTGTTTTGTAGATTTTATTTGTCGTGTCAACATTTTGTTTTGCGTCAATATTGTGTTGTCTGTCTTTCTTTGATTTATTGCTTTACAATTTATCTGCACCGATTTTTAGTTTTGTCTCCAGCGTATCCGACGAAGGATTGGCTGTGTTCACGGAAATAAGTTTTAAATTTAATAATTAGATATTATAAAATAAGATACCAGGAAACATTCAAAACTAGGATAAGTCGAGATATACAGACAATGCCATAACAGAACGATAAGACAACGAAAAGACGACAAGTTCACTTAACTCTACTCAGAACTCTAAAGGCTACATGGGCTATATAAAAACCACCATCAACTGAGGATGACTCAGCTAGGTGCCAGCAAAAGCAAGAAGTCACTACTGCTCTAGTGGAAGCCATTTAGTTACTAATAACAAGTACAAATTCGGTGTTGTCACAATGGTGACTGTGTTTTTGGCAAGACAATTGGAGCATATCCGTGGGCATCTGTGCCACAGATATCCTAAAACGGCCAACCTACTCGTGGTGGCGTCCACAAGTCTTGTGGAGGGGTTAATTCAACAGTTGAAATGATCCAATCGACAATTGCTACACTGCATCACTTTCCACATCCACATCTAAATAAACTCATCATAAATATCAGGATTACATTTTGTATTTACGCCAGACACGTGTTTCATCCACAAAAGACTCTATTCATGAGATAGAAAAGCCTCAGTATTTCAAAAATTATAAAGTTTTGTAAACAGTTGATTTATAAATATGACAGTATCAATGATAATTCATGTCAGCACAGAAGTTCTGACTACTGTGCTAATGCACACCTCCATTAGAGTTTTACGGTAACTGCAGCCCGGATTTGATCGTTGATAAAATCAGTTGATGCTAATATTTTAAAAAATGCTAACATATTTTTTTTTCATCCAGTACGAGATGGACTTAAAAAGAAATTCACCAAAAAGCAAGGCACTGGTTTTGTAACGCTTTATTGGGTGGTACTTTTTGTTTCAAAACTAAGGTTATTCTTATCAAAAACTTTAATCAGCTAGAGTGTAGATTTTTTTTATATTAGTGTGTATGCTTTGCCTTTGTGTATTATATGTATATTTAAAGCAAATATTTTTTATACTACCTATTTAGAAAAAAAATTACTAGACTATTTTAATATTTATGCTTTTTTTAAAAAATATTTTAAAAAGACTTGTTAATACAGACTACTTATCAATTTTAATATGCACGTTTTGTATAAATGTTTAAAGAAGACATTTGTGTTGAGATTTCTTAATGAAGTGTATGTTTCAAATTGGAGGTTCATTTGCTGGAGCTAAAATAGCACATTAGGAGGTAGTTTGCCAGGGCCGGCAAAATAGCCACTGCCTTTTTTATAATTAAGTCCTTCTTCATCCTCTTAAAATTAAGTCGCAATTCCGTGTAATTGGGATAGTTCCAACAAATACGAAATACAACTGTATTCTATCCTAAAGAACCTGTTATTGGTACACAATTCTTTGTAAAATCTTTGTATAATTGTTACTGAAAATTTTAACTTCGGTAAAACTATAGATGTTTACTATTTGCTTAATGCATAGTGGCAGTAGGGTCATGGATAGATATTCACAGGGATAACAAATTAAAACAATACTTTGGATAAGTAGATAGTTTGAAAAGGATTGTCGAAAATGGATTGGACTGCATTTTGAAAAGGGAATGAAACAGAACAGACATTTAGCCTTAATTACATTAACGGTACCAATTTTCCTGCACCAGATGCACATTTCGACAATACATGTCTCTTCAGTGATACTCGTGGCCAAAATATTTGAAATCCAAAGCTTATATAAAAGATAAAGAGCTTTAATCCAAAAGGTCCAAAAAGTAATACATGCGACCAACAGGGCTGGATTTTTCAACGACCTGTGTAAAAGGTTCTTTAGCACTTAAAATGTTTACAACTCTCTGAAAATCGAGTTTCATTGGAATATATTTGATAAAAAATGTATGTGTAGTAATTTGCAAGTTTTTAGGTAGGAATGTTTTAAACCACCTTTTCAATATGAGATCATGATAGCATTGACTGTTTATATCTAATCCAATTACCTTTTGTTATTAAATCATCAATATCATGTAGCAATTTTACCTGACCATATCGGGAAATAGGTATTTAGTCGGATCTTAACACGTACTTGTGATTTGTTTAAACCGGTTTTCGATAAAAATATACGAAGAAATGTCAAAATGTTTAGGACTTAATTAAATCCGTATTTCGGTCAGATTGCGCAATCATACGATTTTTATTGCGTCTTACACTTTGAGAAGCGAATAATCTGTAACTACTTTATTCAAATATTCTGTAAAAACGTTAATTTTGAGCTATGAAAGTCAAGTGGCTCGAGAATTTTTCTGAGGAAGTTTTAAAAAAGTGCAAAAAAATATTTTTATAGTGGGTTAGCTTTCATTAGTCTTCACTATCTATAGATTAACAACTTTTGGTTATATTTATAATTCAGAATCATCATTGAAGGTGGAGCACGATTGCGCAGTTAATTAATTATATGGATGTGCCATTTGTATGATGAGTGACATTCCGTCGTATTATGTGCCAATTCGAAAAAGTTATACGAGAATTGTCTCCCCTTAACAGGTTTATTTTTTTTTTATAATTATGTTTAGGTTTCTGATATAATTTTGAATAATTACAAAATGAATCAATGCAATATATTTCAGTTTTTGTTATTGATGTATCAAAAAATTGATGTACGAATATAATTTCATAAATTTGAAACGTTTAAAATTTTTACATACCAATATAAAGAACTTTTTATCATTTTTGAAATAGGCTATGAATGAAACTTGAGGGTCGTTAAACACTTCCATATATAGTGCATGAATTTACTTCCCTTCATGATAGATTGATTGGGAAATGAGCCAGAGTTATCTATTTGTGATCACAGAGAGGGACTAGCAATCAAATTTTAATTGTAGCTAATTCATTGTTAAAACAATGTTCCACTATAAACGAATGTCATTTTATACAAATATAAGGACTTAATTAGCTAAAAATGTTAAGAATATGGTATTCAGTATACCAGCAGTTTATTCGGAACACTTGGCTTTATCGTTATCCATTTACACTACGACGTCATACAAAGGAATTCCGGGATTCCCCATGGATTATTGGGCAGTCATATAATAGTTGTTATCCTGATCGGACGTCCCCAGTTGACGAGCGGCCTAAAAGACAGCAAGTGACTCAAGCCTAGGATTGTGATATTATAGGTAATATATTGCATACACTATCCCTATAAAATCATTACAGTGGTGTCAGAAGTCGGCACGATTCCACTGATTTCCACTGCGGTTTATCGGTGACATTTATTCCCGCCGAATTTCATTTTTTTTCTTTGTTTTCGCGAGAGAAAAATCTTTGTTTCTTCTCTCCCGCGATTGTATTATTTCATGGCGCGCTGATTTATCAGTACTATTGGTATTTGCGCGAGTGATATATTCGTTTCATATTTATATTGTGATTATCAGACTTTCCGTGTGATAAAATTCCCCTCCCCCTTTTTGTAACACATTTAAAAAATACACAGATTTGCATACACCTAGAGAATAAGACAAAATAACCTTATAAAACAAACTACTAGTGGATAGTTTTTGATTATCTATTTGGTTTATTTCAGGTTTTGTTTATTTATATTAATACAAATCAACACATTTTTTTTTTTTCATTCATTGATATTCCGTTGAGCGTCAGATCTTCTGATGTCAGATATCATTTATATGTTTTTCTTTTGTTTTTCATAAATTATTGATACAACTGTGTGCGTCAGATTTTCTAATGTCATAGTTGTTATCAATTTTTTTTTTTTCATTTTGTTTAATTGTCTTGTCGGTTTTACCGTCTGAAAAGTGTTCACTCATAAAAGAATGTGTTGATAATAAAACTTGTACTGTACTACTTTTTGTTGTGAATTGTGTATACATACGTCATTGTTTACAATTTCATACCTGTGTTTAAATAGTAAAAAAAAATCTGAGTTTAAGAATTTGTATATCTGATATTAAAAAGAAAGACAAATATAAACATATTTGATTGTGTCACTTATATGTTTATTTACATTTATGCATATAAAGTTTTAAATATTTATGTCCTTTAACTTAGATGATAATATAAACAGGTTTATTAAAATTTATAGTTAATTTCTGAAACAGCTTTGCGCGTCAGATCCTCTGATGTCATAGGTGTTTTTCAGATTGATTTTTGTTTTTTGCTGTACTTGTGTTTTCATTGGCAAATCAGAATAAAATTAATATACCAAATTTTCTGAAATTGTGACTGTATGTAAAAGTATTTGTGATTTTTTTTTTTAAATTGTTTGTGGTGTTGTGTTTTTGTGCTTGTGTTTAAAAAAAAAGAAAGAAAAGCTTATTGTTTTGTGATAGTGCTTGTGTCTGTATTGTAATAGCCTATGCGTACATATTACTTTTGTTCTTCATCCCGACATTGTTCAATTCCTATACAAGTAGTAATATACAGATTATTTTTTTTGTATAAAAAGTTTATTAGATTTTGGCCATTATGTCGCAACCTATCAATATAAACACAGCTTCATTGGAACAACTTAAACAGATATCAGGAATAAGTGACAGAAGAGCACAAAAGATTATTAACAAAAGAGAAGAGAAAGGCTCCCCTCTTATTTTGGAAGACCTAAAACTTATGACAGATATTCCTAATACCATGTGGGATCCACTGATGAAGACTGGGGTTATAATATTGGAACCATCCGAAGAAATCCAAGAAGGGATCCAAGAAGATATTACGGGGAAAGCAGAAGAAAATGCCAAAGAAATTAAGAAGATGGCAGCAATGATTGAAAAATTAAAAACAAGTTTTTCAAATGCAGAGAAAGACAAAGCACTAATGAAAGCAGATTATGAACATAGGATTGCAGCTGTAAACCAGGACTTCACAGTTAAGATGAAAAATAGAGAGCACGATTACGAACAACAGTATGATAAACTTGCCAAGAGACACAAGGAAGAAATGGAAGAACTGATTGACAAAGTTAACGAAAGAGAGCTGAAATTAAATCAATCTATAGAAGAAAGAGATGAACAGATAAAAAAAATACAGATGACTATGAAGACGGAGACAGATGATAAGACGAAGTTACAGGAGATGATTGAAAAATGGTCATTACCAAAAGAGAAGCCTAGCATGAAAATAGCTGAAACTAAAGATGAACCTAGTTGGAAAACCAAAACCAATACACACACAGGACAGGGCAGTAAACGACAAGATGGTCCATTGCCACCTAAGATGAGCACATATGATGGTAGGAGTGACTGGCGACCGTACCTTGTTCAATTCAATCATATTGCCAATAGATATAACTGGACGAATCAAGACAGACTGGACAAGCTTATTGAATGCTTGAGAGACAGAGCACTTAAGTTTTTTACCACAATGCCAAAGTCAGTCCAGGAAGGATATCAAGCTGTTTGCAAAAAGATGGAAGACAGATTTGGAAGAAAAGACTTACCTCATGTTATAAGGAGACAACTACAAGACCTTCGTCAATTGCCAGAGGAACCTCTTGATGAGTATGCAGAGAGAACACAGGATCTTGCAACTGATGGGTTTCCAGGAACACCTGATGATTTTATTCAGATAGTTGCCACTGATGCTTTTCTGAAAGGATGCATGGACAAAAAGGCAGCTTTAACAGCAATGGATAAGGATCCTGATAGTTTGGACAAAGCGCTTAAGTATGTGAAGAGTGCTGTTACCAATCAGAAAGTTATTTTAGGAAATAAAAAGCCTGAGGTTAAAAGGGTGACATTCCACGAAACAGAAACAGACGTGTATGACTCACATGGGGATCATGAATCTACAAGTGTAAGAGCTTTGTACAGGAAAGGAGCCAGTGATACTGATGTAATTAGCAGATTTGAGTCAAGACTTAAAAAGACAGAAGAAGATGTTCAGGACACAAAGACAAGCATCAAACAGATACTGGACATTTTGAAAAGGGGTAATTCAACCAATAGATTCGGACAACCACAAAGATTATCCAGTCCAGGGAGAAGTCCTATTAGAGATAATAAATGCTTTAACTGTGGTGAGGAAGGACATTTTATTGCACAATGTGAAAAACCAAAGAGTAGATCGCCACAAAGATATGGAAACAGATCAAGGTCACCATCACCAAATGTAAACAGGGAGTCTTTAAACTCCAACGGGTTGAAGAAGTAGGCCGACCTTCAACCCATCCAGGTGATACTGGAAGGCCACCAACTCTCTCTTTAGACAAACAAACTGAAGTCAATCTATATAAGACAAATATCCAAGACTCAGACGCCAAAACATTATATATTCCTGTAGGGGTGAACAGTAAGAAAACTTTCGGAGTAATAGACACAGCAGCGCAGGTGTCGGTTATAAGTAAAACATTTTTTGACCAGTTAACTTACAAACCCAAAATCAAAGGTAACATCATACTTAAAGGTGCTGGAGCTTGTTCAGAAATAAATGCAGGAATAGCAGAAAATGTAAACTTGGACATAGGCAGTTCCACAGTAAAATGGGATATGGTTGTAGCTGAAATTACAGATAATCTCATTCTTGGTATAGATTTTCTTGAGAGCCAAAAAGCAATTATTGACTTAACAGACTATTCTATCAAACTTAAAGGTGAAAAAGTTCCATCCTTTATGACTTCAAACAGACAAGACCAACAAATGAAAATATACAGAATAAAGATAAAAAAGAAGACAGTCATACCACCTGGTTCCAGTAAAGTCGCCATTGTTGAGTTAGATCAGAAACCGATGAATGATATTGTAATTCAACCAACCAATTTCATGAAGGGCCTGTTGGTTCCAAATATGCTCTGTATGGGTAAAAAACAAGTTCCTGTAATGCTAAGAAATCCAACAGAGCAATTTAAAACTCTGAAAAAGGATTTTCAGATGGGTATAGGATTAGAGATTAATGCTGTAATGGAGGAAACAGACAAAAATAGCTTAAAGTTGAATAAAATAGATATTACTCCAAAACAGTCCTTTGGCCTGAACCAGCTAAGAGAGAAGCTACCGACACATTTAAAAGAACTATTCAACCGATCACTAGCAAATTTGAACAACCAACAGTCATTGCAGCTAGTCACATTATTACTGAAGTTTCAAGATATTTTCGCTAAGGATGACCTGGATATTGGACTTTTCAATGGAGATATCCAACATAAGATAGATACTGGAAATTCCCATCCTATTAAACAGAAAATGCGAAGAACACCCCTGGGATTTGAGAAAGAAGAAGAAGAACACTTACAGCAATTGTTAGATAAAGGAATTATAGAACCATCTACTTCGGAATGGGCATCGCCACCAGTCTTAGTAAGGAAGAAAGACGGGAAGCTCAGGTACTGCATAGACTTCAGGAAGTTAAATGACGTCACTATAAAAGACGCGTTCCCGATTTCGAACATAGACACATGTTTAGACACCTTGAAAGGAACCGTTTTCATGTCGACGCTTGATATGGCCTCAGGATATTATCAGGTGAACTTAGACGAAAAAGACAGACACAAGACAGCGTTTGTTACTAAATACGGCCTATTTCAGTATACAAAACTTCCATTTGGTCTATGTAATAGTCCTGCAACATTCAGCAGAGTAATTCAGCTTGTTCTTCAAGGCCTTACCTGGAAAGAATGTCTAGCATACCTTGACGATGTAATTGTTTTAGGCAAAGATTTTGATGACCACATCTGTAGTTTAAGTGAAGTGTTTTCGAGGTTCCAGAAGTATAACTTAAAGTTAAAACCGAGCAAATGTCAGCTGCTGCAAACACAAGTGAAGTTTTTGGGGAAAATAGTCAGCGCCGATGGAGTTGCAGTGAATCCTGACAGTATAGGATCTGTAAAGAAATGGCCAACACCAAAGAACAGAAAAGAAGTAGAATCCTTTATAGGGTTTGTTAACTACCATCGTGATCACATAGAACAATTTGCCGAAATTGCGGAACCTTTACATCGACTTACTGGTCCAAAGGCAGAATTTGCATGGAATGAAGAACAAACACAGTCTTTTCAAAATCTTAAAGAAGCTTTGATAAATTCAGTGATATTAAGTTATCCAACACCTGATGACCTATTTATTCTGGATACAGATGCTTCACAAAAATCTATCGGGGCAGAATTAAGTCAGATACAAGATGGAATGGAAAGAACAGTAAGCTTCGCAAGTAAAGTCTTAACACCGGCTCAGCGGAATTATTGTACAACTAGAAAGGAATTATTGGCCATTATATGTTTTACTAGACAATTTCGTCACTATCTATTAGGTCGGACTTTTGTGATAAGAACGGACCACAACAGTTTAACCTGGTTACTAAACTTTAAAAATATTGAAGGACAACTGGCAAGATGGATAGAAGAATTGTCTCAGTATAACATGATTATACAACACAGAGCTGGAAAGAAACACATTAACGCAGATGGATTGTCAAGAATACCAGATGACATTGAAGCATGCCGTAACTACAGACCAGATGTCAATTTAGAAGAGTTACCTTGTGGAGGTTGTAAGTTTTGCACAAGGGCACGGCAACAGTGGCAAACATTTGAGGAAGAAGTGGATTTTGTCGTCCCCTTAACCATAAGAAGACTTGTTGACGACGGTTCATATAATACCAATTGGACTCCGTCATACTCTCCAGTAGAACTGCATGAAGAACAAATGAAAGATTCTGATTTAAAAACTTTAAAGAGATGGATCGAGGATAAATATGAGCCAACTAAAGCAGAACTCAAACTGGGTAGTGAAGTAGTCCGACATTTTTGGTCTTTACGACAGCAAATACAGATAAAAGACAATATTTTACTTTACAAATGGGAAGATCCTATTTCGCCAAGACTCCTTTTCATGGCACCAAAACAGATGCAAAAGGAACTTCTAAATGGATGTCATGATGTTGTCTCGTCTGGTCACATGGGACAATATAAAACATTAGAAAAACTGAAACAAATAGCTGTTTGGTTTAACATGACGCAATCCTGCAAACTGTATGTGAAATCATGCACTACATGTAATCTTAACAAAAAATCAACACGAACTGCCAGATCGAAGCTAGGGCAATACCATGCTGGTTTCCCCATGGAACGAGTGCACATGGACATCTTAGGGCCTCTTCCTGTTACAAAAACAGAAAGTAAATATTTGCTTATGGTAATTGATCAGTATACAAAGTGGTTAGAATGCTTCCCAATTGCAACACAGACAGCTGAAGTTGTGGCAAGAACCCTAGTGGATCATTTCTTTTCTAGATTTGGCTGTCCGATTGAGCTCCACACAGACCAAGGAAAAAACATGGATGGAAATCTAGTAAGACAGCTCTGTGAACTACTACAAATAGCCAAGACTAGAACCACACCATATCATCCGTCATCTAATGGACAAGTGGAACGGTATAACAGAACAATACTACAGACAATAAGATGTTTCATCAAAAGTAAACAACACAACTGGGATTTATTTTTACAACAACTAGTTGGAGCCGTCCGAGCAACACGTAACTCACAAACAGGATTCTCTGCTAACATGATGATGCTGGGAAGAGAAGTTTTTCAACCAATTGATGTAATTTTAGGCACTTCAAACTGGAATGCTGACAGAAAAGAAGTTCCACAATATATTAAAGATCTAGTGGAGAATTTAAACAGGGTGCATGACATTGCCAGGGATAATTTGAAGGCTTCGCAGGAACGACAAAAAGGCATATACGATTTGAAATATAACCAGAATGTGTATAATGTCGGAGATGTCGTTTACAAACTCAATCAAGCTACAAAGGTGGGACAGTCTGCCAAATTGAAATCTCCGTGGAAAGGACCGTATTTGATAACAGCTTGGCGTTCACCTGTATTATACAAGATCAAGGATAGGAAAACAGAATCCTGGATTCATCATGACAGAATTAAACTTTGCGAAGACAGAGAACTTCCAATCTGGATTAAAAGGATGAGGAATCAATTAATGGATCAAACGATGGATGAAGAAACCAACGAGATTTACGAATGCCCAATTGGATTGCCAGATATTTTTAAAGAAAACACTAATGTCATGAGTTCGTCAGATCCTCTGATGTCTCATTTTATTGGTGATGCTGCTATTGTGGGTGCGCCAGATCCTCTGGTGTCTCACACAGTCAGTAATTCGAGTTCTTCAGAGAATAAAGCTCTAACCGACATTTGTGAGAAGAATATCAATGGGGATCTTCATGTCCATGAAATGGATGCATCTGCTGTTGAATCTGATATGTTAAGTAGGCGGAGGCACAGGAAAAAACCTGCCTACTTATCAGACTATGTAGAAGATTAATGATTTGGTTGCAGATAATCATTATTTATGTATAATATTGTAATATAGTTATTGTTACTTAGAAAAGAAATTTTTAGCCAAAGTGTAACATATTTTTAAGCTTTACTACATGTATTAATGTGTGCGCAATTTTTGCTTATAATTTTTGCTTATAATTTTTGCTTATAAAGAAACTTTTCTATATTTATTGTGTATGTCTCATCTCAATATTTTACTTATTCCTGCAGTATGCATGAAGATGATGAATTTGAGCCGGACTATGGACCTTTTGAGGATGAACTACCAAAAAATGATGCAATGCATATTCGTGCGAGTACAAAGAGATACAATAAGGGAAGAAAGTGTCCGACGTGTGCGGGAATTTTCACTAATGTCAGCAGACATGTCTTAAGAACGCATCTACCGTGGTATGTTGCCGCCCAAACTGCTTGCTGGCAGTGTAAAATACAATTTGCTCAGAATAGTGTTTTAGATGCTCATATTGCAGAATGCCATCAATCTGACATTAAGAATACAAGTATAAAGTTCACGGAAGACAAATATGAACGCTGGGTTAACTTAATGAATGGTTTGTTGGATGTTGTTTCTAAAGAACTCGAATGTGATACTCTACAAGATCTCTGCAATTTAGCTGACAAAATATGTGTTTATCCCAAGCATTCAGAGCCCATTTTTCAGGGAAAAGATTTAAAACTGGTATCCATATTTAATGCCACGAATGAATACGTATTTGAATTTGGAAGTAAAAATATCATAGTTCAACCCCCATACAGTATACCGTTCTTGTTACATTGGCGAATATTAGCTTCATTGATACAACAAACAGAAATGGGCGAGAACATTATTTCCGTTGAAAAAATTAAATCTTTAAGACCAGTTTTGGAGGTAAAGGAGACTCTACACCTTACGGACTCTCATTTTCATTTGGATATGCTATCAAAAAAAATAGGCACCATTTCATTACCTCACTTTTTTTGGACTTGGAGCAACAAAGATTATCAAATTTCCCATCTTATTAGCAATTACTGTTATCCCAGAAACTGGCCGTCTAGTGATTTAAGATCCAAAATTAGGCAGGATAACAGGATTAAATTAACTTTCGGCATTCACCCACGAATTGTGGAGATGGAATACACATCAAAACTAAATGAATGGATTTCGGATTTGGAATGGCTGTTAAAAGCGAATCGAGTGGTTGCTGTCGGTGAGTGTGGTTTAGATAATAGTGGGAGGAAATGGGATGTAGAAAAACAGATCAAGTTTTTTGAAAAACAAATTGTAATTGCAGTTAAAAGAGATTTACCATTGGTTATTCATTGCAGAGGAGATGAACGTACTGATGAGATATGTTTAAATACACTTGTTCGGTTGCTGCCGAAACACTTTAAATTACACAGGCACTGTTTTAACGGAGATGAAATGATGTATCGGAAATGGAAAACGTCATTTCCAAACTGCAAATTTGGCATTTCACCTTTCATCCTAAATGACCAAAAATATCCAAAATATAGGTCTCTAGTATGTAACATGAAATTGAAGGATATTGTATTGGAGACAGATGCCCCGTATTTACATTCTGAGTTTGAGGATTTTGGCTCACCGTTGATGATAAAGGATATCTGTGAAAAATTGGCAAACATTTTTTTGTGTAGCGTAGAAGAAATAGCCAATATTACGACCAAGAACGCTACAGATGTCTACAGCATCATTTAAGTCATGGCGGATATTTTGTATATAGTACTCATTTTGTACATAGTTATTGTACATAGTTTATTGTGATCATTTTGTGTCATTCCAACGTTATGGCTACATGTATTCGATTTACAGTCAATTAACTGTATTCCAAATTAAGGATTTATTTTCCTGCATCAAACTTCAAACCGTTTGTACCATTTAGTGTCAAGTAAAAGGAATACCTATAACTTTATTCTACCGGAAGGATTCATTTCTAGGAAAGAGGGAGGAATGTTAAGAATATGGTATTCAGTATACCAGCAGTTTATTCGGAACACTTGGCTTTATCGTTATCCATTTACACTACGACGTCATACAAAGGAATTCCGGGATTCCCCATGGATTATTGGGCAGTCATATAATAGTTGTTATCCTGATCGGACGTCCCCAGTTGACGAGCGGCCTAAAAGACAGCAAGTGACTCAAGCCTAGGATTGTGATATTATAGGTAATATATTGCATACACTATCCCTATAAAATCATTACAAATCTACAAATTTTATTTGAAATTATGAATTTTTATTGCAATAGATTAATATGCTACTGAATATGGTAATTTTTCTTATAATTATTTTGGTACAGTCTTTGTTTCTGTCACTGTAATTTTATTAAGCAACCTGTAGTCAATACAAAATCTAGGGGAAAATCAAATCTGGTTACTAGTGGTATAGATTATAAGCCAAAATTAATAGAACACATTAAAAGCTTCTTCCCTTAACTGATCAATGTTATCATATATAATTATACAGGGACTAACTCCGACTAAGCATGATATATGATGATACATCAGAATAGAGTCTTTTCACAAAACACTTTTAAAATCAAATTGATGAAATTTTATTTAGAAAATGATTTTCATAGCAATTATTTACTTTTAAAAACCTTTGTTAAGACAAACAAAGGAATTTAACAATACTCTTTGAGCAAAAGAGGTTTACAGTTCTAATTGATACCGAGTATAAATGCCTCACACATTAAACAGCAGAGTATTCAAACACTTCCAAAAATCTAGAACTTATTTGCACAAAATGGGTGATTATTTCATGATGAAGTTATTTCTAACGGCTCTTACTTTTTTTTTGGAAAAATATCATTTAGGTCATTTATCAGATGTAGTTACTATAGAAATTTAATTTTACTTATCATGGCCATTTCACAAGATACCTCTACTTTAATCTTTTAACTTTTGACATAACTTTTACTGACCAATTATATTTTGTATTTTTGTATTGCTTTCTAACCTTCGAATTTTCAAAGTGTGATAAATATATAGTTACATTTTCTTTGTCATCAACTAATGAATTTTGGTACTGAAGTCAATAATACTTAATAAAGATACCAGGCTATTAATTCAAAATACCAGAACCATGTATCGTTGAATCAAGACTAAGCTGTGTCAACCGATCATAAACCAATAGGAAATCAAAAATGAAACTTAGGAGCTCTTAAAACCTACTTAAACCAAAAATAGAAAGTGCAGAGCTTACCTACACTCATATTTCCAAGTATCGGAACACAAAAAGCAGCGGTCTGACAGATCAGTTCGGATTTCAAATGTTTGGCTTTGAGCGTTCCTGATGAAGGTAAATCCAGAAAAGGGCTTCGGACGCAAGAAATTAATAACGTGTTGTTTTCAATATTTAAATAGCACAAACGTTACAACTTATCACTGTTAAGCTGCTGATAAAATATAAAAACATTTTGTTTAGTAGTATTGGAGAAATGTTTTACAAAACATTTAAAGTTCATTTAACTTTTTGAAAATTCAAAATTCCAGTAAACAGGAGGTAGACAGTGAAAGCATGACAACTTATCTCTCACAAGCTTCTGACCAAATATGAAAGGCTTCTGTTCAGTAGTTTCTGGTGAAAACAATATAGTCCCAGCTCCTACAGTGGGGTAAAATAATTGGTAAAATGACCACGACAATGATATTTTATGTCAGCACAGGAGTGCTGACCATGTGGCTAATGATACCCTCTGTGAAGAAACAGCAGTACCATTGACCAAGTGCAAGATTAAGAGATTTGTAGAACACGAAAATATGACAGAAAACATGTGCAAATTGGGCATACTGAGTAAATGATCAAATGTCTCATTGAAGATACTCAATGTCATTTCACATAATAACATAATTCTGATAAAATCAACAACATTTAGGTAAATATCTTTTTATTTAGCATCAACTGTGCCTTAACAAATGAAAATAATAATGATTACAATGGAATAAAATATTCAAAGCACAACCTCAGATAAACATCACCAACAATCAATCACATCATTTAACTGCTAACACACAATTCTTAATGAAGACATAATATGAATGTTTGAATAAAATGCCAACTTTTACATAATCACATGATCAGAAACATTTTACAAGATTTCTATCAATAGGCAATTTTTTGTTTGTTGTATTCCATGAACACTTTTAAATAAGCTACTGTATTTTTTATAATGGGTATTTCAATAATCATGCGTATAACATGTTTTAGCCAGCTACCCTTTTTTGCTATACTGAATGGTAAGCTACATTAAGTAAGAACAGTCATTGCTAATTTGAAACTTGCAATGCTAGGATTTCTTGAAAAAAAGAGAATTAAGTAAAAAACTGCCTTTCAAATATTATAATCACTTTAACATCTTATAACAATAACATCACATACTACCTAACAGTAACATTCCATATCATGTGACAATTTTAAGTCATCACATGGTATCTTCTCATACAAATAACATCACCAACAAGATTTGAAGCAACAATATTACATAACACTTTCAACATATTAAATCACTCATCTGGTTCCCTTTCACAAAAGTTTGCATGAAAAGTATTTTTTAATTAGACAGGGAAGCAGTACAAACTTTTGTGAAAGCAGGATCAAATTAGAAACATATGACAAGTTTGAAATCACATTACACATAACAATCCATTAATAGACTTCCTCACGATTAAAAATCAAAATAAAACATATTCAATCAAATGTATCACATAACATTATATCTAACAAATTTCAAATTGGAAAAATACACAATTTGTAAAGGCATTATGTTTTACTCTATTTTTTATTAACACTTTGAATGCTTGTCAGAAGATTCTCAGTCTACAAAAATTTATTAAAATGTTTGACCAAGTTGTTACATTGTATAGGATACATATTGCATAACAAAACTGCTGATTAAAAAAGCAATATAAAAAAAATTGATTATGCCATTAAAGATTGCAGATTCACATATTGCAATATATAAAGGAAGCATTCATGTTGTTCTGATGAATTACTATATTTTCTAATTGCTGAAGTGATGTTTATGAATCTAAATTAAAACACTAGATGAAATACTCATATTGCTGGTATACATGACATTTGACAAAAAAAAAAAAATTAGAAATAATTGAAATACAATTTTGATGGGAAAGAGGGAATATAATGGCAAGCATTTACTTTCATATGATACTCTTTATATTGAAACAAAAATAGCCATTCTAAGACTTTAATTTCCAGATTTCAATTGGAATAATTTAAACAATAATTGTCAAATGAATTTATCTAAATAATTGTTATATAAAGTTGATGGGGGGATCACTGATCTAATCTAGGGATGGAAAATGGAAGAAACAACAATTCCACTAAACTCTAATCGATTTTTTTTTAATACATAACAATTAAGTAGGGTCTATTTACATTTGGTATGGCACAACATATAAAATGGCACAATAATGCTGAAACATGAAGCTGAGAAGCCGAAAGCACCAACATAATGCTGATTATCTCCCTTATATAACTGTATTATCTCCCCTTAACCTATATTCCTAATATGATGTTCAAATGACAAAATTATTATCAACAAGGACATCATGGAATAAATAACATACTGTAATATAAAGTGAAAACTAAAAATTATTTCTGCTTTCCTTTGAATAAGATTGTCAATACAAATATTTGAATAAAATCTGCTTTTTTAAAACTATTCAATACAACCTTGCAAAATATTACAATTTGAATAAATAAACTGTAATTAAGCACAATTTTGTTTTAAAAATGCCAAATAAATGTAATCTATTATCTGCAGTCTTCACCTTGAACCAAAGGCCCAGGCAGCCTAGGCTTGTAAAATTCCTTTCAAACTGCAGCGCCTGACAACGGTGTTTAACATTTTCTAAACCTTGTATATATAAAACCAAACTTTAGTCATTAGAGTAAGATATTGTTATTGAATCTTTCTCTTGTAATTGCAGAAAATTGAAACTGAATTTGCTACTTGAAAATCATTTAAATCTATGGTATTCTGAATAGTCAAAGTCTCTTGAATAAACACAGTTGAAGTTTGCTTACTCTAACTCAAAAGCATGGACTTGATGCAACAGTTACTTTAATTCAACATATCAAAATAATTAAATCACATTACAAATTATTATGAATCAACAGCACTTTGCTTGTATATGATAAAATTTGAACTAAGTAATTTAAAAAAAATAACAATAATTATGCTTGAAAAATATCCTTTTTCACAACAAAGACAATAACTTGAACAGTTATAAACTAAACTAGTTTTGATTTTTGATTTATATTAATGTAGTAACCCTACAGCAATAAACAGAAAATAAATATAAAATCTAAAACAAAATTATAATTAAGTCTTTAATGGTACAGGTCATTAGTGTGATACAACCCTTTTTCACATTTTTCAACCTTTTTTTCAGAAAAATCCTATCTTGAAAACTTCATGTATATTTTTAACCGGTAGTACTGATCCATCTTTTCTGAAGACAATAGCAAGTATAAAAGATAACAGTTTTTAAGGTTAATACTATGCTGATAACAACAAAAAAGACCATCCATACTACAAATGGCTGTTTACTTCTTCACAGATAGTGGCCATGCAATGTTTGATGCAAGTCTCTTGTAAGCAAATACACAGTCTTGATTTTTTAACATGATTTCTGTTTTCAAATCTTGAGGACAATGGCTATCATTCAGTTTTGTTTCTGAAAAATTAAAACCATAACATAAATAAATACATAGTAGAATATTTTAGTTTGTGTTGGTAGGTGTTTATATACTTTTTGGTGTTTAATCAAATTTTATGCTATTGTAAATAGTAACTAATCTACTTTATGAAACTGTGTATCAGTTATGTCTAACTATGCTCTGTACTGGAATGTAATGTCATCAGACATATGAAGTATCATAAAATGTGGTTTTTTTGTACTGAAAGACTTTTAAGATTGTTAAATCCAATTCTTATTTTAGAAGTAGATATAAGAAGATGTGGTATGAGTGCCAATGAGACGACTCTTCATTCAAGTCAAAATTTGTAAAAGAAAACCATTATAGATCAAGTACAGTCTTCAACAGAGAGCCTTCGCTCACACTGAACAGCAAGATATGTTTTGTATTAATATCATACAATTTAAATACCAGTAAGTCCAGTTTCTTAAAAACATGTACAATGCATTAAATTGTATGTAAATAAATAAGAACCTTACCTACTCCTCTCACTATGTAATAAAAACCATAATCCTGAGGGTTTGTTATTTTGAATTTGTGGGCAATCATGGAACCTGAAATATATATAAAAATCATCAATATAAGAGACACAACTCTGGATATTTTCAAAGCATTATAGGCAAAATTCATATGAATAAGAATGCAAAACAGTCCGCTTTATCAAACAACCAAGAACAAGGGAACCATTTTAAAATTCCTAATTTGGTGATTAAGGGATAAATACAGGCTATTTATAACCTCTAAATAATATAGTTAAAACAGGTTACTACCTGTCTATATATATTACTGTACAAGAAATGATCACTCTAACTCCATTTATACTTGTCACTAGAAATATATGCTACCTACACATCTTATTATTGATTGAAATAACTTGTTGGGAACTCAATCTTAGAGGCCAAAATATATCTGACTCTTGTCTAAAATGTCAAATAATAACACTGCAGCAGGAAGATGACCAAAGAGACTGACATTTCATTAATTTTAAGAAGACATTTCTAGTAGTCAAAGGTTTTACCATGACACTTCATTTGGAAAATCAGACATGTTATCTTTTAGTATGATGCACATTGTACTGAAAATTAGTACATTGTGTTTTAATTGTAATCAATCAAAGTTGAACATTGTTTTAGAAATCCATCAAAGTTAAATTAAGCCTAAAAGATAACATGTGGTAACATAAAACAAATCTACAACATCACTGCATGACATAGAGTGATCAGATACATGTAAAATGTGGTCTGTACATTTATATTTGACATAGAGTGATCAGATACATGTAAAATGTGGTCTGTACATTTATATTTGACATAGAGTGATCAGATATATGTAAAATGTGGCCTGGAAATTATTCTTTTTTATATTTTTTAGTTGTAAAAATTCTTAGTGTTCTTACATGCTTTCTTTTGCAGATTTTAAATATTCTTTCTTTTGCAGATTTTAAATATTCTTTCTTTTGCAGTTTTTTTACATTCTACATTTTGCTGTTTTTTGTCTCATATTTTCAAAATCTATTCATTATAGATTCTATGCAAAATGTACTATATTTTCAGATTAAATTACTTGCAAAGTTTGCTTTGTCCATAATGTACTTACAAACATCTCGAGTATTCATATTAGGTCTAACAGGTAAAGTTTTCCAGATAATGGAATCTCTCAGTTCATCAGGGATGGCAATCTTCAGAAAACCTTGCATGTCACTAATACTGGGTAAACGACTCTAAAATTTATAGAAAATTGATGTTAACATTGGTTTATGTCTATTTTGTTGTTGTTTTTTCATGTCTTTGTTTTAATATCATATGAATATCAAGAATAAAAACTTTTCTATAGAAGATTCCATTATTGCTGGGAATCTAATAGAAGGGAAACATTTTTTCTGATACTATTTTTTTTTTATCGCATACTGAAAAGGATCAGCAAGCAAGTATAATCATACTAATATCATTCTTTAAACAGTCCTCTCCTTATGAACATTATATTTTAAAACTTCATAAATACGATTACAAATTGTGGTGCTTTAATAAATTAAGTCCTTAAAAATTAAGAATCAATGCAAACGCACATTGCTTAAGGTGGATATCATAATCTATATGAATACAACATGCAGTGTCATAATACTTATGCAAATAGACTGAATAAATTCTGAATTCCATATTATAGACATCATAAATAGCTGTTACTAAATAGATTCTAGGGCAACACTCCTAAATGACAAGTTTTAGTTTACTTTTGTCAAGGAAATCTTTCTGTTGATATTAAGATTATGAAGTATTAAAAGTCATGATTACAAAGAACTCATCACTGTAGATAAAGAAAACAAAAATTGAATGTGAAAGTAATTAAAATCTCCTATTATTTTCAAATAGAATGAAATTCAAAACAGTGTGGCTGTGGCTATTGATTGACAGATTAAATTCATCCATTAACTGGGACAATTTACATAAACATTTGTCTGTAACGACCACTGTTCATGACGTACCTACGATAGACATTTAAACTGTGGGGTCACCAAAGGTTTCTAAACGCCTTTAATTATAAAAATAATTCGAAAAATTAATCAGGAATTATCTTTATGTTTTGATTTATATAATTGATATAAGTCAAAACATCGTGTTATTTCTGATTAATTTTTCGAATTACTTTATTTAGGTGCTGAGAACCTTTGGTGACTCCATAGTTTAAGAGTCTTTTAAAAGTGCATAGTGAGCAGTGGTCGTTACATACAAACGTTCACCTAAGTTGTCCTAGTCAATGGATGAATTTAGTGTGTCAATCAATGGCCACAGCCACACTCTTTTGAATTTCATTCTATATGCTATAATACCTCATGTTGAGTATTTTTGGCTTCCTGCATTTCTTTGAAGTTTTTCAGAACCAATACAGCACTATTTAATGAAGTCAGGTAATATCCTCCTTCTGTGTTCATAACAGCTGGATTTATCAGATCCCACATGTAGTCAGCCTCTATCTCAGCTGCAATTATCCCACAATGCACCACTACATAGATCAACATTGGCAAGAAATCTGGGGGAAAATATAACAAAACTATAATTTTCAAGCATTAGTGTGAATGAAGTTCTTTGTTAGATTTTAAAAAGACAACATCTATGTATAAGAAGGCTTCTGTCCAAATTTCATAACATTTCCTGAATGTTTGACAAAGCTATTGATGTCTAAAAAATCCTTTAACCACGCTCTGCAGACAGAATCTGAATGTTGAAGTCACTGACACAGTGAAAATGTAGGATTTGCCATGTCTTGTTTCCACCACATAAATGTTAGACTGGACTAAATTACAACTTATCTAAATAACAGGATTGTCTGCAACATGATCATGCACATTGGCATATCACTCACTGATGACAACCTTACAGTACCTTTCGAAATATAAAGAAATGTAGAACAGTGCTGTCCTTTTTTTTTTGAATTTGTTAACATCCTCTTTTTAGTTTTCATGCACACTCATTCCATAAATGTTTTTATCTTCAAGAGTAGTAACTTACCATCTGCCCCAACAGCCACTGGTCCTTGTACAGCTTCATCAGTATTACCATTCAACTGTAAATAACAAGGGTGAATTATTATTTGTCCTTTAATAATATAATTTTCATGATTTGCTCAAATTATGTAGTACTGAAAACAAATCCCCATGCCTAGCATTTTTCTAGCCTCGGGGACAACTTCCGGAAAGGTTCCAAAATTTTTAACATGTTAAAAAATCCCCGAAGGTGCGTCCGATGTTGAGGGTTTGTATTGAGTTCGTATCACCATTCTCGCCATCGTTATGTCACCAGGAATGCATCTTTGAACATTGTATTGCATTCGTGTTTCCATCGTTTCCATCGGGCAGTTTTGACATTACAATGTCTACACGAATGAATCACGAAGCTACCCGAAGGTCATACGATGGCACACGACTTCGTGAAAACCTCGAAATCCCGTCGTGTTGCCATCGAATAAAAGTATGAAGGCGACAAGATGGAACTACGACGGCAATAAATTCAGCTAAATCTAAGTTAATATTCGCGCTAAAATACATTTAAAGTGCCATGCGCGATATGCACTGGTCAGTCATATAAGACAGTTAAAAAAGACGTTCACAAAACATGGAGCTCATATCATATATTTCTATGAGAACAAGAAAGGTGACAGCGTTGTTTCTATTAATTCAAATTAATAGAAACAAGAGAAAATAAGAGCAGCTATTACAGGCTCAGGATTTACTGTTACAAGCAAAATATTATTTGTTGTCAATTTTTCATATCAAAATCATAAACGAGCCTCGTACACCAACACTGCAGGTACACATATATAGGGAAACCAACTTTTTCTTCATTATTCTGATTTTTTATGTATCGTCTGAGTTGTTGTCACACGAATGTTTACTCCATAACCATTTTGTTTTCTATATGTCATATTTTGCCGCATTTGTTGCTTTCCCCACATCCTTCCTTTTGTCTATATTATTATGATATTCTCCTGGAAAGAGCTCTTTTTGAATAAAAGGGATCAACGAACCCATTACCCTACCTTTAAGATAGATCATTAAACATGGGCATAATTATGGGTGATTATTCAGACTAGTGCACACATTTTACAGTTCAAACAAGGCAATGCCGAGCGTGGCATCCCCTCGTATGTAACATATTGGGGACAAATATGGACACAATATTTGTATATGACACATGCAGAAATTGTAAATTGAATATGCATATTTGATACATAAACTATTTTTTTAGAAATCAACCAAAACATTCAGTAACTGGAAATTCTTTAATATTGTCTTTAGAACCAGCAGGTAAAAAAATGAGCAACCAATTTTCTGTGTATTATGCTATTTTTTAAACATCTTATGTCCATCGCACCATCATCGTAAGCCATTGTGTAGCCTTCGTAATCTATTGTGTAGCCTTCGTGATCCATCGTGTAGACTTCGGCTGAGATATGAAGCTAAAATACCCGTCTTTGGTTAACCTTGGTATGTCCATCTTATCGTATATAATTTCGACATCATCATATAGACTTCGTTATTCATCGTACTTGCTTCAGTCACTTTTTCGTATTTTAACGAGATTGGGACCAACTTCGTACGAGCTTACAATTTTCACATTCGGGTGTCCATCATATATAATAATCAGGACAGTGTGACACAGGCATTAAGAAGACTGATTGATCTATCAAACCTTAAATAACATCTAAAAATTATTGCAATAATAAGTCTTTAAAACACTGGATTTTATATACTACTGTAGATACTGCCAGTAATAAAACAGGTTACATTTCTACAATAGAACTTTTATGTGGATTTTGCTAATTTTTTATGGCAGTACAATGACCTTTATTTAGTCTGTTATGGAGAGTAAAATATTTAAGCATTGAAAAAAAAAAAAATACAAAATATTTTAATATCAATGCCCAGATATTATATAAATGATAAAAATATCCATTTCAACATAAAAACTATAGCAGATTAACTTACACATTGATAGATACACTGTGTAGCTTGTAGAAGATGTTCTAGTTTCTTCAGTGGAGAATAGGCCTTCTGCATCTTTGTAAGATGAAATCTGATTTTCTCCATTTGTGAACTGTTTGGAACTAATGCACCACTCTGTTTAAAAAAAAAATCATATTTATTCTTTATTTAATGTAAGATTACTTACAGGCACATATTCAAAATCCCTTGTATTAAAGGGTTAAATATATAGAGAATAATACATGGCAAAATCCGTATCATATGCCTATCTTCCCGAGACATCAATATCAGCCCAAGGGCCTTTGGCCCGAGGGATGATATTGGTCGAGGGTGATACGCCATGTGATACGGATTTTGCCATGTATTATACGCTTTATCGTATATTTCAACAGAAGAGTATTATATTTTATGAACTGTTTTCTGATCCATAGCACTGGGTTACCTTCAGTTCTACCATTTTGTCTTGTTCCAAAGGCCTTAAAAGAACTGCTCAATTATTTATACGAAGCACCTGGGTTACCTTACAATCTGTTGTTTTAAAAATGTTTTGTTTGTTATTGTATTTATTTGAGTGTTTTGCATTTCTTATAGTTGCATTTAGTTTGCCAAAAAATATGTTGTGAAACTTGATGTTCGTGACGTCACATACCAAACAATGACGTCATTAAAAAAATTGACCTATTTTGATGAAATTTTTTCTTAAGCCAAAAAAAACCAAAAAACTGACTCCAAGTAAAAAAAAAAAAAAAAAAAAAAAAAAGGTATGCGATACAGGTTTTACCATGCGATACGGGGTATGCGATACGGGTTTAGCTATGCGATACGGGGTATGCGATACAGGGTAGGTGATACAGACTTGAAAAACGAACCTTTATTAGATATACAAAATAGCTGTATTTTGTACTAAATATATGATATAACCAAATAAACAAAGTGTTCTCGTGTACTAGTGGTGGTTTGTTTTATATTTTGAATTTGACATGACTTTAGGCATTGTGGTAAAACCATTAAATATGTTTGAAAATGGGTTTATAAAAGGCTTGTGTTCAGGAACAAGTTGTTTAAAAACAACCCTCTGCAAATATCACTTTTTTGAACTGCCTTAAAAATGCAAAACTTTTGTGAAGTTAAATATCAGAATTTTATTTGAACACTAAAATTTTGTTTATTAGTGCAAGGGAAATAACTCACAATTGACACTGTTGGAACAATTTTTACTGGATTTGAATCTGTTTGTTTTGAAAAATTCTCAACAACTCAATTTACTCTGCAGTTGGGGCTTCAGGATTTTTTTTAATGGTGTTATCCTAACAGTGTTTTGATGAAATATGATGGGTCTTTCATATTTGTAATAAAGGTACATACCCTGAGACCTATTTCTACTGGTGTTTTACTTCTGGCATATTTAATGTTCCTGGATAAAGAGGGTAAACTTCCATTCCTGAAAGATAAAATTAAATTACAGAATATTGCTGATGAAAAAAAACTTATATATAACAAACATAATTTCATGAATGACTATCAATGATAAATTCATGCAAGTTACTATACTTCACGACTTTTTTGCTGAATTTGAATTAAAATAAAGACAAATTTCAGGTTTCATGTCAAATTTACTGTGCTAATATAAATTTTAAAGGCAATTATTTATGGTTTACTTTTATAAATGGTGACTTCGATGGAGAGTCTCATTGGCCCTCATACCTCATCTTCTTATATCTAATTAATGTATACTGGAATATATAAATCAGTACTTTTTGGTGCTATTCTCATGCCTATATTTTGCCTGAAACAAAATAAGGAACATAACATGATTTTTTTACTTACCTTGTATATTCTTCCACAAACAATCTGTATATGTGGTGCTTCAGAGGTCGCAGTACACAAACATGCAAGGCTTTTTCTATAATACCATCTATGTTTAATATTTCATTGGGATTCAGCTGAAAAATTAAGAAAGTTATATAAATATAATATCTTAAATTTCTGTATGAAATCAAAGTCCTGAAATTATGGTTACTTTGTCAGAATTATGTGGGTATTCAAAATTACATGGAAATGTGTTCAAAAGAAGCTTCAGAAAGCAAATTTGTATATTAGGTGGTTGATGTAATCAAAACTATGATTGAACCTTCTTAACTTTGAGCTGTTTTATATGGTGCTCATGACAACAAAATTTTCAAGCAGTTACAGACTTTTCCAGGAGTTTTTTTTTCAATCTGAAAAAGTTGAACAAATGTATTGATATTCGTTTGCATAAGGTCTATTTCTATTGTGTGATTCTCATTATGATATATTTTATTGCATAGAGAGCTATAAAAACAGCATTTTAGAAGAATGCATGGCAAAGAGTAGACAATCATGTCCTTGATTTTGACATATCAAACTACATGCATGACTGTTTATCTACTTACATTGGTTCTTTCCTTCTGTATAATGTCGTCTAGTTCTCCTTCTCCATGCTTTACTAGATAATTCTTTATACCTGTCATAAACTGTCTTACCTAGAAGAAAAAAATATATGTAAGATGATTTTTGTGTCCTAACAAACAAATCTAATTATTATCACAGGAAAATTTACTGCATGCAGTAAAATGAGTCATTTTTAACTTAATGTCTCTGATCAGAAAGGACTTTTAAATCAGGAAGCTTAAACTCAAACTGCCTCATCTCAAATTGGCATAATTTTTTATGTGAGATCCAGATATAATTTCTTTTAAGTAATACATCTTTTTCTGAACAGATTTTTTATATTCTATTCTGATGATCACTGTGGAAAAATATACTTTTTATGTTGAGCTTTTCAGAACCTGGTAAGTGCCTTGGATTATATTATTATGATGGCACCAGGCACTTGTTTCGCTATTTTATAATTGTAAGCTTTTAACCAAGACTCTGAATTATATGAATAACTGTCATATCTATTATCCAATACAGGTACCAGCAATGACTTACATTTCTAGTGACAAAATGAGGATTAGTTTCTTGACTTTCCAATGTACACTGTATAAAGTTTTCTATAGTACTACCAAATGTTGTATTTCTGTCTTGAGACAATCTGAAAAAGAAAAGAAAATATGCAAAACTGGTGGAAATTTACACAAAACACAATATATCTTGAGTGTCATGTTCAAAGCATTAGGCTGCATCTTTGTAGCAACTTCCTCTTACAAATTGAAGATGAAGTACAGCAACATCTAATTGATTGTCATTTACAAATCAAATGACTCTTTAACATTACTGTAAATTCAGAAATTAATGCGAGGTTTTTATTATTGCAAAAAATGCGACTGAGTTGTAAACGCGATAATATAAACTCGCATTTTGAAATATTTTATTTGAATTAAACAGGATTTTTCTCAAAATCGCGTTCAAGTCTAGAATGGCAAATTCACAATAATAAATGCATGCAATAATTTCTGAATTTACAGTATGTCATTGGTGACTTAACTTATGTAATTTTGTCAGTTTTCTATTTGATTTAACAGAATCATAATGATATCAAACGGTATAATGAATTGTTTAATTTTTGAACAAAGAATCTGTGCATGATAAAACCTGTTGTCATGAATTATGAGGCTAGTTTGTTTATTGTAATTTTATAGCAGGGATCACTTTCATTTTATTGCATAAGAAGTGACAAGCTAATATTAATTATGCTATCAAACATTTCTACAATTACACAAAAATTTTACAAAAGTTATTTTATATAAAGCAGATGATATTTCTTTTGTAAATGTCTTCATTGAAAAAAGGCATATATCTCTTATTTAGGTTATAATTTCTATGCCCTATTTGTAGTATTCAACATAGAAAAAGACTAAAAATGATCAGCCACTCATGTATAAAGAAAGACAACCCATTTATTTTTTCATGTAAACTATTAATAATTCAAATTTACTCTAACCTGCATATATACTCTCTGATTTTGTATTCTGGAGTGTCTTCTTTTCTTTTCTCTGTAATTAAAATGAAGAATATAATGATAAACTTTCATTATAAGTGTTAGAAAAAGGACACTGTCAAGGGATAATACAAAATGCAGGTCAAGAAATTGTATTTAGATTTCAACAATATGTTATCATATGTGGATAGAAGAAATCAACTTTATTATGATATCATGGATTAACTGCATCTGCATGTTTAGAGTAATTGAATTTGATTTGATAAATGAATCTAGATGTAACTGAGCGTCAATTGTATCTTTTTTGCATCTCAATTGAGCTTTTGCATGAGCTTTATTCATATATTGCGCATCTGCTGAGCATGAAAGGTCATGTGGTCACCGTGCAGTATCCTCAACAATATGACAAGTTCTAAATGGCCTATAGGTGATCTGTTTTGTTAACAATGTGTCACTAGCATGCTGTCTCATTGATGTTTACCCCTCAACTTTTTTTCATTCATACAGAGTAGTGTATCACACAATCGTGTAAACTGATAATTGATATACAGTGACCTATAAATGTTAACTTCTACGTCATTTGGTCTCTGTTAGAGAGGTGTCACATTGGTAATAATAATTAACACATCTTCTTATTTCTATATAGACTTATAAGTGCAATAACACTTTAATTTAGTGCTTCTGTTTGTAAATTAGGCTTTCCTCCCAGTTCTGTCTTATTTTAGCTTAAATTCATTTTATTTTGTTTATTTTGACATTAGTTCCTCATGTTCTTTTAAAAATAAATTGGATATTAAAACAGAAAGTACAGACTGATAAGGGATTTTTCACAGATACTTTTAAAATGACAGACACCATATTTAAAAAATCATTATAACCTACAGAGTAAATAGGTTTTAAATTTATTCTTTATACAATAATAAATTGCAAATTATACAAAATAATCCACAAAATTTTGAATACAAATATCCATTGTATAATATTAGCCAGCTTGTCTACGAAACTATTATTCACCATTTAAAAGATGATGACATGAAAACTTGATAATTTTGAAGACAGGTACAAACAAATCGATTAAACCTGATACACAAATAAACATAATCTAGATCCTATCACAAACTACCTCATCAATTATCCTAAATATTCCACAAGTCATTAAACTTTACAATAGGAGAACCTGGTCCACATCAAAAAGTCGTTTATTTATAACTCCTCAAAATAATTCCATTATAATACATTAATCATTGTAATCTTTAAATGGATAATGGTGACAAAAGAGTTGAAGAAACTATGTTAATATCGTCTAAATAAAGAAAATTATCTTTTTAACAAAGAAGTACTTAAGCAAGCTAAACATAAATCAGTACGTGCCACTGAGAGAAACAGGCCAGAAGCAAACAATGGGGAAATTCAAAATACATCTTTTCATTATTTTAATATGTCAGACAATGCTTTATATCTTATGTATTGAATTTGCTTCTCTTCTACATTTCATAATCAGTATTACTAAAAAAATTCTTTTCAAGTATCAATACACCATTTGATCATCATGATCATAATTCAAACAGTGTGTTATCACTATCTTTCTAGTTTACTTTCAATGTCTACCATGATTTAATAAGAAAGCTTTAAATAAGAACATCCTAAACTCTCATTGTTAACTTATAAAATAAGGCTTTTGTGTAAGGTTTATACAAGTGCATAAACTGAAAGCCATCAATATGAACGAGGGTTAGGCTACTAATTCTTAGTGCAGTGTTCAAGATTTCAATCCATTTAAATACACTACATGTATTCACTATTGAAAATTGTGCCTAAAAACGAAACAGGAATGTAAGAAAAAAAGAGTCTTTTTTACTATTTTCATGTCAGTCTGTTATAAATGATATTAATAAATTTTTGCATTAATGAAATTAACTAATAAATACCAAATAACTTTCAAAACAGATGGTAAAAACACCGAATCATTTTGAATCTACTGGTATATCTTTTTTTTATTTCAATGAAGAAAATAGTCTTAATAGTTGTATCTAAACACTTTCCCATCTAACACATCTTCAATTGTTTACATAGATGTCTTTCCTGTTTTATTGTATTGTTAGATTGCTGACTTATTGAGGCATATAAACAACTGCATAAGAAAACATTAGCAGTACCAATATGTGTTTATTTTAACGTTTGCAGTAGATTTTATTGAAAATATGCCACAAGATATGGCTTGCACAATGTTTAATTCATTGATTGGAAAAGTTTATACAAACACACATGCAGGTTCAATTGTCTTACATATTACAATGTTAATTAAGGCAGTTGTGATTTCTTTTTTAATACAAACAGGTCCGTTCAAAACTCTTTAACAATATATAGCTGTGGCGATCAATACTCAACACATGTATACAAGATTTATAAAGCTATAATATTTACAAACCTTTTTTGTTGTGTTGCTGTCCATCTTTGTGATCTGAACCTGAGGTCTGTCTGAACACATTTACCAGTAGTTTTATGATCATTAGAAGAAACATGTTTTGATTGGCGTTTTGGTTCTATCCTCTAGATCAGTTAAATTGTCTAAACTACTTCCTGAAGATAGAGGCTGGAGAATTAAATCATGAGTATCTATAACATCTCATCTGAATCACCCACCAGAGTGGAATCTGAGTGACAACTACTGCGATCACCAGGAGATCGCTGATCTAAGTGTAGAGTGTCTTTTTGCCAGGCTAAGATTCGTGAATGAAGGTCCATTTGTGGAACTGATTTAGGATCACAATTTAAAAGAGAACCATAAAATGTTTTATCCCAGGGTGCACAGAATTCAGTTTCTGCATTAGACCTAGTTGATACAGGTGCATAGTGACTTGTAAGATTATCATATTCTGACATAGCACCGCTGTAAATAATGGTTGGGATTTGTTGTAAAGGTTTCACTGTTAATTGTGGATTCACACTAGATATAGATCTTCCACTGTTGATAGTTCTGAGAACATAGAATGTCTTGAAGCATCGTTTAATTTAGACGGTTTATAAACAGGGAACCTCCTTAACGTAGGAGTTACTTGTTCTTGATCATCACAATCGTCAAACATGGTATCCTCCTTAAATTGACTATATCCACTTTGTAGTTTATTTACATTTGATCCTTTAGCGATGTGTAGTTTTTCTAGTTCACTAGCCACATGTTTAATACTTTCTCTATCAAGAACTGTCATGTTATTATCAGTATTTTGACTTGATCGCTCTTTCATACTATGAGATCGTCGCATCGGAGCAGGAATTCTCTCCAAAACTTCAGAATCGTTAGGATTAGCACCATTACTTAAATTATATTCAAAATCATAGTTTTCCTGACTTTCATAACCAGGGGACATAATAGTTTCTAAGTTAGGACCCTGTGAAACACCTTTCGCTTTTCTTCCACTTAGTCCCATAGATGGAGCTGATCGTCTCCTTATGCGAACAAGATTACATGCTCATCTTCATTGGCTTCTAACGCATCAAATGGTTCTGCATAAACAGGGCTTTTAATACCAGACTTAGAACTATTAGATGCACTAGACTCTTTATCAACGATATTTTTCAATGGTTTTGGTTTAGATATTACTTTAACTGGGCTTGTTTGAGTTGATATTGTAGCAGATATTGTAGCACTCACAATTTTGTCTGATCTAAATGATTCTCCAAGTTTATCTTGAGTATTTTGTATATCTAATGATACAGATTTCCTAAGTTTTCGTTGAGAGATCGAACCTGAATGTGTTGTTTGAACTCCTGCATCTGTATGCAAGTTGTTTTGAATACAAGTCTGAATTTTATTTTCCGATCGTATAACACTGATTGCATTGTTTAAAAGAGTAGGTGATGTAACTGTTGATTTTTCCGCTACTTTAGGATAAGGATTGGTTCTTTTACACTTATGTCTTTTTGTTTTACCTTGAACAGAAGAAATAGGAGTAGCACAAGATGATGACGCCAAACGTCTTCATAATCACTCATTTTATCTGATAGACTACTTTTAAAATACTGATTATCTGGGATATTTAACAAATCTAAGGAAGTTGTAAAATATAAGTTTGATTTCTGTTTAGAAACACGAGGATGGGTTTTAGAATTTACTCCATCACTGGAATTTCCTGATGACCAATTATCATCCATTTGTTTATTTGACTGACACTTTTCACAATACTGCCTTCTGATGTTTTTCTCCGTCCTAATGCTGAATGATGAATGTTGGGAGACGACACAACTGTGCCATCCCGATTAAGATGGAACTTTACGGGTGATGATTTCTGATGAATGTTTGTATGACTACCTGTCAAGCTTTCTTCAGACTGGCTTGAAAGTGGTTCTTTAAAACACTGTGTTGATAAAGATTGACCTAGTCTTTGTTTCTTATAATGTTTAGCACTTGTAATATTAATTGGTTCACTTCTAGATTTATGTAAAGGTTCACATCTCATTGGAGTAGATAATGAATTATTAGATCCTTGGAAAGATAGTGATAAATTGGATCCTTTGTCAAATCTTACGATGTCCAAAAATCTAAAAGAAATAAAATGTATTATAATAGTAATCTTGTGTAATTAGCTGAGAAATTGACTTCCAATACTATTCAATAGTTATCGTATCGCCGTCTAGTCATCAATATAATTATTAGAGATTGGTCTATTAGTGTTGGTGAATTAATTGATTTAATTATGTGATGTCATTTTTTGATTACACGTAGACTACTGTGATAAAAAGTTTATTTTGGGATAATTTGCTGTTAATTGCTGTCTCATTGATATATTTCCCATACCTCTTTCATTAAACGGCATAAAAGCAAATTGATTTAAAACTTTCTATGCTAAAATATGTGTTTTCTTTAAACAAATTCTATTTTTCTGTTTATTTTTTCTATGATCAGAGTAAAAACGCCCCTCATTCAAATATATCATGTATTATGTTCTGTCACATCCAAATAAATGAATTTTGATTTTTCTGATATATTATTGTTATTATGAACAATAAGGCAGATATTTTGTAAATTTATATGAGACTTTTGTGTAATGTGAGAGGACATCATTTAGAGAAAGAAGCAGACTTATAACATTAAATACCTTGTCCTAATAATGATAATGATGTTAATTCCTGAAGAGTTTTTGCTCTTCTTATTGTAGGTGGCAGCACTAGTCGATGAGGTAATTCCTCTCTATAAAAATGAAAAAAGTACTTTATCTAAAAGCATATGATAAAGGATTTCTCTATTAACAAATAACACATTTATGGCAAATTATCTGTATTTCTTTGTGGTTTTTGCATTTTTTAGTTGGTTGAAATTTTTAAAATTGACCTTGACAAGGCAGTTTCACTACGGTTACTTTGATTCTTTGATTTTGTAAAGTCAATTCCTTTTTCAAGAGTGCATGTATATGAACCAATAATTTTTTCCAGTAAGTATCCATTAGTGTGCTACTGATGGACATGTTGGGTTAACCCAAACAATAACAAACACTGTTGGATTTTTGTGGGTTAAATGTACCTCAATCTTTATTTCTGCATTTTGCTTTTGTGTGTTTTTTTTAAATTGTCTATTATGTTTGTTATTTCATGTTTTTGTTGGTTTTAATTTTGCCATGATCTTGTTGTCCACTTTTTGGCTCTCTTGATAATTAAAAATGCATCACTCATATAGACACAGGCAATAGTTGATCCCAATCAATATTGTATAATATTAATTTCTTGATTACTTACAAATTTTCATGATAAAATGCAACCAATTTTGTGAGATCAGAAAATATATGGCTTGACCCCTGAACCCTGTAGCCATCTCTAATGTTCTCAATCAAAGTAATGATCAACATTAGCACCACTTCTTGTAGGAAACTGAGCTGACAAGGCATAGTGTTAGGTTGGCTGGAGTTCCTGATTATAAATGTCTGCAATAAATATCAATTACTCATTCAAGTACATTATTTTATGGAAAAAAAATCACATTTTCATGCAGGAAATGTAAATTGCGCACTGTAACGGTACAAGACCATGTGCCTCCAGCATATTTTACAATTGTACATATATATTTGTATTTTGACTGCCATGTTAAATTGTTATATTATGACTATCTTGTAAAATACAATTTTGTGGTTTTTAATCTTATCTTTTCAGTCTCCAACTGTGAAGCCAAAGGGGACTATAGGTGTACACCTGTCTGTCTGTTATTCAGTCCATCTATATTCATTCACCCATATGTCTACACTTTAAAAGTTTTGTAATTTTTTATTTTTATTAGTAGATAAATGTAAAATCCTTTCTTTTAATGTAGCCATCAGACTTTCCAAATTCTGTAACCTTTCAGAAATGTTGCAAAGACTCAAAATTCATCTTAACATACCCCAATTTCCCTGTCCTTCAGTAAATGGACTGCTCCAGATCTGCCAATTTCTGAGAGCAGCCATATTGGGTGTGTTTTTGACAGCCTCTCTAAGAAGTTGATTGGACGATGATCAGAGTCTGACAAAGGATCACTGCCATTGTCTGGATAGGAGGGAATTTCTAATGCCTGAAATGACAAATGAAAACTATTGATCATAGTTTTTAAAATACTATCCCTGAAAATATAAAAAATATCTAAGACATATATATTGGAATGTCAATGAAAGTATATACATAACTTGTGGTAGCATACTGTTTTGTCTTTATAATACCAATTTACAGTTATTATTCGCGGTATGTAAAATTTTGCGATTTTCCTAAAATCCAATGAAGTAATGACTATTTTTGCAGTTAATATTTTGCAATTCAAAACTTTTATCAATACCTTTACCTATACACTTTTCAATGGCGGAATTTATTTTGGCAATTTTGTTATATCCGCAAAAGTAAGCGTAAATTCATGTAGAAAATGGTGGATTGAACCTGGTTTTATTGCTAGCGAAGAAAGTTATGTTGTGTGGCAAATTTACAGTTAAGAATCTTTTATATTTTTTTAAAAAATCTTATGTAAAGTTTTCTATGTTTAAAAAATCCATATTGATGAAGATCACTCTTGTATTTTTATTTATGTTGAGGTATCCTCCAATATAAGTCGCACTATCATTTTTTATGTTTAGTGGACCGTGAAATTAGAATAAATTCTCTAATTTGGCATTAAAATTAGAATGATCTTATCAAAGGGAACATGTATACTAAGTTTCAAGTTGATTGGACTTCTACTTTATCAAAAACTACCTTGACCAAAAACTTTAACCTGAAATTTGCACTATCATTTTCTATGTTCAGTGAACCGTAAAATTGGGGTCAAAACTATAATTTGGCATTTAAATTAGAAAGATCATATCATAGGGCACATGTATACTAAGTTTCAAGTTGATTGGACTTCAACTTCATCAAAAACTACCTTGACCAGAAACTTTAACCTGAAATTTGCACTATCATTTTCTATGTTCAGTGAACCGTAAAATTGGGGTCAAAATTATAATTTGGTATTTAAATTAGAAAAATCATATCATAGGACACATGTATACTAAGTTTCAAGTTGATTGGACTTCAGCTTCATCGAAAACTACCTTGACCAGAAACTTTAACCTGAAGCGGGACAGACGGACGAACGAACGGACGGACGATCAGACGAACGGACGCACAGACCAGAAAACATAATGCCCCACTACTATCGTAGGTGGGGAATAAAAACATTCAGATGACCACCATGAACAAACTTTCCTTCGTTTCTTAATGTGTTAAATATATCCTCTAAGTACTACCTTTGAATATGTAATCTAGACTAAAAACCTTCAGATGACCTGACTGCACAGACTATCCTTGGTTTCTGTTTGTGATGAGGTGTTCTCAATGTTTTCCTTATGATCCAGGCTGAGGAAATCCAGATGACCTGACTAAATTGATTCTGTCCTAGGTATGTTCTTGCCGAGTTATACTCCAGGAGTCGATTTCACTAAAAAACTTATGACTAAGATTGATCGTAAGTATACTGAATTGTTCATAACATATGTTCAATCTTAGTCTTAAGTTTGTTTGTGAAATCGATTCCAGGTACTTATATTGGGTGAGTGATACAGAGTAAACATCATAATGACCTTACTGAACAGATTCTATCCTGGGTTTCTGTTTGTGTCCAGTTACAGTTTACATACTTACTTTGGGTGAGTGATCCAGGCTAAACACATTCAGATGACCTGACAGAACAGAATCACTCCTGGGATTGTCCTTGCTGAGTGATATTCCATATACTTACTTTGGGTGAGTGTTCCAAGCTAAACACATTCAGATGACCTGACAGAACAGAATCACTCCTGGGATTGTCCTTGCTGAGTGATAATCCATGTACTTACTTTGGGTGAGTGATCCAGGCTAAACACATCCAGATGACCTGATAGAACAGAATCACTCCTGGGTTTTTGTTCACAGTTAAAGCTATCTGTGGAGGCCAGAGTTCCAAATGCACTGTCTTCCCCAAAGCCAGGACTACTATCTGTATATGTCTGTCCCTTACTGAAAGTAAAGATGGTGAATATATGATACATATTTTCTAATTCTATTTCATGAAATCGGGGTCAAAACTCTAATTTTGCATTAAAATTAGAAAGAACATGTGGACTAAGTTTCATGTTGATGGGACTTCAACTTCACCAAAAACTACCCTGACCCATAACTTTAACCTGAAGCAGGACAGACAGACAGACAGACAAAAGAACAGAAAAACCGATGGACTGATGAAAGGATGGATGAACAGACGTACAGACCAGAAAACATAATGTCCATAAAAATGGGGTTTAAAAATAAATAATTTTTACATAATGGGTAATATTTGTTACCTTCATTGTATTTGTATTTGACTCTGCCTCTGGTATACAAAATTACAAGCCTGGCACCATGGGTTTCATTAATCAGGTTTTTTTATTAGAAAAAAATGAAATTAACAAATATTAACTTCATGATAACTGCTACATTAATTAAGCAGGTTTCTAAAGCTGTTTGAAGTACTGGTACTTCAGGAAAAAAAAATATTTTGTACTTTCTTTGGCTTAACATGGCTTAATAAGTAAAAGTAGTAATCAACTTAGCGAGATAAACTCATCAACTAAATTCTGTTTTAAATATTGAAAAGATTACAGTTCCATTACTTGGGTTTTACACTTAATATCATATAGGCCATAAAACTAAATCATACAAATAACCAGTACACAATAAAATTTTTCTTTAAAGAACACTGCATTTGTTCCAGTAGTAAAACCCTCTCTATTATATAATAATAAAATCCAATTCTATATAGAATTCATATAAGTATGTTTTTTTTAATTAAACAATAAATCTCTCTATATCTATTTGTACTGTGGATTCAATATTATTCGTGGGATACCAATTTTCATGGATTTCATGGGTACAGATGAACTCAGAATATAAATATATACAATGAATTACAAATTTACTAAATATAAAGATGTGGTATGATTGCCAATGAGACAACTATCCACAAAAGACCAACATTATCAAATATAGGTCACCGTAAATCCTTCAACAATGAGCAAAGCCCATACCGCATAGTCAGCTATAAAAGGCCCAGATAAGACTTAAAAGCTTGAATATAGACTTTGGCAAATACACATGTAAACAATCTAATATCCACAAAATACAATGTTTCCTTACTTCATGAAAATCAGTACCAACAGAAATGAATGAATCTACTAAAAATCAATGGAAATTTTCTATAAGAATATCGCCAAGCACACCTATTTATAACTATAAAAGTTTTAATATACTAATAGACAGTTTATTTCCTTGTGTTGATCAAATCTAAGTCAAATATTATAATATAAATAATGAACTTCAATTTCCCATCCCATTATTGGCATTGTGATATTTTATTTTCAATTACACTAAATGAAAAAATTGTCTCTCCAGGTTTGACATAAATTTAATAATAAAACTGCTTAAATAAGGTATAAATATACTTTACATACATTTAATCGTATCGAAACTACAGATAATGGTAAACCCATTTATAGCCTTAATACTCCATTCCATTTAGACATTTTCTTTTGTCTATAGGTAGACAAGCGATAGACGTTCAGATAAGTCATGACAAAAATATTCCATTCATAAAATTTAAACCTAAACCATCCTAATAGGGTTATTTGTATTGTAATGACTATCTTAATTTGCTAAAAATGACACCTCAAGTATGACTAAAACAATTGATGCATAAGTAACATTCCCAAATGTAATTTTCTTTTTGATACAAATCTGGCAAAGTTTTTAGTATATATTTTAAAATTGTTTTATGTCAAACAGTAAAAAAAAATGTGCTCTAATTTTTTTCATGAATACTATTTATAGACTTGTAAAATATCTGACAATAATGTTCTATTTAAATTGTATATAAAACATGAAATTCATGACATAAAATAATTTGGATAAAACACTAATGTATCCGTAAATGACCATTTTATAGATATAATAAAAATTATGTATTCAAACTAAATTTTTGAAACTACTATAAAGATGTGTCACTTAACATTTCAATGAGACAGCAACCTATCAAAACAATTAAAGCAAAGTCAAACCTAGAGGTCAATGATACCCAAGTCATATCTATGGGTCAATGATATATACAGTCTTTAATATAACATGTCATGTTTCAAATTGTGTTCAGTCCAGAGGAAAAAGTAATTGAATTCAACTGAAAAATCTATACTAGAATTCAAAGAGGACTAACAAACAAAGCATCCACCGATGATCACCGATGAGGCAGCTGACCTGAAGCAGCCATATTAAAGACAACTTTTATTACAATCAACTCAATGAAAAGTCACTTTTTTAAGATCACTTTACAATTTATTTGATATAGATTTTTAATTCTAATTAGGAATTAAAAATTAAATGGGGACCAATGTTATAAGGTCAATTTTTATCCACCACAAGTAATCTCTTAAATATAGGTTGAACTGATTTGAATAGAAATAATTGAAAATGAAAAGTATTTATTTTACCTATCCTAATCATACAAAGGACATGAAATAACATGAGAATATTGGTAATACAGTGTAACCTGCCTAATCAGTCACCTGAGTATTCCAACATCCTACTTTAACGGACACATTTTCATGGTCCCAAAATATGCCTTTCCTTGCAGAAAAACCTTAGTATTTCGATAACCTGCTTATACAACTTTTTTTCTGGTCCCCACATGTGTCAGATAACACAGGTTTCACTGTACAGGGAAATTGGAGCAGACGTAAAAATATAAATTTGTCTGTAGACTCACTATATAGATATAGGAAGATGGGTTGTGAGTGCCAATGTGACAACTCTCCATCCAAATAACAATTTAAAAAGTAAACCATAATAGGTTAAAGTAAGGCCTTAAACACTATAAATGTATGAGGTTTAGATCTAGAAGGACAAAGCAAATTTGATCTAGTTCATCAAATAAACTTAGATATTTAATAATATTTAGTTTTTTAAAGTCTTCTGCTGTGGTTAAAGGATAAATTACATTTTCCTGGATATTAGATTTCGCTGCTTTGCGATTCATGTTACCAAGCCTTTGTAAAACACTTGCACTTCTTTCGACATTTTTTTTAAATTAGTGGAATTCCTATATCCACAAAATCCTTTAATTTAGTATCCATTTGTGTCTCTATGATAAGATATATATCTGAACATACCCAAATGTAGTAAACTTTCTTTCTGCTGTCACAGGATATGGATAAATATGGCAAAGGTCATTCAGCAGCAGGTCAAGGTCACTGGCTATATTATTCAGCATCTGAAAAATGAAATAAAACTTTTGTTAGCACAGGTATTCTATCATTACACACCTTCATTTTAAATATCCCTCATAAAAAATGTGGTTTCTTAATTTTAACCCTACACAAATAGGATATGAACATGACTGAAGTGAACATATTTGAATTAAATTGCTTGAATGGGAAAGTACATGCACTATAAAATAAAAGTACATGTTTTGCTTGTAATATATACACACATAAAAAATGAAGAAAAACTAAAATATTCATTCAATTTCTACTCAATTTGACCTATAAAATTTAAAAATATCAACAATCTTAACTTTTGAGATTTAAGCTTGAAAAAGTTGACAATACATTTACAACATCCTGATTAATACAGTTATATCACATGGCATCCTGAATATAATATATTAGTATACAAGTACAGAAAAATACTGCCATAAAATTTCAAATAAATAAACAATAAATAGATAGAATGTAAAATTTATAGACATTAAAAACAATTTTAACTGTAAAATACTAATACCAACATGTACCTAAGTACATAATACACCTTCTGTCAAAACATCACACCTATATTAATCCAATAAAATATTGTGTGTACAACCGCAGAAATATTCTGTCTCCCTCGGGATAGACAGACTGACGAGTGAAGGTCGCCAAGTACCGATTGTGTTTTAAAATTTGAGTGGTATAGATACTACATGATTCAGGATCATTGATTTAAATTTCTATCCTAAAGGATGAAATGATCAGTTTTGTATTATTTGTCAGATAAAAGGACCTACCTATTTATGAAACCAATAGATTCTATGTATGCATCATGAACAAATGATTATGTCGTTTAATGGTTGTAATCACGTAAGGTTCAACAACTTAACATATATTTAGAAGTACAAATTTCCTCAAGAGTTACTGTAATGAGTTAGGACAATATTTTAGATCCTTATATGTCATGTTGGATCATGATGATTAAAATATAACTTTGGTACTTTATATCTTTTTAATCATAATCCTAAAGTAAGTTATTTTACAACTATAGTACAACCCATTCTCAATTTTGCCTTCCAGCTAAAATTTCAACAAAAAAATTGTGATCTTGTTTATGGTTAGGGATTGATTTAGAAAATAGTGATTCAATTAAAAATAAAATTCAATTCGCTTTAGAAATGTTTCTCTTTCTGAGGGTTTTTACAAAATGGACACTACCGCACAGTCATTGCTTCAAACATGTCAAATGTTCTAGACTAAAAGTACATATAACTGACAAAAATCTGAAAATCAAGCCTGAAAAAATCTAAAATACACTACATAAAACTTGATAGATAAAACCGCCTGCGGACAAGGCCACAGTGACCTTTATACCTTGAAAAATAATCGTCCACCTTAACCCCTGGTTATTCTGGTGTTGATGTGTGAAAAGTGGACACTGATAATAACTATTTATATAGAAAACTTAAAAAAGAGAATAGGGAGAGCATGAGTCAAAGCAAGTCAAAGCAACAGCGCAGGTGTTCATTTCCTACAAAAGTGTTTCTTAAAACTTTAAATTTAACTGAACTTTTAACTTATTTTATATATTTAAGGAGAAGCTACCCGATTTTTTTCATTTTCATTTCTGTAAGCTACAAAATGAAAAATAAAATAACTATGGAAGAATAGGGAACATGATTAAAAATTGAACTATGGTTCCTTAATTCTTAATGCAAAATGATTTGACATGTCGCTTTTGGATGCTGTCTACCTTATATTTTACTATTTTCCATGTTGATAGTCAGAGTCATTGGCAATTGACTTTTCTTGGATAGTTAAAGTGGTTCCCTTGAACTTGTACATTTGTACTACAATTGAATTTGAATTGGGATAACATTATTGTCAATGTGTTTGAAAAGTTGTCACCTTCAATTTGGATTCGATGGGCCTAATTAATAAATATCTTTTGAAAGCTGTTTATTTTAAACTGTTTTCCTGGAAAATGTAAAAATAGAAAGTTGATAAATTCAAAGTAATTTTCAACCAATCCTATATTTCATACATCAGTATTATAAAGCTGAAATACTGAATTTCTTTTAACAAGTACATGTTCTGCAACAATTATTATCCAGGTGCCATTTTAACTCTCTCTTTTATTCTTTATTTTCATGAGATTTCTAATGGAGTAAAACTTTTTATACATGGCAGAACAAAATCTACATTGCATGGCAAATAGTAATCAAATCAAACACAACCTTCAAAAAATCTTCCTGTCAGAGACCTTGTTTAATAAGACTTTTTGATCATTCTTGTCAAAGCAGATCAACATAATTCTTTAAACGAGACACAAAGCAGCAACTATCTATTTATCACTTTTTCCAGGAAAAGAGGTTAAATATTCATCTTTCATTGGGAAAAAGAACTAGAATATCAAACATGAATCAATCATTTAAAAACATATGACAAGTTGTCTTATTAAGATGTCAGAGATGTAAGGACCAAGATGGAGGTGGAATTAACAAGTTTTAGCCATGTTTCTGAATCCTATTTGGAAAATCGTCTACTAAATTTACATGTTTTGTTTTCGTTGTAAACGTAAAATTATCATGTGACTAGTTTTTTGTCTTAACTTTTATATTTTGTTTTAAAGAATTACAAAAATTTATAAAATACTTCGTTAGAACTATGATGAAAGTAGCAAAGAAACATATTCTAAGCAATAAAATGATATTAAGTTGAAGAAGAAGAAAACCTACCCATACTTATGAATCCTTTTGTTTGTAAGATTTCACACAATATAAATCCATTACGTAAAGACACAATAACATAATTAATTACATTCGCTCATTGTATTTACCTTGGCCAGGTACTTCCGCTGGCCATGTTGACAATGACTGATAGCAAGCAAATAGACTGGGGGTTCACTATCGGTATTAACTTTTACGCAAATCATCTATTCAAATTTTATCAAAACAAACTAGAACATGTTAACGTTTTTTAAAGGTTTCATAATAAAGGAAGTAAAATAATATATATTTGTTCTACCTGTTTGATTTGAAGAGAAATAAGTCATTTCCTTCAGGCAGAACACTTTAATGTAAAAGATAAAATAGATTTCAATGTCTTCAATAAAAACATTAAAAAGTTGTAATAAAAATATGAAATTATTAAGTGATGTGGGCGTACAAAATTACATTGTCATTTGAACTTGACAATTCATTTAATTTCACAATGAAAAAAAATACAAAAAACCTACCCTTGATGATTTCAAGTCTTTCATCGTTTTTTCTCTATCAAATCTGAACTTTATTATTTGTTTTATAAAATAGATATCAAATTAAATTTACAAGTATTTATATAAAGATATCAATATATAATTACAGCTTAATCTCTTTTGACCTCATATAAATAATTTATTTAATACCTCATAACAAAAAGAAACTTTACCTGCAGTTTATAAAAGCTGTCAGCGACCTTAGGTAGCCCAGCGGAGAAATAATCAAGTGTCGCTTAAAACTGTCCGTTAATTTATTGTCCCGTAAAAGTAATGTCCTCACTGTTAATACACCTGTTACCTTTAATAGTGTAAAAATCGTCATATTTGCTAACGACTATGTTAAAAACCATGAGTTTGTCAGATAACCTATTCGTCTGGGTATTTACACAGACTCGGTCAACCGTCAAAAGGAACCCAAACAAATTAAGGATACCCTTTTTTTTTAAATGGAGTGCAGAAAATTTCACCACAAATATCTAAATTGATAAGACCTGAACAAAAGGTTTAAATTGGGATCGGTAGAATCTGACTGTTCCCTTATTTGTGTATTATAAAGCTTTAGAAGATAAGTTGTTAGATGAAAAGATCAACCAAATTAAATGGTTCATTTTTGGTTTTTCTTATTACAACTTATGAACAGTTCTAATATGGTTTACAACAACATTAAAATTTCTGGAGAACCATACTTACAATAAATGAAAGAGTCTATAATAATTAATTGATGTTCATAATGTAACTGCTATACAAAATAACCGATAATAGTCCACTGTAAGCCTGTAGTCATAGGGTTTTTATTTGGGGTCATGACATTCTGACTTTATATTAAACTTAAATTTGAATCTTAACTTTAATAGTATTCAATAGTATTTTTTGTTTTCATGGTGTCTGAACCATTCTGCTTAACTGATGTTATCTGAAACTTGACTTTACCGTTTAGTATTAATATATTTTTTGTATTTCTAGGTGTTTGAACCTTCTTGCTACTGGTGAGGTCAATTAGACTTTTGCGCAACATTCTCTTATTACAAAATTCCAATTTACGTTTTTTCCGCATATTTTATTTCATATTGTATCCTGAACACAAACCCCATACTAATCAGCGTGAAACTTTACTTACTAGATGATAAAACCATTGATGAAATTGAAGACATGCACTGTTGTTGCAATACTGTTAAGTATTTATATAATGTACAGATATAAATATTACATGTCTTACAGATATATATATATTACACATGTCTTTCAATTGTGCATATAATCCATTTATTATGTCAACAGTGAAACATGTGATGAGTTGTGGAAGAAAATGTAGGTTTAAATGAGGGTGTTATAAATGTCATATAATGTGAGAAAGTGCACAAAATTGGAAAGGCAAAAAACCTTATAAAAAGCAATTAAACATAACAACTTAACAAGAAATTGTTACAAAACTAAGCTGCTAACCATATATGAAAATAATCATCTAGAATACAAATATATCTATATAGACTAATTCTGATTCTTTAGTTTAATGAAATAAGCTTCCAAAATGTACAATGTCAACACATAAAGAATTGCAGTTCAATAATTTAATTATAAAGCATTATACCTTGACAAATTGTGTCAAAATAGACCATGTTATGCTGAAAAGACCAAAATGTTAAGTTAAATAATAGCAACATGATTTAGTAATGTCAGTTCTACCTAGCACTTAAATAAAACAGTAAATGATAGTGATCAGTGAAATATTCAATGACAGTCAAACTTGAATATATCTAGTCACCCTAAACGTGACTTTTAAAATTGAGGTTCAAAATGGATAGATATATTTATTGTAATACTATAAATGGACAAAAAAGGATGACCTGGAAAAATGATTGATTGATTGATGTTTAATGCCACTTTCTCCACTTTGGTGCCATAACGAAGTGGTCAGTTTTTGTTAATGGACTCAAGTGGTTTGACTACTTAGACACCTTAATTAAAGATGACCATTACAGCTGCTTTACTGTACTCTATAAAGTAATACTTTTTGACTTGTTGACTTATTGTAATGGTAAAGTATATAAAGAAACATATAACAAGCCTGGACAGTGGTGATGCTAAAATATTAATTGTGAAAAATGATGCTGAATAAGATAAATACAGAAAATCTTGAAACAAGAAAATTAAATTAATATTTTAAGAAATATCTTACCAGTAAAAACTCCAATCTACGTAAGGGTGGCTTGAAATAAATGTGTAAGTAAAGATTAGACAGTTAGTACTATTCTACAGTGTTAATGTGCATGTACAAATCTATAAAGGACTATACATAAAAACTAGGAGCTTCAAAGAACTGCAACATTTACTGGATATAGTACTATTGATAATGAGGTTTTTACAAACAAATTCTTTATGGAACATATATGAGCTGAGGTTTATTTTAAGGACAATTTTGCAGAAATTCAAATCAAGGTTCTGAATTTTCTAATTTTTGTAAAATGAGCCAATGATGACAAACATTTGACAGAAAATCAACCAAGGCAAATCTTATTGATGATAATGAAGGATAAGTGGCATAAGTTTGGTAGCATTTGTTTCTTAACATGATTTGTCAATCATTTAAAAAAAAACAAGAATGTGTCCAAAGTACAGGTATGCCCCCCTTGAATTATAATTTTCCATGTTCAATGGACCGTGAAATTGGGTAAAAAATCTAATTTGGCATTCAAAGTAGAAAGATTATACAATATAGGAACATGTGTACTAAGTTTCAAGTTGATTGGACTTAAACTTCATCAAAAACTACCTTAACCAAAAACTTTAACCATAAACTCGAACTTTCATTTTCTTTGTTCAGTGGACGTGGAATTGGGGTCAAAAGTCTAATTAGGCTGCTTTAAAATTAGGAAGGTCATATCATAAGGAATATTTGTACCAAACTTCAAGTTGATTGGACTTCAGCTTCATCAAAAACTACCTTGACCAAAAACTTTAACAATAAACTCACACTTTCATTTTCTATGTTCAGTGGACGTGAAATAGGGGTCAAAAGTCTAATTTGGCTTTAAAATTAGGAAGATCATATCATAATGAACATGTTTACCAAGTTTCAAGTTGATTGGACTTCAGCTTCATCAAAAACTACCTTGACTAAAAACTTTGACCTAAACGGGACGAACAGACTAATGAACAGATGGACGGAATTTAGGACACACAGACCAGAAAACGTAATGCCCTCTACTATCGTAGGTGGTCATAAAATCTGATTCATTTGGATAGTCAAATTCTTACTTTCCCTGTAAAGTATCATCTTAAGTCATAGCCTTCTTGGAACAAAAATACAGTTAACACCTGAGAATAATAGTATCACAAATGATTGACAATGGAAAATGAATGGATGCAAAGGGATGGTATTGGTAAAATCTAACAAGTCTGTTGTGTTAAACTAAAGCTATTTAGCTTCTCTAGTCAATCTAAAAAATCTGAGATGAAAAATAGAAGTTTCATGGATTCATTTTCCGCTGGAAACTTTTGATCATTAATCATGGAAATAACAAAATTGTAATAAAAGAAATGACTTATCCCTAAATTTTACTGCTGTTCTCAAAATAATCATTGATCAATGAAAAATAGTTTTTTTTTTACAGATAAATGAGGTATCTAAGAAGCTAGAAGTTTTATCTTTGAGTCAAAACTATATGTAAGGCTGTTTAAGAGAAACATGGAGAGCACATTTTGGAGATGTGTTTATCAAATTTGTAAAGCATTGAGTTATAAAAGCTGAATTTGCACCTAAAAAACAAAGATGCTTACATAGAACAGTAATATGAATACTTCAGATCATTTTCCAGCCCTACAATGGCCGTTGTATACATTTTCTTACATCCAAATTTAGTTCCTTCTTTAATTTTATATAACATATTTCTATGCTCAAAATATTTGAATAAAAATGCCTGTACTGGGATAGATCACATGACCAACTAGCATCATAAACCACCGGAATCCCCTCAAAAGGCACTCAGCACATTTTTATTCATCAAAGCAAGTTGAAAGCTATCACTTTCCACAGTTATACAATATTCATTACCTTTCCGCAAACATAGTTATTGACTAATAATGGGTGCTAACTGTAGTCTGACATTCAATGTAAACTATTAAAAAAAGTTCTAACAGTATTCAGTAACACTTTCATGTACTCTTATATCTTTGACAAATATCTGTGAAGTATTCATATAAACTGTTAAACTTAGTTGATATTTAACTACAGTTTGTGCCTAAACATGCTCTTAAATAGCTGTGCTAGTCTATTCAATCTCTAAGACTATAGTTTATGTCTAAAAAGGTGTGGATTCAAACAAAATTTATCGAGCTTGCTTCCAGTCCCCCCAAAAAAATTGTATGTAGAATTACATGTCCTTGGACAAATAATTCTAAGGAGTGCCCCTTAACATTAAATCCTAGTTTTATATCTGATAACATAGTTTAATCCTAGTTAAGATTTCACCTCATATTTAGCTCTGATATGTCCTTCTTAATAAAAACCCAGAATTTTTTTTTTTTCCTTATTAATTCATACAATTATCATGGGTTGTACTTAGATTACAAAAAGTTAAACACTCAAATAATAGACAATTTGGAAATATATATGTATGTTTAATATACTAACTAATGTTGCACAGAAAGACTTATCTCCCATTTACATAAGAAAGAGTTATCTCTCATTTACATAAGGAAGAGTCATCTCCCTTTGACATAAATAATCTTTCATTAAAATGTCAAAATAAACGATATATATATATTTTCGTTATAAGAGCAAAACCTTAGGTCCCTTGCCATATATATATATACAAACATTGTTGCTTCATTACACCAGCAAGTTTTAAATTCTTGTCTTGAAAACATATGTCCTCAAATCTTTATTTGACAAAACAAATTTACTAAATGTCAATCTTAATTTCTCATCCTGGTCTAGACATGTAAACAAATTTAACAAAGACTAAGTAAGATCTTTTACTAATAGAAAATTCTTTAAAGGGTAAAACACACTTATTTATCAACAAAGTCAACCAATGATATATTTCCTGATTTTGGATAGGCACATCAAAATGTGGCAGGAATAAACTAGATAAGCTGCCAACTAAACAAACAGTGGCAAAATATGAAAACAGAAATCACTTTTTAAATAAGTATCAAATGGATGTATGTTGTTGTCTTTTTTGAAGGAAAAAAAACCCCCACAAAACAGAACAGATCTCCATAACAACAATAAAGATTTTTTTAAGAACCCCTACTATATAGACTAATATTTTATCGACTTGGATCATTTATCTTTTGATGATAAACTTTATTGAGAGAGGTTTAAGTTCATTCTTATTTTTGTGTTTCCTAATCCTAAAATGGAAAAGCCAATATTCAAGTATTCAAATATTTATGTCTGCCGTCTGCAAATGATCTTCAAGTGTCAAATATGGGTCATTATAAGAGGATTTGTAGAACAAACACACAGAAGATTCTTTAAAATATATCATAGGGGATGTATGTTATAAATATATCTGTCTGAGCCGCGTATGACTGTGCAGCTCTCTTTTTTTGCATTGACTGTCCTAGGGGCTATAAAAAAGACCCCCCCCCCGGCAAAAAAAATAAAATCAGAAGCCACATTAACTTATATAGTCAAGCATTTAAGGAATTATCCAATATTTAAGTCAAGTATCATTTAAAATGTGCACAAGTTTTGATTATGTAAATATGTAAAAATAACTCTTTCTGTGCAACACATGGATTATATATTTTTATCACACACGAAAAACTTTTGTGCATATTAAGTCAACAATCAAAAAATCAATACCCTACCTTTTGGTAGGTAGACTCTCGACATGCCTGCCCACTTCCTATGCCAATGGCTGTTTTGTGCTCCATTTTGTTAATCATATCCAATTATCTGCTTTAATCTTCTTAATGACATAATCCAAAACCTAGTTCAATCCTTTCGAGTGTCAGGTCGAATTGAGTTAAAGTTTGTCCGCCACTGTATAAATCCATTCATTCATAAACTGGATATGAAAACAAACAGCAAGAATTAAATTTACAATAATAACACTTATAAAATGAGGGTAGGTAGGGGAATTTGTCTGATAGTACGGCTACCTAGTCTATTGTTAAAGTAAACACAAATTACGTTTGACTCATAATCAATATTTAAAAGCATTACAATCTCTGTCGGAGTTAAATTTTCGGCTTTTCTTCAAGATACATTCCTTTCACTAATATAAACAAATTAGATAAAAGTGATGAATAAAGCATGGTAACATTAAGTATGAATAAATAAACATTTATATCAATTGAAAAATATGCAAAAATAAAGAAAAACCTTACCATGTATCTATACCATTTGTATAAACATAACTTTGTAGGTAGACTAGTACAAAATACCCAGTGGGTTATGGTATTGTTAAAGTGACAAATTGCAAAACGAGTTTAATATGATTAAACATATTGGCCCATAGGAAAGAGATGCCCTAGATTGATAAAAATCACCAGGACAAAAATCATACTTACTGTTGTACCTGATAAATTTTAAAGCAACAATTTTAAAAGTCAAATCTTAAATTCATTGTGACAAATTACGCCTGTGATTTTTATTGTTAAATTTTACAGCTGTGAATTGTTTAATATAAAACAATTTGTTATTAACCTGGTTAAAATATAGTTTCTGTAATTCTGTGATATCTTTGTGCAAAATGGTCGACACTAGCAGATCTTCTATATAACCTACAAAAAGTAATGCAGCCATGTTAGTAAAAAATAAAAATTCCATAATCTATAAAACATAATTTTATGGTTCATTTTAACCTGTCATCTGCAAATTAAATCTGTCACAAAAAAAAAAAAAATAATAACAAAAACACTTACAAAAAAAACAAAAGCAGAATTATTAATAGATTAGACACTTAAAATTAAAAAAAACCCAAACTTGATGATTAATTTCTGCATATTGATAATCCTTTGATTTTGCAATCCTGCATTGTCCTAAATCAAGACAAATAATATGGTTACAGGGTTTACAATTTCCTGATAATGTTCATGTTTATTCCTAAGGCATTAAAACTCTTTCTACAATTATCAGAATTTCATTTAGTTCTTTCAATGTTAAATTTACAAGTAAATTTACATCATTGTATCGATATGTATTTTTTTCTGCAAATAGAACAGGGGCATCGTAGATAAACTAGTTATTGTTACACCTATACAAATAAGAACAAGAACACATACTACAAGTAAAAAGACATTAAAATATTAAAGAAAATTTACTAAAATAAATTAAAAAAACAAAACCCAAATACATAGAAAAAGAGATCCATTCCCCTAGCGCCTGTGCTTATAGATATTTTAATCTCTCAAGGCTTAATTATCACAATTTTGAATATTTCAGAATGCTACGTCTTTCCCCTGATAGGGTACATCTTCCAAGCTTTGAATGCACTTCTCGTCATTATAAAACTAATGGTATGTAAGCACATCTAAAACTTTATCCCTAAGTTTTACTGCTTGATTCTTCTTGCCTTTTCAATTCATCATGCTTAACAAAGCCCATTTGTAATTAAGCTTGCTTTATATATTCAAATACACATAATTCAACAATAAACTAGGTTCACAAAATATCAATCTAAAATATTAAGGTACTTTACCAGAACAACGAATTCCATTGACGTACTCGCATCTAACTTATCAGATTTTATTGGAGGGACAATTATAAATGTTATTCAAATTAGACATAGACAAACATGCAAATGCACAATACACAAAATCTTATATTACAGACATTCATCTTACCTGGACCTTTAAGTAGCTATAATCTTTTTTTGACACACCTAAGACAGGGTTATTAACACCTCCTATAAAACAAAACATCCATCATATATTGATGATCTAGACAGATGATCAAGTCTACCTGTCACCTACCTGTGGGGGATATAAACATAAAATCTATTGTTTTTCTCCAAATCTAACCGTTCTCAAAATCAAACTTTGAAGACGTTATGTAAAGAGACCTTGTGAAATCTAATGAATATTAACTGAATTTTAAATCTCATATTTCCCAAATTTATGGCTGATCAAAGGAATTGACAAGGTTGAGGTTGAAACTGTGAGGGAAGACTTAAATTTTACCACTTTAAAGTAATGTCTTAGACAGTATCAGTGACCTTACGATAAGACGAAGTACCATTTAAAGAATTTGCAAAGAATTTAAAATGGTCGCAAAATGATTTTGTAAAATCAATAACTGATAAAAAAAAAAGCACAATTCTTGAAAAGTAAATCTTTATGTTCAGATTTTAGATAAAGAAATAAAACCTGAACTCTTTCTTGTGAATTATGAAAAAAAAATCTTTTTTGAACTTCTATCATGTCTATGTTGCATTTATAAGTAAACTATAATATAGCCTCCCATGATTACACTTGCAAAGAAAAGTTTTTTCCATATCATTTGATATTATGTATGCATTTCATATCAATTTTTCTTTATCTCCTCTTATTGGAGAAGATAGTCTACAAAACACTAATGTACTCTTATAAAATATATTGTACATGTATAGCCAAAGGCTTATCAATAACTCTGAAAAAAAGGTTTTCCACATATAGACATAAAATAGTTCTAACCTGGACAATTTCACCAAAATCCTTGCAATTCACTAAATAAATACTGACCAAACATAATATAAATCGTAAGAAATACCTGTGGTCTTACTTTTGACCCTCTAAAGTATGAATGGTCATCCTTAGACTTAAGAATGAATGGTCATCATAAGAGGTAGGTGTGAAGTTGGACAATACCTCATACAGTTATAAGTAGGTGTTGTATAAATGTCTTGGAGATGTTTGGTTTAACTGATAATTATTCTTTATTGTAAGTATAGGAGTATTAACTCTCCCACAGTAAATAACTACGTTTTGTTAACAGAAACCACAGTTGTCTTTGAAAAAAATAAAGTTGTTTTGAATATGGGGTATATTTATTAAAATAATAACTGATACATGAACTCTTCCACTGCTATACATACACTCAAGTTTCATTAACAGAAACCATGGTTGTCTTTGAAAAAAATAAGTTGTTTTTAATATGGGTATATTTATTAAAATAATAACTTATACATGAACTCTTCCACTGTTATACATACACTCAAGTTTCATTAACAGAAACCATGGTTGTCTTTGAAAAAAATAAGTTGTTTTTAATATGGGGTATATTTATCAAAAGTTTTGATAATAGAAACCACGGTTGTCTTTGAAAAAAAAAGTTGTTTTTAATATGGGGTATATTTATTAAAATAATAACTGATACATGAACTCTTCCACTGCTATACATACACTCAAGTTTCATTAACAGAAACCATGGTTGTCTTTGAAAAAAATAAGTTGTTTTTAATATGGGTATATTTATTAAAATAATAACTTATACATGAACTCTTCCACTGTTATACATACACTCAAGTTTCATTAACAGAAACCATGGTTGTCTTTGAAAAAAATAAGTTGTTTTTAATATGGGGTATATTTATCAAAAGTTTTGATAATAGAAACCACAGTTGTCTTTGAAAAAAAAAAGTTGTTTTTAATATGGGTATCTTTATTAAAATAATAACTGATACATGAACTCTTCCACTGCTATAAATAAACTCAAGTTTCATTAACAGAGACCATGGTTGCCTTTGAAAAAAAATAAGTTGTTTTTAATATGGGGTATTATATATTTATCAAAAGTTTTGATAACAGAAACCATGGTTGTCTTTGAAAAAAATCTGTTGTTTTTAATTTTGGGTATCTTTATTAAAATGATAACTGATACATGAACTCTTCCCCTGTTATATATAACCTTAAGTTTCATATACAGAAACCATGGTTGTTTTTGAAACAAATATGTTTTTAAGCATATAACACCCTAAACAAGATATTGTTAAGAATCATTTTCCAATAAAATATTTGCAATCTTTTCCTGCTGGCTAAATTTGGAACATAATACATCTTCTTTCCAGGCTTAGAATGAACAAAATCCTAAGCATGTAACAAAATATTATAGAAATATCTAATGTTAGTAAGTGGTGTTTTGTTTTTGAAGAACAATTTTAAAACTGTATATATAATTGGATTTTCACTGATTATTTTGAATTGGTGTAAATGAAATAAGTGTGATGCTGCTCTTGGAATTTCTCAATTTAACCTCACAACTTGTATTTTCATTACAAACCAAGAATAAACATGTTCTCATGAGTAACAAGGTTCAGTTAAAGTAAGCTCAAGTTATTGCACAAAATTAACTTCATAAAGTGAAAGTTTCAATTCAATCAAGAACCATAACTCCTTAACAGTAAAGTTGAAAATCAACAATATCAAACTAGACCTTTATTGTGTTATCACTAATATCATCAGTTATAACATATTTAAATCTGAAAACCATTAGCTGAACAGTTGTCAAGTTACAGAACTGATATAACATGAAGTGCTATTAAGGGTGTTTGCTTGTCATGTTTTGCGAAATTTTGTCAGATTTTCGGAATCCTCTGGTTTTATCCATTTGAATGCCTTAAACAAATTTACCCATTTTCATTTTATAAATCTTTTATATGTACAATTTAATATAAGCCATCTATTAAAGTCTTATAAAATCTTTGTTATTTTTTAATAGTTTTTGAGCACTTTAACTTGTCAATGATAAAGCTGTATAAATTCAAGAGAGTACATTGTCCCACCAAAATTGTAATGGCTAATATCTTATAATTAAAAACAAGCACATTGACCTAATATTTATTTTCCTTTTTTGGTTCCTTTATTAAAACCCTATCAAAGTATACTAATGCTATGAAAAGTTTATTATTTTGAAACAGAGAAGGGAACTTCCTTAATATTTCCTAATCAATCAAGGAGCATAACTCCTCTAGATCTTTTACCACCAATTAGAAAATCTGGTTAAAAATGCTATATACATGTACTACATGCCTAAACATGATAAAAAAAAACTTACAACTTATATATCTTCAATCTTTGTAGGATGTGCAGCTGTCTTGTTGAAATAATTTACAACTACAAGATATGGGGAATATGATACACGAAAGGACATAATAAATTACCTTCCGTTGACAATTTCAAAAGTGAAAGATTGCATGTTGCACAACAAAGCACATGTATTATATTACATGCAAGGAAGATACCATTTTAACTCACTGTGACACACCTGTCTGATTTATTATCTTCCAAATGCACAAAAACCCACCTAAAGTTACATCCATTCACAGAATTTCTATTTAAATCTTTTTTCAGAGATCTAAATAATTTATATGCAAAGTTCTGTCAATTTTTCTTTTGATAATCTTAAAGGTGTTTATAAAGCAAAAAGCACACAATCTGTTTAACTATTGGGAAGATAAATAAGCTTAAACATCATAATTGTTCCATACACCAAAATCAAGTTAACCTAGCTATTGCTAATAGCATTTGATCATGGACAAATAATGGACTTGACAATTAAAACTGATCAATGATAATTGATTTCTAAAATCAGGACAAGGACAGGTGTCTGACTGACATGAGGAATTTTTTAGGGTTACAAGATTGCAATTATTTGTTAACATTTTACCGGCAAGTTGGCAAGTTTTTTAACCGAAGATGATACTCAGAATAGAATCCTATACATCTTCTGATTGGATGATACAGGATTGGAATTACATTTAATCAAAAGCTTATCCAATTAGGTTTAAAAATTGCAGAAAATCATATTCACATTTTTCAAGGTATAAAATATATCTTCCATTTCTGCACGTCGGAGCCATTAAAAATATGCCTTTTTTATTAAGCGAAAAAAATAATCTTTTTTACTGCATTTTAAGTAAATTTTTGCTGCATAACCCTATATATTTTTATGGTTGTAATGCAACACTGGCATTTCTAGTAACAGGAACTGCTATCTGTTTTTCTCTAGTTTGTGTAGTCTTTGAGAAAAAAAATATGGAACACCAGTGGTACCCTATGGAAAATGCATTATGAATAATTGCGCTCTTGTAACCTAAAGATCTCATTTACATGATTATAATGGTAGTAATGTATTTTAAGCATTCTCTAAACCATGAAAATGGTTTTAATGACATCTAACTGTAACTAGAGGCTCTCAAGAGCCTATGTCGCTTAGCTGTTACTGTATTTACTGATGTTGGCCATCTTGGTTGGTAGGCGGGGTCATCAGACACTTTTTTAAATAGATACCCTAGTAATGATTGTGGCCAAGTTTGGTTAAATTTGGCCCATAGTTTTAGATAAGATTTTTGTACAAGTTACAAAAAATGACGAAAAGTTGTTCAATATATATTGACTATAAAGGCCAATAACTCCTTAAGGGGTCCTCGAACAATTTTGATCATGTTGACTTATTGTAGATTTTACTTTGCTGAACATTATTGCTGTTTACAGTTTATCTTTATCTATAATACTATTCAAGATAATAACCAAAAACAGTAAAATTTCCTAAAAATTACCAATTTTAGAGCAACAACCCAACAACGGGTGGGCAGATTCATCTGTAAATTTGTGGCGGGATAGATCTTATTCTGATGGACATTTCAATCTTGAAAGAGTTTCAAAGATATAAAGCAAAAACTGTATTTTACCACTATGTTCTAATTTTAGCCATGTCAGCCATTTTGTTTTGTAGGTCAGGTGAGCTAAAAAAGGCATGAATTATCCAGATTTGCAACAGTGGCATATCCAAAAATGTCATAAGAGGGGGCCTGCTCGAGTCCTGCATTAGTGAATCCCTAAATAATCAGCCAAATTTTTCCCACAAAAGGGCTGATGGCATCCCCTACCCCACCTCCCCACCTCCCCACCCCCTAAATCTGTCTCTGTATAAATCTTGTCCTAAGTAAGTTATGCTGTTGGATTAGCATCCCTTTGACTTGCATTATATAAGTAAAATAGGAGGAGACAAGAAACAATTTAATAAAAGTACCATGATTTCATGCAATTGCTCAAATGTGGTAAAACAAGATGTATTTGATGGTGGAAAAAGTTTTTATCAAAAGCTGTCCTTTTTCTATCTTTGCTAGCCAAGGATCTTAACTCTTGGCTAGCGAAGATGTCCTTTTTCATGTATCTGACATTTATTCTTTAACAGTTATGGCACCTACGCCTTGAATTTACAATCTGACATGCTACATGTATGAACATCATTGCCTCACATGGCTCCATTCAATGTTGCAAATTAAATTCCAGGTAACAAAATGCCACTGCTACTAACCTGTCAACAATGAAAATGCCAATGACATAATTACAAAGGACGAAAAGTGACCATACAATATCTCGTGACAAGAAAGAAAAAAATATCCTCAATTAAAACATCAAAATCATTAATAAACCTTGGCCTCTGCGTTTCCTACTTTAAACTGTTTATCTATTAATCAACTTATCTTATCATTCAAGTGCCATTGAAAATCCTCAAATTTCACAAAAGAAGTTAAAATGCAATCTGAGCACCCTTCTTAACATGTCAGCAGTTAGTACTTAATTTACTGTCTGATAAGGTGTAAATCATACATGCCATATATCAATGCAATCCTTTGTATTTTCTTCCTGTAAGATTTTAAACCCACCTGTGTAACTTGTATGCAAAGATTTCATTATCAAATACTAGAAATGTAACTTACATGTATATTTATCGGGAGTATCTCAAAAAAAAAAAATAGCCCCACCATGTGCTTGTCCTATATCATGAACCTCGTCAGTGTCTTTTATTTTTCGAGGTGGATTTATTATTCTTGGAATACAAACTTCTGTGAATTTTCTGGGTATAGATCTATATGAGCACCAAATCTAAAAGTTCAACAAAGCACAATTTTCTTATGGATTGTATGAAGGCTCAACCATAAAATACCCATGAAAATACAATATTTACTTAACCCATGAAAGTTTGTAACCTGGAACTTAAATGAATCCACAATATATCTTAGGCTTTTTTTCTTTCTGTGGTCACTGTGTTTGTGAAAGTGTCTAGAATAAAGGTATTATATATCGACTAATGGTATTCCATTGAGATGGAAATTGTGAAATCACAGGTCTATTGTTGACCTCTATAGATATCTTTGGTTTTTTTTTTTATGTCATTGGGTTGCTGCCTCATAGATATAATATACTCCACCTCTTCTTTTAATACATTATAGAATGTTCAAAGTTCTGGTTTACATAATGTTGGAGAAAAAATATTCATTCAGTCATTAATTATAATGTTATATTTGATGGACTTTCAAAATAAAGAGAATTATAAGAAATTATTATTATTCAATTTTAAGTTATCTTTCTTGCAATGAATTGTACATATTATAATCATTTATGTCTCAAATGATCAATCATTTATTCGAATTGATTTACAGAAGTTCAGATACATGTGTAAACGTTCCATAATCAATAAAATAAAATACACATTTCTTGGAACATCTCAAAGATTTGAGGAAAGTTCTGAATGTTACAAAAAGTAAAAAAAAACTTTCCTCTTTCCAGGTCATATCAAACCAAAAGGAAATAAAAGAACTGTGTCGCAAGTTCCCCTCGTTGCCCATATTTTATCTGCTTCTTTCAAACTTTTTATACATTTCTTAAAGAAATGCTGGCTTCAGAGCACTTACAATGAAATTTTCATACAATTAATATTTTCAAGGGGCATAACTCTTTAAGAAATAATTGATTGAAACTCATTAATGAACTTGTTGGAGACATTGCTGATAGAACCTATGATTCAAATCTTATAAAACTCTGGCAAGCATTAGCATTATCCATGAGAGAGCACTAAATACTGAATGGAAGATTGGTATTTCTTTAATTTATTCCCCATAGCACTTGGTCCAGGGGGTGGGGTAGGGGGACAATAAGCATACCTGTTATTAGACCATAAAATGTACTGTTATATCAGAAAACATTGATTTAAAGTTAAGCAAACATCACTTAATCAATTATATCATTAAAAATTGCCTTTTGCCCCTGTCTTTCATTTATGTCTTCTGCAAGACTGCCTTTTGCGCCTGCCTTTCATTTATGTCAATATCAGCGGTTCAAATGGAAGTCTGAAGTTTCGAATCCAACTCCATTTATAATTTTTGTAAACTTGCAAGTAAAGAGTGAAATTTGAGTATTTTGGAAGTGGTTACATCATAGATGTTCATTTGAAAAAATTACTGACAAGTTTTGTACAGAAAAGGGAAGTATATATATATCCTTTCCATTTAACATATGTATCATTTAACATGAAGGTTTAGAAATCAATAAAAGATTTAAAAAAACTAAATTCTAGCTATCTATATCTGCAATGCAAATGATTGCATGACAATTTTCTTCCAAATTTCCCCCAAAAAACACCTATTTAAAAAATTTCAAAACATGTTTTAAGTGAAGGCAACCTCAATGCATTAAAGATTAAACATCTTTGTACAATTTCCGTTTTAAATTTCTGTCCCTAATTATATCCTGACGACTTCTTGGTAGGTAAATTTGTTTCCACTTATTAAATAGGTATAAAATTTTCACTTTGAGCTATTATATACCTATGTAAAAGTTTCTCTTTTCAAAGGAAAGATGTGTATCTAAAGGATGGGTCAGCTGATGTATTCATTGGGCATGAAATTAACACAGAATTAACACATGTACAAACAAATCTAAACCAGAGATATAAATATTTTCACAATATCTTGATTATAAGTTTGGAGGAGGCTAAGTAAGATTGATTTTATTGATCGCATATGACTAAAGTGGCAAAAAACTGAATCTATATAAAATGTACTTTTGTTTTTGTCTTGTACTTTATGTGCTGGAATAAGCATTTTTTTCCAGACTTTCCACTCTTAAATATTCACACATGCATGTGTTTACCTCTAAAAAAATCAAGTGTAAATCTTTTCCCCACAAAATCATAAATTACAATTATCATTTTGACCTTTGAACTGTAACTAATTTCAATTGCAGTAAAAATATAGTCCAATTGTCAGAAAATACAGAAAATGAAAATATTTTTAAAATGTGCTTAATATGCTACATTTTGTTTCTCTTGAGCATGTAGTGTAATGCAAGTTTATCAAATTATACAAAGGTTTAAAAAAAAGTTAAACCACAGATGAATCTTAATGTTGATGACATGGGGGCATTGATAAATTATAGGATTACTTGGTCTCGTCTTGCGACTTTTGTGTCAAGTAAGGCCAAAAATACAACGGTAATTTCAAAAAGACTATAAAGCTCAGGGGCAGATCCAGCCATTTAAAAAAAGGGGGCGGGGGGTCCTAACCCAGGACAATACACCTTATCGCTAATCCCGGCTGACCCAACTACATGTCCCCATTCAAATGCATTGATCATCCAAAAAAAGGGGCGTTCCAACCCTCTGAACCCCCCTGGATCCGCCAATGAAGCTACAGTTTTCTTTGTAACTAGCTCTGACTTTTCAACTGCTCTTAGTTGCATAATGCATTGGGTTTACTCCTGTGAGTATAATTTTGCTAAAAAATGAACATTATATATTAGAACCTTACAAAGCCTCTATAGCTTATTGACTTCTCGGGAATAAAAACCTTTTGATTGATAGAAATCTTGAAAAAATCTACATATATTTTCTATTCAAAAACCTAAAGGTTGTTCTATTCGTGAGATGCCAAATACACTTATATCCAATGAAAAAGAGGATTATTGGTAAAAAAAAAAATGTCCTAGACAATCATATTTCAAGCAGAGCTGTCAATATTTCTGAGTTTTAGAGAAATGCTGACCTATTTCTCCAAATGCTCTGATCTTTTTATTTAAACCAAAACCTCAAATCAGGTATTCAATATAAAGTGAAAAAAGTATTAAAGAACAGGTTAACTGGTCACATGCCAGAAGCCTGTAACTCAGCCATTGTCATTTATTGCTGTTGGTCATATTTTTTTTTCATTTATTGTTTTGTACATAAATCAAACTGTTAGTTATCTTGTTGAATTGTTTCACCTTTTTTTATTCAATAAATTTAGTTTTACCAGATAGATGTGCATGATTTTTTAATTGAATCACATCTATCATATCATTTCAATGAATGAATATATATTCATTGACGAAATCCAAGAAAATGTTTATCAAAATTGACATGACCATTAACCAAATTTGGTTAAGTGATGACAAACTTCACAAATGATGTGATAGTTGTCATATACTTGAATGAGCAAACTTTTGATATTTATCTTTTTTTCTTTCTTCTTCATAATATATCAACATTGTTGTATTGTCATAATTGTTAATAATAGTATATAGGTATCTATTTAAATCCAGACTCAAATTAACTTACATTTTTAATTCACTATCAATCAGTTGTAAATTCAAAACCAAACCACAAAAAAAAACCCCAAAATATAATATTACAAAACAAAAAGCTCCATTTCAACAAATAAGAAAAAAATATAAAGATACAAATGTATAAATAAATAAGTTTTGTTATTTACCTGCTAGTTATTCTCGTGTTTTATGAAGAATGTTATACAGATGAACTGACAGTACAAGACTAAGGTTAAGTTAAGCGTGTAATGAAATTGGTGAAAATAGTATATACATCTGGTCTGACATAGGTATATAACATTGTACCTGTACACCGATATACTGCAATTAGCATTTTTTTACTTTATTGTTTTCCTATTTAATCTTGATGTTGATATAAATCTTTCAACAAAGTCTGATATTTCGAAAAAAAATTATTTAGAGTTTATAATTATTTTTATAGTATCACAACCTCCTCAGCAAAAGAAATGATCGGGTTAATATTTAACTTATCCCATGGATATTTTCAACAGCAATGCAATGGAGGATTCACACCCCTATGGATACAGTAAATTACAAACAACTGTTCATTTAACCAGAAATAGAGTTCAGGAGGACAATATTTGTAAAACAAAAATATAGTAAAATGTAGTTGCATATTACAAGCACTTATCTAAGGTATATAGGACTTTTTTAGAGACAAGTGCTGGTGTAGCAAATATATCTGTAACTTCTAAAATAATTACGTCTGATTGCAAGATAAAAATATACATTGAATTAAGCTAAAAAGCCAGAGTAATTTACCTTCTGTATATAAAGAGGTTTTAGTATTTGATCTTACTTAATTTGTAAACTAGCTGTAAACATTTCCAACATGATCAATACATTATATATTGTATTTGATGTTCTGTTAACAAAGAAGATCAGATTGATGATGTCATAATTACATACTAACTAACTAGGATTATTACTGCTGTGAAATGAGTGAAGTACATCAAAGTCATAAAAGTATAATTATAGAATTGTGATGAGAAAATCAACAAATAACAAGAAATGAAATAAAGAAACTGTCTGTTGTCAGCATGCTCAAATACATAACCCTTCTATATAAATGGGATAAGTTTTTAGTGACCTGCTAGCATATTTTATTCTGTTCACTTTTATAGTATGATTCTTTTCTGTTGTGATTTCTGAAAGTAGCATCATAAGTAAAATAGTAATCCCTTATCAACAATTTGATTAAGAGAAAACCACCTGTACAATCTTCAACCTTGACTTTTGATCTAGTCACATTTCTACTGTCCTCAAAATCTATACAGTAGCATCCAGAAACCACATTTCTTCTGTCCTCAAAATCTATACAGTAGCATCCAGAAACCACATTTCTTCACCAATTTAAGTATGTTTTAATATGTATGACCTTGACCTAAGAAGTAGTGACTTAAATCTATAAATCATCATAGTTTTTCTTCTCATTATTTCTTACCCAACATATTGCACAAATTCTTGTCCTTTTATTGATACTATGACCGTGATCTATGACATAGTGACCGCAAATTCATAAGGGAAAAACTCCTTTTATATTTTGTGACCATTTATCTGGGTAAGGCTGCAATCTGATATAAAGATAGAATCCAGAACTAAAATGACTGAAAATTGGGTCAAAACTATATGTTCCCCAACCTTACTTTATAGTGTGCACGTTGTGTGTAATGAGACAAGAAAACAGGACAATTTCTGAATGAAATATATGGGGTAAGTTATTTTATGCCCAGTGTATCCCAAACTCTGTCTGTCAAACAAAATGTCAGACACAAAATCAGTCAGTCAGACAGAGAATTTTAGATTTTTTTCATTGAAGTTATAGGTGAAAACTTCAAATTTCTTTTTCGGTTAGATAAACCTTAAAAAAGTTTGGCACAGCCTGAAAGCCTATTTTCACATTATTTCGGAATTCACATTTAGCTGAAGAAAATTATTAAAAAAGATATTTTAGATAAATGTTATCATGGTTATCCAAATAGTACATGTTTGATGTATTACCAGAGGCAGATTTAGAGAGCCTTAGAGCCCATGCCCCCTATTATTGATCTACATATACATAGACTGTTTACATAGATATAGGAAGATGTGGTGTAAGTGCCAATGAGACAACTCTCCATCCAAATAACAATTCATGTATGTCCAACTCCTATAAAGTTGCCTAGTAAGTTCCAAAACCAGAATCAATTGGTGTAACAATGGGCAGGATTAATTTCACTTATTCCATCAGACAAACTTGCATAAGTTGGCATTTACTTATCCGACACATTTTTTCTGTTACCAGACAACCTGACAAGCATTAATAATGAGTTAAGGCTGGTATAAGGATGGAAAAAAATTACTGACAAGCACTATAGGACAATAATTAAAATTGAGGTACTGTTTATATACACAGTAAATATTAATTCCTTTAAATACTCTGAAAAGTAACTAAGGAGATGTGTTATGGTTTCAAATGAGACAACTATAAACCAGAAACCAAAGGATGCAGATAATAGCTGTCAAGGGTATCACTGAAAACATTTTTTTTATATAACTCAAATGATTACATGTCATTCCATAATAACTTGTAAAAGTTTTGATAAAAAGTAACCAAAAGCAGTTATCAATTTTGGCATTTTAAGGGGCATAGCTCCAGGAAATTTTGTGAATTAATAACTTGTTTTATTTACATATACATAGGCGGATCCAGGGGGGTCCGGGGGGTTGGAACCCCCCCTTTTTTTGGCCGATTAATGCATTTTAATGGAGACATATAGTTGGAACGTCAACCCCACCTTTGTCCTGAGTTGGGACCCCCCCCCCCCTTTTAAAATGGCTGGATCAGCCCCTGATATACAATCTGTATACCATTTCACAGATCTTTTCAATTTTTTCAAGATAATGATACCATTGATTAGTCTTTATAATAATCATAATGTGTTTAAAAGATAACAAATAGTTTATATATCCCATGGGGAGACTTTGCACATTCTTGATTTACCATACCCATAGGCAGTTTTAGGGGGGAATGGGGCTAGTACTCCCTTGTGGAGCTATATAGTTAAAGATTCATGACAATGAGGTCAAGGCCAAATAAGTCCTGTCAAAACAGACATGTACACCTTACAATTATTCCATACATCAAATAAGGTTGACTGAACCTTGACAATGAGGTCAAGGTAATTGCATCATGTCACCATTAACAGCAACTACAGTAGTGACAGTAGTATAAACTATTTAGTGTTAAACTAGTCCAAATAATTATGACGTCTGGCAAGGCTATTTTAATATTTTAAAGGGACACCTTCCTATGACGTCATAACGCTGAAACCATTTTTTACGTCTGGAAGGCGTCCCAGAAAAAAATAAAATAGCCTTGCCAGACGTCATAATTATTTGGACTAGTGTTAAACAGATGTTGTATCTGCCGGAAGAACGCGAAATAACAATGGCATTTCGTGATGAACAAACTTAGTCTTGCAGGTTGATCTTTTCACCGATTTCACAAAACACAGTGAATAACGAATCTTTTCCACTGCTGCACGTGAAATAAAGATGGCAAAACACGTTGCACTAAAATAACCCTGTACCACCCTCTACTTTTTCGACTCTGAATAGCTATAGAGATTTATATGCATGTATACATGTATGGTTACTTTTCAGTTTTGTGATTGCAAAAAAATAAAACTTTGATGCAATGTCTGCGTAAGGTTTGATCAGAAAGAAAACGTTAACTGCTTTTAATAAACCAGTTTTCCTTGATAATATACTTACAGTTGATTTAGAACAATCGATCAGCACCATGTGTAAACTTATGAAAATCACTATCAAAAAGTTTTTATTGTACATATGGGAGACAACTCGTTTTTCTTTTGTAAGGACCAATAACGGAACAAACACGAAGAACTGGTCCACTTGAGTTTACAGTGCACACAGTTTTTATGTGTACTGACATGCTTCCTGGACGATTCCACAGTGATTTGTTAACATAAACAACAATTATCAAATTTGTGAAATGAAATAGTTTCTCTTCTATTGTAGACTTTTTAGTATTTACAAGTTTTAATTCCCGCCATTTTCCGGAGTCACACACTATTAACTATAATCCCATGACCTGAGATAACCTGAATTTCGCTGAAGAACCACAAAAGCTGAAGAACTGTCGTAAAAATGATCAAGAAAGCAATTGCAGCAGTTGTTGGAATACTTATATTACAGTTTATTGTTAAAACTCTGTAAGATTGTACATAATCAAAAGGTTCAAAGGTTGACAATATATGTGACCAAGTACAAAATACATGATCAGTTGATGTCGTGACAGTTCATTAGTTGCTTAAGGTTCATCATAACAAATGGACAAATATGGCTGTATTTTCACCCCAAAAACTTCTCTGTGGACTTGCTTGTGCAGTTTTGAAAGTTTTAAGGCCTGGCACCCACTAAATCTATTTTGCATTTCAGCAGGAACATATATATTAACTGTTAAATCAGAGACATGTATACTGTATTTATATGTCTCTGGTTAAATATACTGTTCCAAGATTTCAGAAAGATAAAATCTATCTTTTTTGGATTTTAATGGGCCTTTTTTTTTCGTTCCTGCAGAAGGTTTAAAAATAAACTAAGTTGGGATACAACTTTGAGATGCTCCCTCTCAGGTAACAACTGGTTTCTCCCAAGTTTATGAAACTGAATTGTTTGCCGCAAACTTGCAGCAATGTTCGCGGCAAACAAAAAGTTTGTAGGAACACAGAAAATAGTGTTTGCAGATGTTTTCCGCTAGCTGCAAACTTCCGGCAAACATTGCAGCTTTTTGCTGCAAGTTTGCAGAAACATTAATGTTTGCCACAAGATTGCCAGAAAGTTTAAAATAATAAAGAATGTTTGCCGCAAGATTGCAGAAAACTTTGACCATTCTATTTGTTTGCCGCAAGATTGCAGAAAACTTTGACCATTCTATATGTTGGCCAGAACATTGCAGGAATTACACAATACTGACTGTGTATGCCTAGTTGGCACTTCCTGGATGCTAACAATTTGAAATTGTGGCTAGGTCATGTTGGTTGTGTTTGGAAATGTATTTCACATATAAGAGATCAAGTAGGCATTTTGGTTAAATAATATAGGATAATCAGTATGTAATTTTGTAAGTACAAATAATTCATACAACTGCATGTTTTAATAAAATAATTAATGTTATTATCATACATAATTAAGTAAGCAACTATATATACATGTATGTGTGACTGAAAAACTTAAGCTATTATAAGTTTGAATTTTGTAGGACAATAGATATCTACACATAGATCTATAGGTGAATTAGAGGTAGTAATTGAGTGGACAGTATCAAATGCAATTCAGGTGTTTGTTTATTTTTAGGGAAATAAAATACCCATCAAATTCCAAAAAGGATTTTATCTTTCTGAAACACAAAATCATATGCATTTAACTTTTAAAGTGGATGCCAGGCCTTAAAACTTTCCAAACTGCACAGGTAAGTCTGTTCACAGAGCAGTTTTTGAGGTGAAAATACGTCCATATTTGCTCATTTGTTATGATGAACCTTAAATCAACTTTATTTGGTCTTAATAAATGTTTGTCTCATTTGCAGCATACTATAATTCCCAATTTTTTATAATAACATTTTTTTACTACACCTTTTACCCATAGGGACTTGAGTTAAGGGCAGATATATAGCGCCAATTATTTGTCTACATGCATTTAAAAAAAAAAACCCAACTACTCAACATTGTGTTTTAAGGGAAAATCAAGGTACAAATTTTTGTAAAAATAAGCAGTTTTTCTTCGAAGAAAATAATCAGAATAAATGAATTGTGACTTTTTGTCCTGTGACTTTCTGTCCTACATTCAATATTTATGTACATGTAGTACTGTAACATCAAAAAATAAGTACCCATAAGCCTTTTGAATTTATTGAATAAATGTGTATGTAGTATGTACTACATCTGAACATGCTGAAACATGTATCTTTTATGGTTGATATCTCACAGTCACCTTTTAAAATGATAACTTTTAAAACTTCCCTCTTTGTATATATTTTTTTTGTTTGTTTCAGACATACCTTGGAAATTTTAAAGTATGTGTATAACCATACACCAGGACCCTGTAAAATTGTTCCTGGACAAGGTAATGATCTTAAGTTTTCTATGTTGTGTCTTGTGTACTATTATATGTCTGTTTGTCTTTTTCTTTATAATCCATCGCGTTGTCAGTTTATTTTCAATCTATCAGTATGATAATGAGTTTGAATGTCCTTCTGGTATCTTTCACCCTTCTTTTATGACCTAAATTAATACCATTATGGCTTTTTAGATTGAAAAGCTTACTATTGCAAATGGGAGGCTGAGTATTTGTGTGACATAGTGAATGAATTTATAAAGACTCATTCCTTGTAACATGGCTCATCATCTTACAGTGTTTTAAAAAACTGCCTAATAGTCTAATACCAAAAAGAGAAAACACAATACAATTAGTATTTGATTTTCTACATATTTTAAAAGATATCTATTAGGAACGAAAGTGACCTTTTGAATCCATGGTACAGCAAAATTGAAGTTTTGTTGCTTTAGGTGGCAGTTATAACATATATTTTTACTATTATATTCATTATATTTGATTACAGGAATTGGATATGAGGACATGGAGACATTACCTAATGGTTTAACTCTTATAACATCAGTAAGTATAGAATTGTCCTGAGTTATTGCCCTTGGTTTAAATGGATTACAGGAAGTGGATATGAGGACATGGGGACATTACCTAATGGTTTAACTCTTATTACATCAGTAGGTATAGTATTGCTCTGAGTTACTGCCCTTGGTTATTATATGAAATAAGACATGCCAGGAGACATTATCTAATGGTATAACATTTATTACATCAGTAGGTATAGTATTGCTCTGAGTTATTGCCCTTGGTTATTATATGAAATAAGACATGGAGACATTACCTAATGGTATAACACTTATAACATCAGTAGGTATAGTATTTCTCTGAGTTATTGCCCTTGGTTATATGAAATAAGACATGGACACATTACCTAATGGTATAACACTTAATATGAGGAAGGCGCTACCTTTAATGCCAGCTTTATACTATAAAGACTATACTATATCCTATATATTGGTTGGTTGTTGGTTGTTTAACGTCCAGTTGCAAATATTTCATGCATTTTCAGGACGAATGTCCTAGGCTACATTAACATATAGTTTTTGTATAAAATAAAATTATAAGTTCAGATTGAAAATGTTTAGGGAATGATCATTGAACTTCAAAAGGCTGGAGGGGGTTATGGTATTTTTCCTAAAAAATATATTCTTATTCCCTAAAAAATATTTTCTTATTCCTAAATTGATGAAAAAAAATCTGTTCAAGCAGAAGACAAAAAAAATATTTTGAATCCAGATTTTCACCAAAAATGATTTTATCTTTCAGAAATGCAAAATAAATTTAACTTTTATATATCTAAAAATATTTAAAACTTCCCAAACGGCACAGGTAAGTCTGTACACAGTAATTTTTTAGGTGACAATAGGCTGTATTTGCCAATTTGTTATGATGAACCTTAATACTAGTGTTAAATTTTGACTAAATAATTTTAATTGATAGCGATGAAGGGGTTCAGTGAAAAAAATCTGACTCAAACAAAAAAACATTCGTATTCCTGATCATCTTCAGTTTGTTAGTTCTACATCAATTTCATGTCCTAATTCAGAGTCAGTTTTCTGACGTTTCTTGCATATTTTTTTGTTGTCAGCTCACTTTTCAAGTTTTTATATGACAGCAAAATAAATTTGAGAATGGAAATGGGAAATACAAGCATGTCAAAAATTTGCTTTCGAGTAATGCTTAATCATGTCATAGTTGTTTTCAAGAAGACAAATTTGGTTTCAAGACAATAACTTTAGTATAAGTGAATGGATCTCCATGAAATTGTACTAGAAGGTTCAATACACAAAAAAAAATGTGAAAATTGATTTTGGGGTTATGGTACAACATTTTTGGGGTTGTTTTTTTTTTTTTATCAAAATTTTGAGTTTTTCTTTTAAAAATTTACCATATTTACATGGATTATACTCATCTAGTATATATAGATGCAACAAATACTGATTTGGCAGGAGATGCACACAAAATAGGATGTTTTAATTATTTTATCTGTAATTTTTGCATTTTTCCTATGATGTGTACTTCTTCATAATGTCGACATGAGAATCATGATAAAGAAAATATATTTGGTAAGTATATTCACAATTGACATGCGCCAGTGCGAGGCAAAAGGATCTTCTTTCCCTTTAATTTCCAAAATTGCACATGACTTTTTTTCTCACAGCAACACATGAGTTATTTGATCAATAAAACACTTGTCATTGTTTAAAACTTTCAGTAATAAAAATTAAGTTTAGCCTTTTTGAATGTTTCACTGATTGTGTGAAAATTTTAACAGAAAATGTACAAAACACTTGATGAAATTGCAGCAGCATTATCTGCAGAATTATTGATAACTTTCCTCACTATATATTCACAAGGATATAACTAACATATTGTCCATGCTATTCTAATCTGAGATTTTATTCATACATATACTGGCATGGCTGGTGCTGTTCCAAGTTGTCTTCTTTTTTTTGTTTCTTTTGAAGTATTTGCTTAACCTGTTCAGTCACTATAAAGGGTTACAATTCTTATTTAGACGCAACACATAAATAGTGACCAAAAAGGTACCGCTTTCACATGAGAGAAGTTAGGAAAAAAATAAATGTACACATTTTCAATATTTTTGTAGGACTTAATACTATCAATATCACATGAAATTAAGGAGATATGTAGTAAGACTTCTGCTGAATAGAAATGTTTGGGTTCACTTGATACCTGTTTTCAAATTAGTCCATATTGAAGTTTGAAGGGTCCCAAATTAAAATATGTTTGATTTCAACTTGATTGATTGACTTGATATGACAAATTGACATAAAAAAATTGGTGTTTTTTTATATGCTAAATATACATTGTACATCTGTGGTCATATCAGGCTGTGCATGGCGAAGCATTTTATTGCCTTTAGGTTTGTACATTTTTTATACGACCGCAAAATTTGAAAAAATTTTCGTCTTATATTGCTATCACGTTGGCGTCGTCGTCTGCGTCGTCGTCGTCGTCCGAATACTTTTAGTTTTCGCACCCTAACTTTAGTAAAAGTGAATGGAAATCTATGAAATTTTAACACAAGGTTTATGACCACAAAAGGAAGGTTGGTATTGATTTTGGGAGTTTTGGTCCCAACATTTTAGGAATTAGGGGCCAAAAAGGGCCCAAATAAGCAATTTCTTGGTTTTCGCACTATAACTTTAGTTTAAGTTAATAGAAATCTATGAAATTTTGACACAAGGTTTATGACCACAAAAGAACGGTTGGGATTGATTTTGGGAGTTTTGGTTTCAACAGTTTAGGAATTAGGGGCCAAAAAAGGGCCCAAATAAGCATTATTCTTGGTTTTCGCACAATAACTTTAGTTTAAGTAAATAGAAATCAATGAAATTTAAACACAATGTTAATGACTACAAAAGGAAGGTTGGTATTGATTTTGGGAGTTTAGGTCCCAACAGTTTAGGAATTAGGGGCCAAAAAGGGACCCAAATAAGCATTTTTCTTGGTTTTCGCACCATAACGTTAGTATAAGTAAATATAAATCTATGAAATTTAAACACAAGGTTTATGACCATAAAAGGAAGGTTGGTATTGATTTTGGGAGTTTTGGTCCCAACAGAATAAGGGGCCCAAAGGGTCCAAAATTAAACTTTGTTTGATTTCATCAAAATTGAATAATTGGGGTTCTTTGATATGCCGAATCTAACTGTCATGACTGTGTATGTAGATTCTTAACTTTTGGTCCCGTTTTCAAATTGGTCTACATTAAGGTCCAAAGGGTCCAAAATTAAACTTAGTTTGATTTTGACAAAAAATGAATCAGTTAGGTTCTTTGATATGCTGAATCTAAAAATGTACTTAGATTCTTCATTATTGGCCCAGTTTTCAAGTTGGTCCAAATCGGGGTCCAAAATTAAACTTTGTTTGATTTCATCAAAAATTGAATAAATGGGGTTCTTTGATATACCAAATCTAACTGTGTATGTAGATTCTTCATTTTTGGTCCTGTTTTCAAATTGGTCTACACTAAAGTCCAAAGGGTCCAAAATTAAACTTAGTCTGATTTTAACAAAAATTGAAATCTTGGGGTTCTTTGATATGCTGAATCCAAAAATGTACTTAGATTTTTTATTATGGGCCCAGTTTTCAAGTTGGTCCAAATCAGGATCTAAAATTATTATATTAAGTATTGTGCAATAGCAAGTCTTTTCAATTGCACAGTATTGCGCAATGGCAAGAAATATCTAATTGCACAATATTGTGAAATAGCAAATTTTTTTTTAATTAGAGTTATCTTTCTTTGTCCAGAATAGTAAGCAAGAAATATCTAATTGCAAAATATTGTGCAATAGCAAGATTTTTTTTTAATTGGAGTTATCTTTCTTTGTCCAGAATCAACTTAAATCTTTGTTATATACAATATACAATGTATATTCACTTTTTACTACCAACTGATAAATTAAAATAATCTTTACCATTCAGTGATAACAAGCAGTTTTTTTACATCTTATTTCCTTATTTTATCTAAAATGTTTTTAGATAATGTATGTTGGACATTTGCCAGACATGACTATGATGTCATTTTCTATTTTTATTTGCCAATAACTTTATGTAAATAACTTCATTGGAAATTTGCCAATATAAAATGTTGCTGATGAAGTTTTTTTTATTGTTTTATACAATAAACAATGTATATTCACTTTTACTACCAACCAATCTTTACCATTCAGTGATAACAAGCACTTTATTTTACATTTTAATATTTTATGATGTATTTAAAAGAGGGACGAAAGATACCAAAGGGACAGTCAAACTCATAAATCTAAAACAAACTGACAACGCCATGGCTAAAAATAAAAAAGACAAACAGAAAAACAATAGTACACACGACACAACATAGAAAACTAAAGAATAAACAACACGAACCCCACCAAAAACTAGGGGTGATCTCAGGTGCTCCGGAAGGGTAAGCAGATCCTGCTCCACATGTGGCACCCGTCGTGTTGCTTAAGTGATTACAAATCCGGTAAATAGTCTAATTCGGTAGGTCATATTCATGAAAGGGAAGGGGATTGTAGTTACGACGTAAGGAACATATCCGATATCATTTGTGAAACGGTTATTCCATAACGGTCAACCAACTCGTGATGGCGTCCGTAAAATTTACGAAGGGATGATTTCAACTTCACCATTTGGAACTCTTGGTTTAATAGCTTCCTTGTGAGCAGCAAACCTCTATCAAGAAAATCATGATAGGAAATGCAAGCACGGGAATATCGTATCAATTGGGAGATATATACCCCGTATGCAGGTGCTGCTGGGATGTTGCTACTTAGAAATGGAAAGTTCACAATTGGAAAGCTGAAATCATCTCTTTTGTCGTAAAGTTTTGTTTTCAACCGACCCTCATTGTCAATTTCTAGATGTAAGTCAAGATATGAAGCCGACTTAACTGTATCTGTAGTATCCTTTATCTCTAGTTCGATTGGATAGATGCGTTCCACATAGTCACCAAATTTTGAATTGTTTAGTGAAAGAACATCATCTATATAGCGGAAAGTAGAGTTAAAGGATATTGCTAACTTCTTATCTTTCTTCCTAAGAAGTTCCTGCATGAAGTCAGCCTCATAATATTAAAGAAACAAGTCGGCGAGTAGAGGGGCACAGTTTGTTCCCATTGGAATGCCGACAGTCTGTTGAAAAACATGTCCTCCGAACGTAACAAATATGTTGTCAATCAAGAAATCAAGCATCTTGATAATATCAGTTTCAGAGAATTTTTTGTTTGAATCAGAGTGATTCTTTACAAAGTAGGATTTATCCCTCCCTAAGACAAGATACTTGTATCTACGTTGGCCATTCTTTTTTATGAAGCAAAGTAATATCAACTCTTTCAATTTGTCTTTTAGTTTGGAATGTGGAATACTTGTGTACAGGGTAGAAAAGTCAAATGTTTTAATACTGTTACAAGATGAAAGAGAGTTAGATTGTATGTACTCTAAAAGATCTTTTGAATTTTTAAGTATCCACATCTGATTCACGCCACCTCTAGAATAGGCAGTTTCACAATAACTTTGAAGCCCGTCTTTGATTGCTGATAAAATAGATGTTAATAATTTAGAAAGAGGTTTCGTGGAGCACTTGGAAGACCCAGCATTATACCGTTGTTTGTAAGGACACTTATGTAGTTTAGGTATCCAATACAGTGATGGAAGATCCAGTTCTTCATCTTTGGTTGAAATTCCAAAGGAACATAGAACAGACCTATGATTATCCAGGATTTCCTCTTTGGTAAGTGTCGTGAGGGTATATGTTGAGTTACCAAGTGAATTGTCAATACCTAATTCGTTTATCAAGCAGTTGATGTAGTGACTTTTACACACAAAAACGATGTTATTTGGGGCTTTATCTGCAGGGACAACAACATATTTGTCATGGAGGTCGGATAGGTGTTTTGCAACATTTGGGTCTTTAAAGATTGACGTAGCATGGTTATTGATGGACCCATTCAGTTTCTTAATTCTGATTTGTATCAACGACCTCACTGCCTTAATCCATTCGGAAAGAGTGTCTACGTCTTCCTTCTCACGCTTAGCCCATTGCCTGGCATAATCCTCGACTGAATCCATCAAAATTTTAAAGAAAATGTTGTATTTCCAATTGATGGATTTAGGCTCACGATATTTGGGACCTTTCGATAACACATTTCGTAGAGAAGTGTTATTAACAATGTTAAGGTCACCGGTAATAACGTGGCCAGCAGGATTATATGTGAATTTGGAACTAGCACAAGTGCAATCAGGAGGTTTAGACTTGAAGTCGTCAATATCGAGATCCTGCAAAACGCGTTTGTAATTGAAAATTTTAGTTGCAATAGGTTTGGTATAGGTATAAGAAATTATTGGTACAGACTGGTCTTTGAAATAAGGAGGTATTTTCGATTGCACTAATTTATGATGAAGGATATTGCCTAGGTTGACGCCATCGAGACCTTTGTTGGCAAAGGAAAGATTAAGAAAAGATCTTTTCTCTTTTTCATCTTTGTTGCAAACTCCATTAGAAATTTGAATTGATATGAGTTTTGGAAAAAGGGAAACGGGGATGTGAAAAAAGGGGGGGGGGGTTAAATTTTTCTCATTTCAGATTTCATAAATAAAAAGAAAATTTCTTCAAACATTTTTTTGAGAGGATTAATATTCAACAGCATAGTGAATTGCTAAAAGGCAAAAACAAACTTTTAAGTTCATTAGACCACATTCATTCTGTGTCAGAAACCTATGCTGTGTCAACTATTTAATTTTAGATTTAAAAAGTTTGAAGAAGAAATCTTTAATTGTAAAATTTGTAAAATCTTGACATTTGTTTTGTGTAAAAAAACACCATGTAATGTCAAAAATTTGATCACAATCCAAATTCAGAGCTGTATCACGCTAGAATGTTTTGTCCATACTTGCCCCAACTGTTCAGGGTTCGACCTCTGCGGTCGTATAAAGCTGCGCCCTGCGGAGCACCTGGTTATTTTTGTCATGGAAATAAATTTGTAGTTCTGTTGTGAAGTTGCTAACATGAGAGTACCCAAATTGCACCTATATTGTCAGTTGTCAGACAAAAGTTTATTCTGTGCTTATTTTTCAGACTATCCTTGTTTACAATATAGTTACACCAATTTAATTTTGAGTCCATGCAGTCATAGTAAAATGAGTTTGAACTGACCTCCAAACAATCCATGATTCTGTAATGAGGTCAGTACCCAAATTCCATACATCATTACATGTTATTTCAAATCCTTAAAACTGGAATATAAACAGATGTTTTGTTTTATTTCTTCAAATATTTCGAACAATTTGACATTATTCCATGCTTCAACTTTTATTTTTTGAAGAAAAGGATGCTGGTAACAAATTTAATTTGCTCATTTTAAAAAGATAATTAAATAACTGCACATGGTGAAAGAAAACTAGTACGATTTCCACAGCTTTTTTTTGTTGAATAGGTGCAATTTTGGTTACTGAGTGCAGTTTTGGTACTGTGATGTTATATAACCATAAGTGTGTATTGCTAAATAGGTTTAAATGTGAACCTGATATTGTGATAAAGTACTCTGTAGAGTGAATATGTTTTTTGATCAGGTTTAAACTGATGCATAACTTTGAAATATACAGGTGACTGTTGCAGCTAAAAAAAAATCCCGAAATGTATTGCTTGCAGAGGTTTTTTCTGTGTTCCCATGGCTGGACGGAACTTTTACGCTAAATATGTTATCATTAATTATGATTTTGTGACTTTTAAATGAAGTACCTGTGATTAATAAGGAACTTTGTTTTGACCTCACTGATAATGGAAAATGAAGCAGACGAAACATGGCGTCAGATGTTGTGACATCCAAATTCGGTAATTTCCATGGTACAATAAAATTTAAATTAACTTCACAAGTTACCAAAATTTCTGAATTCTTGTTTTTGTAAACAAATACAACATGTACAAATTCATGTCGTATTTCACATAGAAATTATTCCTATCTGTCCCGTTTTTGGGGAAGACGGCTTCAAGCCGTCAATCCCCAATGGGGTTGACCAGAGTGACATTCCCTCACATCATTCATTTTGTTTTTATAGTGTGGAAAATCCCCCAACAAATCTTACTGAGAATGATGAGATGGAGAGACACAAATGAATAAATTGACTATAAACACTTTTTTACACATTTCCCTTCTGTTTCTCTCGAAATTATCGTATAATGAGCTCTCCTTTACACTATTTACGTTTTTTTTTAAATTCCGGAAAAATCAGTATGACGAGATTTGCTAAATATATCCAACCTACATTATATTTTATAGTGACGTCATTGTTGGAATGCCACACTACGCATAAGCAGGGATATCCTTCACTGGTTATTTAAATCATTCTCAAAGATTGTGCACTTATTAAAAAATAATATTTGTTAAATTTAAGCATAATGATGTTTGCTGTAGATGATTCAAACATCAACAAATCAAATCAAATATTTTATTGTCATATAAACTTTACAGTTTGTGACCAACATATATTAATACAATAAACACAATAAACATATATACATACATATTAAACATACAAAATATCAACAGCATTAAAATGTATAACAACAAACAAGTTGTTAAGAGTCCCCTGCCCTCAGTTCTAATGACTTTTTCAAGAAGGATCCTAACTTATTTGTTTGTAAAGGCGATGATGGATTTAGTAAATAATGAATTTTTTCTTCTTCATTTAAATTATTAAAGTTATTATTTTCTGTACATATGTGATGAAAAATTCATTTCTTAGAGTTTTATTATACTCACAATATAGTAAAAAATGTTTCTCATCCTCTAGTATTTTACATTTATGGCAAAGACGTTCCTCTCTTGGGATTTTAAAATATCTCCCCTTTTCAATCAAGAGGGAGTGATCACTTATTCTAAATTTAGTGATTAATCTCCTTATCTGAAAATTAGATGTATTTAGATAATATTCTAGTTTGTAATCTTTTTTAAGTTTTTTATAGAGAAAAAATTTACTTTTATCATCGATGTTTTGAAATTTATTTTGAATTAAATCTTCATATCTATTTTTCATTTTTAACTTTATATCGTTTTTTATTTTATTTACATCTTTTATGTCCTTACAAGTAGAAAGAATATTAAGGTCATGCAATACTTTAATTTGTAGGTCAACAACTTTTAAAGTAAACAGGAAGTCCGAGGGGCTACATGAGATCGGGGAGAGAAACGATCTTTTCCATTTTTTTCTGTAAAACTCTGTTTTGAGAATCTTCCTCCAATTCAGGAGCACCTCAATTTATAAGCTAATTATCCACTAAAATAAACACCTAAAATGTGACATTTAGTATATGATAAGTAGTCTTCCATTAAAACTAAATTTTGTGTACCAACATAATCATTGTAATAGTTACAAAAAAAAATTACAAATGTTGCATTTTGTAGTTTAAACCTATTTATTCATGAAATTTTACAAATATTTCAAAATGTAGGATTTGGAAACAAGCTTCACACAGTTTACATCAATCATATTGTTATTTTTATTAGTACCTGTATCCCTGTGATGAGAGATGTAACTGGGAACTTTATCAATGGAAATTTAAAAGTGAATAGATTTTTCAGTCCTAACTTTCTTAAGAAAAAAATTTAAAATCTTAAGAGTACTGTCACAAAAAATGGAAAATGGCCCTAGCCTGCAGTTCAGTCGTACACTATTAAAATTTCAAAAATAAATGTAGTTGTTGTTAAATGACAGAATTCAACTAGTTGAATTTTAGATAATTAACTATCAACTTTAATTGAATGTTTAGATTTAGAAGATGCAGATCTCTTCCATTGGTCTAAATTGAACCCTAAACTAAAGAAACGAAATTACATTAAACAACAATTTATACCAATAGTGTCAACCTTCCACATGTTTAGCTGTTCTTTTTTTTCATTCTTTATATGAAGACTATCAAAAGATACTCCCCCCCCCCCTCCCCAAAAAAAAAAATGAAATAGAAACAAGGGCCGTCTTTCCCCTCAGAGCTATTCAGCTCTTTGATTTCAAGTTCGCGTTGAAACATTAAATTCAGCAGCCATTAAAAAAAAATAATCGTACGAGATTTAACGAGAGTGACGAAACTTTTCAGATGGGTCGTGTAGAGAGAGTTATCGTTCTTTATTCAAAAACGATGCTTCTACCATAAGTGCCAGCTAAAGCTGGCATATTACATCAGTAGGTATAGTATTGCTCTGAGTTATTGCCCTTGGTTATTATATGAAATAAGACATGGGGACATTACCTAATGGTATAACACTTATAACATCAGGACAGTAGGTATAGTATTGCTCTGAGTTATTGCCCTTGCTTATTATATGAAATAAGACATGCCAGGAGACATTATCTAATGGTATAACACTTATTACATCAGTAGGTATAGTATTGCTCTGAGTTATTGCCCTTGGTTATTATATGAAATAAGACATGGAGACATTACCTAATGGCATAACACTTATTTTTTTATTGAATTTTCTACTGTTATTGGGGACTTCGTCCCCATATAACACTTATTACATCAGTAGGTATAGTATTGCTCTGAGTTATTGCCCTTGGTTATTATATGAAATAAGACATGGGGACATTACCTAATGGTATAACACTTATTACATCAGTAGGTATAGTATTGTTCTGAGTTATTGCCCTTGGTTATTATATGAAATAAGACATTGGGACATTACCTAATGGTATAACACTTATAACATCAGTAGGTATAGTATTGCTCTGAGTTATTGCCCTTGGTTATTATATGAAATAAGACATGGAGACATTACCTAATGGTATAACACTTATTACATCAGTAGGTATAGTATTGCTCTGAGTTATTGCCCTTGGTTATTATATGAAATAAGACATAGGGACATTCCCTAATGGTATAACACTTATAACATCAGTAGGTATAGTATTGCTCTGAGTTATTGCCCTTGCTTATTATATGAAATAAGACATGCCAGGAGACATTATCTAATAGTATAACACTTATTACATCTGTAGGTATAGTATTGCTCTGAGTTATTGCCCTTGGTTATTATATGAAATAAGACATGGGGACATTACCTAATGGTATAACACTTATAACATCAGTAGGTATAGTATTGCTCTGAGTTATTGCCCTTGCTTATTATATGAAATAAGACATGGAGACATTACCTAATGGTATAACACTTATTACATCAGTAGGTATAGTATTGCTCTGAGTTATTGCCCTTGGTTATTATATGAAATAAGACATGGGGACATTACCTAATGGTATAACACTTATAACATCAGTAGGTATAGTATTGCTCTGAGTTATTGCCCTTGCTTATCATATGAAATAAGACATGCCAGGAGACATTATCTAATAGTATAACACTTATTACATCAGTAGGTATAGTATTGCTCTGAGTTATTGCCCTTGGTTATTATATGAAATAAGACATGGGGACATTACCTAATGGTATAACACTTATAACATCAGTAGGTATAGTATTGCTCTGAGTTATTGCCCTTGCTTATTATATGAAATAAGACATGCCAGGGAGACATTACCTAATGGTATAACACTTATTACATCAGTAGGTATAGTATTGCTCTGAGTTATTGCCCTTGGTTATTATATGAAATAAGACATGGGGACATTACCTAATGGTATAACACTTATAACATCAGTAGGTATAGTATTGCTCTGAGTTATTGCCCTTGCTTATTATATGAAATAAGACATGCCAGGGAGACATTACCTAAAGGTATAACACTTATTACATCAGTAGGTATAGTATTGCTCTGAGTTATTGCCCTTGGTTATATGAAGACTATCAAAAGATACCCCCCCCCCAAAAAAAAAATGAAATAGAAACAAGGGCCGTCTTTCCCCTCAGAGCTATTCAGCTCTTTGATTTCAAGTTCGCGTTGAAACGTTAAATTCGGCAGCCATTACAAAAAAATAATCGTACGAGATTTAACGAGAGTGACGAAACTTTTCAGATGGGTCGTGTAGAGAGAGTTATCGCTCTTTATTCAAAAACGATGCTTCTACCATAAGTGCCAGCTAAAGCTGGCATATTACATCAGTAGGTATAGTATTGCTCTGAGTTATTGCCCTTGGTTATTATATGAAATAAGACATGGGGACATTACCTAATGGTATAACACTTATAACATCAGTATGTATAGAATTGTCCTGAGTTATTGCCCTTGGTTCACTCATATTAATGACTGAAAATATCAAGGGGAACAAGTCTTACAGTGAGGTAATTTTTAGGGTCTTTTATCAGAATGATGCCTGTTATTGAGATCTATAGTACCTTTAATGGACAGTGCAATTGGATTGATCTATATAAATTATGGAGATAATATAAGGATGTGGTATAATTTATAATTGCAAACTCTCAATCATTGACCAAATTACATGTAGTTAACTCAGTCACTATGAACACCATCTTGAAGATTGTAATGAGTACTACATGTAACATCTTCCATAGTCAAACACCAAATGACATATCATGTTTATGAATTTGATATGAGATATATGTTTGTATGTTTTGTATTGTCTTGGTATCAATCCTGTAATTTTGGATTTCAAACCAAGAAAAAATTACTTACTTACTTACTTATCATTATCAATTTTTTGACTGTATCAAATTGATACTGTGGATTCATATATTTTCGTTTGGATACTAATTTTTGTGGATATTGTTGATACAGCGGAACCTTGAATTTAAATGTTCAACAATTACAAATTTTCTAAAGGAATGTATGCAGACTTTGCCAAAACCACGAATTTGAATATCCACGAATATGCAAGTTTCCCACAATCCATGAAAATTGGTTACAGGTACCCACAAAAATAAATAAATCCACATTATGTAAGTTTCCCTCACTCCAAGAAAATTGGTACCCACAAAAATAAATAAATCCAAGGTGTGTCCATTTTAAATAGAAATTAATAATAATGTATGAACAGTAAGTACTTTTTCTACAAGGATTTTTTGTTTTAGGGTCTTGTTATGCCCTCAGCTTCTCCTACAGTTCATGCATACCACAAGAAGCACAATAGAAAAGGACGAATATATTTGTTTGATTTTAATCATCCAGATAAAGGCATAGAAGAACTAACTATTGTTGGAGACCAGTTCAACCAGTCTGATTTTGGTCCACATGGCATTAGTTTGTGGAAAGACAATAAAGGTAATGTTTGTGAACCAAAAAGTTCTGATCACTTTGTTTAAATTTATTTTAAAATCTTTAAAAAATACAGATTTTTATTTCAATATATTGAAAGTAGTCTTATAACAAAAATGTATAACCACTAACTTATTATCAAAATTTTGTATTCTATGAATCAACAGTATCTTTGTATTAAAAGTGTTTGCTATTATCACATTATATTTAGAAGTTACTATATTGTATTATTACTCTCATGGGACAATTCAACTACTTTGTAGGGTAAATAACACAATTATATAGAAAAAGACATCTAGAGGTCAACTTGTAGTCTTTAATGGCAGACTAGCATGTGTACCAGATGACAATTTAATTATTTATATTTGTATTTTTTAAGATAAAGTTACAGTAATGGTGGTTAACCATGGATCCAAAGGGGATAGCCTAGAAAAGTTCCTGTTCATAGCTAAAGATAAACAGCTGAAGCATGTCCAGACTTACAGAGACCCAAACATACACTAGTAAGTGTTAAAGACACTTAGCAATTAAAAAAATTATGAGGTGAAACTATTTGTAAATTTAGTTTGTTTTTCAATCTTTTGAAAATTTAAAACAGGAAATGTGTTTAAAAAAAAGCTATATTTAAAAAACCAATTTTCCCATTATAAAAGAAAAAGGAGATGTGGTATGATGGCCAATGAGACAACTATCCACCACAAAGAATTTTACAGGGTTCAACATATTTGCTAATTTTAAACCCTCCCCCTTACCTGGATCAGTGGTGTAACAGTACATGTACAACATAAGAACAGACTATCAGTTGAAGAAAAAAAGACAAAATACAAATCTGAAAGTACTTACAGTAAATGACAGCAAGTTCAAATCCAAATACCATACAACTAATAAATAATCATGTTCTCTCAGACTAAAGTGTGTCTGTATTGAATTATTTCTCAATTTACTTGTAGAATGTAGATTTATGGTTTTTGATTGACTTTCATTTCAGTTTAAATGATGTAGCAATGGACAGTGAAAATAGTTTTTACTTCACCAATTATGCCTACTATAAGAATGGACTTCTTCACCTATTAGAGATGGTCCTACCATTAGCCTATGGAAATATAATGTATTATGATGGGAAAGCATACCACAAACAATATGAAGGCTTTGTTACAACAAATGGTCTGATGTTATCACGTGATCAGAAGTAAGAACAAAACTCTTGCCACTTCTTCCTTATATGATAGCATTTTTAGCACTGTTTTGTACTAGCTTATTATTGACTAAGTGAATTAATTGCAGATGTCAACGGTATGGAATGAAAAATCCTCTCTTTTGTCGTAAATATTAGTATGGAGTTTAATATATTTATTTTTAAACACAAAAAAAATCCATAATAAAATGCCCCTACATGGTCTCTAGGTAGATATCATCAGAATTTCATTATCACAATTACTGGTAGCACTTTAGTAGATATACGATTGCAGGAAAATAATATTCCAGGTTGTACAAGATCACAAACATAAACTATAGTGTTCTTAAGTACCTGTAAAAAGACTGAACACAGTGCTTTATTGATATGTCAAATATGAATTGTTGCAAATATGTAAAACTTTTAATTTTGATTATTACACTATAGTACTACATCAAGTAATTAAGAAAATTGCAAAATTAAATCACTGTGAAGTGGATTATAAAGTCCTAGACTTAAAGATAGCTTGAAATAGATATATAGATTTATTTACAGGCTTACAGACCTTTGGCATCTCCACTCTTTTTCAGATATTTGTACATGGCAGAGCCAGTCCCAAAGAAATTCCATACTTTTAAAAGACAGAAAAATGGAACAGTTAAAAGATACCAGGTATTACAGTTTTATTTTTATTCTCCCAAAGTCAATTTGTTATTATAATTAATAATGTAGAAATGTTTGCTGATTTGGTCCAGTTGGTACATAAATTCCCTTTATAATTTTTGTGAATGATTCTAACACTGTAAAAAATAAAGTGGATAGAGCCTCTGGGAACCTTCTCTTGCCGTAATAAACATAGACATACATCAAGGGGGTTCGAAAGGAAGTCTTTCCAATGACTGCTATTTGAACTAAAGTAGAACTTAAAACTGTGGCCTTTAAAAAAGCCTTGTTTGAATTTATATTGTTGAAATGGTTAAATGATGGCAGTGGAACTATTTTAAAATTTTGATAGGTCTGTTTATAGTTCCTGTCTTTAAGGGGGTATCCAACTCTTTGACTGAAATTTGATCTACACAATTACCAGAAATAATTTGGTCGGATATAAAGCAATTTGACGAACACTAATTTTGATTGTTGAAAAGCTTGATTTCTCCTTAATATTAATAGTGAGTGATTAAAACACTCAGCTGATTTTTAGGAGTTAACTCCCTTATATGTTCTGTACCCCCTTAATTCGATTGTGTGATGCATGTGTTAGTTGTACACTGCACAGTACAAAAACATTTATAACATTTTAATGTTATCACACATAAATACATGAATAAACGATAAAGTATTTATTTCAGGAATTTGATGTAAAAACAGGAATAGACAATCCCACTTTGGATAAAGATGGTAATGTGCTGCTAGGTGCTCATCCTATAGCATGGCAAGCCTTAAAACATTTAGATGATCCAGAAAGTCCAGCTCCTTCACAGGTAATGTAAAATGTGTGAAGCCACTAAGAAGTTGATGAATTCTTTTTATCTTGATGTTCAATTGATTTTCATGAAAAAGGTTGACCCATCTGGATGGCCATTTTTTTCAGGATATATATAATTGATATTATTAAAAGTAGATGTGAAGTTAAATTCAAGTAGAATCTTGATTGCACAAAAAAGCAAACACAACATACAATCTCTATCAAAAGACAATTGTCCATGCAATATGTCAAGCTTTTAATCACCAAAAGTCTTAAAGAGTAGTGAATAAATTTAACAGAGACTATCAAGTGACAAAAACAGTTTGCAATATGATAAATAAAGAATGTGTTGATAGTACATGGGTGCCCCACTCACTATCATTTTCTATGTTCAGTAGACCTTGAAATTGGGTTCAAAACTCTAATTTGGCATTTAAATTAGAAAGATCATAATATAGGGAACATGTGTTCTAAGTTTTAAGTTGATTGGACTTCAACTTCATCAAAAACTACCTTGACCAAAAAGTTTAACCTTAAGCGGGAGACAGATGAACAAACAGACAGAGAGATGAACGGAAGGACAAACGGATACACAGACCAGAAAACAAAATGCCCATAAATGGGGCATAAAAAAGATTTAAATATAGCAAAAGACAACAACTGACCAGGTTTCTGACTTGGAACAAACACATGTACATATGATGGAGTTCAACTATTTTTTTTTAGAAATAAAAAAAACCCTTTAAGTTTGGATCAGTTGATTGACAAATGGTACATAGAACTTAGAGATAAAATACCAGTATTATGGGCAAAAAAAAGACCTACTAGTAAAACTACTAATTTATATTATGTCAAAGATTGAAAGAATGTTCACTGTTATTAAAAACAAGATCAAATTATTTAAATATCTCAGTGTTCCAGCTAGGTTTTCAAAAGGGCAGGGTGCCAATCCTGAAAAAGGGCATTTAACGCGCGATATGATAATATGAAAAGGGCATATTTTAATAAAAGATGTTAATCAAACATTTGTGTTTATTCGTTGAATCACAGGTTATACAAGAACAACATCTTTAGCCCATATAGAACTCTATCTTTCTACTTTTAAGGCTGAAAAACTTGTCAAGCAGCTTGTCACACAAGTTTTTTTATCATTGCTTGGCACAGTTGAACTTTATATGCAGTATGTTTTGAAAGGAGATCTGTTTCATACTGTTTCTATGGTCTACCACATTTTACCAGTTTCACCTTTCTACCCCTGCTGTGCTTGATGTCAATACAGCACAAAACAGCTGTGCTCAGTAAATTCACAATTTTAGGATATAAAGCAACAGTGAAAAATAGTATCAAAAATAAAGAATACAGAAAAAGATGACCAAGGCACCCTACCAACACTGCTACTAAGACCCTCTTTAACTTTTCCCATAACTCAAAATAAATACATAAACATATATATTCTTAAGCAAGAAGTATGGAGACACATTTTAGAATATGTAAATGGGTTACTCAATGCTAGGAAAAAAAATCAGATTGAGTTATCTTTCTTTATTCGGGTGTGCTCCTTCTTTGGAGGATTATAAACAGTACGTAAATATGATCACAATATGGCCGCCGATTTTGTTATTTTCGTATCAAAAATGAAGGCAGTCAATGACAAATACGTCTGAATTTTCTGTTTATTTTACAGAAAACAAGTAAAACAATGTCATCAACGAGTTTATAATGGTTTTCCAACTTTCTGTCATTACGTTTCTTCCATGAAACTACTGTAAACATCGCAAATTGTGCCCAAGTTGTTGTATGCACATTTCTTCAAAGATAATTGCTGACTGACCGATTCTATTTGAACGAATTAATGTTGATGATCATTAATGACCCATCCGATAAACGGATTACCTATAACAAAAGATTATGACACCAGTTGTAACCATTGATTAGCTTGGGGTGGTAAACAAAGTCATAACCTTTTCCCCAGGTAAAATTTAGTAATTAGCGTATCATAGCGCAAATTAATATGAAATCGATCTTCAAAAAAGGCAGGGCGCCCTGGAAACTGTAAAAAGGGCACAGGGCGCCACTCGAAAAAGGGCGGGCGCCGCGCCCTCTGAAAACGGCCTAGCTGGAACACTGTATCTTGAAAACCTCAACAAAGAAACATTTGAGAAAATGTAAGAGGCAACATACTCAGAATTGATTTCCCACCTATCTATTTCCACCAAAATGATCAAATGACTCCTTAAAAGAGTTATTGCCCTTAAATGACCATTTTTGACTAATTTTCTAGTCTTGAAATTTATAATAGATAGGCAGAACTTGTAAACAGCATTTTAAACAGGAAATAAAAAAGAAGCACTTTCTTAATTGCTGTTTCTTAATCTCAGTATCACAATAAGGCCTTCTACACATAGCAAAATGTTTTTGTCACAGAAGGTTTAAAAAAACCTCAGCATCTGTCTAAGCTTAGTTCTTTGCTAGAGCCTGTTAACAACAAAAATGACAGGTTTTAAAACACAAAACAAAAATCAAAGAGTTTTCTTTATTGCTATTCTGAATATTAATGTTACAGCAGGTTTAAGACCTTCCCTACCATCTATTAAGCTGAATTCTTTGCAAGCTTTTGGTTTTTGATGTGTTTTGTCATTTGATTTTGCCATGATAAGGGACTTTCCTATTTGATTTGTCCCTGAGTTCAGTATTTTTGTTGGATTTTACTTTTTGATAAAGCTACACTTGTGCATTGAATCCTTTAGAATTTTATACTTTTGAAAACTTATATTACTTTTTTGCTTACAGGTCATTAAACTTCACATGAAAGATGGAGTTGTGACTAAGATGACAGAAGTTTTAAGTGATGATGGTCAAATGCTGAGTGCATCTACAGTGGCCTCATTGTATAAGGACGCTATGTTGGTAGGAACAGTCCAACATAAGTTATTGTATTGTGAAGTACGTTGGATGGATTGATTGTAATGCTTTGTTTTCCCTGCAGCTAATGAATACAAAGAAGTCCTACTATATGGAATATGTTCATGTAGGTAATTGAATGACTGTTACCTGTATGTTGTGAAGAAATATATCTGCTTTTATTGTGTTTTTTGGAAAGCCATGAAAAGCATATTATCAGTTTGAGGACCAGATTTATATTAATTGTAAAAATTCAGAAATAGGTCTATTTTTATTTGCATAGACCTGCAACAGCAATGCCTTTTTTCATTCAATGAGAGCATATTAAGGTTGTTTTTATTTCACCAAGGACCACATTTTGCAAAGTCTATAGAAAACTTAACTTTCAAAGTACGAAGTTGAAGAGCATTGAGGACAGGGGTCAAATTAGCACTGGTCCGGTGGTCTGAGACCAGTAGAATTTGCGGCAGACCAGTAGATTTTGTCAGCTGTTGGTCCAGCAGACCAGTAGAAATTTGCAGATAAAAATCACTGATTGCTTCACAATCTCGGTTTGTTTACAAAACAATTTACTTGCGACATCAAATACGGGGATACTAAGTATCACTGTTGATAAAGTTGTCAAATGCATGTCATTTTTGCAGGACCAGTAGATTTGGAGCCGGACCAGTAGATTTTTAGTCCACTGGTCCATCTGGCCAGTGCACAAAAAAGCTTAAATTCGACCCCTGATTGAGGACCAATATTCCTAAAAGTGTTGCCAAATATAGCTAAGGTAATCTATTCCTGAAGTAGAAAAGCCTTAGTATTTCAAATATTAAAAATTTTGTTAACAGTTAATTTTTAAGTATGAACATATCAATGATACACACCATGAGACAATGTACATCGTACAGTGTGACAGATGTTACGATAAACATATGAAAATAACATTAATTTATATTAAAAGAGAAAAAAAAAACACATTGACAAATAAATGAATAAACATATAGAATGTTGAGCTAGTATAAAATTTAATGTCAAACAAATGTTTTCAAATTATTTGATATTGAAATATGATAGTAACTTCCAATATTGCAGATTTTAAAAGTTTTTTTACATTTCAATATAATAGGATTCCAATATTTATTATGTGTATTGACTGTTATGTGAATTGTCATGTTTGTGAGAGAAAAAAGTGTTGTGAACAATGAATTATGAAGGAAATGTTTGAAACATGTATAAATATATTTTATATTATACTTGAAAAAAAATTAACCTACATTATCATGCAGTGCTCACAAGCACTTAGTTTTAAAATTTATAGAAGTTTTGTAAAAGGATTTTTATGATTTGTATGAAGATAAATCACAATTTGTTGTCCATTTATATTTGTGTTTGCAGTTGCACTTTGTAACTCAGCAGTGAACAGTACTTTTCCCTCCATGTAAATGATTGCCATGACTAGTTACTCTTGTTTTATTTCTTAAGGTTGGAAATCCTACAAATTTTATTTATTGCAAATTATACCTTTCCCTCCATGTAAATGTTTGCCATGACTAGTTACTTTTGTTTTATTTCTTAAGGTTGGAAATCCTACAAATTTTATTTATTGCAAATTATACCTTTCCCTCCATGTAAATGTTTGCCATGACTAGTTACTTTTGTTTTATTTCTTAAGGTTGGAAATCCTACAAATTTTATTTATTGCAAATTATACCTTTCCCTCCATGTAAATGTTTGCCATGACTAGTTACTTTTGTTTTATTTCTTAAGGTTGGAAATCCTACAAATTTTATTTATTGCAAATTGTACTTTTCCCTCCATGTAAATGTTTGCCATGACTAGTTACTCTTGTTTTATTTCTTAAGGTTGGAAATCCTACAAATTTTATTTATTGCAAATTGTTTGTTTTTTTTCTTAAAAAAAGGATAGATTTCGATAATATTAAATATAAAGGATTTCGATAAAGATTTTTGTGTTGTATTTATAGATTGTTAACAGTCAAAACTTAGCCCTATTTACATATTTTGTAATTCAAATATTTTATTCCTTAAATATAGTTATAAGTTTAATTCGTATTCATATTGCAATTGATGCTGTCAGAGAGTAAATCAAATCTTGAAATTCTTGCTCTTCTGTAGTGTGAAAACTTTGATTGATTTCTAGTAATTTGTGTTTGATGTATATATTTTTATACTGCCTTTTGATAAATGTGCTTTACATTGTTTTTCATTAAGAATCAAAATGATTCAAATGATTGTTTTCCTTAGTGCTGTTTTCATTTATATGATAATAATTTTAGTTTTAGAAATGACCTTGAATTGTTATTGATGTGAACATATTGTTGTGATAAATATTAAGAGTTACATTTTATGTATTTATTAAAATATGTAATACATCTATATATATTTGTGAATTAAAAATCTTTTGAAATACTTTTCATTGTAATTGAGTGAAAATGCCTCCATTTCAGTTTTCAGGATTAGTTTTATTTCACAGAATATTCATGATTGAGCAATAGTTTTTAAAAGTGTTTGCATTCATTATAGTGATAGGAATATGTCCATAGTTATCAAAGGTATTGCTGGTACCAGACTTATAATTTGATATGTCAGACACAGGTTTCATCTGCATAAGACTCATCAGTGACGCTCAGATCAAAATTGTTAGAAAGACATCTGATATGTCATATAAGAGAGTTTGGATTGGGTTTCTTCCTTTCTGTATTTCTTTTTGGGTGATTTTTTCTCTCTATCTTTAAAAAAAATATTTTACTATGAAATTTATCTGTAATTATATGATTTCTTTATTCTGTACATAATTAAATTTTTTTTCTGGCATCCATTGTTGATTGTTAACTTTTACATAAATCTTCTCTGAAATTACAAAGCCAAATTAAACCAAACATGGCCACAAACATCATCATGACCATTGGGGTATCTATTTTAAAAAAAAAATGTGTCTGATGACACCGCCTGGCAACTAACATGGCTGTCATGGCTGAAAATAGAACATAGGGGTAAAATACAAGTTTTGTCTATTTTTTTAAAACCTTCTTGAAAAGATAATAATCTTTTCAAACGATTAAATGTTCAAAATATTTAGCTAGATAGACTAGTTGTCCATATACGTCAAAACTGTCAGATGACTGTTTATAGGAGTAGAGAGCTGTGGTTTAGTTTATCAGACTACTAACACAAAGGTTCCTGGTTGGATCTCAGCTCTGGTGAGAAAATATCAGAGACTGAATTTTCAGCTCTTCCCTTGACAACATTTGCGAGTATGGTCTTGAGGAAACGATGATAGTCCGTCGGAAAGGGAGGATAAATGGCTGACCCGTGTTAAGAGAGAGCCATATATCTTGCGAAAAATCAGGGTAAGGCAGTACTCGCACTTGCAAAGTGGAAAGGGATTTATATAAGTTGCAATAACTTGTTTCCCAATCCACTATATTCAAATATGTTTAAACAAAATGACAAATTTTACTTTTTTTCATTTTTGCACATACTTTTTGTTACATTTTTGAAAAAGGCATGAAGTAAACTACAGTTTGACAAATTATTGAATAATTGTACGTATTTTTTTAACCCCCAGCTACCTTTATGACTGAATCTTCCTCAAGTATAGCTTGTGTGGGCTAAGCTTTAATTTTTTTCGTTATATCAGCTCTTTATGCAATGTTTGTAACAGGTTTTGGACTTTTAAAACATTTACTGGTGAAATGTGCATCTCGGATTTGAGATTATTGTCTAAGATCTAAAAAAGTACTTTGTCAAGAAGAGTACTGATCAGTGGCGGATCCAGAAATTTTCATAAGGGGGGCACTGACTAACTAAGAGGGGGCCCTTCCAGTCATGCTTCAGTGATTCCCTATATAATCAACTAATTTGTTCCCACAAAAGGGGGGAGGTCTGAAAATACCCTCTATATCCCCCTCTGCTTATTCAAATTATAGATGCATTGATGTGAACATGATAATGGTTGTTTGTTTGTGTGGCTCACATAATATTATCAATACAACGGAACTATAAACAACTGTCATACAACAGGGACATTCTATACAAGAACTATAAACCACTGTCATACAACAGGGACATTCTATACAACAACTATAAACCACTGTCATACAACAGGGACAGTCTATACAAGAACTATAAACCACTGTTATACAACAGGGACATTCTATACTATGACGGAAACCACTGTCATACAACAGGGACAGTCTATACAAGAACTATAAACCACTGTTATACAACAGGGACAGTCTATACAAGAACTATAAACCACTGTCATACAACAGGGACATTCTATACAAGAACTATAAACCACTGTCGTACAACAGGGACATTCTATACAACAACTATAAACCACTGTCATACAACAGGGACATTCTATACAACAACTATAAACCACTGTCATACAACAGGGACATTCTATACTATGACGGAAACCACTGTCGTACAACAGGGACATTCTATACTAGACGGAAACCACTGTCGTACAACAGGGACATTCTATACAAGAACTATAAACCACTGTCATACAACAGGGACATTCTATACAAGAACTATAAACCACTGTCATACAACAGGGACATTCTATACAACAACTATAAACCACTGTCATACAACAGGGACATTCTATATAAGAACTATAAACCACTGTTATACAACAGGGACATTCTATACTATGACGGAAACCACTGTCATACAACAGGGACATTCTATACAAGAACTATAAACCACTGTCATACAACAGGGACATTCTATACAAGAACTATAAACCACTGTCATACAACAGGGACAGTCTATACAAGAACTATAAACCACTGTCATACAACAGGGACAGTCTATACAAGAACTATAAACCACTGTCATACAACAGGGACAGTCTATACAAGAACTTTAACCACTGTCATACAACAGGGACAGTCTATACAAGAACATAAACCACTGTCATACAACAGGGACAGTCTATACAAGAACTATAAACCACTGTCATACAACAGGGACAGTCTATACAAGAACTATAAACCACTGTTATACAACAGGGACAGTCTATACAAGAACTATAAACCACTGTCATACAACAGGGACATTCTATACTATGACGGAAACCACTGTCATACAACAGGGACATTCTATACAAGAACTATAAACCACTGTCATACAACAGGGACATTCTATACAAGAACTATAAACCACTGTCATACAACAGGGACATTCTATACAAGAACTATAAACCACTGTCATACAACAGGGACATTCTATACAAGAACTATAAACCACTGTCATACAACAGGGACATTCTATACAAGAACTATAAACCACTGTTATACAACAGGGACATTCTATACTATGACGGAAACCACTGTCGTACAACAGGGACATTCTATACAACAACTATAAACCACTGTCATACAACAGGGACATTCTATACAACAACTATAAATCACTGCCATTCAACAGGGACATTCTATACAACAACTATAAACCACTGTCATACAACAGGGACATTCTATACTATGACGGAAACCACTGTCGTACAACAGGGACATTCTATACAAGAACTATAAACCACTGTCGTACAACAGGGACATTCTATACAACAACTACTATGACGGAAACCACTGTCATACAACAGGGACATTCTATACTATGACGGAAACCACTGTCATACAACAGGGACATTCTATACTATGACGGAAATCACTGTCGTACAACAGGGACATTCTATACTATGACGGAAATCACTGTCATACAACAGGGACAGTCTATACAAGAACTATAAACCACTGTCATACAACAGGGACAGTCTATACAAGAACTATAAACCACTGTCATACAACAGGGACATTCTATACAAGAACTATAAACCACTGTCATACAACAGGGACAGTCTATACAAGAACTATAAACCACTGTCGTACAACAGGGACATTCTATACAACAACTATAAACCACTGTCATACAACAGGGACATTCTATACAACAACTATAAACCACTGTCATTCAACAGGGACATTCTATACAACAACTATAAACCACTGTCATACAACAGGGACATTCTATACTATGACGGAAACCACTGTCGTACAACAGGGACATTCTATACAAGAACTATAAACCACTGTCGTACAACAGGGACATTCTATACAACAACTACTATGACGGAAACCACTGTCATACAACAGGGACATTCTATACTATGACGGAAACCACTGTCATACAACAGGGACATTCTATACTATGACGGAAATCACTGTCGTACAACAGGGACATTCTATACTATGACGGAAATCACTGTCATACAACAGGGACATTCTATACTATGACGGAAACCACTGTCATACAACAGGGACATTCTATACTATGACGGAAATCACTGTCGTACAACAGGGACATTCTATACTATGACGGAAATCACTGTCATACAACAGGGACATTCTATACTATGACGGAAATCACTGTCATACAACAGGGACATTCTATACTCTGACGGATTTGTCAGTTTTTATTGACCTTGAATTTGAAATTTGTGTTATAATTTGGGGTAAATATTGCATGAAATGCATAAAAATCCCGTGGTACTGGCTTGATATCTAGATCTTGAAGGACTTCCAAGGTTTATCACTTCTCAGTTTGATATACAAAGAATGAATGTAGGAAAAACAGTCACAGGAAAAAAAGTCACAGGTGAAAAGGTCACATGGTTGCACATGTATTTATAGAAAAAACATTCCCAATATATTTTTTTTATGAAAATGAACATATTTTAATTCAGTTTTATACTCTTTAACTTTAGAAAAGATATAAATTGCAAAGCATTTAAATGAATTGAGTACATGTTGGTGCCCTTCTGATACATGTTTTGTTGTAATTATTTTTGTTTTATATTTCTTATGAAGGAGATGTGAGTTAAACAGCAATAATTCCTTTAATTTGAGTCAAAGATGAAAGAAATTCAGTATATGGCTTGACCATATGTAATATTTTGATTTTTGAAGATAAGAATCCTTCAATTTAGTGTTAAACAAACAACTCCAGGCCTCGACAATAACGCTTGTCCGATTGTCCGGTACCAGAGGGAAAAAAGGTCGGACAAGTAAAAGATGTATCAAGCTTGTCCGTAGGGACAAGTACATGATTATTCAGCAGAAAATAAATTTAATCCAACTTTGATGAACAGAGTAATTATAAACAAAAAACAAGAAAACAAATATTAGTTTGACATGTTTCTGCATTCTGTTTATTCAAATGCAAAACATTTTTTCTTCAACATGTTTACTTGCAATCGATAAATTTTAACTGGTTCTTTGTCAGATACTTTTCAACAGGTAAAAGGTATACTATTCTCGGAAACCAGTCTTTGTAGATAAGGTAACTTTACAGGACAGTTCTTCACCTCTATAGGTTTAGCTGAAGTTTTATAGACAGTTTGGCACCGTAGGAGACATATTTAGTAGACATGATTGATAGACAGTTTGGCAAGGCAGGAGACATTTCGGGACCAAGACAAATCATACCTCATTTTGCTACCTTATTCTGTTGCTTATAACAAATACCATACTGGTAATTTTTTCACAAAATTTTTTTTTTTTATTTACCATTAAATTCACACAATCATATTTGATCATAAGAAGAAAAAGAATACTGACAATATGGTGACCTATAGTTGTTAGTTTCTGTGTCATTTGGTCTCTTGGAGCGAGTTGTCTCATTGGCAATCATACCTTATCTTCTTCTTTCTATTGATTGCATTTCAATAAACTTTTTTCAACTTAAAAAAAAAAGGATTATACAAATCCAATGAGTGTACAGGCCTATCAGATGGTGCCTCATGTTTAGAGTCTGATGAGACTGGCATTGATTAAAAACTAGAACCTAAGTCCTGTAACATGACTAGATTCAGTTGAACTTGACTCATATTTTTGAAAAGTATTTCAAATCAAAAGAAATACATCAAATCCTGTCTATTGTTTAAATTCGTTTTGTTCCTTTAATCAAGTAAAAATATAAAAAGGTTATTTTTAATAGAAATTTTTTGGACAAGTCACAATTTCATTCGGACAAGTAAATTTTGGTATGCACTTGACAGGACAAGTTGAAAAAAAAGTTATTGTAGAGGCCTGAACTCTTTGTCATTTATAATGATTTAGTATTTACAACAACTATTGATAGGGACTGTTAATATTGATTAGTGGCTTCTTGTGGCACATTTCCCTTTGTAGACCTTTCACTTCTTGTATTGGTAGGAAGCCATACCAATGCAATACAACTTGGACTCATTATCAAATAAAAGGAAAAAATAAGCTTTGTTTAAAAGTCAGTTTTGAAAAAAAAAAAAAAAAAAAATCTATTACTGGCTCTTTTATTAGTTTATATATCACATGTAATGAGTTTAATTGTCCCTTTACGGTTTTAAAAAAAAAAATTACCACTTACGTTAATTGATCTGATACAAGTATTTTATGACTTTTTCATAAACTTCAGTTTAATTTGTATTCCATACATGTACATATAGTGTCTTTTTCATGTGCAAACATACTCCAAGTTCTGATAAATAATTTTACTAAAACATATATTGTGACTTTTTTTCCTGTGTTCCTGTGACTTTTTTTCTTGTGACTTTTTTTCCTAGGGATTTTGTGACTTTTTTTTCCTGTGACTTTTTTCCCGTTTACCACACAAAATATAGTGCATTAATCATAACATTCTATATATCATATCCATGTACATTTTCCGAAATTTAATGAAGTATATGCTCAGATATACAAGTTACAAAATGATGTTATACTTGTCAAGAAATTAACATAACTTGTGCAAGGTGTTATCTTATATCTATTCTAAAAATATCAATGATGTCATTAGTATTTAGTAATCTTTAAAATTAAGAGATAACTGTATTGTATTTGAACCTTTAAGGACGTCCATCGGTAGTTTTACTGTCGCAAATTTAGTTTACCTGGCGACGCGTAGCAGCAAATACAATACATTACAGTTATCTCTATTCTAATGCAAAACAAGTTCATAACTAAATTTAAATAAATATTTCAGTGTAAAATCTTCATTAAAGAAAATTCCGCGAAAAGATGTTATCTTTTTTGGTCCCTTCACTAGGTGACGTCATATGTATGCTTCCGGCGTCAAACATAAATACCAGGCGTTTTCTGGCTTCTGTGCCGCTTCAGAATGTAATAGAATTTAATTAAAAGAAGATTTTTAGGTGTAACATGTGAGTTTTTTTGGCTTATTATTGTAGAAATTACATGTCAATACATTCAGCAATTCAAAATGTCGGCTTCCTTAGTTACAGACAAGGAGATAGAGAATTTTACGCTAATTGTCATCCAATCAGAACCATTGATATAAAATAATTGCATTAGAATTGGAGTTATCTTTCTTAGTTTGTCCGTAATCGTAGTTCAATCAACAACAACCAAAGGCCAAATCAAATAAAATCGAAAATCATTGAAAATCGAAAATTCCGATAGTCATGAAGCTGAGGTAATTTCACAAATACAGCTGTGACCTACTGGAAAATTTATTTTTGCATTCATATGAAGCGGTATCTTCAGAACCTATATCCCACTGAAGTCACAATTAAGAATACTCCTGAAAATCTGCATTGTAGCGAGATTTTTATCGATATTGACGCATTTTGACTGGATGGGTATTTAGACATAAAAAGATGTGGTATGAGTGCCAAGGAGACAACTCTCCCTCCTAGTCACAATTTATAAAAGTAATCCATTATAGGTCAAAGTAGAGGGGGGATAGGAGGGGTCTTGATCCCGAAATCCCGGACTTGAAAAAACGAAATCCCGAGGTCCCGAATTTAAATAAAGCAAATCCCGACATCCCGAAATCCGAAAAAAAGGATTCCCGGATCCCGAAAGGGTCAATCCCGAAATCCCGAGCTTAAAAACACCCGATTCCGGAGTCCCGATAAAGGTCCTATCCCCCCTCAAAGTACGGTCTTCAGCACGGATCCTCACGGCGAACAGCAAGCTATAAAGGGCCCCAAAAAATACTAGTGTTAAACCATTCAAACAGTCAAACCAACGGTTTAATCTATATAAAAAAACAAGAAACGAGAAACACTTATAAACCACATCAACAAACGACAACTATTGATTTCTGACTTAGGACAGATGCATATATACATTGCATGTCTTGCATGGCCGTGCATTGAAGACGCTTACTCAGTATCGCTCTGTTTGGAGTTTATGGGATTATCGCAGCTTATTGATATTTGTTTTGCCGTGATTTGTATTCTTAGCGGATTAATGAGAGTTTTTTTCTTTTAGTCTGTGTGTTTCACCAAAAACCTTGTCGTGTAGTTCATTGTATTAGTTATCCATATCTTATCTTATATCTTATATTATCTATTATAGGATCCCTTATCAATATAAATTTATCAAACCGTTCCCTTTACTAATATTGGTTTACAGTGCTTGTATATGGATAAATACACCAATATCCCTTTTTTTTAAAGGCATGCATGATTGTCGTTGAGTCCAGGTAATTAAATACAGATGATGATCAAAGTCGAATAGTTTGATTTTGTCTCTACATGTCTAGGATTTTTTTTAAAAGACAGTCAATTTGTAAATTAAGAATAAGCGCTCACTCTTTAAAAATTGAGACAGACAGATATTAAAAAAAAAACATATATAAAGATCTGAACGTCTTTGTTCAAATTGCTCACTTGGTAAAGTTGAAGATGAGCTTCAATTTCTATTAGACTGCCCTTTTTATGATATTTAAAGGGAAGATTTTTTTCAATACATTTCTAACATTTGTTATAATTTTATAAATTTAACTAAATCTTCTAAATTTTTATGGCTCTTGACCCAAGAAAATGTAACTCATATGGAAAAACTGAGCTGTTATATTTGTGACTGTTTTGAATTAAGGAGATCAGGTATGAATATTGACAATAAGCCAAGTAAATAATTTGAGAATAAATGCATATAATGTAATTTTATCCTTTTTAGTGGAGCGGCGAATGTTGAAAAAGTCGCTTAGTTAACGATTTTAAATTACCTAAATACCTCATGGAAATTTAAGGTCCTAAAATGTTTATCGATTATTCAGCTTTAGAAAAATATTTGTCGTCAATATCAAATGTGGTACAAATGACGTTTAAAATAGCCTTTACTGACGTTACCCAACTTGCATCGCATACCCCACTGCCGATTCGGTAGTCAAATTTCACAACAAACCCGTTCTAAAAATAATTTTTGAATGAAATAGGTAAATAAAGTTATTCGTGAACTTCATACAATGTAAGGGCATTTCCAAATAGTCCTAAATTTAATGCTTAATGCATCTGAAAATGGTTGAAAATAACACTGTAAAAATCATCGTTTTTCATCTAGCATTATTTGCACGTGCAGTATAGGTATATTTTAAAGGCACAACAATGAAGCCGCCGTATAATACTTCAATCGACCCGATTTACTTTTTGAAGTTAATTCCTAAAAATATAAATATTTGACTAAATATCTGCTTTTTATCCAGATTTCAAGTCCGAATATTTGTCACAGATTTACCGACATTGTTGTGGTTTCTAGTTATAGTCACACATTCAGCGATTTAGCGAAGGTCATTTATAGTCATTTTTAAGCATATTTCTTGTTCATTTTATAATTTCCAAAACCTTGTGATTAATTTATGTTGTTTGGTATTGTTGTATACTCGTTTTTGTTGAATTGAACTGGGAAAGTGAATTTCATTTTCGGGTTCGTTTGGTTTTCAGGTGTGTTTGATTTGTTTTTTTTATTCAATCACATGGACAATTTAACAATCTCGTTAAAACGGGTCCCGCTAGATGCCAAAAAAGACCTTATTCTTGACAAAAAGTCTCTTGTTTAATCATCAAGGTATCAGTCTTTTTTACCTGATAAAATAATTAAGACATACTGTAATTCCTCTAAACATAAGGCTAAACTTGAGAGGTACTACAGGGATGCCATTGCCTTTTTTGCTCAACAAGGACAATATAAATCTAGCATTGTATTTGCTAGCGATATTTTCATTGGAGACGCTGTTAAGACAGCGAATAACATCAAAGCATAATTAACAAGAATGTGTCCAAAGTACACGGATGCCCCACTGGCACTATCATTTTCGATGTTCCATGGACCGTGAAATTGGGGTCAAAAATCTAATTTGACTTTAGAATTAGAAATATCATATCATAAGCATCAAGTGTACTAAGTTTCAAGTTGATTGGACTTAAGCTTCATCAAAAACTACCTTGACCAAAAACTTTAACCTGAAAATCCCACTTTCATTTTATATGTTCAGTTGACCGTGAAATTGGGGTCAAAAGTCTAATTTGGCTTTAAAATTAGAAAGATCATATCATAAGCAACAAGTGTACTAAGTTTCAAGTTGATTGGACTTCATCTTCATCAAAAACTACCTTGACAAAAACTTTAACCTGCGGACGAACGAACGGACGGACGGATGGACGAACGAACGGAGCCACAGACAAGAAAACATAATGCCCCTCTACTATCGTAGGTGGGGCATAAAAATGGTTGGATAAAAGCCGACTAAAGTACATGTAGCTCCACCAAAACCAACGACAAATCGGTATGTATGTACTTTATGAAGCAGCCTCAATTTTATGACAAAAAATGGAAAATATTTATATATCTAGGTATTATTATCGTGCAAATACATGTAACCAAGTACAAATGCATATCGTTGGAAATGTCAGAAGCAATGTTGTCAACCTATTTGATAAATTTTGTTACTTGTCTCTTGACAAAGTCTTTTGAAACATTTTCTTCAGTATCAATGAATATTTCGCATGACATTCGGAGAAAATGTGCTACTCTCGCAGAGTGCCTGGTGTCAAATTGTAATAACATACTTACTCCATTTAAAGTCTTATTATGCCGGTCGTTCATGCTCTGGGTTGGTGTGACTTCACTTCAAGTTTTTTTTTTGAATCGGTTAAAAGTCGGTATTCAACCTCTTTAGGACAAAAACAAGCCGTTTCGGTAATCATGTAGCCTTAGGACACCTTACGGCCTTCAACAATGAGCAAAGCCCAAATGGCCATACTGCAGTCAGCTATAAAAGGTTCCGATAAGACAGTGTAAAACAATTCAACCGAAAAGCTTTCGGCATGTGAATTTGTATTTAAGCATCACGTACTACGTACAATGTGGCAAAGCAAAGTTTGGTTGTCGGCAAATCTAGCCAACCGAAGTAATGGCTCCCCATGTGCCTTTGTTGGAAAACTGCGCAACATGACACGTTAGAGCCAGTTTTCTTTGAGGGACAAATGGCATCGGACTTTCTACAAGATCTAATTAGTTCATGTAAGGGGGAAAACATGCTAGGCAGCACGTGTTTGCAAGGAGCAGGGTCTTACTTGCACTGATTTATGTTTTTGTCAAAATGTAGGTAGTTGTAATGAAATACCATGGAAATATTTCTTGTAATATTTGGTAACTTTATTTTAATTTGCTATAATGTTTTCGACGTTTCATTTGGTATGAAAATAAACTCATCATAGATACCATAACGGTCATGTCTCAATTTTAGGAATTTGTTCTACAACACGCTTGCACTAATTGAGTAATATATCAAACTCCATTAACTATATTAAATAAAAAGGTATCTTGTATTGAGATAGTTTGAATTCATTTTAAGAAAACTCAGTGACACGTCGAATCCTTGAAAACTGAAACGAATTTTTTCATGGCTGCATATTTGGTTTGATTTATTAGCTATGAATTTCAGATACTCTTTGAAAACTTTTCAACTATTAAAGTATTCAAGAAATGCTATTTGTCGATGTCAATTATCAATGTTAATATGTTCCTGTTTTCCATTAGGCATTAAAATTCGTATGTACCATGGACTACCTTTAAAAAAGTTAAATAAAACGTTGTTCTGACGTCATGTGCAAATATGAAAAAGATTTTGTATGAACTAACGTTTTTCTACATAATACTACTCTTATAATTTATTGAATAGATTATTAATTTTGAAAAATATCAATGGTATTGTTTCTCTAGATGAAAGTAGGATTTTTTTAAGTGATGACCTTTGACCTTGATTTTCGATATTATTGTACCAGATTTGATATTGACGACACATATTTTCAAAAAGTACAGGATTTCAGCTTTCCAATGAGCTATTAAAATCCCATGAGGTATTTAGGTAATTTAAATTTCTAAAATTGTCCTCTCCGCCGCTCCACTATTTATTCACAATATATATGTGAGTTTTGGCTCTGATTCGGACCAATGCTTATAACTAAATATATATTTATATGCCTCTATTATTGTTGTTGTTCACCAATTATGTAAATCTATTTATCTGCATGATTTTATGCTCTTCAGTATGCGGGGGCCCTTTAATTTGGGAAATAAAAATATTCTATTCTATTCTATTTTATTATATACGAATGTTGGATTTTCTTTGCTTCTTCATTGGTCAGTCGATTGTGCTTTTCGAACTTTCCTTAATTTCAGAAGCACTTACACAGAGTGACTATTTTTCTTCGACTGGGAACTGCCTATTAAGTCGCTTATTATCCATATTTTCCCGTTGACACATGATCGTCGCTTCTGTAAGTATATTGCAAACCACGGTGGGTATGGTTGTCCTGCGAGAGAACGTGCTGTGCTGGTGATTCGGTCCTGACGGGTGCTGGTGATCAATGAAAAAATGTAAACAAAGACGAAAATGATGATTTTTGACGTTTTCACTCATAAAAAATGGAAGAAAACAGTTGAGATTTTTCAATTTCGTTTCTTATGGGTTCATATATAAACCATTAAAAAATTGACCCTCTAAACTGTTTCAGTAAGCGTAACACAAAAATGCTCATTTTCAGAAAATCTCGAACTGAAAAAATAAAACAAAAATGCTCATAGAGTCCGCTTTCTATACCGCAATCCACACGATAAAACAATTTTGTGAAAAAACATTGCAATTTATTAAAATTTAGCATTTTCTCAATTTATTCATGTCCTGATACTGTGCTGGTGGGTCCTGTCATTGTGCTGGTGGGTCCTGATACGGTGCTGGTGATTTTGGATAAGAAGTTGCTCATATTTGAAACAAATGTTACAAAATCAATAAAATTGGGCAGATAATTGTTGCCAACAGGATCTATGACTCCTATTTTAGCTCTTGTGCATCCATTTGGCTGTTTAATATGTGTTTTCAAATGATCTTAACTTGTATTACATAATAACATAAAAGGGCAACACATCTTTCGTCCAATATCAGATAACAATATATAGTATCTACAATAAGTTAAAAATTCCACAATACTATATAATTCATTTAATGTGTCAATTTGTTCGAAAAAAGTCGAAAAGAAGAGAGTTTTTTTAATGTCATGATTATCTATCGCTTTCTAGATCTATGCTTAGGCAGCAACCATTTGATTTTCTGGGGGGGGCTATGGTTTTTTTTGGAAAAAAAAGTTTGTTTCCAGGTTTTGGTGAAAAAAATAATTTGTTTTGGACCCTGAGTAAAGAAAATTGTTTGTTTCACCCTCAGCTGCCACTATATGTAATGCTAAAATTGAAAGAAAAAAATTGTCTTCGGTTTGTCGCTAAAAAAATAGATTGTTCTTCGCAGAAGGCGAAAAAAAAAGTTTGCACAGAAAAAAAAACCATAGCCCCCCCCCAGAAAATCAAATGGTTGCTGCCTTAGCATTTATTTCAGATGACATGGACTCCTCACCCTGATGACCCTGCTGCCTTTCATAACTTTATCTGTATACATATATTAATAGATAAACAAAAAGCTGCAACTGGTATTTTTGTATTTAAAATGATTCGTTGTAACGAGAATATTTGTGGTGAATGGAAACTGTGAGGGTCAAAATCTTAAATTGCTTATAAATGTTGCTGGACCCAGTTTCGTTATCTGACCCGAATTTTCTGAAATGTGCAAGGTAGATAGGCATTTCGATTTTTTTACTCGGTAATGAACCCTTGTGTTGATCCCATGCTAAACATAACAAAAATCTCTATACAAAGGTCTGTGAATTTTCTACAAAAATAGTGATTTTATTTTCACTAAATTCTCTTTTTTCAACTAAATACAATAATGAACTATAAATAATAATGCTTTGCAAGAAGTTTCCCCTTGATATATGTACAAAATTATATCTCTATTATTCATTGTCTGTGCTGTTTTGATACTATTGCAGTTTGCACATTTCGTAATTGACATTGTCATAAACCGTACACGAAAAGATAAAATATTGATATAAGTACATCTTTGAACCCCCACCACGGCTTGTTTTTTTAGGAGCCTGGGGTGTCTAAAAATCGTCGATTACAGACAGCCGAGTACGCATTTTACTTTCCAGGCGTGTTTATGTTGATTGTTAAAGTCCTGAAAACGGATAGATGGAAACAAAAATGTTTGATATATCTGGCTTTAGATTCAGTTTTTTTTAAATATAAATTAAAGCTACATTTCAATATAATAATTCTATGAATTCACAATATAAAAAAAATGCAGAAAAAAATGAATGAAGTGAAATATCTTAGTAAGGAGTCATTACTACAGAGATGATGTGTTTGACACACAAAACTTAAAAGCTTAGTGATATTACCAATATTAAAATAAAAGTGTATTTTAGTTGGGTATTTTTTCCATTTACTCATTTTCAATCAGTATAATCAAGGCACATTTGATTTTTATTCATGAAAAATATTTAAATATAGAAAAGTAGGACACATTGTTCACTTCCTCCCCCGTAATTCTTTATCAAAAATATTTATTTTGAAATGAAAAAGCTAAGAAATCTTAGTTTTTTTAGTGTTTTCTAGGTTATCTCGTCTTCATTCTCTGACATATTCTAGCCTGCCCTTTCATAAAATAGTGATTTTTTTAGTGTTCTATCGAATTTTCGAAAAACAAATACCTGATAACCGCTTAGACAAAAAAAAAAAAAAAAAAATATGTTGGAAAAATCTTACAGCAAGTGATTCTTAATAGCTTTAGCCTCGGTCACACCCTACCGGATAGCTCGAACGGACGACTAACAGATAAAAAAAAAGTTATCCGTTGACAAAATTTTTATCTGTTGGGAGTCCGTTGGTGTACTAACGAACATGTAACGAATGCCAAACGGACACAAAACGGACACTGAACGTACGTGAAACGGATACGTACCGGACAGAACGGACGTCGAACGTACATCCAACGGACGAGTACCGGATAAAACGGACACCTAACGGAATCGTAACGGATAAAACGGATGAACAGAATAATCTGAAAATTAAAGGCAATAAACCATCTAAAAATTAAAGGCAATAAACCATGAGAAATTTCAACTGGCATTTGTCCATTTTACATCCGGTAGGCATCCGTTTTATCCGTTATCCTTCCGTTAATGTCCGTTTTACATCCGTTTTATCCATTGAGCGTCCGGTGGACATCCGTTGGTGAATTTGTCTACCGGATCTCCAACGGATGCATAACGGATACAAAACGGACGAGTACCGTACAAAACGGATGCCTAACGGACGTTCAACGGACATTTTATCCGTTGGACGTCCGTTCAAAGTTTTGAACATGCTCAAAATTTTCCACCGGACAGAACGGACGTCAACGGATAAAACGGACGCTTAACGGACATGCAACGGATATGGACGGACGCCTAACGGATAAGAACGGACGTCTTACGGACATTAACGGATTGAGAAAAAGTTATCCGTTAGGCGTCCGTTCAAGCTAACCGGTAAGGTGTGACCGAGGCTTATAAGATACATTTTTCTTTTACAGTACAACTTTTAAATCTTACGGGAAACTATTCCAAGCTTTCACTGTAACCTCGCTCTAACTTATCCCCCTCCCTCCCCCATCCTCCCAAAAAAACACCAAACAAACAAACCCGCAATACTATTGTCATTCTTATAGTCAGCACTCAATTGTTCACAAACAAATGTGTTTTAAGCTGCTAAAGACATGATTCAAACGCTCAGAAAGTCCTTTGTTCTATAATTTGCTCTCCATTTTTATGCAAAACCTTTCACATTTTTATTTTATGGGTTATGGTTGAAGGTCGTACGATGACGTATTGTTGTTAACACATACTTCCTTTGGTTTTTTATGGAAATTTGTCCATTGACAACAAACATACCACATCATCTACTTTATATTAAGTATTGTATAAATTACAACGTATTTTGATGATCTTGCAAAATGATCGTAATCCCGAAAATCGTAAACATATTTTCTTATCTTAAAAGGGGGCAAGAAGGGTTCCATTAACAGGCCAATAAATAAGATTACAGTTAATTTAAAAAAAAATTAAAAAAAATAGGGGTATTTTTTCTCTCGTAATAACAGTAAACAGATTCACAACAATGTCAATTTCAAGAAAGCAGACAACAGCTAATTAGTCAATAACAGTACAGCATCAATGATCTTGGATATATGCCACTTTTAACTAAAATATTAAAGCACAGAACCAGGACATAGGAGCACAGAACCAGGACCGTTTTTCTTATCACCAGCACAGCGTCAGGACAATTCCGTTTAACGAACTTGCACGACTTTTGCAATATAATATTGTTGTAATATACTTTGCATGGTACTTATGACACATCAGAGAAAAATTTAGCAACAAAACAGTCGTTTTATTGCCGTTCTGATACAATGTAAACAAACCCACCAGCACAGAATCAGGACCCACCAGCACCCGTCAGGACCAAATCACCAGCACAGTACGTTCTCTCGCAGGACAACCATACCCACCGTGAAACATGATAATCTTTATCTTTACCACTGGCCGATTCCTAAAATTAATTTAAGCACCAGTTAACTTTTTAGGCACTAAGTTGTTCTTCATAATTCTGTGTCTTCGCTTCTCATGCCTACGTTACTATTGACCATCGATTCTTTAAACATTATATCTATATTTGCAGAAATATTTCATGCTATTTAAGTAAGTTCATCTTTCCATACATGGGATAATTGGTTCAAACATAATTCTTATGGCTCATGTTTGGCCGGTGGCAATGCGTATTTTATACTTTAATATAGTAACCACTAAAAGAGTATGTTTTGTCTGGGAACAGTATATCTAACTGTTAATATATATGTTCCTGGTTTTGTTCCTCATTTTTTTCATTCAAGTAAAAAATAACGAGTTGCTCACTGCTGTTCTGACGTCAGTAAAATATTTTAAACATGTCACGAATTGCTCATCCTGTTTTTGATAGAAACTGAGAACAATATCAGATTTTACTTTAACATTCAAATACAAATATTAAAAAAGCCGATTCAGTTCAGTTTAATATAAACTGTCTTTATAACTGAACTTCTAAACCTATGTTTACTAGAACTTGCACACACTGACACTTCTAGTAGTGCTCTTTGATAGGTTTTAAGTCAAGTCTTTTTATAAAGCTAATACTTGTGTCTATTTACAGCACATAGTTATATCTTTTATTCCCCGCCATTTCTCACATTACATAACATACCTGATGTCCCATGACTGAATTTCTCTGTTGGTCGTAACAATGATCAAGAAAGCAATTGCGGCTGTTATTGGGTTACTGATAATTCAGTTTATTGTAAAATTTCTGTAAGATTTTAAATGCGTACAAATCCTGCTTAGGTAATGGTCAGATCTGACCACAATGTTTCTCAGATTGCTTGTATACTTACTGTTTACACTGTGTTTGTTGTCTCCCTTTTCACATAATTTGTACAATGTTTATAATAGGTTTGAACAAATGTTGATTGTACCACGTGTCTATATTACAAGTTAAGACCAAAAGGAGTAGGTTCACTAAGACCCCTTTTTGGCCCCAAAATATAGCAGTTTTACAACATTGTGAAAATATAATCTTTTAGCAATTTATTTGAAAGTAGAATGCTTCTGCTACATTAATATGGACTGTTTTTGACAATACAATGCACATATATCGGATACTAGCACCATGAAGTCGTGCTAAATTACTGAAATCTTCACAATTTTAGCATTTTAGTTAGATTTTAGACAGTTTCCATCTTAAATGAAAGTGGCCGCATTCGTGTTCATTCATAATATTGAAATGTAAGTTGTATTTGATTATAATACATGCCATATATAAAGGTTGAGGATGAACACGGATGCGGCCACTTTCATTTTTGACAAAAACCATCTGAAAAGTGACGTTTTTTGGCATATTTGATAGATTTTTCATATTTAAGCTAGAATCGGAGCGTTTTAATGCCTAAATCAGTTACAATCTGTCACATAAACTAATTGAATTAATTGAAATAGACTCTTAAGTGTTTAAAAAGTGTCAAAAATCTTTCATTTGATGAACCTGAAATTTGAGGCCAAAATCGACCCTTACCGGACCTACTCCTTTGGTTTCAGTAAATGCAATTTGCACACCAATTAAATAATGAAAAGAAGCATTCAATTATCAAATCAAATCAAATCAAACATTTTATTGTCATATTTTATAACTACAGTTTGTGCCCAACATATTAACCTCAGACATTAACACAATAAGTACTATATATACATACCTATCAAACATACACAATATAAACAGCATCAAAATTTAAGAGTCCCCTGCCCTCAGTTCTAGTGACTTTTTCAAGAAGAATCCTATAATCAATGGTTAGTCAACCTTCTTGTTTATAAAAAAAAAACATGTGCCTTTGTAAAAATAGTATAGTTTAGTCATGTTAGTAGGACAAGGTAAAAAGTAAATTCTCCAGGGATGATCAAAGATGGGGTGGAAGGCTTTTTCAAATGTATTTGACATTTATATCTCCATGAAACAGTATAATCATGATAGCATTTGAGATCAATAGATATTTTTTTGGAAAAACAGATAAGGTACATGAACAGATGCATAATTATAATCAAAATATGTACATAATTATTTTTCAGTGTTAAAACACACAAAAACATTCTCATAAATATATTTGTTTCTTTTGGTTTTTTTCCAGACTTAAACTTGAGCTTTTTAAACATGCGTATAACCATACACCCGGACCCTGCAGAATTGTTCATGGAAAAGGTAATGTTTTTTTCAAATTGATGCACTAAATCATTATTCTATTTTAAAACAAAGTTGCTTCAGCAAAAAGGTAAGACCTACATGCAAGTTCCTGTGTATTTTGGTAAATTGAAACTTCATAGGAATCATAGATTTTGTTTAAAAACTTTGGTGCAACTTCGCATTAGGACATTCATTCATCAAATCTTAATAAACTTCAGACAAAGACATTAATGTGTACTTATTAAGTTTTGATGGTTTTTAGGTAGGTGTGTAAAAATATTACATATATGTACAAACATGTAGTTATTTGACAGTCTGTACCAACTCAAGCATCCTTTAATTTTATCAAAATTGTGTATAACTATTAAGTCAAAACATGTTACACTGCTAATGGGATATATATAAAATTGACAATGGAAATGGGGAATGTGTCAGAGAGACAACAACCCGACCATAGAGCAGACAACAGTAGAAGGTCACCAATAGGTCTTCAATGCAACGAGAAATTCTCGCACCCGGAGGCGTCCTTCAGCTGGCCCCCAAACAAATATATACTGGTTCAGTGATAATGAACACCATACTAAACTCCAAATTGTACACAAGAAACTAAAAGTTAAAATAATACTTGACTAACAAAGGCCAGAGGCTCCTGACTTGGGACAGGCGCAAAAATGCAGCGGGGGTTAAATATGTTTGTAAGATCTCAACCCTCCCCCTATACCTCTAGCCAATGCAGAAAAGTAAACGCATAACAATACGCACATTAAAATTCAGAGAAGTCCGAGTCTGATGTCAGAAGATGTAACAAAAAAAGATATATATACTTTTATGATTGATCTTATTTGGAATTTTGTTCTTTGAGCTAAGAATCAAAACACTTTTAGTTACAAATTAAAGAAACTTGTGTCTGCAAAATTTAATTACAATACAGTTATCATCTAATATATGATCAAAATCATCTTAAACTTCTTTCCTATTACTCTGAAATTGGGTATTTTGCTCCATTAAAAACAGCTTATATATATTTTTACTTATTATTATATTTGATTACAGGAATTGGATATGAGGACATGGAGACATTACCTAATGGTTTAACACTTATAACATCAGTAGGTATAGTATTGCCCTGAGTTATTGCCCTTGGTTTACATCGATTTAAGGAATTGGATATGAGGACATGGAGACATTACCCAATGGTTTAACACTTATTACATCAATAAGTATAGTATTTTCCTGAGTTATTGTCCTTGGTTCACATATATTAGTATTACAGGAATTGGACATGAGGACATGGAGACATTATTTAATGGTTTAACACTTATTATATTAGTAGGTATAATATTACTCTGAGTTATTGCCCTTGGTTCACATAGATTACAGGAATTGGATAAGAGGACATGGGTACATTACCTAATGGTTTAACACTTATAACATCAGTAGGTATAGTATTGCTCTGAGTTACTGCCCTTGGTTCACATATACTGATTACAAGAATTGGATATGAGGACATGGAGAAATTACCTATAATGGTTTAACACTTATTACATCAGAAGGTATAGTATTGATATGAGTTATTGCCCTTGGTTCACATTGATTACAGGAATTGGATATGAGACATGGAGACATTACCTAATGGTTTAAAAATTATTACATCAGTAAGGATAGTATTGCCCTGAGTTACTGTCCTTGGTTCACAAAGATTATAGGAATTGGATATGAGGACATGGAGACATTACCTAACGGTATATGAGTTATTGCCCTTGTTTCACATTGATTGATTACAGGAATTGGATATGAGGACATGGCGACAATACCTAATGGTTTAACACTTATAACATCAGTAGGTATAGTATTGCCCTGAGTTAATGCCCTTGGTTTACATTGATTACAGGAATTGGATATGAGGACATGGAGATATTAACCAATGGTATAACACTTGTTACATCAGTAAGTATAGTATTGCCCTGAGTTATTGCCCTTGGTTCACATTGATTACAGGAATTGAATATGAGACATGGAGAAATTAACTAATTGTTTAACACTTATTACATCAGTAGGTATTGTATTGATCTGAGTTATTGCCCTTTATTCACATTGATTTAAGGAATTGTATATGAGGACATGGAGACATTACCTAATGGTTTAACACTCATTACAACAGGAAGTATAGTATTGTCCTAAGTTATTGTCCCTTGGTTCACATAGATTGATACAGGAATTGGATATGAGGACATGGAGACATTACCTAACGGTATATGAGTTATTGCCCTTGTTTCACATTGATTGATTACAGGAATTGGATATGAGGACATGACGACAATACCTAATGGTTTAACACTTATAACATCAGTAGGTATAGTATTGCCCTGAGTTAATGCCCTTGGTTTACATTGATTACAGGAATTGGATATGAGGACATGGAGATATTAACCAATGGTATAACACTTGTTACATCAGTAAGTATAGTATTGCCCTGAGTTATTGCCCTTGGTTCACATTGATTACAGGAATTGATATGAGACATGGAGAAATTACCCAATTGTTTAACACTTATTACATCAGTAGGTATGTATTGATCTGAGTTATTGCCCTTGATTCACATTGATTTCAGGAATTGTATATGAGGACATGGAGACATTACCTAATGGTTTAACACTATTACAACAGGAAGTATAGTATTGTCCTAGTTATTGCCTTGGTTCACATAGATTGATACAGAATTGGATATGAGGACATGGAGAACATTTACCTAACGTGTTTTATATGAGTTATTGCCCTTGTTTCACATTGATTGATTACAGGAATTGGATATGAGGACATGACGACAATACCTAATGGTTAACACTTATAACATCAGTAGGTATAGTAATTGTCCTGAAGTTAATGCCCTTGGTTTACATTGATTACAGGAATTGGATATGAGGACATGGAGATATTAACCAATGGTATTATACACTTGTTACATCAGTAAGTATAGTATTGCCTGTAGTTATTGCCCTTAGTTCACATTGATTATACAGGAATTGGATATGAGACATGGAGAAATTAAACCCAATTGTTTAACACTTATTACATCAGTAGGTATGTATTGATCTGAGTTATTGCCCTTGATTCACATTGATTTCAGGAATTGTATATGAGGACATGGAGACATTACCTAATGGTTTTAACACTCATTACACAGAAGTATGTATTGTCCTAAGTTATTGTCCTTGGTTCACATTGATTGATACAGGAATTGATATGAGGACATGGAGACATTACCTTACGTATATGAGTTATTCCCTTGTTTCACATATGATTAGATTACAGGAATTGGATATATGAGGACATGACGACAATACCTAATGGTTTAAAAGCACTTATTAACATCAGTAGGTATAGTATTGCCCTGAGTTAATGCCCTTGGTTTACATTGATTACAGGAATTGGATATGAGGACATGGAGATATTAACCAATGGTATAACACTTGTTACATCAGTAAGTATAGTATTGCCCTGAGTTATTGCCCTTGGTACACATTGATTACAGGAATTGGATATGAGACATGGAGAAATTACCTAATTGTTTAACACTTATACATCAGTAGGTATTGTATTGATCTGAGTTATGCCTTGGTTTCACATTGATTTACAGGAATTGTATATGAGGACATGGAGACATTACCTAATGGTTTAACACTCTTACACCAGGAAGTATAGTATTGCCTAAGTTATTGCCCTTGGTTCACATAGATTGATACAGGAATTGGATATGAGGACATGGAGACATTACCTAACGGTAATATGAGTTATTGCCCTTGTTTCACATTGATTGATTACAGGAATTGGATATGAGGACATGACGACAATACCTAATGGTTTAACACTTATAAACATCAGTAGGTATAGTATTGCCCTGAGTTAATGCCCTTGGTTTACATTGATTACAGGAATTGGATATGAGGACATGGAGATATTAACCAATGGTATAACACTTGTTACATCAGTAAGTATAGTATTGCCCTGAGTTATTGCCTTAGTTACATTGATTACAGGAATTGATATGAGGACATGGAGAAATTACCTAATTGTTTAACACTTATAACATCAGTAGTATTGTATTGCCCTGAGTTAATGCCCTTGGTTTACATTGATTACAGGAATTGGATATGAGGACCTGGAGATATTAACCAATGGTATAACACTTGTTACATCAGTAAGTATAGTATTGCCCTGAGTTATTGCCCTTGGGTTCACATTGATTACAGGAATTGGATATGAGACATGGAAAATTACCTAATTGTTTAACACTTATTACATCAGAGGTATGTATTGATCTGAGTTATTGCCCTTGGTTCACATTGATTTCAGGAATTGATATGAGGACATGGAGACATTACCTAATGGTTTAACACATTATAACATCAGTAAGGATAAGTATTGCCCTGAGTTATGCTCTTGGTTCACAATGATTATACAGGAATTGGATATGAGGACATGGAGACATTACCTAACGGTATATGAGTTATTGCCTTGTTTCACATTGATTGATTACAGGAATTGGATATGAGGACATGGCGACATTACCTAATGGTTTAACACTTATAACATCAGTAGGTATAGTATTGCCCTGAGTTAATGCCTTGGTTTACATTGATTACAGGAATTGGATATGAGGACATGGAGATAATTAACCAATGGTATAACACTTGTTACATCAGTAAGTATAGTATTGCCCTGAGTTATTGCCCTTGTTCACATTGATTACAGGAATTGGATATGAGACATGGAGAAATTACCTAATTGTTTAACACTATTACATCAGTAGTATTGTATTGTCTGAGTTATTGCCCTTGGTTCACATATGTTCAGGAATTGTATATGAGGACATGGAACATACCTAATGGTTTAACACTATTACACAGAAGATAGTATTGCCTAGTTATTGCCCTTGGTTTCACATTGATATAGGAATTGGATATGAGGACATGGAGACATTACCTAACGGTATATGAGTTATTGCCCTTGTTTAACTGATTGATTACAGGAATTGGATATGAGGACATGCGACAATACCTAATGGTTTAACACTTATAACATCAGTAGGTATAGTATTGCCCTGAGTTAATGCCCTTGGTTTACATTGATTACAGGAATTGGATATGAGGACATGGAGATATTAACCAATGGTATAACACTTGTTACATCAGTAAGTATAGTATTGCCCTGAGTTATTGCCCTTGGTTCACATTGATTACAGGAATTGGATATGAGACATGGAGAAATTACCTAATTGTTTAACACTTATTACATCAGTAGGTATTGTATTGATCTGAGTTATTGCCCTTGATTCACATTGATTTCAGGAATTGTATATGAGGACATGGAGACATTACCTAATGGTTTAACACTGATTACACCAGGAAGTATAGTATTGTCCTAAGTTATTGTCCTTGGTTCACATAGATTGATACAGGAATTGTATATGAGGACATGGAGACATAACCTAACGGTATATGAGTTATTGCCCTTGTTTCACATTGATTGATTACAGGAATTGGATATGAGGACATGGCGACAATACCTAATGGTTTAACACTTATAACATCAGTAGGTATAGTATTGCCCTGAGTTAATGCCCTTTGTTTACATTGATTACAGGAATTGGATATGAGGACATGGAGATATTAACCAATGGTATAACACTTGTTGCATCAGTAAGTATAGTATTGCCCTGAGTTATTGCCCTTGGTTCACATTGATTACAGGAATTGGATATGAGACATGGAGAAATTACCTAATTGTTTAGCATTTATTACACCAGTAGATATTGTATTGATCTGAGTTATTGCCCTTGATTCACATTGATTTCAGGAATTGTATATGAGGACATGGAGACATTACCTAATGGTTTAACACTCATTACACCAGGAAGTATAGTATTGTCCTAAGTTATTGCCCTTGGTTCACATAGATTGATACAGGAATTGGATATGAGGACAAGGAGACATTACCTAACGGTATATGAGTTATTGCCCTTGTTTCACATTGATTGATTACAGGAATTGGATATGAGGACATGACGACAATACCTAATGGTTTAACACTTATAACATCAGTAGGTATAGTATTGCCCTGAGTTAATGCCCTTGGTTTACATTGATTACAGGAATTGGATATGAAGACATGGAGATATTAACCAATGGTATAACACTTGTTACATCAGTAAGTATAGTATTTCCCTGAGTTATTGGCCTTGGTTCACATTGATTACAGGAATTGGATATGAGACATGGAGAAATTACCTAATTGTTTAACACTTATTACATCAGTAGGTATGGTATTGATCTGAGTTATTGCCCTTGATTCACATTGCTTTCAGGAATTGTATATGAGGACATGGAGAAATTACCTAATGGTTTAACACTCATTACACCAGGAAGTATAGTATTGTCCTAAGTTATTGCCCTTGGTTCACATAGATTGATACAGGAATTGGATATGAGGACATGGAGACATTACCTAACGGTATATGAGTTATTGCCCTTGTTTCACATTGATTGATTACAGGAATTGGATATGAGGACATGGCGACAATACCAAATGGTTTAACACTGATAACATCAGTAGGTATAGTATTGCCCTGAGTTAATGCCCTTGGTTTACATTGATTACAGGAATTGGATATGAGGACATGGAGATATTAACCAATGGTATAACACTTGTTACATCAGTAAGTATAGTATTGCCCTGAGTTATTGCCCTTGGTTCACATTAATTACAGGAATTGGATATGAAACATGGAGAAATTACCTAATTGTTTAACACTTATTACACCAGTAGGTATTGTATTGATCTGAGTTATTGCTCTTGATTCACATTGATTTCAGGAATTGTATATGAGGACATGGAGACATTACCTAATGGTTTAACACTCATTACACCAGGAAGTATAGTATTGTCCTAAGTTATTGCCCCTGGTTCACATAGATTGATACAGGAATTGGATATGAGAACATGGAGACATAACCTAACGGTATATGAGTTATTGCCCTTGTTTCACAGTGATTGATTACAGGAATTGGATATGAGGACATGGCGACAATACCTAATGGTTTAACACTTATAATATCAGTAGGTATAGTATTGCCCTGAGTTAATGCCCTTGGTTTACATTGATTACAGGAATTTGATATGAGGACATGGATATATTAACCAATGGTATAACACTTGTTACATCAGTCAGTATAGTATTGCCCTGAGTTATTGCCCTTGGTTCACATTGATTACAGGAATTGGATATGAGACATGGAGAAATTACCTAATTGTTTAACACTTATAACATCAGTAGGTATAGTATTGCCCTGAGTTAATGCCCTTGGTTTACATTGATTACAGGAATTGGATATAAGGACATGGAGATATTAACCAATGGTATAACACTTGTTACATCAGTAAGTATAGTATTGCCCAGGAATTGGATATGAGACATGGAGAAATTACCTAATTGTTTAACACTTATTACATCAGTAGGTATTGTATTGATCTGAGTTATTGCCATTGGTTCACATTGATTTCAGGAATTGTATATGAGGACATGGAGACATTACCTAATGGTTTAACACTCATTACACCAGGAAGTAGAGTATTGTCCTAAGTTATTGCCCTTGGTTCACATAGATTGATACAGGAATTGGATATGAGGACAAGGAGACATTACCTAACGGTATATGAGTTATTGCCCTTGTTTCACAGTGATTGATTACAGGAATTGTAAATGAGGACATGGAGACAATACCTAATGGTTTAACACTCATTACATCAGTAAGTATAGTATTGCCCTGAGTTATTGCCCTTGGTTCACATTGATTACAGGACGTGGATATGAGACATGGAGAAATGACCCAATTGTGTAACACTTATAACATCAGTAGGTATAGTATTGCCCTGAGTTAATGCCCTTGGTTTACATTGATTACAGGAATTGGATATGAGGACATGGAGATATTAACCAATGGTATAACACTTGTTACATCAGTAAGTATAGTATTGCCCTGAGTTATTGTCCTTGGTTCACATTGATTTCAGGAATTGGATATGAGACATGGTGAAATTACCTAATTGTTTAACACTTATTACATCAGTAGGTATTGTATTGATCTGAGTTATTGCCCTTGGTTCACATTGATTTCAGGAATTGTATATGAGGACATGGAGACATTACCTAATGGTTTAACACTCATTACACCAGGAAGTATAGTATTGTCCTAAGTTATTGCCCTTGGTTCACATAAATTGATACAGGAATTGGATATGAGGACATGGAGACATTACCTAACGGTATATGAGTTATTGCCCTTGTTTCACTTTGATTGATTACAGGAATTCGATATGAAGACATGGCGACAATACCTAATGGTTTAACACTTATAACATCAGTAGGTATAGTATTGCCATGAGTTAATGCCCTTGGTTTACATTGATTACAGGAATTGGATATGAGGACATGGAGATATTAACCAATGGTATAACACTTGTTACATCAGTAAGTATAGTATTTCCCTTAGTTATTGCCCTTGGTTCACATTGATTACAGGAATTGGATATGAGACATGGAGAAATTACCTAATTGTTTAACACTTATAACATCAGTAGGTATAGTATTGCACTGAGTTAATGCCCTTGGTTTACATTGATTACAGGAATTGGATATGAGGACATGGAGATATTAACCAATGGTATAACACTTGTTACATTAGTAAGTATAGTATTGCCCTGAGTTATTGCCCTTGGTTCACATTGATTACAGGAATTGGATATGAGACATGGAGAAATTACCTAATTGTTTAACACTTATAACATCAGTAGGTATAGTATTGCACTGAGTTAATGCCCTTGGTTTACATTGATTACAGGAATTGGATATGAGGACATGGAGATATTAACCAATGGTATAACACTTGTTACATTAGTAAGTATAGTATTGCCCTGAGTTATTGCCCTTGGTTCACATTGATTACAGGAATTGGATATGAGACATGGTGAAATTACCTAATTGTTTAACACTTATTACATCAGTAGGTATTGTATTGATCTGAGTTATTGCCCTTGGTTCACATTGATTTCAGGAATTGTATATGAGGACTTGGAGACATTACCTAGTGGTTTAACACTTATTACATCAGGAAGTATAGTATTGTCCTAAGTTATTGCCCTTGGTTCACATAGATTGATACAAGAATTGGATACGAGGACATGAAGACATTACCTAGCGGTATATGAGTTATTGCCCTTGTTTCACATTGATTGATTACAGGAATTGAATATGAGGACATGGCGACAATACCTAATTGTTTAACACTGATAACATTAGTAGGTATTGTATTACCCTGAGTTAATGCCCTTGGTTCACATTGATTACAGGAATTGGATATGAGGACATGGAGATATTAACCAATGGTATAACACTTATTACATCAGTAAGTATAGTATTGCCCCGAGTTATTGCCCTTGGTTCACTAATATTGATTACAGGAATTGGTGATGAGACATGGAGACAACACTTGGTGCTGATAGCCTAACTTGGTACAGGAACAAAATGTAGTGGACTCATTCCAAATTAACATAAGTAAAACTCACTGCTTTTGCATATTTAGGCATTATATTGTAAAAGAAAAACACTTGATAAAAAAGCTGATATAAGCTCAAACAGGGAAACAATACAGCAGATAAATCAGAAAGAAGGAATGAAATATTCTCACAAAACAGGTTTTGAAAATGGAAAAATATCAGGTATATGTTTGACATGGTTTTAAATTGGACTCAAATGTGAAAATGCATATAATCAAATTGATTGAAGTTTGAAATTTTGAGAAAATTAAACGAGAAGGTACAAGTTGGTGTCATTTTATAGTTGGAATGAATTAATTTCAATAAGTATGAAATACTCGCTCTTCATTAATAATACCGCTGTTTTTTAGGGCCTTGTTATGCCAATAGCTTCTTCTACAGTTTCTGAACACCGTAAGAAGCACAATGGAAAAGGAAGAATATATTTGTTTGATTTTAATCAACCAGATAAAGGCATAGAAGAACTGACAATTGTAGGAGACCAGTTTAATCATTCTGATTTTGGTCCTGGTGGCATTAGTTTGTGGAAAGACAAAGGTAAACTTTGTAAAGATCTAAATCGTAGATTTGCTGTTCAATGTAGTGGTAGAGTCTGATTTAACTGCTATAATATTCAATGAATTACTTCTGGCACTGCACTTTATTTAAGTAACATGTCAGAAGAAAACTTACAAATGTGCATTATAAAATCATAAAAGTCTGACATTTTACCAAATTGAAAATGGCTTAAGAATTGTCACAGAAACTAACAGTGTTTACATTAAGGACTGAAAAATTGTTTTTGCTAAGGAATAGGGCTTTCATTGTCATTCAAATGATTCCATGTTCTTCGATTCAAAAATAAGTTGTTTCTGGTATTAATAGTAATAGATGTGCTTTATTATGTGGTATAAATGCATATAATGTGATACTAATTTGGGCAGTTAAAAAAATTGATATTAGCAAAATTTCTCTATGCCATAATTAAGGATTTACATTTGATAAAGATTTAATATATTGCTGCAACTGAACACAAAAAAGGAAAATGGTAGATCTTGCACGTCACTTATAAAAAAGTGTTTTGTAAACAGGAACCACATACTGTTTCTTTACTTTGAGTTGTACAGTTCCATCATTTAAATGTATTTCATTGTATGGACAAACGATGGAGCTGTATTAGCAGCAATGAAACACCAACTTACCAACACAATATAACATGGACTGCAAAATGACAACAGATAAACTTCAGTGATTAACTAGACTAGAGTACATACAATATGTCAAGATCAACCGGAAAATATTTATATTGTTAATCTTTATGTGTTTAAAGATAAAGTGGCAGTTATGGTGGTAAATCATGGATCAGCAGGAGATACTATAGAAAAGTTCCTGTTTATAGCTAAAGATAAACAGCTGAAGCATGTACACACTTACAGAGACCCAACTATACATATGTAAGTATTTTTAATCACTTGAAAGATAAAACAGTTCCATTATTAAATTCAGTTATAATTATTATTGTTGGGAAATAAGGGCATTATTTACAGAGACATGTTTCCGATGGGTTAAAAAATCCACAAGCCCTTCGTTTGGGACTAAAACATTTATGCCTTGGGCATTCAAGAATTTGTCATCTATATGCTTGATGGACTATCTGCGTCATGTTGGTTTCTTGTGGACAGTTGTCTCATTGGCAATAATACCCAATCTTCTTGTTTATAGTAAAAAAAAAATGTAGGCGTTATCAAATTGAAAATCCTTCCTGACATCCCTTCATCTCATGATTGCATGAGAAATAAACGGGATTCATTTTCCTTTTATTTACCACAATAAAAAGAAAACAAAGTTGTATTGATGCTGGAAATCCAATTTTCCTGTAAGCGCTGAATAAATGAACAGTGTATTTTAAATGCAACTGTTCATGCAAATATACCCATTTACTTTAGAAATTAATGTCATGATTTGGAATTAATTGGTGATGCCCTTATTGTACATTAAAAGATCCAAACTTCAAACTGCTATGAATTATATTTCAATTTAAATAAATATAGGAAGATGTGGTATGAGTGCCAATGAGACAACTCTCCATCCAAACCATTATAGGTCAATGTTAACATTAGATTATGGTATATATCCTTTCACTGAACAAGCATACATTTTGGCTAGTGGCAAAGTGAAGCACGCCTCCGGGTGCGGGATTTCCTTGCTGCATTGAAGACCCATTGGTAGCCTTCAGCTGTTATTTGCTCTTTGGTCAGACGGATGTATCTTTTACACATTCCCGCATTTCCATTCTCAATTTTATTTAAATTTTATTACAGGGTAAATGATGTAGCAATGGACAGTGAATATAGTTTTTACTTCACAAATTTTGCCTACTATAAGAGTGGACTTTTTCACGTATTAGAGGCGGTCCTACCATTAGCCTATGGAAATCTGATGTATTATGACGGGAAAGCATACCACAAACAAGATGAAGGATTTTTTACTTTAAATGGTCTGATTTTATCACATGATCAACAGTAAGAAATACATGTTTTTTTAATTTTGATGATAATACATGTATATTCAGTTAAATCTGTTTGAAGAAACCACTAAAGGTGGGACATACCACTACAGGGAGATAATTCTGTAAAAATTAGCTGAATGTATTAATAACAATCTATTGTTGAGGAAGTATTAAGCTACTGATTGATCAAAACTAGTCTTTGTCAAACTGCTATGTATCCAGGAAACATTTCTTAATAAAGTGTGTGGTTCAAGTTTTTAATTTTTTGTTATATTTTAAATTAAAGGATCAAGTTAATATTTTGTCAAAACTTTGTCAAGACTCAACAAGCCAAATTAGTATTAGTCAAGGTATTTGGTACCTGTGACCTTAAGGGAGAACAAAAAATGGTTTCATAAGACAAGTGGTCTTTTAATACTGTGAGTGAGCTTAGATTTATATTTAAGGCACTGCAGAGGGACCTAAAGTTAATGGTATTATAATAACACATGTTTTTGCTTAATACAGGTGGTCTCTTAAGCCGGTTTGACTATAATTTTACTGGATAATAGATTAGAATTATCAAGTGATGTAACTGTATCAATAAAGAGTATAAGAAACAGTTACAGGGGAGTTTATGACGTTGCTAACATAAAATAATATTTTTGCAACGTCAAACAGATATATCCGGAAAAGATGCATTTTCAACTGTTTTTTTTTTATGATTCAAAATGATTATTTTCCAAATTTGTTTTTCTTTTAGGTATTTGTACACAGGAGAAACAATCCCTCAGAAATTTCATACTTTTACAAGACAGAAGAATGGAACACTTAGTAGATACCAGGTACTAGATTCTTTCAGATTGGTCACATGATCAATGACTTTCAGATTGGTCAAATGATCAATGACTTATCTGAATATACTGATATTATTGACTGTTTGTCACCTGATCAATGACTTATCTGTTAGCTATTATTTGTGTGTTTCTCTGTACTATATGTTCTCCTATTTATTTGTATTGAAGTCCTAACATGTAATGTTGTCATTTTAATGTTATATTTAACATTGCCATAAAAGCGGGAGGTTTAGCATGCCACAAAACCAGGTTCAACCCACCATTTTTTTTTTTATTAAAATGTCCAGTACCATGTCAGGAAAATGGCCATTGTCATTTTATAGTTCGTTTCTGTGTGTGTTACATTTTAATGTTGTTTTTCTGTCAATTATATTTGATGTGTTTCCCTCAGCGTTAGTTTGTAACCCGGATTTGTTCTTTTCTCAATCAATTTATGAATTTCGAACAGCAGTATACTACTGTTGCCTTTATTTATCTGAATATAATGATATTGTACACTGTTTGTCACCTTGAGTTGTACAACATTTTAAATATGAATGATTTTTTTACATGGTTTGAAAAAAAAAACACATTTTCTATGATTTTATTCATATTTGGCATTTGACACAAGAAGTCATATTTCTGTAGGAATAGATATCCATAAAAATGTAAGTAAAATAAATAGATGGAGAAAATTGGTTTCAATTGCCCTCAAGAAATTGTTCTTGTCAACTTCAGTTTAATGTATATAGTGTTCACAGGGTATTTTAACTTTTAAAACAACACGGTTAGGTTGATGGGGACAGACCAAATGAAAGTTTTAAAATTCCAAACACCTGTCTGTGGATCCCTCTATTCCTACAATATCATGTTCAAGTTTTGGTTTAAGTTAAATTGTTACAGTCACACCAGTTTAAACTATGAGTGGGGCATGGTGTTCCCTTGGATATTTATTCTTGTTTAAAAATACATAAAAAATAATGAATGTGAATAAATTAATGTGTCTGCATATGCATTATTTCTTGAATATATTATAAATGTTTTGTTTTCAGGAATTTAACGTTAAAACAGCAATTGACAACCCAACTTTAGATAAAGATGGCAATGTTCTATTTGGTACTCATCCAATAATATGGCAAGCTATGGGACATATGGATAACCCAGAAACACCAGCTCCTTCACAGGTAGTATTAAGTGTGTTGAAAGTCACTGAAATACTTTCAATACCTGGAAATCACTTGCGCAAAACAACATGAAAAATCAGAACACATCTGAATAGCATATAATGTTCAGGAAATACAGTGATATGAAATAAAGAGGAAGTAACTTAAATATCAATCAGATATTTTAACCAAAGAACACACAATACTTAAATACAACATGCAGTGTAAAATAAGTCAAGTGTCTTTACAAAACCAGCTCTTTTCATTGCCATGAGATTAGATAAGTAAGACCAAAATTACAAAAACCAAACTAATTATTTTACAAATGAAAATCACAGACCATTAATCTTGGGGATAATCAATATATTTCAATCATTTGAAAAATTCTATGAATTCACTGTTTAATCACTTTCTTAATGCCTTATATACACAATACATTTGTACTGAATAATCCAAGTAATGATTAATTTATTCAGGTAATTAAACTTCACATGAAAGATGGTGCTGTGACGAAGATGACAGCAGTGTTTGCTGATGATGGTCATACATTGTATGGATCATCAGTGGCCTCCTTGTATAATGACGCCATGTTAGTAGGAACAGTGCTCCACAAGTTAATGTATTGTGAAGTACGTTGGATTGATTGAGTGTGATGTTTTATTTATACATGCAACTCATGAATAAAAAGTAGGTCTAGTGTGACAAGATTATCTAAAAAGTAATTCCGTTTTCTAACTGAAATGTTCAGTATTTGCAAAAGCATTAGTAGAATAAAGTATAGGACATGATTTGCAAAAGCTTAGAACGTCTTTATTAAACAATATACTTTGATATATCCCATTTTTATTATACCCCACGCAACGAAGTTGCGGAGGGTATAATGTTTTTGACCCGTCCGTCCGTCCGTCCGTCCGTCCGTCCGTCAGTCCTGTTTCTTGTCATCGCAACTCCTCTCAAACCACACAACAGAATTTCACGAAACCTTTTCAGATAATAAGGACATACTATGTAGTTGTGCATATCGACGGGAAATTGCGATTCAATTTTTTTTCTAGGAGTTACGCCCCTTTGAACTTATTTACTTTAATGTACTACTGCAACAGTTTGTCATCGCAACTCCTCTCAAACCACACAACAGAATTTCACGAAACCTTTTCAGATAATAAGGACATACTATGTAGTTGTGCATATCGACGGGAAATTGCGATTCAATTTTTTTTCTAGGAGTTACGCCCCTTTGAACTTATTTACTTTAATGTACTACTGCAACAGTTTGTCATCGCAACTCCTCTCAAACCACACAACAGAATTTCACGAAACCTTTTCAGATAATAAGGACATACTATGTAGTTGTGCATATCGACGGGAAATTGCGATTCAATTTTTTTTCTAGGAGTTACGCCCCTTTGAACTTATTGACTTTAATGTACTACTGCAACAGTTTGTCATCGCAACTCCTCTCAAACCACACAACAGAATTTCAAGAAACCTTTTCAGATAATAAGGACATACTATGTAGTTGTGCATATCGACGGGAAATTACGATTCAATTTTTTTTCTAGGAGTTACGCCCCTTTGAACTTATTTACTTTAATGTACTACTGCAACAGTTTGTCATCGCAACTCCTCTCAAACCACACAATAGAATTTCACGAAATCTTTTTATATGAAAAGGACATATCATGTAGTTGTGCATATCGACGGGAAATTACGATTCAATTTTATTTCTAGGAGTTACGCCCCTTTGAACTTATTTGCTTCAATGTACTACTGCAACAGTTTGTCATCGCAACTCCTCTGAAACTACACAACAGAATTTCATGAAACCTTTTCAGATAATAAGGACATACTATGTAGTTGTGCATATCGACGGGAAATTACGATTCAATTTTATTTCTAGGAGTTACGCCCCTTTGAACTTATTTGCTTCAATGTACTTCTGCAACAGTTTGTCATCTCAACTCCTCTGAAAACACACAACAGAATTTCATGAAATTTTGTAGAGAATAAGGACATACTATGTAGATGTGTATATTGACAGGAAATTATTATTCAATATTTTTTCTTATACTTATTTAATTTCTCCAATGACAATGTGGGGACGTGGGGTATGTGAGCGTGCTCACTAAGGTTCTTTAATTAATTAAGTATCTGAAAATCCTTGCTGACCTTTCATTAAGAACAGCAGCTGTCAGTTAAATACTGAGTTAGATTTAAGTGTACTGCTGGTTTATTAAGTATAAGCTTGTTATTTGCTAGTTAATCTTTTATTTTATGAACAACTAGAACTAATTTTACTTTTATGTATATTGTTTTTTCAGCTTTGAACATAAACCCTCACTTTACAGACACTTATTTTCAAGGGTTGGGTACCATTTTTCGTTTGCAAATTAGGGTTTTGATGAAGATGTGCTGATTTATTGAACATGGAAAGAAAGTAGTGGGTGCAGCTCGGTTTGCTAGGAGTACATGTTCTTGTTTCAGTGCTAATTAAATTAATACTTACGTTTAATCAATGTACATAAATAATAGTTTACAAGTTTTTGATTATATGCTGTATTAGTTTACATTAAAATATATATTTATAACAGAGGGTGTTTGTTTTTATCTAGTCATAGTTAAGGAACCTTACAAAGAAAGGAAATACAAATTGAGGAATGAAAAAGACATAATTCTATTGTAGTAACATTAGCTTAATAACTTATCTTGGCAGCAAAAGGATACTATCCAGTTCTGTTCCTAGACAAGGTGAGCTGATTGTAACCATTGCCTACCATAGATGTATCCTGCTCTTGTGGCATTATTTTATTACTTTTCTTTTTCTTATATGTTGCTTATTTTTTTGTATAGTAATACATAAAAAGTTTTTTTTTATGGATGTAGTGTTAGATGTTTTTGTACACTACTTTTCGATTTGTTTTTTACAGATTGTTTTTGATTATATAAATTGCCATGACACAAGTTATTGTTTTCCTTAATGTGTTTTTTTTTAAAAATATTTAGTAATTTTGTGTTTTAAAGCAATTATCAGGGATTGTTTAGTTAGTGAATACATATTTCTAAATCACATTATTAAACATGATTGTTATGTTAGTGAATACATATTTCTTAAATCACATTATTTAAACATGATTATGATGTAACATAATGAAAGTTATGCAGGAATTCATATCTAAAATAATAAAAGCATAATCATTTTCATTGTTATTGGGTTGATAAATGAAAGGCTTTGATTGTCTAAGAATTATCTGAAAAATGTTGCCCCATTTTAATACAAGTCAGTTATTCTCATCTGACCTTCATACTGCAAAAATCTGATTCAGTTTCCAGGATAACATTATGCAGGAAAGATTGTCAAATTTCATATGTACTTTTGTTGTGAGTCCAAGTCCATCTGAACTTGGTCAAATTTCTATGACCTTGTATCTTGTGCTCATGTTCATAAGTCCTTTCTTTGTTAGAATTGGCTATATTCCTAAGTATATAAGCAAGACGGTATCCGGTCGTTCCGGCCCCAAACCGATCCGGCCCCAAGTCAATCCGGCCCCAAGTCGATCCGGCCCAAGTCGTTCCGGCCCACGTCGATCCGGCCACAAGTCGATCCGGCCCCATAATAAAATATGAATAAACTATATTCACTATATGAAGGAATTTGTGACAAATTTGAACTGTATAAACGGAATTTGCAAAAAGTGTCGATGATGGATCACAACAGGTAAACGAAGTATTGAAGTACCAGTTAAAGAACTATTTTAAATCGATACGAAACTGAGTGTTAGTTTAGTCTTAGATGCATGATTTTTTTATTAGTTGTTAGTGGCTTTGAACTATAGTTATTGTGTCTATTTGTACAGCAGCTCCAATGATATTTTAAAATGTGAAGATATTTTCAAAGTTGACTTTGAATGTCATGGCGATTTTGATTTTATTTACTTCTCACACAGAGTAGCTAAATAAATATTAACAGTCCAATGGAACCGTAAAAATTTAACTCATCATTAATGTCTTGTTTAACCAAATCATTAGTCTATAATTGGTTTGTTTATTCAATAATTGTCTGATGATTGTGAACTAAGGTAATGCCAATCGTAATCACTTTAATTCAATCAAATCCTGATTAATTAAAGTTACGTTATCAACAAGGTCTTTGTAGTTTGATCTTTTGTTCGGTGTTTGGTGTTTATATAATAATAATTAATTGTATTTTTTTCAGGTAACATCAGAGGCTTCTATAACACATGTTACACTTGTTTTTCTTTTGTAATATCGAATAAAGTCAATTTATTTTTTCTTAAAATTGACAATACTTTGAATAGTTGTGTGTAGATAAAAAAAAAACAAGTAATATGAGTATCCATTATTCTTTATTGCAAGAAAATAACAAACCAATGACACTAAATGCACATGTTGGTCCCAAAACACACAAGGAAAAGCCATTGTGATATAAAAACAAACGCATTCTGTCTTCTCTTTTATAGAAAGGACTAGGCAAATCACCATTTCTCAATTTGAGAATTTTAAGAACTTTTAAAAAAGAAAAACAAAATTTGTATGTATCAGCTTGGGGATCGGCCTGTACCGTTGTGCATGTAGCTATTTGTTATAACACAAGATAAAAGACGTATTGGATTACAGTCGGCGTTTTACGTTTCCGCAAAAAAAAAGTCTACGTTTCCGCAAAAAAAAAGTCTACATTTCCGGAAATAAATACCTTACTTTTCCGCGAAAATAGTAACCATTCCGGAAAAAATATATTAAAGATAATTAATCTGAGTACCTTGAACCGTTGATTGTAGTATCATGAAATTTTTGTAATAGCAGTATGCATTGCGCATTTAAAGTCAATTTATCTACATCGGGCTGGAGATTTAGTCTTCGGGTTGTGCACAAATCAATAAGCAGATCCCACATTTTGATAAAAAGTGGAAGTAACACAAACACAAGAGGAATGAAGTTGCCATTTTACACCCATGTATCGAATAGTTAGCCGTGCCATCCATGCAAATATCACTTGAGTTATTTCATTACATAGACAATCAAAGACATTTCAAGTTGGCGAAACACAAAAATATAACGATTCCGACATCATCATCTTTCACTAAGGTGAAACTTTCATATTTTTTTTTACTTCTAGTATATTGTAGATAGAAGATCAGAACCCTTTTTGTATGCTCATCTAAAGAAAATATTTTTCAAAGGCTTTTTTTTTTTTTACCGTACACCGTACACCTTTTACATTATAATTAAAAGAAATCAGAAACATTTATGAATTACAATTAATATATATCTTTATTTTTATTCCATATAAATATATTTTTTATTGGGGCCGGATCGACTTTACATATGGGCCGGATCGACGTGGGCCGGATCGACATGGGGCCGGATCGACCCGAAAGCATGCAAGACAAATATATGATATTCGTTTTAGTAATTATATGTCCATCTGAATCCTGACACATTTCTCTCGACCTTAACCTTGACCTTTGCTTTATTTTCATGCTACTGGGAGCAGGTGAAGTATTCAGGATTAGGTCTGTTCCACAGTTTATTAACAAGACGGGTATGAGATTTTTATACGTAAATTGGTTAGTGAGTTTATGATCTAAATCTTCAAAAATTCCTGACCTCATGTTGATGCATTACAGCACCATTACAGTACTTGTATACAAGATTATTGTATGTGGATATGTCATTAGAACAAATTGTAAAATTTACAACGAGACTCCAAAACACACTCGACCATATACTTACAAGTCATCCTTCCATTGTAAGGCACTTCTGCCCGTATAGGACTAAAAAGTGACCATGATATTGTGAAAATCCCTGGATGGTACCAGCGGGATTCGAACCCTCAATCTCGGGATCTAATAAAGGCAGCGCTCTAACCAATTGAGCCAAAGAAGATCTTCCCTTACTCAACTAGTTAGACTACCTTTATATCTCCAGGTAAACAACACTCTTCCCCCTTTTCTTTTTTCGGGCTGCGTACCATCCATCCGAGCAACTCACAGGTCCACTACTGTACAACCCCGAGACTTCTACTCGGAAACCCTCTGGCCAGTTCCTTAGATGTCACCTAGAATTGTCATGACCGGCTGGTCAAACCTCATGACCAATTCTAACATCTCACTGCCAGACAATATTATATATAAAAATTTTTGTAACAGTAGCAGATGCAAGATCTTCCCTAACTCAACTAGTTAGACTACCTTTATATCTCCAGGTATACAACAATGATATAGTACTGTATGACACTACCATACAACCAAGTCGATTTCAGCCAACACAGAGAAAACTTTTCTTGTGGTAAAAGGCTAACATGAAAGCAATAAACATTTTCCTTAAGGCCTTTGGTGAACAATTCTGGCAATCAAAATATCAGACTAGTGGAGGCAATGTGAATGCAATCAAAGCAATCTTTGAACATCTAATCGAAAAACACATACAAACAAAACCTGCAATGACCAGACGCTCACATCCATGGATAAGAAGACAAGAAGAGCAATGAGAAGAGAAAAAAAGAGCCCACTCTAAAGCTAAACGTACCAACAACTCTACCGATTGGGAAAATTACAAAGACTGAAAGCCAACACTCAAAATAATACACGAAAAGCTTATAGAAAGTACATCCAAGATGTTGTCAGCAACAATTTTACAGAAAATTCTAAGCGATCTACACAACCTTAAAAAATAAGAAACAAGAGTCATCGGATGTTTCTGCCCTTACCAACAATGATGGATTTTTACATAGCGAAAGCTCTCAAAAGGCTGCCTTTAACCAGCCCCCCCCAGAAAATCAAATGGTTGCTGCCTAAAGAGGAAATTAGCGGCATACCTAACAAAGGACCAAGCGCATATCCTACCATTGGGAAAATTAATGTAAACCGAAATAGTGTACACAAGCTATTAAAAAAAATTAAACAACACAAAGCTACAAGACTTGTCCTGATAACATACCAGCACTTATACTTAAAGAAGCAGCAAATGAAATGGTTCCCATCCTTTCCTAACTTTATAAAATCTCCATTGACAAACGGCCAGTTTCCGTTACTTCTATTTCATGCAGCATTTGCAGCTCAATCATCACATTTTTTAAGAGAATAATATCTTGAAAGACAAACCGCATGGATTTAGAGCTCGTAGATCGTGTGAGACACAACTGATTTCAACAATCGGAGGAATTTCCAAACAACTGAAATCAGGGAACGTTTATAAACTGAACCACTATGGCGTTAGAGACGAACACCTAAAATGGATAATGTTTCTTAGAAAACTAAAAACAACAAGTGATAGTTTAGGGCTGACAGTCATCACTTTGAGATGCATTTTCAGGGGTTCCACAAGGTACTGTGTTAGGTCACTTACTCTTCTTAGTATTTATTAATGACTTACCAGAATCAGTCCAACATTCGACGGTCAAATTATTCGCTGGCGACTGCCTTCTTGTCCATCACATAAAAAATTCCAAGGACGAAGCCAAATTACAACAGGACCTTTCAGCACTAGAAGATTGGGAAGCCAAATGGCAGATGAAATTCCATCCTGAAAAATGCACCGTCATTCGTATTAGGACTAGCATTAAATTTGAAAAAAAGATACACATTAGACGGCCACAGAGGCGGATTTAGGGGGGCAGGGGGCCCGCCCCCCCCTTTTTGGGAAAAAAATTGGTTGCTTATATAGGGAATCACTGGAGCGGGCCCCCTCTTAGGTCAGTCAGTGGGCCCCCACTTATGAAAATTTCTGGATCCGCAACTGGGCCACACTCGTACCTGCACCACCCAGCAAATATCTAGGTATAAATTTCAGCGAGGACTTACAATGGAAACATTATGTTGTAGTCACTACCAAAAAAAAGCATCCAAATCCATCGGATTCCTAAGAGAATGCAGAAAGAACGTAAGAAATGCAGCCTTTATCTCTCTGGTCAGACCAACTTTAGAATATGCAAGTACGGCTTTGGACCCTCCTACCGGCTGAGTACATAAATCGACTAGCTTCAAGACGAAATCCAGCATGAGCTAGAGCATAGTTTCATCTTACGCCAAAACGATCGGCGAATTAGAGGCAATCAAACCGACAACCAGCAAACCAGAGAGTTTATAAATACTAGTAGTCATACTTCTCCCGGACAATACAAGAGCGGAACCACCCCGAACAGCTACAAAAGAAGCTCTGACAAAAGAGGGGTTCCAGTGTGCACTATCCAACAATAGTGCACCAAGTGTACATAGTTTTAATTGTATATATCTTGGAATTTTTATGTCTAGTTACAGGAGAGTTGTTGTCTCATTCTTTGTTTAGTGGACAGTCCGACTTATAATATTCTAATAGGAATCCAGTCCTCAGCTAAGAAAGAACATTTGTTGTGACATTTACCTACAAATAACAATGTATATGAATTTTGATCACTTTGACCATATTTTGATGATAAAGTGATCATTAAGAAGTAGTCATTTATATTCGGAAAATACAGATTGTTTTGACTGGGGTATAGGTATATGCTCAATGGACTTTTCCCAATCCGACAGTTACAACTTTTTATAAGGCTGGAAACCGTTTAGCTCTGTGGGATGTCCAAGTATGCAGCCATGTCCGGCCGGAATGGAGACGTTTAATCCGAATTTTCGTGTGTAGGAAGAATGTTCCTTTTATAAATGCGTGTACCAAAGAGTTCTAGTTCAAAGAGCAAGGACCCGTATATCATACAGAGTAGGTACTTCGAAACAAAAACTCAATCGAGCGAATAATAGTACTTTCCCTTCAACTTATTGGCATAAATCCCAAATGCTATGCATCATAATCGGATATGAAGATAACTAAATGCAAAATGTATAAGTTAAGTAGGGACCTTTTTCAATTTAATTACACAGGTCATTTACTGGATCAAGAAGAAAAATTATTTTGTAATGCTTCTTTCTGGATCATTATGTTTTGTAAACAATTCAACAAATACAACAACGGAATGGGTTATAGTCATTTTCTGTCCTCACAAATACATATCTTAATTTATTCCCTTCTTTAATCTCTGTGCATTTAATTGTATTAATAGGCACGTCAACCTTAAGTTGACCGTCGCCGGTTAATTATTTCGGTAACTTTTTCTTAAGATTAATTGGCTTATATTTTTAAATGGTAAGTACATTTTTATATAGCTGAAGTAAGAAACGATTAATACACAAAAGACCCCCCCCCCCCCCCCCAAAAAAAAAAAAAAAAAACAATCCAAAAGGATAAAGAAAAAAGACATTAAAAATGTAGGAGCAGACCATCAATGGCTTTAGTCAAGCGTATGAACTAAGCACCCAAGTTAAAAAAAAATTACACAACTTTCATCTATTATCGTCGCTGCATTTTTTTATATCTTGTATTTCCCGGACGAAGTTAGCAGACCCTACAAAATTTAACCGAAAACGTCATAGTGACCAATGCTAAAAGTATGGTTATATAACATATATCATTTTCAATAATTCAACCATAGCACAGTGGAATGCAACTATCTTATTTTGAGAGCAACAATCTTTTCATGTCTATACTGCTTTACATTTATGCTATTCCGGGTTTTTTTTTTCGGGAGGCAAAGCTTGTTACATTCTTTAAACTATATGATGCCAAAGAGGGTATTATGACCGGACGAAAAGCTTGCTAATTATTTGGACTATCATCTTTCTGACTTTAATTACTATATCTTTCAATTGTCATTTTTAGCTTAAATATTCCCACACAATTATCTTTGGTTTAAAATGTATGTTTCTACTAATCCGATAATGGACTTCCGTTGTTACATGTATTTCTAAATTATTCTGTTTTATATACTTCTTAAAAATAATCTATATTCAGTTTTGGATAGGTTCTTAAACCGTCAACACCGGACTCAATATTGTAACATCGTTTATATTCTTGTTGGATCGTTTATTAAATTGTTAAACTTTATACCGACTTGAATCTTCATTTTAATACCCAGCAAATAGTCTGGCTATAGTATTGACATGAACCAGAAATCGAACATTTGTACTTAATACCTATACTATGGCAAGCCGTTCTCGTCAAAACTATGTTTAAACCATTTTTCGAAAAATTTACACACTGAGATTTAAAAACTTCAAAACGCACACTGAGAATTGCAAATTACACACTGAGAATTGAAAATTACACACTGAGAATTGAAAATTACACACTGAGAATTAAAAATTACACACTGAGATTTCATAAAGACGCACTGAGATTACTAAAATGAAAAACGCACACTGAGAATTGAAAATTACACACTGAGAATTGAAATTACACACTGAGATTTCAAAAAGACACACTGAAAATGAATAAACTGAAAACACACACTGAGAATTTGAAATTACACACTGAGAATTTAAAATTACACACTGAGATTTGTGCGCACTTTTTATGCGCACATATCTAATTAACATACTTCATCTGAATCTATTACAAGCTTAAAACAACAAGGGGACAGAACTCGTTAGTCCTTCGATTTGGTTCCAAATTATTAATAAAAAAAACTTTAGAAATACAAGAACAAGAAAAATACCCACTTACTCTTATTGCAAAATATAACCAAATGGTGAAAAACTTTATTAAAATTATAAGAAAACATTGGAACAATCTACAAAAGAATGCAGTGACATTTTTACTCAAGTGTCTATTATAGCTATAAACGTAACAAAAATATAAAAGATTAACTAGCGAAATCAGGGAAACAGTTGGAGGACTTTTGAAAAGGGACCCATGTTTAATTACTGGTAGTAATGATCTGAATTATAGGCAACAAACTAACTTATGAATATAAGCGATGTTAACAGTGGCGGATCCAGAACTTTACATAAAAGGGGGGGGGGGCGCTGACTGACCTAAGGGGGGCCCGCTCCAGTCATGCTTCAATGATTCCATATATAATCAACCAAATTTTTCCCACGAAAAGGGGGGACGGGACCCCCAGGGCCCCCCCTCCTGGATCCGCCTATGGTTAAGTCTTGAAATTTATTACGAATGTTGTTTGAAGGAATCGCATTTCATTATAATGACAAGAGTTCTTGAGATCAAGATATTAATCTGTTGAATTATTCATCTCATGAATATTCATTAGTAATTTGCATATTAATCTCAGTGTGTATTTTTGAAATCTCAGTGTGTAATTAACAATTCTCAGTGTGTGTTTTTCAATTTATTTCATCTCAGTGTGTCTTTTTAAAATCTCAGTGTGTAATTTTGAATTCTCAGTGTGTGTTTTTATGTTTTTAAATCTCAGTGTGTAATTTCGATTTCTCAGTGTGTTATTTTAGGTTTTTAAATCTCAGTGTGTATTTTTTTCGAAAAAAGTGTTTAAACATAGTTTTGACGAGAACGGCTTGCCATACTATACACTGTGTCTAAACCACACCGGCAAAATTTGTTCGGACTCGATGGTATCTAACATCCGGCACAATGACGGAACATTAATAGATAGAAGAAAGTTGGGTTTCTCCTTATTTTCTTATTTTTTTTATGATATCGAAGAATATATATACATATACAACTATTTTCTATTGTGATATGCAATATTGTCTACAACCGTTCTATATTAACGGCGAAATAAGTAAAAATGCACGTCAAAATGACGAATTGAGTGACCCTTGCCTCGAAATTGTTTAATTTCTCGTTAAATTGTTCACATTGTACGGAAAGAAAGGTACGGGAAGATAGATACTGACACGGAGATTGCAAAACTTGGTTTTATGAACATCTCAATACTTGTATTTCTGAGTATGGAACGAAAGAAATGGGTCATATCAAAATGGAACTGGCCGGTTTCGTCAATGTTTACCACCCGGATTGGTCATAGATTTCACAATACATAACCCGGTTTGGTCAAATAAAAAAAATCATAATCGCATTGCATTATTATTGATAATTTAACTTCAGTGTTAAAAAGGAGTTTTAATTTTTTTTAAAACGGCATAATTATTTACTAGTATATGATTAGTCTCAGATTCAAATAAATAATAAGCAAACACTAGAATTCCTACTCTTATAGAACACAAATAATTTTAATTTTACTTTGCATTCAAACATTTTTAACAGCAGAATAGATAGAAATGAAGGTTATAACGCAAATTGAGGTTAAAGCGTCTTCTAATAATTTAAATAATAAATTCTTCGCCACTTATAATCTTATAAAGTGTATACCGAATTAAAATATTGTAAGAAATAAGAAAACAGGGACAACCGCGAAATCGGATTATGTGAGTTTGATTATGTTTATTATAAACATTCTCATTGATATTTTTAAACAAGCGACGACACTAAGTGATTCGAATTCATAGCGTTTTGTACTATTTGTATAAAGCTGCATATGTCAAAAGTTAGAAGGTTTGACTGTAACATATACAAGTATGGAACACAGATCTAACGATTTTTTTTTCCAATTTGCCATGTCCATTGCCCTTGCCCTTGACCTCATTTCTATATTATTTTTCCTTTGGCCACAGACCTTCATCATAAATTGAATTGCGACCATTTAAGCATTTGTGACATGTCAGTGCGTACATGTAAATATAAATAATATGTCTTATTTTATTTATTGAAAAAAAAAAAAAAACGCCAGTGAAGTTGTTTGCTATGTCCGATCCGATTCGTGAAATTTGAAATTTTCAGTTGTTACACATTTTTTTTTAAATTCAAGAACGGTGTAATTTTGTTTGGAATTCTTGATTGTTTTGGCTCACTTGACCCAACAGGAAAAGTTTTTTTTTCATCACTTGGCACCGGTCGACCGTCGTTCATTATCTTTCAATACAATTTTTTACATACATGTTCACATCTAAAATTACTAGACTGCATTTAACAAACCTTATTTAAAATCATATGTCTTTTTTAATTATAATTAGGGTATCTAGTTTTAAAAAAGTTTACTGTGACACCGCTTGTCAACCAAGATGGCCTTCATGGCTAAGAAATAAAAAAAGGGGGGGGGGGGGGGGGGTAGGGCATGCAAGTGCATGATGTCAATTATTTAAAAACAGCCGTAGACATAGACAATTCGAAAGGGCCAGATGATTATCTTCAAAATGTTGAGCTCTAACATTTGTCCAATTACTATAAAATTCTCACATTAGTTCTTAAAGGAGTTATTGCACTGCTCTTAAATGACAAATTTGAAGTTCTTTTTGTCAAAATCTATCTATTATTTTCAAACATATGTATAAAAGTCATATAGCAAAAATGACGTAGGAAGTCAAGAAGATATACAAATAAATCGACTTGGCCGATATCCCAATGAAACTTATTGACCTTTAATTAAGAGTTTTTTTTCATTTCATTGCGTTTTTACACACCCGTCACAATTTTGACAGGACGTATTATTGTATACATCCGTACGTCCGTCTGTCCTTCCTTCTATAATGATGGAAAATTGTATGTTGGAAAAGGAAAATAAAATAAAGTAAACTTAGATAAATAAACTAAATAAATAAATAAAATTGAATTAAATCGCATTGCTAAAGCTCGACGACAAAGTATGTGACGTAAGATTAAGTTATAAATAGTTTCGTCTTTTTGTAATAATATAGTTAATCTCATTTCTAGAGTTCTTTTGATCAAAGCTATTAATCTGACGTTGAGAAATAAATTAAATAAACTGTCATCTTTTAAAAGAATAAAAATGTTTGTAATTTGCCGTAGGAAAATAACCCTTAAAGTGTTTCTATTGTCCACTTAATAATTCTGTAAAGTAAGTAAAGATTTGATAATCCTTTAATTGCTTTTACGTAACTAAATAAAATACATGTCAATCATATAAATCTATAACATAAAAAGAGAATAGTTGACAAATAAAAAGTAACTTCCTAATATTCAAAATTGACGCTTAAATTTCATTGGTGAATAAAATAATTCCAATCAGCACGTGATGTTGGGGTTAAAAAGGGAAGACCGCAACCTCCCAACATCACATATCACACTTAAATGTAGATAGCTGTTTGGAATAAATAATTGAAACATCATTGTATTTTATTCACCAGCGCCGGGCCTCGAAAGGAGAAAGTGTCCGAGATGAGGGACACGTCAGCAGAAGGTATAACATAGACCTGAACATGAGCGAGTTAGTATTCCCCAGATTACCGAGTGAAAATATTGTCCGAAGCCTCATTATGATTCCTATAGAGACGCTAAACCCTTGAAAGATGTCAGTCCCGAATACAGTATACGCGAGAAAAGTCCACAGTGATAGATGGCAGTCCCCGACATTCAAGTGTTATGAACGTTTTTGAGGGAAAGGGGAGACAACATGATAGAGCTGCGATTCTTCCCCCTTTTCCTGCATTACAGATGGTGGAGCAAGAGGAAAGATCCTTGGTACCTCAAAACTCAAATAACCGGCGTTTGGTGAACTAATATTGCAAAGAACCAGTCTAAAGTGAAACTTTACACAAGAATTCTGACCTGAAAATGTATTATAAACCGAAAAATTGGAAATTTCTTAAAGTTTGAACCTGGAACATTATACCTGTTGTATGTGATTAGCTTTTCGGAACCTATCGTTATTCAAATTTGCGGAGATGACATGAAAGAAAAATCGGAACAATACAGAAATTGGAATTAAAACGAAATTATCGGACCATAGTGATTTTGTTTTCAAAATATTGTGTGAATTGATAATGTATATATATATATATATGTGTAAATATTGTTTGAGTATTGGTATGTGTGATTTGTTAAAAAAAAGATTTGCTAAATTTAAAAATAATTCAAATTCTTTAAAAAGAATAAGTAAGTTTAACTAATGGAAAATGATTATAAAATATGTAAGTTAACGTAAAATAAGCGGAAATAGTTTAAAAAAATAGGCTTAACATATTCATAAAAAAGGTGAAGTCGAAATTCCTTTTACTTAATGGGCAAACGTTGATTTGCAAAATCCTTTTGTATAAGTGAGGACTGAAACGCTTTAAAAATAGTAATGATGAAAAATAAAAGTAAATGAAAATAAATAAAATGAAGAAATGTGTTGGAAAACAATAAATAAGACGAAGAAAACAAAGAAGGCAAATAATGTAATGGTTGTTGATAAAAATAATAAAGTACAAAAAATCGTTCATGAAAATACGAAATAGAACATTAATGAATTTAAAATGTAATATTATTTGGAAGCTAAAGTTCAGGCGGTTAATATTCATTAAACTATGAAGGATTAAAAGAAATGCCTTTGTTTAGATGAGAACCATAAAATAATGCCTCAAATTTTAACTTACAAAAGATAAAAGTACATAAATAAAACATCTGTATAGAAAAGTTAAATAAATGTGAAAGTTGACATTGTGTGCTGCAAAGCGATTATTTTAATGTTTAGTTAAAGTTGATATGTAAATTTCCCTTTAAGAGAAATAAAGGTTGTTTGAGTCGTAAGAACTTTTGGGTATTCATGACACCCTTAAAATTAGTGCTATGTATGGATTCGCTATCCATATAAAAACGTGACTTAAGCTAACATAAATAGTTTCTTAAAGATTAATTTTGATATAAATTGAAAAATTTAATAGGTAATCAAAAGGTTGTAGAGTAATTATACACTTTGTTTTTAAACGTGTATAAAATAAGAACTAAAGCAGTATAGAAGTATTTGAGAAAGAGTATTTAAGTCATGTACTTTGAGGGTATGACTCACGATAGAATTTGGAGTCGGAGCAAACTACCAAAGAAAACGGGCATACGCCGAAAAATGGGTATGACACCGAGGTAGATTTGGAGTTCGAGCAAACTATCAAGAATGTGGGCTTACCACCTAGTAATTTGATTAAATACATATAGAGGATAAAAACTGCTGAACTATGAAAAAAAATAAACATCATAGCGCCATTATGCCTGTAAAATAACTGAACACCGTAGAAAGAAAAATAAATAGAATTCATCTTCAAAATAAATAGCTTTGTAAAATCTTGTCCTATGAAAAGCGCTTTGAAATATAAGTATGTAAATCATCATTTACTTAAAACAATAAAATGAATGAAAAATTGATAATACTATATAAACTGATAAATAAAATTGCGGGAGCAATTTTTTTCGACCAACATGGATATATAATGATGGAAAATTGTATGTTGGAAAAGGAAAATAAAATAAAGTAAACTTAGATAAATAAACTAAATAAATAAATAAAATTGAATTAAATCGCATTGCTAAAGCTCGACGACAAAGTATGTGACGTAAGATTAAGTTATAAATAGTTTCGTCTTTTTGTAATAATATAGTTAATCTCATTTCTAGAGTTCTTTTGATCAAAGCTATTAATCTGACGTTGAGAAATAAATTAAATAAACTGTCATCTTTTAAAAGAATAAAAATGTTTGTAATTTGCCGTAGGAAAATAACCCTTAAAGTGTTTCTATTGTCCACTTAATAATTCTGTAAAGTAAGTAAAGATTTGATAATCCTTTAATTGCTTTTACGTAACTAAATAAAATACATGTCAATCATATAAATCTATAACATAAAAAGAGAATAGTTGACAAATAAAAAGTAACTTCCTAATATTCAAAATTGACGCTTAAATTTCATTGGTGAATAAAATAATTCCAATCAGCACGTGATGTTGGGGTTAAAAAGGGAAGACCGCAACCTCCCAACATCACATATCACACTTAAATGTAGATAGCTGTTTGGAATAAATAATTGAAACATCATTGTATTTTATTCACCAGCGCCGGGCCTCGAAAGGAGAAAGTGTCCGAGATGAGGGACACGTCAGCAGAAGGTATAACATAGACCTGAACATGAGCGAGTTAGTATTCCCCAGATTACCGAGTGAAAATATTGTCCGAAGCCTCATTATGATTCCTATAGAGACGCTAAACCCTTGAAAGATGTCAGTCCCGAATACAGTATACGCGAGAAAAGTCTATAGTGAAAGATGTCAGTCCGTCCCGATATTACAGTATTATTAATCGTTTTGGAGGGAAAGGGGAGACAACCCGACAGAGCAGAGATTCTTCCCCCTTTTCCTGCATTACACTTCCATCCGTCCGTTTCTCCATCTATCAGTCATTCTGTCCGTCCGTCCGTCTATCTATCCGTCTATCCTTCTGTCCAGCGCAAACATGTTGCACCTTAACTTGAGAACAGCTTATCTAGTTTTCATGAAACTTAACAAAGTTATTTCTTGAAATGGTCAAACGATCTGTAAACTTTTTAGTGAAAATCAAATTAAATCTTTTTTATGTGACAGAAATTTGTAAGTAAAACAGGAGACAGTCAGTGAATTTTTTAGTTAACATGTCACGCCATATCTCAAAACGATTTATTATTATTGCATCAAACTTTACACACTTCTTAGTTATATAAATCTTAACGTCTGCATACTTTTGGTGATGTTTTAAATTTTGTTTATTAAGCGTTATTTAGGTTTTCTTTGTAAAAAAAAGGGGGGAGTCACATACTGCGATGTATCTCAAAACCTATATAAAAAATATCATAATGTTAATGTTATAAAAATAATTAGATATCAGTGTTTGCTATTGAGTATTTATATTCCATTTAAAATTAGTTTGAAGATCAGTGAAATAACGGATACGACTTTCATAAGGAAAATGTGTAGTACTATAATTATTTCCTATGTAAATAAATGTAAACACGCTAAGTTTACTTTATAATAAATATATATTTAAATTCTTTCGAAAGACAATGTTCAGATTCGTGTTAACGTTGCTTTTCATAAATTGTTAGTTTTAAAAAAAATTAAAAAACCGGGTGATATATATAGACGAAACCGGGTGTTGTGTAGTAAACCACAATGACGAAACCGGTGTATTTTAATTTGACATGACCCATTTCTTTCGTTCCATACACAGAAATACAAGTATTGAGATGCTCATAATGACTAGTTTTGCAATCTTTGTGTCAGTATCTATCTTCCCGTACCTTTCTTTCCGTACAATGTGAACAATTTAACGAGAAATTAAACAATTTCGAGGCAAGGTTCACTCAATTCGTCATTTTGACATGCATTTTTACTTATTTCTTCGTGAATATAGAACGGTTGTAGAAAATATTGCATATCACAATAGAAAATAGTTGTATATGTATATATATTCTTCGATATCATTAAAAAAATAAGAAAATAAGGAGAAACCAATCTTCTTCTGTCTATTGATGTTCCGTCATTGTGCCGGATGTTAGATACCATCGAGTCCGATAAAATGTTGCCGGTGTGGTTTAGACACAGTGCTATAGGAATTTGATTACGCTCTAGAGGAATAATTTAAATAACACGTAAACAGATTATTAAAAATCGGCTTTGTTTAAGCATGATTTAATGGTGTCTTCAATAACATTAACGGTACCAATTTTTCTGCACCAGATGCGCATTTCGACAAATAATGTCTCTTCAGTGATGCTCGTGGCCAAACCTATGCCAACATTTGATAAAAATATATTCAACCTATGCCTACAAACAAAATACAATAGGTGTTGTTATAGCAATTATTAATTACTAAAAGGTAAAATACAGTCAGTATATTTAAGCATTATAATATTACTCTTTGAAAATTCAGAAACAAAAACAAAGTATTTGCAAAATTGTGTTGTAACTGTAAAAATGAAATAATTAAAAAAAATCGAAAAAAAACAAAAATTGTTAAATAGAACCATGCAACTTGTGCAATTTGTGTTGAAAAAAATATAAAATTTATAATAAAAAAATAGACTAAATTTCTGAAATTAAACACTTAAATATAACAATACTTGAGAAAAAAAGAGTTAAAAAGCTATTTCATTGGTGCAAAGTTTTATGATAATTTTTGTTGATTATTTTATTGTATTTAATATGTAACATACTTCAAAAAGCTTAGGTGTTTGGTTTTATTTGTATATTGAGTTGTGAGATTTATGGTTACATTTTGTGTCTCTAATGTGGGACTCCATCATCCGAATTGATAAATAGATAATTTGCAAAATTACTAAAAAAATGAGAATAATTTATATAAACAAACTTGTGAATATCCTAAATATAAAAAAAGAAGATGTGGTATGATTGCCAATAAGACAACTGTCCACAAGAGACCAAAATGACACAGACATTAACAACTATAATAGGTCACCGTACGGCTAAGACCATCATAAGAAACCTCACGTGTAGTCCTTACTTTGTGACAAACTTTAGAAAATGTCAAAATTTAGGACCACTTTGTGAAACCCACTAACGGGACTAGAATATAACCATCCTTAGACATGTCTAACTCCTGAGATATATTTGTGAAACTTGCCCATGAGACCCAAGGATAACATGACACCAGTTGATTGTGCAGATGCAGCATCTTATCTTATAGTATGACTTTTGAGACAATCATATTAGTGAAATTTGTCAAATTCTATGTATGTGTTGGAATTTATAGTGTCCATTTATAAAAGATATTTTACATGAGTCAGTATTTATTACATACACGAGTTTCAATGGTGTATTATGTCATTGTATTTGAAGAAAACTATTTTATATATATAAAATTTAATATTTTGATCATATATTTTCATATTACTCACGATAATGACACTGATATATATTTAATATGACTAGATGACTGCGCCTTTAATAAAAATCCATAAGATTTTTTTTTCTCTCATTATTTCATTATATTAGTTTTTAAACTAATTCCTATATGAAATAGGGATCCTCAACACACACAATTATACCAAAATTTTAACTTGTACTTGTAAAAGACTTTGTTTATTGAGTATACTTTAACGGTAGGTTTACACTGGTTGTAAATTGATTAGCCCCTAATTAATTTATGTTTTTATAACATTTAATCTTTAACAAATTATTCAACCTATGCCAACATTTTTTCATACAATTTTATACCTAAATTTCAAAATGTTGGCATAGGTTGAATGAACTGATTTAATGACCTGGCTGTAATAACGAATCAGCTTACTACATAGGCTTATGACAAATACAAAGTATCATTATATATCAGCGAAGATAAAGGAATACATAAACACATTTATTAGATTTTCTTACTTTTTGAACGAGTGTATTATATTCTAAATGGATTGGAAATGCAGACGATTACCACTAACATTATATGGTAAGTGTATTATTTATACACAGTCTCTAAGAATTCCTAAATTTCTTATTTAATTTGTCCTTACACCAAATTCTCTTTTGTGAACCCCCCTAGTCATGACATAATAATCAATTATTATATACGACAGTTGTTGTCCATTCGTTTGATGTGTTTGAGCTTTTGATTTGATTTGATTAAGGACTTTCCGTTTTCAATTTTCCTCGGAGTTCAGTGTTTTTGTGATTTTACTTTTTGGAAAGCTGAAAATGTCGTATCTTTAAACAAATGAAACAAAATGTCTAAGTTAAAGCTGTTTCTAGCACATTGCAATGCAACCTCGCAGTCTGGCAATATGTTTTTGTTTTAATGCCGCAGAACTGGAAGACGCTTGGGGATATTTAGCAAAGTATGTGGTTGATTTTCAAATAATTAAAAGCTCGACAGGATTCTTTGTAGTTTTTTTTCCAAAATCACAATTTAACAAAGAAATAGCAGTTATTGAGGAAAAAAATCAGAAAAGCAAGTGTGTAATATCTTTTTGAATATATAAGTTGTGTACAAGATGTAAGTTTGTACAAATTATAATTTGTACAGGGTTTTTGTACAAGTTATAAGTTTTTTGACACCTTCCTTCTTGCAACAGGTGATACAGGTGTATCCTATAAAATGTACCAGTGGAATGTTTTAAATTCAAAATATTATACTTCAACCTAACATTTAGTGCTATTCTCCTTGTCTTCAAACTGGAAATGAGGATACCTGAATGGTTTAAATTCTAATTTTATTTTTTTTCCTTATACCATATTCATCTACATACAAAATCTTTGTGTGGTCTTATAATGTTTTTGTATCAATGCTCAGTATTAGACTGTATCATGAAGTTGTGAAAATATGACAGAAATATGCGAAGCAAAAGACTGTGTGCTTGCATCATTCATTTGTGTTCAGTAGGTCATAAAACACTGATAACTTGTACAAAAAATCTGTACAAATTATAATTTGTACAACATTACAACTTGTACACAACATATATATGTTATTGGTTGATTTTAGAAACTGAAGAACTTTATAATTTCAGTTTTTTATATCTTTCTTTTTTAAAGGACTACTTGCACTAGTATTTGTACCAACCAGTTTTGGAAGACCTACTTATTCGATTAGCTTAGAATCAGCACTCCGAGCAGAATTATTCACTACTAATAACTATGAAGTTTTGCAAAGACCCGAGCAAAAAGTTATAGTGAGAATAAGTATTACAATTCTTACAATCAACGATTTGGTAAGAATTATTACTATTTGATATGATTTTGCCTCCTATTTTGCAGTAGATAGAATTCGTACCATGTAGCCAGATAAATCTGCATTATCCTGATATCATCATCTTAGATCCGCACCTTGTTTCTTTTGTTATGTTTTTTTGTTATGTTTTTTTCTTTTTTTTCTTTTAGCTTAGTACCTATCAAGCTTCTACCAACTTAAATTATTTCTGTCATTGTCCCAGGTGAGGGGAGGTTTTTTGCGCTTATAATCATGATAAATCTCGCTACATTCTTAAAAGCACGTCCCATGCCAGGAACTTGAATACATGCTGGTTATTGTTTTGCATTGTTAGTAATGTTTGTTTTTGCGTTCATTGTTGTACTATAAATCATACTGTTAGTTTTCTCTTTCGAATTGATTCATTATCATTATGTCATAATTAGACCTTTTAGGTAGCTTAATTACTTTAAAATATATGTATTTGCTCATTGAAAAATCTGCACTGTGACCTGTTATAAGTTCTCATATTTGTTCTTTGATCTTTATAAATAATTGTATCATTGGCAGTAACACTTCATTTCCTCATTTTGATGATTATCCGAAAATAAGGTCAAATGCATGAAACACCTTGTTCTTCTAAAAGATTAAAAGCTTTTGTTTTGGATCAACTTTAATATCTTGGTGTGAATTAGACATACCCCATCGGCCAAACGACCTCAAGGACATATTGTATTTTTATATTGATACGCTGATATTGTTATTATGTTAAAGAATTATAAACTATCATGACTATTGTTCGAGGCCTTTTTATGGTTGAAGACCGTTTATTGACCTCTAGATCTCTGATATGTGATCGTTTGATGTGTTTTTGAGTTGTTTTCTGTGACGTATTCACCATGGCTACTTTTTAATTTTTGCATTATTAATCCTAATTGTACCTTTATCGAAAACACATGACTAATTTATTTCATATTCTTAGTAGTTTTATATTATCAAAGATTATATAATGGTAAACTAATGTTTGAAATTATCCCCCTCCTTCACCCCCCCCCCCGCACGGTTGAAATAGAACAACCGGTAGGGCGTCCGTCCGTCCGTCTGTCCTGTTAGCGTTCTCACGTGTACGATTCCTCCTAGATTTTTATAAACATATATATTTATAGTTTGACAAATTCGAAAATAAGTGCCGATTGACAATTTATAAAAAGTTATGTCTCCTAGAAATATTAATTATACGGAAATTTTTAGTGTAAGTGTTCTCACGTGTACAATTTTTTTTTCGGTACAGGTGGTTTTTTTTTTATCTGTATTATAGTTATCAAAACTCTTTTAGTCTTCTTTCGTGTACAAATGTAGGCTCTGCTTTGTATCTTCCATTATTTAACTGAACATTGTTCGAAATAGAAGGTAGAGGGTCGAATACTAAAAAAAAGTTAGTTTAATCTTGCTACATGTGTATGTTCCAAGTCTGAAACACTTTTACAAAGTGTTTATTCTTTTGAACCTTTTTTTTAAAGACTTGATTTTTGCTGATCTTTTGATAAACTTGATCAGGACATGTACAAGGTACCAGGCGAATAATGTCATAGCACAAAACCTTACAAAAATTAATGTTGAAAACTGTGTTTGACCTCTTGATGTTTGTTTATATTAAAGTTTACATCATATCTCAATTTATGCGGCTTATTTTGCATTATTAAAAGACGAAATAAACCGAGGAAATAAAAGAAAAAGATTGTTTGTCAAAATATTTTTACATAAGGGATAGTACTTTACATATGAAGTTAAAAGTCACAAGTTCAAAGAAACACAAAAAACATGTATAGCTCAGTGACATACCAATGGATTACAACAAATATAACAAATATTTTGATAACGGGAAAATATTTACTTTTACTGTTGAATTCATTTTTAAAGTCATACGATCCTTCATTAACTACAATGTTTTATAAATACTTGAATGACTAATTTGACTATAATAAAACATGTGTTCTTCATTAACCAAACTTTATGGAAAAATGTACTGCTATTATATTATTACAAGGAACTTACGAGAACTTTTGTAATGATAAATGCAAGACAATTCATATTGACTTGACATTTACTTTATCCAATGTCAACTTAAGATATATATTAATACAGTAATGTATAGAAAAAAAAAGAAAAAAAAAGAGAATTTTGTCTCGACTTTTACTTTGGTATGTAGATGTATGACTATTCGCGTACATCTTTTGATTTTCAATTTACTGATTGATGAAAGTTCAACTATAGTATGGCGAATAATAAAACTGCAATTTAAATCTAGATCTTAGAACAGAACAATATATATAAGGAGTTTTATCATATACTTAGACTTAATAATATATCATTTTTACTGTATGATAATAACATTAAATTAACGTTAACTCCATATTTGCCGAATTGGTGCTTAGCGGGCTGATATGAAAAGTTCATCACATGCTTCGATTGTTATCACATGCCTTTCCGTAACGTTATCGCATGGCATTCCGGTGATACTCGGCAAACTCCGGAAAATACACCTCATTGCTACGTTTTCAGTGAAAAACATTACAAAGTAGTGTAAAAAACAATCATTTGGATACTGAAAAGCATATTATGTAAAATAATAATAAAAAAAAAAAAACAAAAAAAAAACAAGAATTGAAAAATTAAATAAATGCATTTTTTAGTGTATAAAAAGTTTCAAACATAATATAGAAAGTTACTTTAAAAAAGTTGACTTTTCCTAACATTGTTCATTAGGTATATTGTTGAATTATATTTTTTGTCGATTCGTCCATAAATTTTTCTTCTCTGTTGAGGCATACGATGAGAAAGATTTCATATCGAATGTACTTAATCTGGGGTCCGACGTTCGTGAACTTTTCAATCTTTGAACTTCTATTTTGGAACCACGTAAAAGGATCAATGTATGAATCTGTGATTTTTCTTCTTTGTTGAAGCATATGATAAAAAGATCATAACATGTCATTTTTCATATCTCATGTATTATCAGCCCTCGGTCAATATCAGCCATCGAGCCATGCGGCTCTTGGGCTGATATTGAACCTAGGGCTGATAATACAGGCGATATGAAAAATGCCATGTAATAATCTGATAATATGTGTGAAACATTTAAGCTTGATACCAGTGTATATCTGTAACAAATAATATGTTTATGCTTTCAGAACATAAAAGACCAGGCACTGTCTATATCAGGATATCTAACATTTGTAAGTAATTTGATTACTTTAATGAACCGAAAGTGTAAAATAAACTACGAATTTGAAGATGAAACACAAAACAAATGTTTTGACAAAGAAAGAAAACAACAAACAAACAATCACCCTCATCCCTCCAAAAAGCAAAAACAAAAATTTTATTGCAAAAAAAAAAATCCAATCTAACCGGTGCTAGGAGTTGAAGGTCTCATTGTAACAATGAGATTATTGACTGTAATACAAGCGCTGTTCTTTTACTTTTTGTGTGTTTTGTTTTGCTGAGTATGCAAGTACTGATATTGTGCCATGGATGGATATCCCATGTCCCTGTGTTTTCTATTATATTAAAAAAAAACCCAAAAAACAAAAACCACACACACTGTAGTAGCATCCACTCTTCTTTTTTTATCTGTTGTCACAAATTTCGTTCAGTTCTCAAATGTTGTCTCTCTCTCAATCATATACAGATTTGGCAAAGCTTCTGGATAACGCGATTACCCGATGTAAGAGTAGAAAACACCCCAATGCCACCAATGGATCTTCAATGGAACAAGAAAATCCCTCACCTGGATGCGGGGTTTAGTTAGTCTCTAAACAATAATGTATAACAGCGAAAATAGACGTCACACTTAACGCAGAATCATTGAAACGAACCTAAACTAAAAACAGCACACATGACTAATAAAGGTTAGAGGCTTTTTTAATTGGGACAGGCGAAAAATGCGGTGGATCTTTCACGTCTTGTTCCATTTCTCTAAATGTTTCATATCTTTGTGTGGTACAAGCTATCGCAAGTTAATTGAGAACTTGCGATAGCTTGGTACTTGAAACTTACCAACACGTGTTTTTGAATTATTAAACCTGATTTTTAATTTATTTTTCTTAAGAATTGGAAAGACCCTAGATTAGATTGGTCGGACCCTACTAACACCACACAGGATTATGGGAATGTTGACTTTTTATTCAGTACCGAAGAATATGTTTGGAGACCGTCAATCATCATTGAAAATTCGTAAGTAGAGCACCGATGTTGTCAAATAATCGATCAACTGTCTCAGTTGGTATAATAGCCTTTTTAAAAAACATCTATGAAACTTATGTATAAAATTGTTCTTGGGATGACTTTGTCATTATTTTGATACATTCAGAAGGCATGATTACCTTTAAAAGTTTGTGCATTTTGGAATTAAATTGAAAGGATATTTGTTGGGGTATATTCTCATGTGATATCTCGATAGTGCCTTCAACATGTTTAACCCTGCCAAATTTTGTACTATATGCTTGTCTCAAGTCAGGAGACTGTAACTCAGTGGTTGCATGCCGTTTGTTGTGTATATCATATTTGTATTTCGTTCATTGTTTTTATCTACAGGAACCAGGCCGATATATTTCTTGTTTGAATTGTTTTACAGTGGCTTTTGTCATTTCGGGGCATTTTATAATTGACTACTAGTATCATATTATGACATCATGAAAATCTATTCTTTACTTACAGAATACAGGATATGGGAGTAATCAGCGACAAATCAACACCCATGCGTATAACAAGCCGAGGAATGGTTGTTTGGAGCCCATCAGGCATTTTTGTAGTAAGCTGTGAATCTGACACCACGTATTATCCATTAGATACACAAGACTGCAAACTAAAAGTTAGTTCTAAGGCCTACACAATCAACGAGGTATCTTTAGTGCTGACTTTGGATCCTGTTATCTTAAATTTTTATTCAGAAAATGGAGAATGGGACCTCGTGTCAGCATCAGGATTAGATGTCAGGGATACCCCCATTGGACAGTCCTCGTTTTCAAGTGTTGATTTTGATATCAAACTTCGACGTCGTCCAATCTTCCACATTATAAATACGTTGTTTCCAGTTGTTTTGATGGCCATTTTGATTGCTATGGTATTCAAACTTCCTGTCGACTCTGGCGAGAGAAACGGATTTGCTTTAACAGTGCTTCTGGCTTATGCTGTATATCTGTCAATCATTTCGGAAAATATTCCCAGCACTTCTGTTTCAGTTTGCTACCTGTGTAAGTATACAGAACTTTTATGATCTCAAAGACCGGGCACATGAAACATTCCCTACACTTTTATCTCAGTTTGCTATCTTTGTAAGTTTGCAGAACTTTTCTGATCTCAAAGACCGGGCACATGAAATATTCTAAACACTTCTGTCTCAGTTTGCTATCTATGTAAGTATTCAGATATGTTCTGATCTCAAAGACCGGGCACATGAAATATTCTAAACACTTCTGTCTCAGTTTGCTATCTATGTAAGTATTTAGATATGTTCTTATCTCAAAGACCGGGCACATGAAATATTCTAAACACTTCTGTCTCAGTTTGCAATCTATGTAAGTGTTCAGATATGCTCTGATCTCAAAGACCGGGCACATGAAATATTCTAAACACTTCTGTCTCAGTTTGCTATCTATGTAAGTATTTAGATATGTTCTGATCTCAAAGACCGGGCACATGAAATATTCTAAACACTTCTGTCTCTGTTTACTATCTAGGTAAGTATTCAGATATGTTCTGACCTCAAAGACCGGGCAGTATTTATGTGTAAATGATTATGATCATTACAGGTAATTTCAGAAAATACTCGCAAGCATTTTTATCTCAGTTTGCTAACTGTGTAAGTATACAGAATTTTTCTGATCTCAAAGACGGGCAATATTTAGTTGTACATAATTATGTAGATAGAAGGTAAATTACTTCAATGACTTATTGTATTATCACGCAGAAAAAAACTTATAAATTACTTCATGCAAACGAAGAGTTTTTATCAATGTCTAAATCGGTGTTCTCGATAGATTAGTTAGATCTTACTTTGGAAGTAAACAATTGGAATATAAAAGAATTCTTTATATATTATTAGTTACATAGTGTGCTGTTGACCTAATACGGTATATATGGGGTCAGTAAATTCCATAGTGGATGAGAGCGAAGCGAAGCTCGGATCCCCATATGGAATTTACTGACCCCATATATACCGTATTAGGTCACTAGCACACTATGTAACGAATTTATCTTACCAACTATCTTAACCATGTGAAATTTAGACTAGTAACCTATCATAATGAGCAAGTCTTCAATACTGTTAGCATTAAGAAACTACTTCCATTGATCCTACAAAAACAGATACCTACAATAACAACTTGTTAGGATTCAAATGTGTTTTATGAATTTATTTCAATCTTAATCATCAATTTCTTCGTCTGTTGAAACCTTTACGATTTTTTCTCAGTACTGTTTTGATTAAAAAAAAAAAAGGTACGTAACACCACTACTAACCGTGAATGAAATAAGCCCTGCCTCCTTACTTTCTTATATGGTATATAAAGGGACGTAACACCACTACTAACCGTGTATGAGATAAGCCCCGCCTCCCTACTAGCCTAATATCAAATATACACGGTCTCCACGAGGGCGCTTTTAACCAATCACATTCCTAGATTTGAATGTATAGGAGGTAAGATAAAATGTTATACAATGTAATGTAGTTTTTTGGTGCTGTCTTTTAATTAGGTCTTTCCACTTTTCGTGGAAAGACTTTTTGTTTTTCTTCTGCCGTCTGAGAAGCTTTTTTGTCTTACAACATATCGAATGGATTTTTTGGCCAATGATGTTGTACAGTAATGGGGGTTTCAAAACTCACCCTGTGTGACCGAACACTTATTCTTATAGGAGTTATCTCCCTGCGTCCCCTTTTTCTTGTTATCGCTATATCTCTAAAACCGTAAAAGATTTTAGCAAACTGTTTTCACCAAATTGTTCGTCTACTCTTTTATTTTGACTTGAGTGATCGGAAGACATCTTTTTTTTGTAAGTCAAGATATGAAGCCGACTTAATTGTAAGTCAAGATATGAAGCCGACTTAATTGTATCTGTAGTATCCTTTATCTCCAATTCGATGGGATAGATGCGTTCCACATAGTCACCAAATTTTGAATTGTTTAGTGAAAGAACGTCATCTATATAGCGGAAAGTAGAGTTAAAGGATATTGCTAACTTCTTATCTTTCTTCCTAAGAAGTTCCTGCATGAAGTCAGCCTCATAATAATAAAGAAACAAGTCGGCAAGTAGAGGGCACAGATCAGATGTGGATACTTAAAAATTCCAAAGATCTTTTAGAGTACATACAATCTAACTCTCTTTCATCTTGTAGCAGTATTAAATCATTTGACTTTTCTACTCTGTACACAAGTATTCCACATTCCAAACTAAAAGACAAATTGAAAGAGTTGGTATTACTTTGCTTCATAAAAAAGAATGGCCAACGTAGATACAAGTATCTTGTCTTAGGGAGGGATAAATCATACTTTGTAAAGAATCACTCTGATTCAAACAAAAAATTCTCTGAAACCGATATTATCAAGATGCTTGATTTCTTGATTGACAACATATTTGTAACGTTCGGAGGACGGGTTTTTCAACAGACTGTCGGCATCCCAATGGGAACAAACTGTGTCCCTCTACTTGCCGACTTGTTTCTTTATTATTATGAGGCTGACTTCATGCAGGAACTTCTTAGGAAGAAAGATAAGAAGTTAGCAATATCCTTTAACTCTACTTTCCGCTATATAGATGACGTTCTTTCATTAAACAATTCAAAATTTGGTGACTATGTGGAACGCATCTATCCCATCGAATTGGAGATAAAGGATACTACAGATACAATTAAGTCGGCTTCATATCTTGACTTACATCTAGAAATTGACAATGAGGGTCGGTTGAAAACAAAACTTTACGACAAAAGAGATGATTTCAGCTTTCCAATTGTGAACTTTCCATTTCTAAGTAGCAACATTCCAGCAGCACCTGCATACGGGGTATATATCTCCCAATTGATACGATATTCCCGTGCTTGCATTTCCTATCATGATTTTCTTGATAGAGGGTTACTGCTCACAAGGAAGCTATTAAACCAAGAGTTCCAAATGGTGAAGTTGAAATCATCCCTTCGTAAATTTTACGGACGCCATCACGAGTTGGTTGACCGTTATGGAATAACCGTTTCACAAATGATATCGGATATGTTCCTTACGTCGTAACTACAATCCCCTTCCCTTTCATGAATGTGACCTACCGAATTAGACTATTTACCGGATTTGTAATCACATAAGCAACACGACGGGTGCCACATGTGGAGCAGGATCTGCTTACCCTTCCGGAGCACCTGAGATCACCCCTAGTTTTTGGTGGGGTTCGTGTTGTTTATTCTTTAGTTTTCTATGTTGTGTCATGTGTACTATTGTTTTTCTGTTTGTCTTTTTAATTTTTAGCCATGGCGTTGTCAGTTTGTTTTAGATTTATGAGTTTGACTGTCCCTTTGGTATCTTTCGTCCCTCTTTTATGGGAGTTATTTCCCTTTGAAAATTTAAGATAGACGATTTGTTGGATAAAATCATACGTTTTAAGTCGTAGAGGCCTACAGTCTTTTGATATGAAGTCCTTGGTCCATTTGAAGGAAATTGAGGTCAAAGTCAAAGGTCAAGGTCATGTTCTAAATTTTTAATTTTGCTTGTTATCGTTGTTCAAAAGAAACTGTTACAGTTAATGGTATGATTTGTTTGCCAAATTACTGTTTACAAAAAGGCGCAACTTCAACCTATTTCAGTCGAAGTGTTTTAGTTAACCCTTATAGGAGTTTTCTCCCCTTATGTATTTCAAATCAGTATTTCTCCACAACGGTACAAATGATTGACCTTGGGTCTTTTGATTTGAGATCACTGACCTATGACCTTGAAATTGAGGTCAAATTCAAAGGTCAATTTGACGTTCTAGATTTTGACCTTTGCTAAAAATGATTTTCTGTTCATAATAAAACAATTAAGTCTTCTGCATATACCTATTAATCTTATTTTTTTATATCAATTTGAAGAACCAAATTACATCAACAAGGAGTGTCATTTTCTAACATCGATTTTTAAATTTCATTCTTATTATCGAGGTGGAAAGACCTTCAATTGCTCTCTGAAGAATTGATTTTTAATTGCTGTTGTTTTTCCTTCAACTATATGATTGTTCATATCTCCAATACTATTTCTTTCTGTTGTTTTCTACATTTAACTGTGGTTACAATTTGGGAATCTCAGTTACGGGTAACACTCACTGTAAACCAATATTTTAAAACCCAACAGAACTTCCATCATTTTTGAGACAATTATAATCCAACGTTAATAGCAAAGATATTATTTGATTAACAAAAAAAATTGAATCCTGTCTTACTATATTGTTTTTTTTTTTTTTTCAGCTTTGTACCTGGCGTTTGTTTTATTTCTTGCTGCAATGTCAGTAGTTTTGACCATATTTGTGTTGCGTGCGCACTACGCAACCGGTGAAATTCCTAAAGTGTTCAAGATTTTATTCAGATGTACATCGCATTCAAAAGTTGATGTTGAGATATTAGAAAAAACAGATGTAGGAGAATTCGAACACGAAGACAACAAACTGACATGGCAAATAGTAGCTGTAGGAATGGACACTGTGTTTTTCTATGTTTACGTTGTGTTAATATCTGTTGTCACATCTGTACTCACAGTAGCATACATTATCCATTATCAGAGTATTTAAGGAAGTGGTCACATGTATAACTTACCTGCATATACTCAACTCAGTTCTACTGTATCGTAGTGTTTAGGGCAATGGTCACATGTGTACTTACCTGCATTTAGAGCAGTGGTCACATGTGTAACTTACTTGCATTTAGGGTAGTGGTTACATGTCTAACTTGCCTGCATTAAGGGCAGTGGTCACATGTGTAACTTGCCTGCATTAAGGGCAGTGGTCACATGTGTAACTTACTTGAATTTAGGGCAGTGGTCACACGCGTTACTTGCCTGCATTTAGGGCAGTGGTCACATGCATAACTTGTTTGCATTTAGGGCAGTGGTCACCTGTGTATCTTGCCTGCATATACACAGTTCAGTTCTAATGTTATATAGACAAGAAATAGAAAACAACACGTTTGATAACTTATTGCGTCATGTCACTAAATAATGTAAATATTTGTGATTTAATTATTAAAATTGTAAGAAGCCATTTAACTTTTTTTCGAAAATTTGAAACGAGTTTCTTGGAAATGTACTGTTCAGTAAATTAATGAACACATGCCACATATATACTGAATTCAGTTATTGTAAATACGAATCTTTGGCTGCTAATTACCTTTCGGGTTTTAATGCCAAAGTTTACCGATTGTGACCTTATTCTTCAGCAAGACTGGATTATTCAACCAATCATGTAATTTATTCTTCAGCACCAGTCATTCATTCATATCTTCATTTCCTTTTCATAGAAATTACATGAACTATTTTATCATGAACAATAAATTAATATATTGATAACATAAAGTTATGAATAATACGTAATATTTACCTATAAATGACAAGAGTAAAAGAGTATGTATTGTGAGCTGTCGATATTAAATGTGCGAACATTAATAAACTATATTGTGCAATTGACGATTGTATTCGGATGCCAATTTTATTAAATAGACATAGCAAAGTCGCTTAAGGATGTTCGCGTGTCATGTTTTGGAATTGTTGTCAGATTTTCAATATCATCTGGTTTTATCCATTTCAATGCCTTAAAAAATTTACCCATTGACCCCCATTTTCTTAGGATAAATCTTTTACATGTATAATTATAAGTCAAAAGTACATTTTACTGCCAAAATTCCAATGGCTAATATCTCGAAAACAAGCACATTGACCTCTATATTTTTTTGTTGCTTTTTTGATTCCTCAATAAATCCCCTATCAATATATACTAGTGTTATGGAAAGCTATTTATTTTGAAACTGAGTATCGAACTTCCTAAAATGATGCTAAGTCTGAATCACTGACTGAGCACAGTTATATGCTCTTTCCCTAGACAAGTTTTAAATACTGATTCATCATTACATTCACTTAGTTCAACATAGAGATCGGGAGAAATTTTTCAAACCAAATGCTGTACATATTTGATGTACAAGTAAAGCCAAGCATGCATGTACGAAAATGTCAGTGAACAGACGGTCGCAAATTTCACAAGATTTCAAAACGTGGTTGGGAGCGGTGATACAAGTTACGGATTTATGTATATATTTGAAACTCTTGAAGTCAATGTCGGAAAAATAATGTAAATCAATCAGTCATTGTCATGTTTCGATTCCACTCCTGCACAACAATACATTTCCATTGCAACTTATCAGGAAAGATGTTATCACTTATATAGGTGATAAGAAATTCATACAGATTGTAATTGAATGTCTTGTATGTCTGGAATAAATCCAATATGTTTCATCTAGTAAACAGGCACTAAAAGAGAGTTGTCTCTTTGGCAATCATACCAGATCTTGTTTTTTTTATATTTGTAGATAGATTTGTTTTGAAAGACTAGAGTTTTTCGTTTCATTTCATTCTTCACTTCAAAATAAATTATCCAATAACCTGCAATGCACGGCCTGACACAAAAACTAAAGTAAAATATTAAGACATTAAATTAATATCAATATTTGGCAGCGTATGATATAACACGAAATCTATATTTGGAAAGTTTTAATATATGAAATTATAAGCATAGAATATAAACTAAAGATAAAATTGTCAACAATCGACAGCCTGATCTTACCAAAAAGAAGAAAGAAAACAAAATTATCTGAAAATATATATATCTCATACTAGTGGACGACAGTCTGAAAATGTGTTATCGGCCAGGCTAGCTGTATGAAGATCCGTTTATGTTCAAAGGAAACAAAACTAAAATTCATATGCATGACTTTGATAATAAGTCTATAAAAGTCCAAGCTCATCACACTAACTTTTATCCGAACCTGAAAAAAGCAACAGAAAAATAAATGATGAATCATTCATTCGGCTATACTGTGGATACATTTTATTACGTGGGAACAGGTAAACCACGAATCCAAAGTTAAACAAATAACAAATTTTCTATAGGCTTGTTATGCAGAGATTGGCAAAACCACGATATCAAATACCTCAAAATGCAAGTTTTTTTTAATTCACGAAAATTGATACCCACGAAAATAAATGAATCCACAGTATTATCTTTAAAATTCATTTTATTGTCCCATAACACGACATCCTTGACATATATATTTACTACATAGTAAGTCGCCTACCAAAACAAATCACAAACAACATAGCTATCACCAATTCAGTCACAGAACATTTGAGATGAGATATTTAGAGGAACAAAGTATATCTGAAATAATATCACAGATGCCATTTGACGAAATTCAAACTTAACTGATTTTAACATAGCATAGCGATTTTATGCTATTTTACCTTTTTTAATAAGAAATGCAGAAATTTTAAAATACGAAGGGGCCAATCGTAAACCGGTTAGACTGGATGGCAACACCATAGGGAAAAGACGAAAAAATAAGACAAAAACACTTCCTAAAATCAATGTTGCATGTTGATGAATGTATCAGAGGGAACAGTAGTTAAGCGATTCTTTCGAATCTCCTTATCATTAAGAGTACACAAAACAAGGTAAACATTTAAAGGATGATAATGGGTGAACTCTAAAAAGAACGATATTAAGATTAAGTGCATTGACGTGGTAAGTGTATTCTGAAAAGTAATTCACAATCCGCCATCTTGATCTACACTAAGTCCAAAATAATAATAGAGAATAAGATGTGATCATTCGGCAATTTACAGATCAGACGACTTTTCTGGTATGCAAAGTTTTAATAATACGAGGACAGTTCGATTTTTTTGGGAAATAATAGTTATCAAAGGTACCAGGATTATAATTTAGTACGCCAGACGCGCGTTTCTTCTACATAAGACTCATCAGTGACGCTCATATCAAATGATATTTATAAAACCAAACAAGTACAAAGTTGAAGAGCATAGAGATCCAAAATTCCAAAAAGTTGTGCCAAATACGGCTAAGGTAATCTATGCCTGGGATAAGAAAATCCTTAGTTTTTTCGAAAAATTCAAAGTTTTGTAAGCAGGAAATTTAAAAAAAATGACCACATTATTGATATACTGGGCTGTTGATACTCTCGGGGACGAAACGTCAACCAGCAGTGGCATCGACCCAGTTGTGTAAATAAACGCATCGTATCATTCAATCAATCCGTTACGAAGACCGAAAAACCTATGTAATGTGACTATCAGTGGTTCCTCATAACACTGTTAAAATTAATTTTCTTGGTATCACACACCTGTTAATTGTGTTTTTTTTACTATACACAAGCACAACGTAGCACTTGAGATATGCACACTGCAAACAATGAGTCACACGGAATGTGACTACTGAGAATTTGGTAGTTTGCAAAAAGTATAAAAAAAATTACGAATTCAAAGGTAAAATTATAAAAGGGGACAGTGCATAAATCCTTACAAAATCATACTATACTAACTGACGGAAGAGGACCTTGAAATCTTCATCTTTGATTAAATTCTAGTTATAAAAATCCAATATCAAGAAAAATAGCAAGATATGAAGTACACCTTCCATTTTAGGTAGTGTTCTTAATTTCAAGTTCGTTTCGATATATCTTATAAACAGTCACACGAATGTGGGTTATTACATAAACATTATTATACATCATCAATATACTTTCATATCTATCGAGGAAGTATTCTAGTATGGTGACAATGTTTTAAAATATGAACTCTGTTGATGATATTGCGCAAACAATCGTATCGTTTACAGTAGACTCACCAATGGAACTCTTAACTAAAACAGTTAAAGAGTTAAATCACAAGGATATAGAACTGCAATAAAAGGTCGAACATTCCAAAAAATGGTCAACAATCGACAAAACAAAAGAGTTTCGGATATTCAAATTAGAATAACTGTACAAATGACATAACAAGACAAAATAATAAGAATGCCAACTACCGGCCTGGTGATTACCTCGAGAATAAACCTTAACCAGTTATAGCACTGACTCAATGATTTTGAAAATCACAAAAATACCGAACTCCTAAGAAAATTCAAAATTGAAAGTCCCTAATCAAATGGCAAAATCAAAAGCCCGAACACATCAAACTAATGGATAACAACTGCCATATTCCTGACTTTTTCTTATGTAGAAAATGGTGAATTAAATCTGGTTTCATAGCTTACTAAATCTCTGACTTGTATGACAGCAGTATACAATTGCATCATTTAAATTCAGAAATTATTCCGTGAATTGATTATTGCGATTTTGTTATTTAAGACTAAAATGCGATTATAATTTTTGCGAAATTGAGAAAATTCCTGCCTGATTCATATTAAAAAATTCAAAATGCGAGTTTAAATTATTGCAATCATAATCCTGTTGCATTCTTCGCAGAAATAAAAATATAGCAATAATTTCTGAATTCAAAGTATTGACAACACTGTGTGAAAAAAAACACCAAACATAATAGTAAAAGTGTAAAAAATAGGGGTATAGCAGTCATCATGGTGTTATAATCATAATCACTAGAACAATAAACAAAAATTTCAACAAACAATAACAAAAAGACATATAGACAAAGTACATTAGCATAACCGAAAGAAAAGAATACAAAATTACCATAGCACAATAATACAATGACAGGATATATAAGTACCGAGCCGCGTCGAATGGATATTACAAAAAATCTTTCCATATAACTTGGCACGAAAGTAATATCATCATTAGCTACATCTAGCATCTGCATATAATGTAGTCATTTAATATGTTTTTAAAGTCAAAGTAATAGCAACTGCTGTGTATTATATTCGTCAGTAATTAATTCCTTGGATGTTAATTTTTCATTAATGAAGACAATCAATCGATCAATCCATAAGTTTAGGTTTAGGTATCCGGAAAAAAAATATTTGATCATATGTATATGAGATATGTTCGTCACTTTTATCGCCCTCTTTTCACAATTAAGTATGAGTGTATTATTTTTTTTTTCAAATTCAACAGTTTCAACGTTTTAATTTAGTTTTGCTTGAATTGGTAAAATTTAAAAACAAATAATAAAGCCATTTTATATTTGAAGCGTCAACAATCATAACGACAAATATGTTGATAAATTATATATATTTCCATAATTTATTCACGTTGTTTTGTATGTAGAATCGATATTTTACTACTTTCCAACAATTGGAACTACTGCGGTCAGCGCTGCAAATATAACATATTGAAAAATAAATTCAATGTTTAACTCAAACATAATTTGACTCAATTGTAAAGAGCTTGGTGTGTTTTAGAAATAATACAATAAGTATTTATTATAAAACTAATTCACAAATAAATGAATACTTTGTTTACAAGGGTGCTTAAACTTGTATATTGTTAGTTTTAATTAACACAACAACTGAAACGTATGTCGTGCGATGCGACATATCTACACATTCTGCTGCTGAAACTTATACAATTCAATCTTTCTCATTTCGGTCATTGCATTTTGTACAAAACACAAGTTATATGCCATCCCTTTTATAACGACATTGTGTAAAACAATATGCATTCGATCTTACTTTCATGACATTATTTACTTGCAGTACAACATTTCTGAATCTGAACATATAAATATTTGGAAGACTCATTTTTTCTTTTAAATGTTTGTTTGAATATACATCAGAGAGAAAAAAAAAACTGTTTACTATACCGTAACATAATTTGCAATAATATGCACAGTTTCTAGATGCCCATGGTTTGTAAGTTCCTAAACACACTGTTGGACCATATTGTTTACAGTTTGGTATTACGTCTACACAGGAACCTATAAACAAACATGTGATTTCATAAGACTTAAACAAAGTCAAATCGTGGTTCCACTTTTGCGAAGATAACACTTTTTGTTAAATATGATAAAAATCAGTGAAACTAAAAAAAGGAGTTAGACTAGATGAATAGCTTGTGATCAATTTAATAATTTTCATACAATTATATCTGTTATATTATTTTTTAAGTGTCTGAACAGGAAAGTGACAAAAGTGATAGTACAAGAGCAAATGTCATATTGTAATTTGGGTTTTTATCAAAACTCGAAAAATCTATCAAATTTTTATCTCAATACACCAGACACCAGTAGTTTCGTTTACTTAAAACTCAACTATGACAGAACCTACACTTCGGTAGGGTGTTGCGGTCAACTGATTAATTCTCATTTGCCAACGTATAACAAACGAATATTTGAATTTCGAAAATTTAAAAGTTATATGTTCTTCCATAGTAGAAACCATGCTTGAGATACCTCAATTAGTGGTTGGTTGACCGTTATAGAATAACGTTTCACAGATAAGAGCGGATATATTCCTTATGACGAAACTACAACCCCGTTCCTTTTTCACGAATATGCCATACCGAATAAGACTTATAACCGGGCTTGTAATAACATAAGCAACACCACGAGTGCCACATGTGGAGTAGGATCTGCTTATCCTTCCGGAGCACCTGAGATCACGCCGAGATACGTATTAATTAGTCTTAATTTTTCTATGTTGTATTTTGTGTACTATTGTTTGTCTGTTTCTCTGCTTCCTTTTTCAGCCACGGCGTTGTCAGTTTTCGATTTATAAGTTTGAATGTCGCTCTGGAATCCTTCGCCCCTCTGTTAGTGACATTGTGATGACGAGATAATGGACTGGCTTTTCGTATCAACCGATAGACGTAATCCATCAGACAGCCTATTGTATGATGTAAGCATTGTCATTTTAAAAAATCAAATACATTTGAATATAAGAGATGTAAGACAATGTTCACTGTCAGATTTGTTTATCTATCATTTTAAATAGAACATACTAGTAACCTACTTGTCGTTGTCGCTGTTGTTGTTGTTGTTGTTGTAGGAGGAGGTAACGTTTTTAAAATTGTTGTCACTGGAGGAGGACGATGAGTTGTTGCTGTGTTAACTGTAAAAATAAAAATATTGATATTAATGTAATCAAAAGGACCCTTAGCATTCTTTTACAAGTTTTATACTATGTATAATTTATAAGAATTTCTAAAATTATTTAGTTGTACTGTTATTGATTATTATATTGCTTTAAGACTGGTCGAAATGAATACTGCCAACTGATAGATACATTTAGCCACTATTTTTAATTTACTGCTATTCTGGTTTTATAGTTTTTATAATTTTGTTAGTATTAAGGCAATTTTATCTTTATCTTTGCACTTTAGATTTTTGCAAATAGTTTGCCTCAAAATACTGAATTAATCTATAGGTAACAGCTAGTTGCTTTCGGTGTATTTGATTCAGCTCTTTTACGTTCATTTTTTTTTTAAATTGTGAAAGAATCCGGGTAAAGTGATAGGTAATTATCCTTCATTTTTTTGTTATACCTTAATTAATTTCAAATTCGTTTAAATCCGGTTTGTTGGGTACAAGGATCAATGTTATCGTTGTATACTAACGTTGAGAAGAAGGAAAAAGAATTGAACTAGCTTTATCGATGTTTAGATTGATTGATAACAGGATTTTACCCTGACAAAATCCACAATAATGTGCACAATTGATCTCTGCCCATCCCTTGTATGTAGTACATAATGTAATCGGTCCGTATCTGCTACAGTCTGGATCGCCATCCACACAAGGTCCTGTGATTAGATATATATATATATATATATATATATATATCAAATATTTTGATAATATTATTCAACTGTTTAAACATGATGACAAAGACAGATGTAATTTAATAAGATGCATATAGAAAATCACATTAGTTTGACAGACTGTACTTTCACTTATAATTGTTTATTTTCTACACATTGTGACTTTGATGGATAGTTGTGTCATTGGTTCTCATACCACTTCTTATTATTATCTCTATGTAACGCTATAGAACTACTAGTCAACCTTTAGTAGTTAAACCATCAGTTGTTTCAATTACAGATTGCGTGGCAGTATTATCAGTTATCTTATTCTTGTCTTAATTAAACAAACCATTATCAAACAGTAAAGTATTTCGTGCAAAATACTTGATTCTGACAAAACATTTACTAAATTAATATTATATGCACTTGTCTTATGGACAACATATTTGTGAATATTTCTCAAAAGACAGACTTGATTCTTTAGAGTATTCTAGAATCCACATATGTTTATAACGTAATCACAAGGGGCCATACATGATAAACCGTTGTAGGAATACATATAGGATTAACATTTGATGGGGTAAATATATGATAAACCGTGGTTGGGGTATACCGTTGTAGGTGTCTATACAGGATTTACCGATGTAGAGGTTTATATAGGAGAAGGGCGAAAGATACCAGAGGGACATTCAAACCTATAGATCAAAAACAAACTGACAATGCCACGGCTAAAACCATGGCTAAAAAAGGAAAAAGACAAACAGACAAAAAAATAGCACACAAGACACAACATAGAAAACTAAAGACTAACCAACACGAACCCCACAAAATACTGAGGATGAACTAAGGTGCTCCGGAAGGGTAAGCAGATCCTGCTCCACATGTGATATCCATCGTGTTCCTCATGTTATTAACAAACCCGGTTTTACAATCTAATTCGGTTGGTCACATTCGTAAAATGGGAACGGGATCGTAGTTACGACATAAATCGAATATCCGATATCATTTGTGAAACGGATATTCCATAACGGTCAACCAACTCGCGATGGCGTCCGTAAGATTTACAAAGGGATGCTTTTAACTTCACCATTTGGATACATCGTTATAGGGGAACATTTAGGATATACCGTTGTAGGGGTTCATATACGATATACCATTGTAGGGTTACATATAGGATATACCGTTGTAGGGGTTGATACAAAATATAGCGTTGAAGGGTACACATAGAATATACCGTTGTATATATACACCTACAACGGTATATCAATGATGCATATAGGATATGTCTTCGTAGGAGTACATTTATGATATACTGTTGTAGAAGTACATATATGGTTATTATTGTTGTATAGGGGAACATTAAAGAATGACATACCTTTGTAGGAGTATATATGGGATAACCGTCATTGCGGTACATATAAAAAAAAGGAAATTATCAAAAATACCGAACTCCAAGGAAAATTAAAAACGGAAAGTCCATTAACAAATGTCAAAATCAAAAGTTTAACTTTTGTAGGGGTACATATATAATATACATTGTTAAGAATTTCACATGAGGTGTTCCCGCTACCGCTCTCCATGTACACGACGTCACCATTGTTGTTGTTCCAATACAAGTATCATTGCAAACAGACGTGCTTATTTTCTTATTTGTGTCAGATACAACCACTCTACGATATTAGTGCTGTAATATCTGTGATTATTCCGGGAACGTCACGCACAAACCTTCGGGACAATTACTTGTTACGTAACGTCGCTACAGCTATACCAATTGTATATTTGTCAGCCATTATTAAATTCTATCTGAACCATCAAGTCTTGCTCCGACTTTCAATGGCGACGAGGATTAAAAACAAATAAATATTACTTACCAAAGAAAAACAAACATCATGCCAGGTATTTATTTTTAAAAATTAAGCCATTTAGAGATGAATACACAGTAACATATGTAATGAGACTGAGAGAAAAGGCACATGAGTGTGAGTTTGAAGCTACATGCGACGAAAGAATATTGGAACATTGTATTCAAACCATAACCAATCAGGATTTGATAAAGAGGGCTATAAGCAAAGGATGGAATTTAGATAAATTTGTAGAAGAAGCAGGACAGATGGAAGACACATGTTTACAGATGAAGGATATGAAAGGAGATCACAGAGACATAGGTACAAGTTCCATAAATGAAATACAAAGCAACAGGTCAAGCTATAATAGGTCACAGGATTATATAACCAAGTCTAATTGTGGTTATTGTGGATTTGAACATTGTGAGGGAAACAAATGTCCTGCATATGGTAAACAATGTAGAAACTGTGAGAAATATAATCATTTTGCATCAGTATGCAGAACGGAAAAGAAAAAACAGCAGTACAGAGCTGGCAATTTTAGACGAGAAGGAAGAAGTGTAAAGTAAACATCGGAGGACACGATTGATACAGATTCGAATACAGATATATCAGATTATGATAAAGATGAAGATTATTTTGGAGGAACGACCAAACATATAATGAAAATACGAAAGGTAAATACCATACAAGGCAGTAGAGACATGGACAAAACAGTGACAATAAGAATAGACGACGTAGATGTGAAGGTGGAACCTGATAGTGGCGCTGATGTAAATGTAATGGATGAAAATCAATTTGTAAAATTTCAGAGCAAAACATACGGCAATCCAGTATTAGAAAAGAGTAAAATCAAGTTGAGCACACTGCAAAATTCATTACCAATCAAGGGAGAATTTAAAACTATCATAAGAAACAAAACATGTGGCACAGAGACAAAATTCATTGTGGTAAAAAGAAAAACCAATTCTCCACCCTTACTAAGCAAATCCACTCTGATTGAGCTAGGGATGATACAGATTAGAACTGATGGTTCTTTTGTAAAGAAAAACCAGTTGAGAATACCAGACAATAGACCACCTTTCAACTCTAAGAAACTTGCTATTGATAAGGGATTTAAACACTACCAAGTCACACCAGGACGCCAAATAGCAAATACAGAAGTGAACTTATTTAGAAAACCCATGAACAAAACACAGCAAATAACAAAATTAAAAAAGAAAAACACTAAAACTGCTAAGCAGGAGATTAATAGAAGATATCACTCAAACTTATATGAGGAGATAAATGAAAGAGACAGACAATGCAACGAGAAAATCAAAGGGTATGCTGAAAACAGAAACAGGAAGATGAAGAAAATGGCCCCCCGCAAGACATGCGCGGGAGGGGGCAGTGGACATACAAAATTATGGGCCCCCCGCAAGACAGGCGCGGGAGGGGGCGGATAAAGAGAACTTTGGAAAAGTCAGGAAACCAGGACTGAAACATAAAGCAGAAGAACCAGGAGACCGATACAATTTAGTGAACATTAGGGAGACTATTATAATTTATACAAATTGAGAAAGTGAACATCTATATTTTATTTATTACAAAAACATTAGTGAACAATACAGAGACTGTGATAATTTAATTAATGTAAACAAACTTTATTTTTACACATTTTAATTTACATTTATAAAGTCATTTTCTAATTCAAAGTTAAGGAGGAATGTAATATCTGTGATTATTCCGGGAACGTCACGCACAAACCTTCGGAACAATAACTTGTTACGTAACGTCGCTACAGCGATACCAATTGTATATTTGTCAGCCATTATTAAATTACTATCTGAACCATCAAGTCTTGCTCCGATCTTTCAGGTGCCAAGTGAATTTGAAGCTGAAGTCGATAGGGCAGGACATAGAAGCGCCGTTTCAAGAATATTCAAGAAATTCGACGAAATTCGGGAGAACGGAACAGAAGCTGTTGATTCTGATGAACTTTCGAACATTTTAGACACTTTGAAAAGGAAGCAAGAATTGTTAAGGAAAATAGATGAGGAAATAATTCAGGATTTGGATCAAGAGGACATTGAAACAGAAATCGTCGATTCAGATGAGTATTCCATTAATATAGAAACAAAACTACGTCAAATAGCAAAATATATCAAAGTACAAACATCAACGCTAAATACAAATGCAACAAGCTTTACAAATTCTAGAAGCGACGTTCCGCCGTCAGATCCTACATGTAGTAATCTCTTAAGCACAGAAAATCAGCACAATACACATTTCCGTTCAGATTTTCGCTCATATTCATCAATTGCTAGCGAGTACAATAAGCTCCATAAACTCAACCTACCAACTTTTGATGGCGACATTCTACAATGGCAGTCCTTTTGGGACTCGTATGAAGCAGTCGTACATACAAATCCAAAACTGAGTAACGTCCAGAGGTTCAATTACTTGAAGTCATAGTTGCATGATGAAGCATTCCAAACCGTAAATGGCTTTGCGCTTACAAACTTAAATTACGAAAGAGCAGTTTCGTTATTACAACAGAGGTACGGGCAAGTTCATAAAATCACACAAAAGTACATGAATGTATTACTTGAAATAACGTCACCTAAGAATACCATACAAAGCTTACGTAATTATTATGACAAAATAGAAACATATGCACGTGGTTTGGAATCCCTTGGTCAGACAGAGGATACCTATGGTCCCTATCATATTGAAAAAGTTACCGGGAGAAGTACGCATAAATTTAACAAGACACCATGGTTCGACCAGTTGGCAATTATCAGACCTACGACAAGTGATATTTCACGAACTCAATATTATGGAGGAAGGCAAATCCGCTGATTTTACGGAAACTCATACCGCTACTGCAGCATTTAACACCAGTACAAAAGTACACACAAAACAAGCAAGCCAGCAGACAAATGCACATAAAGTCATGCGTATTTTGTAAAGAATCACATGCCTCGGTAAATTGTACCAAAGTTACTGAAAATAAAGACCGCATGTCAATAGTAAAAAGAGACCGCCTATGTTTCAACTGTTTGGGACATCACAATTTGGTTGATTGTAAGTCACTCAAATCATGCATAAAATATGACAAGCGTCATCACACGAGTTTATGTAAAGAGAATACACAAAATGATAATATAGACAGTGTAAACGTAAGTACCATACAAAACAACGCGAAAGAACCGGACACAATTTTACATTCACAGGCAACCACAAATGTTTTGCTCAAAACTGCAATTAATCCTGTAAGATCGGGACGATACTGTTCAGATGCCAACATTCTTTTTGATGAAGGAGCACATAGGTCGTCACAGAAGACCTAGCCGCTAAATTACAGTTATCAATAACTGGCACAGAGACTTTAAACTTATCCGGATTTGGGGACAGTGCAGAAAGTACAAGAATTAGAAACTTAAAAACTAGAATTATTTATTTGCTTACTGATGAAGGACAACTGCCGATCAGAGTGTTGTTCGTACCAGAAATCGCCGCACCGCTCAAAACTTACATCCGCAAAGCTGCTAAATTATTGTACTTATCCGGGATAAAACTCGCACATCCAGTTAACGCGAACGACAATTTTCAAGTCTCAGTACTCGTAGGAGCCGACTAGTATTGGTCAATTGTAGAAAACCATGTCATTAGAGGCAAGGGACCTACTGCCGTGAAATCAAGAATTGGATATTTATTATCAGGACCAATTCACGGTACATCAAGCTACAATAACCAGCAAACATCTACAATGAATGTAAGAATATCACAAAAGACATAAGAATGCAACCCGGAGAAGTTATGGAAGACAGAATCATTTGGTATTGAACATATTGACGAGAAGACAGGTAGAAAGAAAGAATTTCAAGTATTCGATTCATATCAGAAGACATGTATTAGTAACCATGACAACAGACATTTCGATACTTTATCCCGGAAAGATGATCACACACCTTTACCAGTGAACAAAGAGATTTCAAAATGGAGAAAAAAAAATGTTATTAAAAGACTTAAAAAGGAACCGCTATATTATATCCGCTAGAACTAACAACTGAAGAATATATAGGACCGTGAAGAAATACTGCCCGCAGGAGGACCGAAGGCCGATGCAAAAGAAAAGATAAAAATGTGGACCAAATGAGACTATCGTATAATTTTATGGACTGTTAACTGATCGTGCTTTATTACAGACTGAAATAATTTTATTTGATTCGTGCTCATTATCAAAGACAGTTAAAGATATTCAAAGTTTTATATTTATCAGAGACAGTAATTCAAAGTGAAATGTTTATAATTTATTTTCATTTAATTGTATTTAAATTCATTTACGGGCCCCTAGAATGTTAAGAATTACACATGAGGTGTTCCCGCTACCGCTCTCTATGTACACGACGTAACCATTGTTGTGACGTTAGCTATTCAGAGTTCCAATACAAGTATCATTGCAAACAGACGTGCTTATTTTCTAAGCCTTAATTTGTGTCAGATACAACGACCCTCCGATATATATGTATATACATATTTTATAGTTTTATTAATGCTATCTTTATTAACATTATCATCATTAATCTATTGTTTCAAAATCAAGCTATCTTTATTTAAATAAAATTATGCTTACCAAGATTACATGCTACTGAATGGACAGCATCATGAATTTGCTTCAAAGCATCAAAGTCATTTACAAAAAATACATATGCAGGATTGGACACCAGGCCATTTAGTTCGGATTTTGAAGCACCAGACCCTATTCCTACAGCTATAATAACAGTGTTCATTTGTTTAAGACGATTAGCCTCTTGAAGTGTTTTAGCAGGATCACCTGACCGTCCATCTGTGAGAACCACCAATATGTTTTGTGCATCTGGTCTGTCTCCGGCGGAAGGTATAAACATATGATTATTGACGAAATTAATGGCCTCAGCTGTGTGTGTGTTTCCAGACAAATATGGAATTTTTGTAATTGCATACTTTAAAGCAGGTTTGCCAAGAAATGCGTTGAGTTTAAACTGTTCACGTGGAACCGTTGAAAACGTAACAACACCCACGAGGGCATCATTATATCCAATAACGAATTGTGAAAGGGAATTGTTGATGAATTCTTTTTCCTTATTGAAATTTATTGATCCAACGGACCCGGATGAATCGACAAGATAAACTAAGTCTACTTTGTCATGACAAGCTGAAATATGAATAGTCAAATTAATTGATATGATTAAAAATCAGGCATTTATTTCATCAGCATTGAAAACTACGGTTCATGGTTAATCAAATTACGTGAGGAAAAAACACGCTTATTTAAAAAGTATAACTTTTCCTTAAACTGACAGTATTTTTATTTAAATCTTATTGTATCTATTGGTGAAAGTGTTTTTTTTTTAAACAGGAAAAAAGGAAAAAAACAGCAGTAATCATATTTCAAGATCTCTTTTAGTTGTCTTGACTATTTACTTTCATTCGTTTAATGTAGACTACATACAGGGGCGACTATAGCAACTTCACGTTCTGCTGCATAAATAATGTTCTCTCGCGGAAAAAATTAAACATTTTTAATCAAATAAACCCTGAAGGTTGCATTTCTGTAAATATTGACAATGCATTTTCCTATAGGAACACCCTTTACGGATAAAACTGTACCACTTTTACTAGGAAGTTTTGAAAACAATCATATTCTAGAATGGAAAGTTCATATGCACTACTATTTTTTTCAAAGGTCAAAATATAGGTCTGTGCGGTATATTTTCAACGTTTATATGCCTTGAACTTCTAAGAGTTTAAACTAACACTAAATTTCTTAACTACCGCAACCTCGACTGTGGGGTTACCACATATTTCAAAATAAACAATATTCACATGTATATTTACTGGTAACATTCTCAAGTTATGTCTCTATGAGATACAGCCTACAGATCAGAACTGGGAACCAGTATGTAAACAAAATTAATAATCTATGAATATTCTATTTCTCCCCAAAAGAGAAGTGGTTTGAGAACAGCTGTAATTACAAAGTGCAACCTGAAAATTACGACAAAGCAGACGAATTGAACTTTCCCAATTTCAACTAGAATAAGATATTATCTCACAGACGACAATATATACAAAGACTTCCGTTTTCTGCCATAATTTCTATGAAAAGAGTTTGCTCTTTACAAAGAAATGTTTGAAACAAGGGTTTTGAAATAATTATATTTGAAGTCGTAAAATCGAAAATGTCAGGCCGCCATTATAATTTAATTGACACAATATAATCGTCTTTCCCACATTTTGAAATCATTGAATATGTCTTTTTACAATTGAGATGTGACGGGTTCCATCAAAGGAATCAGTTTATCTTGTCCGGGCATTTGGTTTGAATTGGTTTTTCTTAAGTTTCTATGTAGTGTTTTGTACATGGTTGCTAGTTTTGTTTTTGCCATGTATTTGTATTTCGGTTCAGTAAATTCTGCAATCTCATAACCTAAAACAAGCCATTAAAACACAATAAGTTAACCCCAGATACTTTTTGGATTGTTCAATTGTTAGCTGTGTGATTTGTTTTATAAACTGTTTATTGTTACGTCAATATATTGTAGACATGATGTTGTATGTTCAATGGACCGTGAAAATGGGATAAAATCTCTAATTTGGCATTAAAATTAGAAATATCATATCATAGGAAATATGTTTACAAATTTTCAAGTTGATTGGACTTCAACTTCATCAAAAACTATCTCGACCAAAAACTTTAACCTGAAGTGCGACAGACGAACGGACGGACGGACGAACGGACGGACGAACGGACGCACAGACCAGAAAACATAATGCCCATAAATTGGGCATAAAAAGGTCAAAAAGTAGTATGTCTGAAGCTATGAAACTAAATGTTAGACCCCCTTAACATAGAATTGTCCACAATTTAAGTTAGAACTGGTATACTTTTCTATAGTTTGGTATTACTTGTCCCAATAGTAGTACACTACAATGTGAACATCGTTTTAAGATAAAGATGGAGAGATTGTTTTTAATTTGAATTTATTTTCTAAAAGAAATACACTAGGAAATAACTGTGTTCTCGGGCTTACACACTTTATGGCAAACAAATGGATCTGCAAAAATTTCTCAATATTTCTCAACAAGATAAAGCAGCAGTGTAATTAATACATACCACATTCAATAAACTTAAAATCACAGACTAACAGAGACAGTAGAATATAACTTAACAAGTTCAACATTTTGTAATATAATCTAACCCCTTTATCTCAGTGACCCATATATATCATGATATCTTGACTATACTATCACTATTTCAATGACAGACTTAATAGTGAAAGGCCTTTTCAAAGAAATAAAACAAATGCAAAGATATCAGCAAGCACTTACAACATATATATGATCTTATGAAATGTAATTGAATACACTGCATGTGTCTTGCTTTACCATAAAATATGATCAAATTGATAATAGACCCTCTCCTAAATCACTGAAATATGCTTACGCATTTAGTATATCGCTTAAATTTGTGAATATAAGGTACACACAATAGGACCGACAGCCCAGTCAGTGTATCTCCTACCGCATTGCCCCTATTACTTACTTTCTATACTGGAGAGTTGTCTCATTGGCACTCACACCACATCGTCCTATATCTATATAGTTATTACTTTTGATATTTTCAACCTTAAACAACAGTTACTGTATTTGTATTTTACCTAAAACTCTATTACAAAATGAAAAAAATACGTTATAAATGTTTTGCATCCGAATCGCTTTCCTGAATTTACTTTCATCAGGAAGACGAATATTTGAAAGCCAAGGGTAAATAAGAACTGACACAGTTAAATGACACAAACGGACATAAAAATAGCCAATTCCATTTAAGGTCAAGGTGAGGGAGTTAGAACCTTAGTGTCTAATAAATTCAATGTATATATAAACAATTTTAGTTATTGTTCCTTGTCAGGACTTGACTTTGGGTTTTTGTTCCATCATCTCTTTAACTTTTTTGGTTTCATCAATCTTTCAATGTTCTTGATTTACCATATTTTGAACGGTTGTTTTGTGTTTTAGGTTTTCATAAATTTTAGCTAGAGCAGGACTGACGAACATTTAGTGTCAAGATGCGCATCTGGCGTTTAAAAAAAATGGTACCTTTTATGTCATAAATACCACTGTGTCCTCGTATCCATGATGAGTGAATTGATACTACTTGGTCGATACCAGCTAGTGGAATCCCTGAGGGGATCAGCTACCCAGTAACCACCCCTTCTGTACTGGCAACAACATATGGATATTGTTGGAATGAAATTTGATATTATAAATGTTTTAAATTATTTTAGATTAAGGAATATATATGAGTCCTTGTTTGGATTTTGCTATGATTTAAGCTCTTTTAAGTTTATTATCTCTTCAAGAAATTTGTTTCCTCAGCTGTTTATGTTTTCGATTTGTCAGCTCTTCTGTTTTACCTTATGGTTTTTCATCTATTTAGAATCGATCCTCACCGACGAGCTCGAAAAACTTATTGTTGAAATCATGTCGTGCAGAAAAATTGGTATCGATTAAGTTGTGACTAGCGGATTAAAAGAAAAGCTCATTCGTTAGCCAGTAAGATAGGCCTGTGAATAATACTATAGTTGTATAAAAGGTCATAGTGAATTTAAAAGATTCGGCATTGTTTTTTATGTGTTTTTTTTTTAATAAAAAATAAAAAAGCAAAACAAGTGTACAAATTACTACAAGCAAAATTGATATTTGAGAATTGCTGGTGAGCGCATTTTCTCCAAAGGGCAAGCAAGTTTTGATTAACTAGTGAATTCTTTGGTTTGCTAATCACAGGTAAATTGGCTATTATCCTTAGATCCTCTCTGGTCATGTATGTCTTTAACTGTTTTTGTTCAACCTTTGGCCTTCAAACATTCAGTTTTAGGGGACTAGAACTATCTCTTTCATTTTGTTCCATAATTTTTTCAGTTTGTATTCAATATGCCATGTCCCTGTGCTGTCATACACCTCTTTGACAATTCAAAAATACCAACCAAAACAACACTTTATATAAATTGTATACATTCAGACGCTTTCCTATCTTTACCTTCATCAGGATCGCTGAATCCACAAGACTGTCTAACTGGCATGATGAACTTTTTTTAAAACCCGCTAGTCACAACTTAATCAATACTAATTATTTTACTACTTTTCTTTTTTGAGAGGGAATGTTTCTTTTTAAAAATGAAAGGACCAACCTGTTGTAATAATATTAAGCCATTCTATGAACTGATTCTAAAAGAACTGTTTGGTTATTTCAAAATTAAATGACATATTTATACTTTTGTTTAATTCAAGGGTATAGTCTGAAAAAATATAGCATAAGTTACAAACATGGATCCTTTTGAATGTATTTAAATGCATCTACTAGTAATGTTTGTTTATAAATCTGTTAAAAAAAATCATTTTGAGATTTTTCAAGGCAAAGATTTGACATGGAAAACACTTGTTGAAACTAAACTTTTGAAATAAATTTAAACCACGTATTTATACGTTACATGAACCCAAACAATGAAATTAATGTACAAAAATTAAAAGAAGAAATCGGCTTATCTATCTTTCAGCGTATGGGAAGTTGGAATTGAAAAAAAAGTTGCTGGTTAGCTTTCTAATTTCTGTTAGCAATATTTTCTAATAAAAAATTGAGACTATGCAGACACTTCATAATTTTTTTTTGTCAATGAAAATTATGTCTAATATTCAAAAATATCAACGGATAAGGTCCATGATTTTATGATTAGATAATATTTTATTGAACTATAGTTGCTATTCTTTTTTTCAATGTAGTTATAGTTACCACCACTTAAAAAAGAAAAATCAAAACGGAAAGTCAATTATCAAATGGCAAAACGCTCAAACACATAGTGGTATTTCTCTATAGTTACCACCACTTTAAAAAGAAAAATCAAAACGGAAAGTCAATTATCAAATGGCAAAACGCTCAAACACATCAAACGAACGGATAACAGCTGTCATAATACTGACTTGGTACAGGCATTTTCTTATGTAGAAAATGGTGAATTGAACCTGGTTTAATAGCTAGCTAAATCTCTCACTTGTATGATAGTCGCATCAATTTCCATTATATTGACAATGGTGCGTGAACAAAACAAACAGACACCGCTGCAAATGTTTGCACCTGTCCTAAGTCAGGAATCTGATGTACAGTAGTTGTCGTTTGTTTATGTAATATATACGTGTTTCTCGTTTTGTTTATATAGATTAGACCGTTGGTTTTCTCGTTTGAATGGTTTTACACTAGTAATTTTGGGGCCCTTTATAGCTTGTTGTTCGGTGTGAGCCAAGGCTCCGTGTTGAAGGCCGTACTTTAACCTATAATGGTTTACTTTTTAAATTGTTATTTGTATGGAGAGTTGTCTCATTGGCACTCACACCACATCTTCCTATATCTATTTTTTACAATAGGTAAAAATATCAAAAATAGGGGTACAGCAGTCAACATAAGGCAACAACCATTTTCTTATCGGGGGAATGAGTGGGCTTGGAATTTTGTGAAAACAAATATTTTGATGGTCTAGCTGATCGAAAAAAAAATAGATTTTGCACTGTAGCTTGAGAAAAAAGTATACTGTCACCTGCTTGAAAAAAAATATTGGGCACTGCTGAACAAATTAAAGAAACGTAAAATGAAACACTGGCATTTATAAGAGTTTGACGAACATTGTGTACAAATATTTTAAATAGTTGCGTATAGCAAACCTAAATGTATTGGTGATATGCTTAGTAGATCAAAATAAAGGACTTTAACAGCGAATTGACAGTTGGACCCCTGGTGATGGCAGATCTGTCATAATAAATAGATTTATTGATGAAGAATTAAAATGTAAATATATTGTTATAACTGGAACAAAAATATAATATACGTTCAAACTTATAGTTTATGGAGTAATATGAGTGCATTGCCTGGCATCCATTCGTCTTTAGAGGTAGAAAAAGGAGAAACCCCAAGATGCAGAATATTCCTGATGAGAGCCCCAAAACTTGTCAACAGACCCTTCCACAATTACTCGGCCTGTGGCGGCGGTTTGTTACAATATCAATATATACATAATTAATCTTCACATTTGATTATATTCAAATAATGCATCTTAAAATTATCATCCTAAGCTGAACTGGCGAAAAACTAAAATAGTGTCGGGTCCTATCATCCAATATGGGATGCGTGGTTGCATGAGTGTTTTATTATAACAAGAAATTCAAGGACTGTGGTACCTGTATGCCGGACTCAAAGAAAATCATAATGTAGGAATGGGCTAAAAAAACAGCCAATGCCAGGACATAGACAGAGCCATTTTACATTGTACATCAATTAAAAGATTAAAATGAATTTTATGTTGTTTTTATATGGTTATGTGAAAAAAATGTATATATGTTCCACATGATAGGAAAATAAATTTGCTTTCCTTCTCATAAGAACAAAAATATTTTATCTAAAAAAGGTTCTGAAAAAAAATGAAAATCCCAGCCCACCACCAGATAAGAAAATGGTTGTTGCCTAATAATGATCACTTTAAAATCAAACAAATATATAACAAGGAAGCACAAAAAGGCAAATATCAAATTTAACAGCTTCATTAATTTATCATAATGTATCAGCTTTAGCTAGCTTCTGAACGTAACAATTAATCTTTAATGTATTCAAATCGAAATCCAAATTGTTTTGCAAAACAATTCATTGGATGAAGTCAAATACACATTGTTGGTTAATAATTGTTTTGGGCTCATTGTTTGGATATTCTATGTGAGCTTACATCAAGTAAGGAGCCTGTAATTAAGCGGTCGTCACTAATTGATTTTCGTTAATTATTTTGAAAATACATACGGCTGCTAGTTTTCTCCTCACTTCGAATCCCATAAAACTTTACTGAAATATTTCTTTTTATCCCTCTACAAACTAGGCAAGAAGATATTGTGTTTTATTTTTTACGACTCTCTGTAAAAAATGCTGTTCTCTTTTCAATGTTTGATTGATATTTCACGATTACATAATTTCATATGAAAATTGAACAAAAGAGAATTGAAATAGAATGTTGCGAATGAAAGTGACTCATTTTAATTATGTATAGCGGTAAAACGTAAAACTCCGCGGAAAGTCCCTAATCAAATGGCAAAATCAAAAGCTCAAACACACCAAACGAATGGATAACAACTCTCATATTCCTGACTTAGAAAACGTCAATTAAATACTGATATTTATTCTGATAAACCTGAAAAAAAAGAAGCGATAATAGGTATGATAAAAACTACAAAACCAGTTATCAACAACATATACACTGTATACTTACGAATAAAATCTTTTGACACCATTGTAAAATTGAGAATGGAAATGGGGAATGTGTCAAAGAGACAACAACTCGACCACAGAAAAAACAACAGCAGAAGGTCACCTACAGGTCTTCAATGTAGCGAGAAATTCCCGCACCCGGAGGCGTCCTTCAGCTGGCCCCTAAACAAATATATATTAGTTCAGTGATAATGAACGCCATACTAATTTCCAAATTGTACACAAGAAACTAAAATTAAAATAAAAAGACTAACAAAGGCCAGAGGCTCCTGCATGACTTGGGACAGGCGTAAAAATTCGGCGGGGTTAAACACGTTTATGAGATTCCCCTCTCCCCCTATACCTCTAGCCAATGTAAAAACTAAGCGCATAACAATACGCACATTAAAATTCAGTTCAAGAGAAGTCCGAGTCTGATGTCAGAAGATGTAACCAAAGAAAAAAAACAAAATGACAATAATACATAAATAACAACAGACTTCAAGCAGTTAATTGACATGCCAGCTCCAGACTTCAATTAAACTGATTGAAAGATTATGATTTCATCATATGAATATCAGGCACAATCCTTCCCGTTAGGGGTTTAGTATCATACCATCATAGAATATATGAGAAGAACATAACCCGTGTCATTCTATATGATAAATATTCTTCGTTCCGTTGACAAAGCCAATTTATCTGCATTGCATGCTGAACAATATTTTAATAGAAACACTCGTTATTTCTACAGATATTTCTTTGTACTTTTGCTACAAATAGTGTACAATCATGATCTTAACTTATAACTATTTATAATTTCAATGGAAAACCTAGTGGCATTCCCTAAATACCCCCTTTGCAAACACGGAGTAAAAAAAAGCTCTTCAATTATTTGCAAGATATCCATTCTTCTTCTGCTAAAAACAATGATGATCAAAAAAAAGTATTAAAAAGAAAACCATTATTATAGTTTCCGTCATATGTTCGTTCAAATAGAAAGTTATTATGTTATATTGCCATTATAAATCAAATCTAGATGTACTATAACTATATCATTTAATATCAAATACAACACACTATAGTAATAAAAATCCTCATTAAAAGAGGGACGAAAGATACCAGAGGGACAGTCAAACTCATACATCGAAAATAAACTGACAACGCCATGGCTAAAAATGAAAAATACAAACAGACAAACAGTAGTACACATGACACAACATAGAAAACTAAAGAAAAATAAAGAAATTATGCGTAGTATCGTTTTTTCATAATTTTTTTTAGAAATTTTGTTTTCTCATTATGCAGCAAAAAGTTTTTTTTTATGATAACAGTTTTGCCCTTAATGCAACTATCTAGATAAATAATGAAACAATACAACAAATATGTTTCAGAAAAAAATATTTTAACTGATAATATTTTCAAAATGTACTATTGTGGTCTCGGGAATTTTGTAATATGTATGTCAATAAAATTAACGGTATCAATTTTCTTGCACCAGATGCGCATTTCGACAATACATGTCTCTTCAGTGATGCTCGTGACCAAAATATTTGAAATCCAAAGCTTATATAAAAGATGAAGAGCTATAATCCAAAAGGTCCAAAAAATATAGCCAAATCCGTGAAAGGAATCAGAGCTTTGCATGAGGGAGATACATTCCTTAATTTATAATAATTTCTATCATTTTGTAACAGCAAATCCTAATAACACAAAAAAAAAATCAGTATTTTCATGCCAGTACCGAAGTACCCTCGGGGACTAATAGTCCACCAGCAGAGGCATCATCAAACGTCGTTACCAAACTAGTGAGGATATTTCCTTCATCATAAGAAGGATTATTTTCTATTGCTTCCGCTTTCAAGCCCTGTGACGATGATGTAACATCACAACATTATAACAAACTGTTGAAGTAATTCGACAATTCTTTGCTGATTATCAAATCTCGTTAATCGATTAGAAAAGATATTTCAAGGTAACAAACAAAAAATGATAATATCACAAGGAGTGAGATCGGCAGTGTTGACATGGTAATTATGACACACATGCATCACCCGTCAAGAAAATTAATTACCAATCAAAATGTAACAGTTTGGAATATAAGAAATGAACGGTAAAATTACAAACCAGATGACTATACTGTTATATGAATATCTAGGACTGCAAAATGTTCGCTAGTGAGATGTAACAACTACATGCCATAAAGGTCAATCAATTTGTTATGGTAACCATAAAAGTTATTTAGCGTTGATTTCAGTCCTTCTTAATCATTACTTTGGTGGAGAGGTTAGTGTATAACTTCATTAAATTGGGAAAAGTAGCGTAAAATGTAAAAAAAAATCGTAGGTTTTCATGTTACTGTAAATAGTTAGTAAAGGTACCATGCTTATAAAATTGTAAAGATTGTTATTGAAATGATTGAGTATGATGTTTAAATTGTTTAAGAATCTAATTGAAACTGCTGGTAAAATATAAACCATCACAATATTTCGGAAGGCCATTTTTGTAGAAATACTTTGGGTAACAGCTTAAGAAAATGTGTAGTCGACCCGGCTATATGTCGTTCGATTTTTAAGAAGTGTGTTACCATATAAAGATTGTTTATACCAAGTATAAAGATTGGATAATATCATTTTTCATGTTCATATATACCAACGGCGAGAGAAGGACGGATTTGCATTTTTTTGTGAAAATTGTAGGATTTGCATTTTTTTGTGAAAATTGTAGGATTCTCAGGTTTGCTCTGAATTTTAAGTTCTCATATACGAAAATGACACTAGCACAACTTCTCATCCCCTTCCCCTTCGATCTTAATTTCAATATTATAAATCTGATAATGAACTCGTGATAGATGCCAGGCCTTTTTTCACAAATTTGTATCACTTGACACGTGTTAAAGACTCGTCAGTGTCGCCTGAAAAAAATCAGTAATTAAAGAAGGTCAATTAAAGCACGAAGTTGAAGAGCATTGAGGACCAAAATAGATGATAGATATACGAAGACGTGGTATGAGTGCCAATGAGACAACTCCCCATTCAAGTCACAATATGTAATAGTAAACCAGTATAAGTCAAATTACGGTCTTTGGAAATTTACACCACTGGGTCGATGCCACTGCTGGTGGACGTTTCGTCACCAGCTCAGTAGTAAATACTTCGGTGTTTACATGAATATCAATAATGTGGTCATTTTTATTAATTTCCTGTTTACAAAACGTTTGAATTTTTCGAAAAACTAAGGATTTTCTTATCCCAGGCATAGATTACCGTAACCCTATTTGGCACAACTTTTTGGAATTTTGGATCCTCAATGCTCTTCAACTTTGTATTTGCTTGGCTTTATAAATATTTTGACATGAGCGTCACTGATGAGTCTTATGTAAACGAAACGCGCGTCTGGAGTACTCAATTATAATCCTGGTACCTTTGATAACTATTTACACCACTGGGATCGATGCCACTGCTGGTGCACGTTTCGTCCCCGAGGGTATCACCAGCCCAGTAGTCAACACTTCGGTGTTGACATGAATATCAATAATGTGGTCATTTTTATTAATTTCCTGTTTACAAAACGTTTGAATTTTTCGAAAAACTAAGGATTTTCTTATCACAGGCATAGAATACCGTAGCCCTATTTGGCACAACTTTTTGGAATTTAGATCCTCAATGCTATTCAACTTTGTACTTGTTTGGCTTTATAAATATTTTGACATGAGCGTCACTGATGAGTCTTATGTAGACGAAACGCGCGTCTTGTGTACTCAATTATAATCCTGGTACCTTTGATAACTATTTGGAGCCTTGGCTCACACCGAACATTAAGCTATAAAGGACATCAAAAATGACTAGTGTAAAACCATTCAAAAAGCTGCGTCATATCTTGACTTAATCGAGAAACTGAATGTCGGTTGAAAACAAAACTTTACTACAAAAGACATGATTTCAGCTTCCCAATTTTGAACTTTCCATTTCTATGTAGCAACATTTCAGCAGCGCCTGAATACGGAGTATATATTATTTCCAAATTGATACGATATTCCCGGACTTGTATTTCCTACCATGGTTTCTCTGATAGAGGGTTCTGGCTCACAAGGTGGTTATTTAACCAAGAGTTTCAAAAAGGGGGAGGTTGAAATCACCCCTTCGTGAATTTTAAGGACGCCGTCACGAGTTGGTTGACCGTTATGAAATATCAGTTTCACAGAAAATATCGGATATGTTCCTGATGTCCTAATGTACAATCCCGTCCTCTTTTTACATATGTGACCTACCAAATTAGACTATTTACTGAGTTTCTAATAACATGTGCAACAAGACGGGTGCAACATGAGGAGCAGGGTCTGCCTACCCTTCTTGAGCTTCTGATATCACCCCAGTTTTTGGTTGGCTTCGTGATGCTTAATCCTTATTTTTCTATGTTTTGTACTATTGTTTGACTGTTTGTCTTTTTATTTTGTAACCATGTCGTTGTCAGTGTATTTTTTATTTATGAGTTTGAATGCCCTCTGGTATCTTTTTGCCCCTCTTTAATAGGGATATCATAAAAATTCTGCACCTACGCACCCAGATTGTATCAAGCTTATCATAAAGTGATAAAATCAACATTCATTTGATAGACTTGAAAAAATAACAAATTTTGCAATTTTTACGGGTCAAGTATATTGCTTGTAGGGTTCTTACCGATTGTGTCCTATTTCTTATTGTATCCCTGTCCAAATTGAGCCCTAGTCGATATTATTCCTTAATGTGTCTTATTGCTATTGTGCGCTATCATAAACTCATCATAGATACTTGGATTAAACTTTGTATATACGCCAGACGCGCGTTTCGTCTACAAAAGACTCTAATTTCGGTGTTGACGTGAATATCAATAATGAGGTCATTGACATAAATTTCCTGTTTACAACACTCTGAATTTTCCGAAAAAATAAGAATTTTCTTATCCCAGGCATAGATTACCTTAGCTGTATTTGGCATCACTTTTTTGAATTTTGGATCCTCATTGCTCTTCGACTTTGAACTTGTATGGCTTTATAAGTATTTTGATATGAGCGTCACTGATGAGTCTTATGAAGACGAAACGCGCGTCTGGCGTACTAAATTATAATCCTGGTACCTTTGATAACTATCATCAGTGACTCGAGCCATACTCGGGATGTGCATGCCAGTAAGAGATGCATTACTTGTTTATTAGAATTATTAGATGGTTGTCACTTCTGATGAAAGACCTTTTGATTTTTTTCTGATTTTTTTTTTATCTACTGTCATCTTTTCTTGCACCATATTTTTTTCGGAATTATGACAGTGCAATTTTGATTTTAAGATACCAAACACTTATTGCGATTCTAAAACTCACAGCCTGTAACCGAACACTTTTCCTTGTAAAACCAATCTTCCCTTAAGCTGTTTTTTTTTTGCGCACCTCCGACACAAAAAAGTGATTAAAACAATGTTTGTTTTTAAGTTAGGAAAAGTTTTGGTCCGGTAACATTCAAAAAAATGTTATAAACCCTTTCCTTTTAAGTAAAGCGGTATAAAGTAAAATTACAAAAAAATATTAATCGGAAATGTCCTTATAAAATGGCAAAATCAAAGGATCAAACACATCAAACGAATGTTAAGCAACTGTCATATTCCTTACTTGATACAGGCATTCCCTTATCTTAGTTTAACTCGTAAACCTGTATAATGTAATCATCAAATATGGTGATTAAACATATCTTCCAAATAAAGACCAAGGTCAAGTTCATCATCTTAGTTTTGATCTTTCTTAAGGCATCTATTCTTAAACAATAGAATATAGATGTATAAGAACTGAAACAAATTGTTGATTATGAGGATGAATATTTGATACATTTGGTCCGAAATAGTCCAATGATATTTTAAGGAGTAATTGCCCCTAAAATAATTAAATTCAACACTGGTTATAATTTCATACCATTAAAGCCAAACAGTCTTTCACATAAAGTTGGATGGCATAAACATTGAAAAAATGAGCCGTTAGGATTGTCTTCAAAGGGAAGAACATGTTACAATATATGTATGGTATCAGTGTTAACATGTAGAAGTATGCCGAAAGATATTTCAAAGGTGGGATATCTAAATAATTTTCATTTACAAATTCTCATTTAATGATTCCACATGTTTTGGTGAAATGTTTGTGTTTTTTTTTATGTACTATCTGTTTAAAATTGTAAAGATTTCAGGTTTTCTTTTGTGTACATTTTAACATTATCAATCGTTCTTGTACTTTCTGAGTTTAGTAATTTCGTCCTTTGTTGCGCTTTTATAGGCCCCCTGATTCAATGTTTGTCTTTTAATATGATTTAACTATAAAGAATGAAATACTTGAATTGTAAACTTTAATATTACGGTCATACTCTACTTTCCAATGATGGCCAATAGTGTTGGTACGGCTGAAAAAAGAAAATGATGAAAATTAGTTAAAATCAGCTAATCTTAATTTACCCAACTAAAATGAAAATAAGAAAATAAACTTGGACACTACTGATAATTTTTAAGAGACTTTATATAGGCTTCTCGCCTTTTCAATACAATGAATAGTACATGTGGTGGAGATTAATACATCATATATTTTAAATTGATATTTACTTGTTTGAAATTTGTAGACTTTGGAAAACATATTTTTTATCAAACTGTCGGCATTCCAATGGCAACCAATTGTACCCCTTTGTTATCTTACGTCCCTCTTTTTTAGCAATATACATCATCTACATCATCAATCTTTATTTTAAATATCCAATACATCTTTTTCAAATCATGGACTTACACTTATAACCACTTTTGTTATATGATGTTTTAACTCCTTACATTTGTTATTGGTGTTAGTTCTTGATCTAAATATACAGAGGTTGATTAAAATTATTATTTACAGACTAAAAAAAACAAGAGCCTCTGGCCTTTGTTAGTCTTGTATGTTTTTTTAATCTTAGGTCATTTACATATTTTTGTGTTGGATTGACATCCATTTTCATTGAACTTGTACATATTTTGTTAAGGATCCGGTTAAAGTCTGCCTCCACTGTGGGATTTTCGCGCTGTGTTTACGGCCCATTGGTGGTCTAAGGCTGTTTTCTGCTTTTTGGTCGGGTTGTTGTCTCTTTGACACATTCACAATTTCTATTCTATAGTTTATGATATATATTTCAAATGAGGGGAAACTAGGTGAGTCGACACCTGGGCATTCCTGCTGTACATGTGCTATCAATCTTTGTTTCTTGTTTTGATCACCCTAAGGATGGCTGGGATATAGAAATATAGTCACTTTGGTCTTCATTCGACCAATAGAAAGTAAGATAACAAAAGTGCCGAACATCGAGGAAAATTCTAAATGAAAAATCTGTAATCAAGTTTTAAAATCAAAATTTCCAAAACATCAAACGAACGGATAAAAACTGTCAGATAGTTAAACCCTTACAAGAGTCGGTCGTCTGTATAATAGCACTTGATGTTTTATTTGCTGATTGTTTTTTATAACAATGTATGATGTTTTAATTTTTGCGTACATAGGTACACGTTTCGTGTGCAGCACGTACTTGTTACAATAATTACCATTACATAAGTTACAATAATATGCACAATTTCTGGATGCCCATGGTTTGTAAGTTCCTTCACACACTATTGCACCATACTGCTTACAATTCGATATGACATCATTGCAAGGTCCTAAAAGGATAAAATATCCTGATAGTAGTAATATATCTATTTGGATTCAAAGCCAAGTGAATAAACTCATCATAGATAACAGGAATGAAATTTTGTATTAACGCTAGACGCGCGTCTCGTCTACAAAAGACTTGTTAGTAATACTCGAATAAAGATAACTTAAAAAAGTCAAATAAAGAAAAAAGTTGAAGCACATTGAGGACGAAAAATTCCTAAATAGTTTGCCAAATACAGCTTAGGTTATCTATTCCTGAGGTAAAACAGCTTGAGTATTTCAAAAACTTAAGTGAATTATTGCTTTATATAAGTTTCGTTCTTCTCAGCTGAAATACATAATGTAGACAACCAAATTTCAAACTCCGTTTTTATATAAAAGTCACCAAAATAAGTAAATTGGTGATATAACCAATTTACGATCATTTAATAAGAATATTAAGTAGCGTTGTTTCACTTAAATTGAAAATAACGGATTTAACCCTTAACTTCCTTCCAATTTTCTCATCAGAGTAATACTATAGTACTTTTACAGATCAGTTTATAGTCTGACCTTATTATTGTGTACTGCAACCAGATGGGCTTGTATCCTTGTGGGGACAGGAAAAGAGAAAAAATTACTAAAGGAGTGTTTAAGAAATTCATAGCATAATTAATGTTGACACTGAAATGACTCGATTCCTCTGCTAATTCCGATAACAGCAAATGATAATTATAATATACAGTTTATTATTAATCACAACTTACTTGTTGTCGTTGTTGTCGTTGGGGCATCTGTTGTAGTTGAGGCAGCTGTAGTAGTTGTTGTTGTCGGGACGGTTGTTGTTGTTGGGGCAGCTGTTGTAGTTGTTTGTTTTAAAGTATGATGTATTGTGGTTACTTGAAAACAAAGGAGAAGAAACGGTTAATATGAAAGTATAAAATATTTTAAGAAAGTGTGTTACTTTTTATAATCTCGACTCGACTTTAAAAAAATAGTAAAGTAGGCGTTAAGTTATAATGTAACTTCAAAAGATCGACACTTGCGAAAAGTTTATGCATTATATTTTTCTTTATCTTTAAATTTCTGATCTAAGAATGAATAACGTAATCTTACCCGGTAAGCAAGCAATCGAGTGGATTGTATCGTAAATATGTCTTAATGCATCGAAATCTTCAACATGTAGAACGTATGACGAACCGGACGCCATGCCGTCAAGTTCAGATTTAGAAATGCCTCTGCCGATTCCAACTGATATGATCAATATATTATTGTGCTTTAAATGATTGGCTTGTGCAATAGTGGCTACATGGTTATTGGATTGTCCATCTGTGATAACCACAAGTATGTTTCTTGCATCGATTCTATCTCCAGAGGAAGGTTGAAAAATATTGCTGCCAACAAATCTAAGGGCATCACCGGTATGTGTAGTACCAGCGTCATATCTAATTCCATGAATAGCATTTACCATTGGCAACTTATGATGGAATGAGTTCAATTTAAACTCTTCATGCGTTTTAGATGAAAATGTCACGACACTGACGAGTGTACTTCTATTTCCTATGTGAAACTTGTTTAAGGAACTTGCAACAAAATTCTTCACTTTGTTGAAATTGGTCGATCCAACAGAACCTGACGCATCAACAAGAAACACCAAATCTACCTTATTATGACAAGCTGAAATGTACAAATGGTACGTGATTTCGTCAGTTTTCATAATAGCATAAAATATAAATCATACCAAAAAACGACGCCCACTAAAAAAGATAACAACGTTGTTATTCGAACAGCGGTATACTACCGTTGTCTTTATTCATTTGTGTTTTTGTGTTCGTAACCTTTTTTAATTGGTTCGAGTCGCATTGAAGTATATCAATGAAATAATTGTTTTGACTTAAAACTTCCTTACCTTAAGTGCAAGAGCTGACTTGAAGAGCTAGAATCCGTATGCAAAGTGTTATAAACTATAGCTACTTCTGCATTGTAAACAGATGCTTTTTGTATGATTTCAGATAAACAAATGAGAAAAACAGTTGAGAGAATGGTGGTATGAGACAACTGACTGACTTGATGCTCGGTCAAAGACTGTTGGACATTAGAACTTATACTGAACTGTTGTCGTCAGTCTTCGGCTTTGGTCAACAGTATAATCATCGGGTTAATGTTGACTTCCTTAAACAACTTAAAGAGCTTTGGTCAATTTAGTGGGAAAGAATTCGGCGGCCACCCGTTTAATAAACCGAGGAAACTCAAGATCTACAAAGATAACTATTTAGATTTTTAACAATCTTCAGTCTTAACTTTCATCATCCATTTCAAAATATACTCACCACACATGCAGGAGCTAAAACAAAGTAACAATAGAAATACCAAAATACATAATTTTCCGTCCATTTTAGATGGGAACTTTTATCTCAACAGAAGTGACCTAGTTTAATATTCGAGCAATAATCTGTGTTGATTACAACATGTATAAGTGTACTGAGGTCGAAGGCATAAACATTAGAAAGTTTCCGATGCGATTTCTACCTTTTTCTTTTGTTTTAATTATATGAACATTTTTACTAATACATCATACATTCATCTGATTTTCGTAATTTATTTGTTAAAGAAATGCATGGTGGTATATTGTCGTGTCTTAATATACTTCAGATCGTGTTTTGATAAGCTCTTCAACTGCGGTCTTAGTCTTTGGATATTAAAATATTTTGCCTAGACAATCACTGAAGAGACATTTATTGTCGAAATGCGCCTCTGTTGCAGCAAAATTGGTACCGTTTATTTTTTTCTTTTACCATTGTGTCGATACCTCTGCTGGATGACTGTTGGTATCCGAGGGTATCACCGGCTCATTAGCCAGGACCTCAGTAATCGCATGAAAAGACGAATACTGTCTTGATTGAAATTAGATGTTATAAAATTTGAAAATCAATCGAATTTGGAAATAGACATTCCTCATACTAAGCTCTGATTCCTTTTTAGGATTTAGCTATTCTTTTGATACTTTTTTAGTTTGATTAGCTCATCAAAATTTGTATTAGTATTTTGATATTCAAATAATTGACCTCGAACATTATAGAAGATACTGTGATATAAAGTTGCAGTAAAATTGGTACCCTTCATATTATAAATCAGATGCGTAAAGCCAGAAGTCAAATCGTGGATGTAAATAAAATTTACCCAAACAATTTTTTTAGTAATGTTTGTTGAAGATTTAGAAAATAACATTTTTAAAGGCATTTTCCCTGCAAAATTCCCAGTTCCCATTTATCATTTCCCTTCCATTCATCTAAGAAGAAAAATATAGCGTGTGTATAGGAAAAAATAGTACTATTGCTCATTGTTGAACGCCGTACAGTGACCTATAGGTGTTAATTTCCGTGTCATTTAGGGTCTCTTGTGGAGAGTTGTCTCATTGGCAATTATACCACATCTTCTTTTTTTTATATTTTCCGATATTCTACATTTCTTATTTTTCTGGTGGGCATGGGGAAATCCGGGATATATTATTATTTATCCTGCCTAATTGACTTAAAGTAAAACTAATACTAACAATGAACACTGCCCTTTCCTGGGTCTAGATATCTAGATCTCTAACGGGAAGCTTAATAGCACAATTTATGATAAAAGAGATGATTTTGCATTTCCTATTGTTAATTATCCATTTTTAGATGATGATGTTCCCTAGTCACCATCTGATGGTGTTTAAATATCTCTACTTGATCGGTTCGCTCGAGGATGTAACAACGTTTTTGATTTTAACGGAATAAATCTCTGTATTACTGAAAAAATATTACACCAGGATTTTCGATTTAACAACCTAGTCGAAGGTACCAGGCTTATAATTTGTTACGCCAGACAAATAACGATACAAGACAACAAACATATTTCAGAAAATGTACGATGTGGAAACAAGAAACAAAAAAGACTCAGTGACGAACAACAATGTTCAGAACACTTCATAGAAAACTACTGACTGGGCAACATGAACCACACCAAAAACCTGGGTGGTCTCAGTTGTCCCGACAGGTTGACATTTTCTAAAACGGAAAACATTATCTTTCATAGTTCAGGCAAAAATATATAGATACTATTTAATTTACTTCAATCATCGTTAAGTTTATATAATCAGACACCAGAAGTTTCTTTTGCTTCTTATTAATTCAAAGTGGGAGATCTGAACAATTGGTTATTATTTCTTATTCAACATTTCACGACCGTGCAAGGGCTTTATAACCAGCCAAGGTCGTTAAAAACTTCCATTTGTTTTTCAACATTTGCATTGAGGAATTGTCGCTACTTGATTTCTCATGTTTTGATTTCATTTATGTTTTTTTTTATTTTATCTGTTTATATAAAATTTCAATGATCTTTGTTTATTTAAAAATATCCATCGTTTTTGTTCTTTCAGATTTTTTGTCATCTCTCTTCGTTGTTTGACTTATATAGACCACCTGGTTGAATGTTATCCTTTTCAACGCTTCATTTAATTATATGATTTAATCATAAAGGAGAAAATACTTGAATTGTACACTTTAATAGTTCGGTAATACTTTACTTTCCAATAATGGCCAATATTGTTGGTGCGGCTGCAAAAGAGAAAATAATAAAAATTAGTTTACTTAAAATAAGCAAATCTTTATTTACCCATGGCTAAACCAGCTAATCCACGAAATCTTTGATTTGTTGGTCTTTTATGTTTTTTTTTTTTAATTTTATGTCGTATATATGTTTTGGAGTTTGGTTTGACGTCCATTTTCATTGAACTTATACACATTCTGTTATGGGGCCAGTTTCAGTCCGCATCTTGGTTTGAGATTTTCTCCTTGTGTTCAAGACCCATTTGTGGCCTTGTGCTGTTTTCTTCTCTTTGATCGGGTCGTAGTCTCTTTGTCACATTCTCAATTTCCATTCTATACTTTATATTATTATACTTCACGTTAAAATGCCATATTTTGATTGGCTAATACGAGGGTGTCATTTTACTCTATCACATAGCTGAGAGGGTGACAATTTTTTTGAATGTTACCCTCTCGTCTCAACCAATCAAAAATCGACAATTTAAAGGACAATGGATTGAATTTACATCAAGTAGTTGAATACAATGCTTAAGTTTGACGTTTTGGATCAAATTTTATTATTTAACTGTCAAAATAAAAAAAACCAACATCTTGTTGTTTACATTTCTAATACTCGTAACGTTGTTATGTACGTGACGTCATAGAAAATCCTTTTGAAATAAAATTTATCTGTAAAAGACAAAAATGGTAGGACGTTTAGTATAATAAATTAAATAACACATAGCTGAGAGGGTGATAGAGCAGATTGGTACCCCTTGAAAAAGCATTGTCAACCTTGGCTTCGCCGCGGTTGACAATGTTTTCTCGGGGTACCAATCTGCTCTATCACCCTCTCAGCTATGTGTTATTTATATAATGATACATTTCAAATGAGGGGACACTAGGTGAGTCGACACCTGGGCTCTCCTGCTGTACATGCACTTCCAATGGGGTTTTTCAGGGAGGTGTCACAGCCAGATGTGTTGATCTTGAAATATTTTTTTTCATGCTGAACAGCTTATAAATATGATGAAGCAGGTTCGTTCAAGGCTATACTTAACTGATCACTTCATTGTTATTAATTCGATGTTAACCGCTTTTAACTGTTTTGTTTCATCAGTTAAAAACTTCGGGTCTTTTTTTGTTCTGAACACCCTAATGATGGCTAGAATATAGAAATGTGGTCAATTTGGTCTTTGTTCTACCAGAAGAAAGTAAGATAACAAAAATACCAAACTCCGAGGAAAATTCTGAATGTAAATTAAGTCCGTTAGCAAATTGCATCATCAAAACATCAAAAACATCAAACGAATGGATAAAAACTCTTTTATAGTAAACCCCTGGCGATAGTTGGGCGTCCATTTAGCGATACTGGATCTATATATTCGCTTATTAATTTTTATAACAATGTATGATTTTGTTTAATCTATGCGTCCATATATAAACCCAATATAACGATACGTTTCTGGTGCCGTAAATCAGGTATTTTTACAATAATTACCATTGCATAAGTTACAATAATATGCACAATTTCTGGATGCCCATGGTTTGTAAGTTCCTTCACACACTGTTGCACCATACTCCTTACAATTCGGTATGACATCATTGCAAGGTCCTAAAATAATAAATATACTGATGGTATTAAACAGTAGAATCACAAAAGTGCAAGACTCCAGTTCAAATTCAAAACGGAAAGTCACTAAATCAAATGCTACAAGCACTCTCTTATGCAGAGGTGGATCCAACATGCTTTTATAGCTATCTTTATCTCAATTAATTCCATTATATTGACAACGATAAATGACCAAAACTGACAGAAATAATAAGATATTGGTAAATTCTTCATATTTTTTCAAATATCAGTTTTAAAATGAACGGATTCAAACGCAAGTATCTATTGCTTTATAAACGTTTCGTTTTTCACTGCTGAAATATACAATTTAGAAAATCAAACTTCAATTTTGAATGTCCCTCTGGTTTCTTTCGTCCCTCTTCAAACTCTGTTGATAAATATTGCATTCTTTAGAAAGTCACAGAAACAAGTGAATTGGTAAAAAGATAAAATTGAAGATTCGTTGTTTCACCTTCAATTAGAAATTACTGGTTTTACCCATAACTTTCTCACAATTTTTTAATCAGAGTAATACTAAATTGTTTGACATATCATTTTATAGTTTGACCTTTTTATTGTTTAAAGCAACCAGATGGGCCTGTCTCCTTTAATGCAACAGAAAAGGAGACCAGACGAACCAGAACTAGACACTTTGTCTGAATTGATTAGAGCTATTAGATCATGCATTCAGAAGTGCATTCATAAATTACGATGTACTATGAGCACAGGGGTTTCTTACCCATCCAAGAAACTCTTTCCAAAGCAAATAAATCGTTGTTCCAGCAGAAAAAGGCTCCAATAATATTGTCTTTGTATGTAAAAACCATTATTTCAATTATTCAAGTATTTTACAAGTCTGTCCTTCTTTCATTTGGTATTAACATCAAATAAAAACGGAAAAAATCTACCGTCATTATACTGGATACAAAACTTTACATAAAAAATCGTCAAAATAATCAACTAAACATTTTTCTAACGTGTTGACTACTATACTTTCAACAGTAAAAAATTCTAAAGATCCACTTCTTAATATCAGATGTCAAATCACTGCAATTTTGCAGCAACATTAAGACCTTTAATTTTTCTACGCTTTACACTACTAAGCCCCATTTTCAATTTAAAGAACGGCTTCACAATCTCATTTAAAAGAGCTTTTTCTATAAAAATGTGAAACGTAGATATAAATTTCTTGTTTTTGGTTAATAATAATTCTTATTTTGTGAAGAACCACACTGTTTCTATCAGAAAATACGGTAAAGATAACACTGTCAAATTGCTGGACTTTCTAATCGACAATATATTTGGAGGATTGATATTTCAACAGACTGTCAATTTTCCAATGGTTACTAATTGACACTCCTTCTGGCCGATTTTTTTTTTTTTTTTTTGGTAAATGTATGAAGCAGAATGCATTCAGACACTTCTAAATATAATAGGACTGCTTCATATCTTAATCTTTTCCTCAAAGTTGACTAAAATAGACGTCCAGACTGAAATCTATGACAAACAGGTTGATTTCAACTTCCAAATTAACAATTTCTCATTTCTCCTCAGTAACATACTCTCTGCTCCGTCGTATGATGTGTAGATATCTCATTTGGTACTTTAGGCTAGTACATGTTCACACTATACTGACTTCATATACAATGTACAAGAGTGTGCTCCTAACGCAGAAACTGCTTCAACAGAGTTATGAGGAAGGAAGATAAATAATGACACTCCGTAAATTTTATGGACACCATCACCAATTGGTTGATCTATAAGATGTGTCTGTGTCTAAACTAACTAATGACATTTATTCCACATCTAAGATTGTGGTTTAACATATCTGTCGTATGTCTACTAAATACCGAATGTGACCAATTCCCGAATATGACTGTTATACCGGAAGTGAATTTACATTGCTATACGACGTGTCTCGGTATTTTGCACATACAACATTCATGTATTTATTTTTAATTTTTTTTTATAGTTACGGTTGAATAATATGTAATGTTTGATCGCGTGTTGTCCAAATAATTATAAAACTGCCTTTCAATACCACCATTGTCATAATTCCGAATATGACTGTTTACTGAATGTGAATTTGCATTTCAATGCGGCGTGCCTTTGTATTATGTACATTCGACATTCATGTAGTCAAAGGACACAGTTAGCGTCATTTGGTTTTCGTTGTCTATAGTCCCTAATGTGAACAGTGTATAACTTAGATTTTTAATTTGATACCCTTGCCCAATTTATTTCTTGATATTTAATGCATGAAATATTAAGTAGGGGAATGAAATTACATGTTAAAATTATTTAGGTGCTGAATTTTAGACCCCCTTAACATATAATTGTCAATTTTGAGTAAGAGCTAGTAGAAGTTTCTACAAGTTTGATATTATTTGTCCCACTAGTAGCACAATACACTGTAAAAATCTTTTTGAGAAAAAGAAGGTGCGATTTTTTAATTTGGATTTCTTGTCTAAAACAAATGTACTACGAAATGATTGTGTTCTCGGGCCATGTATTTTTTTAAAATATTTTTGTTTGTGTGTGTTTCAATGTTATGAATGCTCTTGCATGTGTTTGCGTTGTGTTTAAGCGACCTTATTCAAGCAGGGGTTGTTAATGCCACTAAACCAGATTCAATCTATTATTTTTTTTTCTAAAAATTTCTTTTACCAAATCAGGAATATGGCGGTTTTTATCTAATAGCTCGTTTCTATGTGTGTAAGCGTTTGATTTTTTTTTGCCCTTGGGTGTTTCTGTTGTTCCTTTTTGTTCCTCTTATAGTTGATGTGTTTCCCTCGGTTTTGGTTTGTAACCCGTATTTATTTTCTCTTGCAGGATTTTTTACTTTTGAACACCGGTATACTACTGTTGCTTTTATTTATTCATCAAAACGATATTTATGATTCATACCATAATTTATGTTGACACTGAAAGGATTCGACTACTCTGCCAATTCCGGAAACAGCAAATGGTAATAATTATATACAGTTTATTACTAATCACAACTTACTTTTTGTCGTTGTAGTTGTAGTTGGGGCAGCTGTACTTGTTGTTGTTGCTTTTAAAGTAGGATGTATCGTGGTTACTTGAGAACAAATGGAGAGAAATCGTTAATGAGAAAGAAAACAAGTATTTCAAAAAAATAATTAGTGTCTTACATTTTTAATCTCGTCTCGACTGTGTTAAACTTTTAAAATAAATGTAAAGAAAGAATTAATTTATTATATAATTTCAAAGGACCGACACTGACGAATGTAATTTGTTTTGCGCTATATTTGACTCTATCTTTGAACTACTAATTAAAGTTTATATAAGTTAAAAAAGTCTCACCAGAAATGCAAGCAATCGAGTGGATTGAATCGTAAATATGACTTAATGCGTTGAAATCTTCAACATGTAGAACGTGTGACGGACGGGACGCTATTCCTGCAAGTTCAGATTTTGAAATACCGCTGCCGATTCCAACAGCTATTATCAGAATATTGTTGTGCTTTAAATGATTGGCTTGTGCAATAGTGGCTGCATGGTCATTGGATCGTCCATCTGTGATAACCACAAGTATGTTCCTGGCATGGATTCTATCTCCAGAGGAAGGTTGAAAAATATTGCTGCCAACAAATTTAAGAGCCTCGCCAGTATTTGTACCACCGCTGAAATATTTAATTCCATGAATAGCATTTATCAATGACGACTTATCATGGAAAGAATTTAACTTAAACTCTTCATGTGGTTTAGATGAAAATGTTGCTACACTGGCGAGTGTATCTCTATTTCCTATGATAAACCTATTTACGGAACTTGCAACAAAATTCTTCACTTTGGCGAAATTGGGTAATCCAACAGAACCCGACGAATCAACCAGAAACGCCAAATCCACTTTGTCATGACAAGCTGAAATGTACAAGTGGTAACTGATTTCATCAGTTTTCTTAATATACCGATGTATTCCTGACAATTTTATTTACATACAGTTCATGCTTCTCTTACAAAGTTCTGAAAATGCTCCTTTCTACTATCTGTTTTTTTTTCGTTTTTTGATACTGTGGTTTTATCGTACTGATACAATACATTATAGTATTGCCTTTACCAAGTCAAGAATATAACAGCTGTTTTTCGATTCATTGATGTGTTTGGGCTGCTGATTTTGTCATTTGATAAGGGCATTTTGTGATTTTGTACTTTTAAAAATTGGGATGCAGAAATTACATTGGTTGATATATAAAATGTATCCTAGTAAGCGATACATGGACACGTGATCTGTATCTTATTCAGTGTGTATACCCGATATTTGTATTCACGTTGATAGAAGCGATATTTCATTGATTGATATAAAATATACCCTTTTAAGCAGAGAGTGAACATATGATATGATCTGTATGTTAATGAGATAGTATATCCGATATGTTTTTATTCACGATATGCAACATACCGGTGTATATATGCGATTTTAACAAACTGGTTTGTTGAGCGGTCCTTAATTGCATGATTGATAGGAAAGCTATTCTAGGAATAAACGTTCATACAGTCACGTTGTTCCTTGTGATTTTGTGTTTGTATCTTTTTATTATTAGATAAACGTAGTATATCGTCGATTAGATAATATTTTATTCAAATATGATTTCTTGCACCTGCCCACGTTTAAAGTTGACCTGAAGAGTTTTATTTATATATAACGTGTCACGAACTAACTACTTCTGTATTGGATTCTTAAATCACTGTACACACATGCTTCTTGTGTGATTGACGATAAACGAGTGAAAAATAAAAAAATGATACGACAAAACTTATACACTGAATTATCGGTCAAAAACCGTTTAAAGATGATTTAAGACTGAATTGTTGCCGTCAGTCTTTGGTTTTGGGCAACAGTTCAACCTTTTGGTTTAATATATAAATGCCTACCTCAAGCCAAAACTGAAACTGTGGAATGTCTTAAAACAAATTAAATAGTTTGTGTTAATTAGGTAGGACTTAATTCGTCGGCCGTCCATATTAATAACAAAAGAAACTCAAGATCTAAAGAGAAAACTTTACTTTTTCACATACTTTCTTTTTTTTAAATTTTTAGTCTTAATTTACAATACTTTATCCCCCATCTTAAAATATACTCACCACACGTGCAGGAGCTAAAATAAAGAAACAATGGGAACACCAAAAGAAACAATTTTCCGGCCATTTCAGAGGGGAACTTTTATCTCAACTAGAATGACCTAGTTATTCTTGAAATAATCAGTGTTTAATATTAGTGTATTGAGGTCAAAAGCAGAATACAAACTTGCCGATTCAATGTGTATTTGAATTTTGCTATGACAAAATACTTTCAATTGATTATTTTTTGTTGAAGCAGAAATGATATGCGGTACATTGTCGCCTCTTCATATAATTTAAAAACAAATTGGTTTGATAAGCTCATCCACTGTTGTATTAGTTTTTGTATATTCAAATATTTGCCTCGAAAACCAGCGGAGACATTTATTGTCGAAATGTTCATCTATTGCAGGATTTGGCTATAAATTAGATCCTTTAAACTTTTATTAGCTCATCAAAGTGTGTATTTGTTTTTGTTTTTGTTTTTATATATTCAAACATACTTGACCTTACAAATTATTGAAAAGACCTTAATTATCGGATGCAGTAAAATTGGTCAGCAAAAGGTCAGAAGTCAAATCGTGGATATCAATAAAACTTACCTAGACATTTAAATAATGTGTATGGACCATTTAGAAGTTAACCTTTTTTAAGGCATTTTCCCATAAAAATTCCCAGCACCCATTTCACTTCCATTCATCTGAGAAAGAAACCATAGCGTGGATATGGGAAAATTAAATACATTTTTTCGATATTCTGCATTTCACATTTTCTGGTAATAGCATGGGGAAACTCCATTATATATGATAATTCATCCTTCTGTAATTACTTTGAATATAGCTCATACTAGCAATGAACACTGCCCTTCACCTAAACCTACAACTCTAACGAGAAACTTAATACCAAAATGTATGATGAAAGAGATGATTTTTTATTTCCTATTGTGACTATGATTATCCATTTCGAGATTGTGACGTTCCCTTTTCACCATCTTCTGGTGTTTATATATCTAAACTTGTTTGTTATGTTACAACGAATTTGATATCAGCGAAAGAAATCTCTGTATTACTGAAAAATGGTTTTCGATATAAAAAAAAACTATTCATAACATTTACTAATCGGTACAAGGACATCAACATGCAGACATCTTTATACGTTGGGGTTTGGAACTAGTATGTCAGTATAAAAAGGGGGCAAGAGATACCAGTGGGACAGTCAAACTGAGTCTCATAGAACGAAAATAAACTGACAACGCAATGGCTAAAAATGAAAAAGATAAACAGACATATAATAGTACACAAGATACAACATAGAAATCTAAAGACTAAGCAACACGAACCCCATCAAAAACTTGGGGTGATCTCAGATGCTCCGAAAGGGTACGCAGATCCTGCTCCATATGTAGCACCCGTCGTGTTGCTCTTGTTATTACAGACCCGGTAAATAGTCTAATTCGGTAGGTCACATTCATGAAAATGGAAAGGGGTTGTAGTTACGACGTAAACTGCTAGTAGTCATTTGTTAGTTTATGTATCATTGTCATTTTGCATAGTTTCTTTCGGTACCTATTCGGACTTCTTTTAAACTTAGTTTTACTGTGCGTGTTGATGTGCGTTTCTTTATTCTACCTTGGGTAGAGGTTTAGGAGGAGGGTTGACATCTCACAAAACACGTTTACCCCCGCCACTTTTTTTAGCCCGTCCCAATTCAGGAGCCTCTGGCTTTCTATAGTCTAGTATGTCTTTTTTAATTCTAGTTCATTTATATGTTTTGGAGTTTAGTATGACCTCCATTTTCAGTGAACTGGTATACATTTTTATCAAGGGGTCAACTGATGCCTGCTTCCTGGTGCGGGATTTTCTTGCTGCATTGAAGCCCCATTAGTTGACTTCGGCTGTTTTTTACTCTTTGATCGGGTTATTGTCTCTTTGATATATTTCCCATTTCCATTCTTAATTTTAATTTCAAAAGAATATTGTTATTATAATGATATCTTTACTTTTAGATGTACTCAATAATAGATTCCGACATCCTCATTTACATAAAAATTGAAAAAAAATATAATATTGTACCGATTATGTATGTATAGTGTAGAAACTTAATGTTAAAAAATATATCATATTGTGTGTGATGGGTCCAATTGACAGATATGAAATACTGTCATACAAACACTTAGTTGGATAGAAATGTTCAACCCTTCGTCAACACTATCGATTTCAGTCTTTCTTCCTCATAACTTTGTTGAAGCAATTTATGGGCACAACGCTCCCTGCTAAAATAGTTCGTATATTGTGAATATTCACGAGAACATCGTGTTATTACGTGTATGGTATTTGCACGTTATAGAATAGAACAGATAGTAAGCTATACAAACCCTCTTTCTTTTTTTAAATTTCGTTCGAATTATTTCAAATGTTGTATTTACTTGTCCGTGCATATTGTTATTGTCAAACTATATCACTTAATAACTAGAGATCACCCCCAGTTTTTTGTGGGGTTCGTGTTGCTAAGTCTTTATTTTTTTAATGTTGTGTTTTGTAAACTATTGTTTGTCTGTTTGTCTTTTTCATTTTAGCCATGGCGTTGTCAGTTAGTTTTCGATTTACTGAACATATTGAATTCCCCAATGAATTTTTGTTTATATGATTAATATTTGACAAATAAAAAAAACTTCAATTTCAAAAACACATGATAACATCATTCTTGCATGGTGTCTTACGTTTAACTGTTGTATTCATTTCTTAAGGCATAGATGGTAACAATTAGTGATTGGTGTTTTCTTCTTGTTTTATTTTAGTGTCGCAACTGGTTTCGTTTCTGCTCTGTATCACATTGTCTAATAAAGAAATGATTTTCCTCTTGCTTAATTATAAATTCATATATTTCTGCGTCTTTTTCGTTTTTAATGAGAAAATCGGGACAACATTGGCCATTTTAAGAATGTTTGTATTATATTAATTTTTACGGATTAAATAGTTTTTCAAAATTATTTTAATGAACTTTGACAACGTGTCCTGTTGAGTTTATAAAAAAAATTGTATCCTTTCGCAAAGAGTGGCTCATACACATTTATATTTGGTAACCAAAAGATATATTGATTAATTGTGAATATGATAGGGAATGCACTAAATCATTAATAGAGCCATGTCTGGAAGATCAACCTTAACAAACAGCTGTAGTTGATGTTTAGGTTTCAATATGTTTAAAATAAATATGAAAAAGTAATCGAAACTATTTATTTGAAAATTTCCACATCTTATTTTGACTTTACTGAATATTCTACTTTCCAATGATAGGTGCAAATGTGGGTAGAGTGGCACCACCTGACTCTGAAAAACAATAAAGAAACATTTCATATTATAACATTATGTTCGGTGTGAGCCTAGGCTCCGTGTTGAAGACTGTACCTTCACCTTTAATTGTTTGCTTTTATAAATAGTTACTTGGATGGAGAGTTGTCTCATTAACACGTATACCACACCCTCCTATATCTAATCAACAAGGTATTAAGATCTTTTAGTTTGCATTACTCTCTCAAAATTAGCTGACCTTATACAATTAAGAAAGAGCTAAACATTTATATGAAAGTGAAATCGACAGGAATTTCCCAAGATTAAATCCTGTACGAACAACATAATTGCTAGTATTACCATCAGACATTTAATCATGAGACAAGTAACAATCACAAACATCAAACTTCAAAATCTGCAATGTTGTCCTGTACCAAGTTAGGAAAATGGCCATTGTTATATTATAGTTCGTTTCTGTATGTGTTACATATTAGTGTTGTGTTTCTGTCGTGTCGTAGTTCTCCTTTTATATTTGAGGTGTTTTAGTTTGTAATCCGGATTTGGTTTTTTTCTCAATCGATTTATGAATTTCGAACAGCGGTATACTACTGTTGCCTTTAAAGATTAAAACAGGATTAAAAAAATCACTGCTACAGTATTCCTGTAAAAAGTTGCAAGTAGCAGTAAAAAAGATTTAAATGATAACAATTCGTGAATTTGACTTGAAGTTTGAATCAAAAGTTAAAGGCATTGGGGTCAAAGTACATCTCATCCGTTCCATTAAAAAAAATCATACTGTATGTGGTTTTTTTTAATATTTCATTTCGTCAAACCACAACCTTCCAGCTAAAATTAAAGAAAACTTCTTTCATGAACACCAAAATTATTATTGATGAAATAAACATCATCTAGAAAAGTTTTCATCAAAGTATGATAATTTTATTTTGAACCAATAAATGATTGCTATGACTCATGTTCAATGTCGCGTAAAAATCCTCTTGTAAAGATTTTTTGGAATGATTTGTTGGTTTTTGTCAGACCAGAAAACAAAACTTCCACTTCGGAAATATTACAAATTGATACCAGTAGAAGTTGATAATTACAATTATGTAGGTCATGATGGTTGCAATTTCATCTTTATACATAATTAAAAAATCTGTAAAAATTAATGTTATTTGAATAATCAAAAATTTGAAGGTAAAATTCGAAACATAAGAACCAATCTAATCAAATTTGAAAGAATTCTAAGAATGACTGTTGCATTGACAGGATAAACATAATTTTCTTGTTAAGCAGGCATCATCCATCTAAATATCTTGAAACCATGTCCAATATCAAGTGCCAAAGCATTGACCATAACGAACCACTAATAATATCAGACATCAATACTAAACGATAATGTTCCTTGTACCTTTAAAATTAACCCAATCCAGATATCAGCTAGGTATTTTACGTTTTGTTATGTATAACAGTGGTGCCTGGTTTTTGTTTTTGTTTTTTTTTATATATATAAAGGACAGTGATTTAAATTTTTCCGATGAAAAGACTCGTTTCTATGGAGCAAAGTTTTTTTTTATATAAATATGCAAGATTCTTTATACAAGAAATATGCTTAAATACAATCAAAACATGACTGTCTTATTTTTTTTCTTCCAATACTAAACGAAAAGTTTATTATCTTTCCTGTTTTATTCAGTTCATGTTGGTTATTTGGATTTGTACTTTAATTTTGATTTTAATATTAATTTTATTTTTGTTTTTTGTCTGTATAATATTTACTTCATGGGATCGCTTTTTTTTTAATTATTTCAGTCTGTCTCTTTTCTATTGAGCGAAAATGATAAAATCAATGAAAATGTGAGTAAATAAATTCCCCATATATACCGAGATTGGAATTTTATATTTGCGCTAGACGCGCGTTTCGTCTTCAAAAGACTCATCGGTGACGCTGGAATCTTAAAAAAAAAAGTTTAAAAGGCCGTATAAAGTACGAAGTTGAAGAGCAAACTGGATGTTTGATTTGTACTTACCATGACAGAATTCACAGTAATGTGCACAGTTTGCCGATGCCCATGGCTTGTAAGCTCCGTGACAAATTGTTACCCCATATTGGTTACAGTTTGCAATTTCGTCAATGCAAGGGCCTGTGTGAAGAACGTGATAGAAAATTTATTATATATGCAAGAATAAAAGGTTGTCTTATGATTCAAAAATTTTTGTATTTCTTTTGTTCTTATAACGTGACTCTGTACTTTAAAAGATCCCGTCAATATGATATTGTTCTATTATATGTCATTATGATATATTTCTATTATGAATTACAATATACGTTGAACCATAAACGTCAAAATCATTCAATCAGCGTAGTGGAATTAACTATTTTTGGATTCTTATAAATTCTATATATAACTTTTGGACTAGTTTAAATCTCGGTCTATTTCTTAAATTTATTCTTGCATACTTTTGATTTTTTAACCCTGTATGCTAACATTTCCATGAAAATTTTAAATTTTTTTGTACGCACATTGAACAACAAATTTATGTGACGTATAAAATGTTCTGACGTCAGACACTCAAATCAATAAATGTGTTCGTAGATAGTAGATGTTTTTGTGTTCTGTTAAATTGTTCCTTTTAAAATTGTTAAACGATGATGACTGATGTACCCATATTTTGACTATTTTATTTATTGTGTCTGTTTATTTAACGTATCAATGTAAAAATATCGGAAATTGATGAGACTGTTATTAAATTGAGAGGGTTAGCGCTATAGAACCAGGTTTAATCCACCATTTTCTACATTTGAAAATGCCTGTACCAAGTCAGGAATATGACAGTTCTTGTCCATTCGTTTTTGATGCGTTTTGTTTGATTTTGCCATGTGATTATGGACTTTCCCAATTGATCTTCCTCTAAGTTCAGTATTTTTGTGATTTTACTTTTTACTGGATGATATTTTTTATTTATAATTAGTTTATCTATTTTATGTAAATTGTGTTTACCTGGATTGATAAAAAGACATGAGAATATTTAAAAAAAAAAAGATTTTTATATCGTATCATTCTACACAAATGGATAATCATTGTATGTATGGTTATAAAAAATTGGTTTGGCTTGAAAATATAAGGCTCGTCTCACTTTAACAGAATTCAAAAGCAATTAATAGTTCTAGCAGAATGATTTCTTTGTAGTGTTATGGACTGTTATTTCTCGATTTATATATAATAACATATACTACAGAAGTATTAATTCAAAATTTAAGAAATGCAATCATACTATGAATAAGGTTTTGTGAATGTTCTACCAAAATTGACTGTGAATTGAGTATCAAACCATTTATAAATACAAAGAAATTCAGTAAAGGGCTAAATTTTTATGGTGTATACAATTCATGATCAGCATTTCATGTGTGTATTGTCTATGAGGTAGCATCTCGGATTGCATTTAGAAAACATCGGTTCCTTCTATGAGAGTTAAGTAAGGATGTCTTCATTTCTGTGTCATCTTTAATTTTTATGAAACTTGTTTCTCGTCCTTCTTTTAGTCTTTTTTCAACTCCTTACCTTTTGAACATTATTCGCTTTTCTAAATAGTTGTTCTCTATTTTCTCTTCTTTTGTGCTCGTAAAACTCTTAATATTGAATTGCGGTGGACAAATGATTAGTTAGAATTAAAATAAAACTATGTACTTACCTGCTGGAATGAACGGTGGCGTCAATACTGAAATACAATATTTTTTAACAATACAGAAGACAATAACAATCAAAACCAAGGAGTAAACAAAGACTCACAAATCCAAAAGACATTTACATCAACAGATATAAATAAGAAATAAGAAACAACACAAACTCCACTCAAAATCGGGAGTGAAATCAGGTGCTCCGGAAGGGTAAGCATTTTCTGCACGGTATATGGCACCCGTCGTGTTATTTCTTTGTTCAGTTCGGTAATGATGGAAGGTTATTATGACTGAGGAAGAGTATCAGATATTATTTCTGACACACTTTTGTCATAATGGCCAATCAGCTCATGACGGCGATACAGAAAAGCATGTGAAAAGGATTGAAATTTTGTAATTACACCGGATGCGCGTTTATTCTTCAAAAGACTCATTAGTGACGTTTGAATTGGGCTTGTGATACACTGGGGGAATAAAAACTCCACCATACCTTATAAGATTTAAGGCAGAAATATTGATTTATAACCATACAGGCAGACTCAATGTTGAGGCAGTTGTATGCAACGAGACAGCGTATGATGAACATCAGAGTTTAACATTTAGATTTAAAAATTTAACAAAAAATAAACTTTAGGTTTGTTTGTTTTTCTGTAGAAGAGAGCGATGGTCCTTCTTTTTTTGTGTAATGAATGGACCCTTTATGTTTCGATTTTAAACTGTTGAAGTGTTTATGACGATTTTGACGAAATAGTTTGATTTCATTTTTTATGTTTACGAAACTAAGCATGCATTAAAACCAATGAGTCGAAGAGGTACTAACAACTCCATAACAGACAACAAAAGACGACAAAACGACAACTAAATCCACCACACGATACATAAAAATAAAGATCGGGCAACAAGAATCAAACCAAACACAAATACCGAAAGTGGTTGCAGGTTCTCAGAAAGAAAAGGTAGATCGTGCTCTAAAAGTGGAGTGACATCCGTCATGTTGGTCATGATTCGAAAAAAAAAATCTAATCAATTTATAACTTACATGTTGTTGTTGATGCTGTTGTCGTTGGCGGTGTTTGTGTTGTAAAAACTTCAAAGAATAATAGATAAGTGCAGATATAGGCCTGATGGAATTGTGCTCAAAATTGTATCAAAATTTTAGAACAAAAACATGCAGATATCTATGGCATTTGTGATAAATAGAAATGCCGAATGAATAATGCTATGTCTTTAGTAAATCGTTCACTTTTTTAAAATCAGAGAAGTACATCATTTGAGAAACTGAAATTACGAAATTGATCAAAAAGGTCTGGAGACAAAATGCATGTGTATTATTTTCGAGAAAAAAATCGTATTGTAATTAAGATCATGACTTACATTTTTCGAACATGTTTTACATGTCAATATTTCATTTCCTTCGGACTTCTAAGTGTAAAAATCATTTCAGTTAAATTGTTGTCTTGCATGTCACAACGTTACAGAGATGCACATGCCTTCAACACAGAAGGAAAGATAACACATGCTAGTAATTGCAAGTTCGAGACAATCCTTATCGACTGTTTGAGAGGGAATCTTTGCTTGATGTCGATATTTCGGAATATAGATCAAAACGGATGCGAGTAATGTCAATATTTAGATAATTTGACAGACAGAGATCTATAATTTCGTTTTGTATAAAAATAAAACTAACATTACGCAACGATGGGATACATCAAGTTATTTGTTAAATAACTATGTCCTCGAAATAAGAATAGATATGGAAAATATTTCGGATTGACTTCTCATGTCGAAGTAGAACATTTTGATAAAAGTTGTCCCAAGAAAAACAATATTTTAGATTCAAATACCAGAAGATATTGGGGCGTGACTGTGACAACATCAGTGTCCGTCGCCCCCGGAATCCTCGTCAAATAGGTATAAATGATTAATGCAATTCTTCGTTGGGTTAATCTGTGGTTGAAGCACAAGTATCTTAACAATGGGATGGTATATAAGAACCTAATCTTCTATCATAGTAATACACATTCAAAGCATTCTTTTCTTGCGGCAACTGTAAGATATACTTTCACTGTTATTACAAGTCGAAAATGTTCTAATAAAGTTTTACAAAAAATGACCTAAAAAAACTTACCTAAATTACAGGCGATTGAATGTATTGCGTCATATATATGACTCAACGAGTCAAAATCAGTAGCATACAAAACATAGGCTGGATCTGAAGCCATCTTGTTTAGTTCAGCTTTGTCTGCATGACCAATTCCAACTACAATGATCTCAACGTTCCTTTGTTTAAGTCGATTTGCCTCTAAAGCAGTTTGCGGAGGGTGTGACGATTTACCATCAGTAATAATCACTAGAATGTCTCGAGCATCAATTCTGTCCCCAGAAGCAGCGGTGAAAGTGTTTTTCTCAACATAAGTCAGTGCTATATCAGTGTTTGTACCACCTGACTGATAGGGGATTTTCTGAATGGCATTGCTCAGAGAACTCTTATCTGTGTACTTGTTTAATGCAAATTGAAAATGAGGTTGAGAAGAAAATGTAATAGCTCCAACTCGTGCATCGTTAGGTCCAATTGTAAAGTGGGAGACGGAATTCGAAACGAAACTCTTCATTTTTCTAAAATTGGCAGATCCAACAGATCCGGAGGCATCAATCATGAAAACTAAATCTATTTTGTCATGGCACTCTGTAATATTCAAATGATTATTAGAAAAATAATCATATAAACACATAAAATCACTTTGAAATTTGTACTACAATATCGTAAACTCTTGTCCACTGTGATAATTTTCAATATTAACTACGGTTAACGGTTTAATCATATTATTTTTTCAAACAATATAAGAACAGTTGTTTCCAATCCTTAGTATTATAGCGCATCAAAATTTCGATTCGAACATTTGATGTTCTTCCAACTTTTAGTTTTTAAAATCATCCACAAAATGACTTAGTGATATGGGGACCAACGGAGAGCCCTGACATTAGCTCGGTTTTTGGGTTTCAACTCTAATGTTATACGGTTAACTGTCTGTGGGTCTTTACCCATAGATCATGATGTTTTCTGTCGTTTTTGACCGATTACATTTACTCATATAAAATTTGGCAATGTTTATCTTAAATTAAGTTAAAAAAAAATAAGGTCTTTGACATATGGAAGTTCATGCTTCATCTGTGACATCAGTTAACATACAAGTTATCATATTCATGATCTATTTCTTAGTTTACAACTCAATTTGTTAATATGTGAAATAATTAAGCAGATTTTCAAATTATGTCGACATGTTTTTTATCACCTTTTATTTGTATTTTTTTCTATTTGTGAAACTACAAATGTGACGATGTTTACAACACTAATGTGAAATAATAAGATTCCCTTTTTTGTAATATGCTTAAAAACACTTACTAGGCAAGACTGTTGAGGTACTTGATGCTATGTTAATTAAGGCTGGAAGTTAAAAAAATATAATAAGAGGAAGCTGCAATGTATATTCATTCTGCACAAATACTTTTTACCAAATATAAAATAATGACAAGGATATAAAGGAATTTCAAATGGAAATTATAAATGAGAAATAAAAACTCTGATGAATTCATTTCATTTACCATTTAAAAGGCAAATATTGATATCAGTTCAACACAATATTTATGAAAGGTACTGGGCTTATTATTTAATACGCCAAATACGCGTTAGTTTGTCTATGTACAAACAAAATAAAGATCTAAAGTAGCTAGTCATGGATTTGTATGAGATTTTTCAAAAAACATGAGCATATGGAAGCCATACTGTCATTGCGGAAATAAGAAATATTATCATATACTTAGACTAAATAACATATGATTTTTACTGTTAGATAATTGCATTAGATTAAAGTAAATTCCATATTTTTCGAATTGGTGCTTAGCGGGCTGACATGCTTCGATTGTTATCACATGCCTTTCCGTAACGTTATCGCATAGAATTCCGGTAAATTAATACTCGGCAAATTCCGGAAAATACACATCAATGCTACGTTTTCAGTGAAAACATTACAAAGTAGTGTACAAAACTACAATTCAAACTTAAAGTTAACTTTTCCAAACAGTGTTCATTATGTATATTTTTGTCGATTCGTCCATATTAAAATATTTTTCTTCTCTGTTGAGGCATATGATAGAAAGACTTCATATCGAATGTACTAAAATTTGGGATCCGATGTCCATGAATTTTTCACTCTTTGAACTTCTATTTGGGAACCACGTAAAAGGATCAATATATGAATCTGTTATTTTTCTCCATTGTTGAAGCATATGATAAAAAGATCATAACATGTTATTTTTCATATCGCATGTATTATCAGTCCTCGGTCAATATCAGCCCTCCAGCCATGCGGCTCTTGGGCTGATATTGAAACTAGGACTGATAATACATGCGATATGAAAAATGCCATGTAATAATCTGATATTATCAGAAAGCAGTTGATGTGTGTTGCTTTATGTCATATTTGCTTTAACACCATTAGATGGAGTTTGGTTATGCGTGTGATCAGCATGTTTTTTTTTAAAAACTGCTTCGGTCCAGAAAAAAATAGGAGTTGCAGATAAAACGTTGATTCACACATTAAGTGAAAGTCGTTGACCATGCTCCATACCATAAGTTTGTATGTGTCTCATTTCCAGCCTCTTTATGACATTAACAAATTCATTATTCATTAGTTCATGTAAATATGCTAAACTATTAAAACATGGCTGTCACGGTATAGAAAACCTTAAACAAAATTTCCGAGGATAAATAAGGTGTTGTTTCTTCATAATGTATATATTGACCTAAACTGGGTATGTGTACGTAAGTGTTAATAAATAATTTACGCAATTTATTGTAATGATATTATACATTTAAATTGCCTTTTCATACATTTCTGTTGTAAAGATAAACAAAAACATACGTGTTTCTCCGTTAATTTCTGTTGTTGGAAAGGTGGCTGAAAATAAAATGAAAATATTTTCATTTGTTTTGTAAGCAATATCCATTGACTCATGTTTTTGGGCAATGATCTTAATTGAACAAAATGACTCAACAAATGAATGCATATCTACGAATAATTTCTATCTTTGAAACATGATGAATAAATAGGACTGAAACGAAGCAACGAAAAGTTCTTCACGATCTATCCTTTTCTTTGAACTGTTGATTAATTCTATTCAATCAACATGTGGTTCGTTTGATCTCAGTTCTTCATTGGTCAAAATAAATAATGACGTCAAGTTTTCCTGCTTTTCTCTGAATTGTCTATGATGACGTCTTAAAAAAAGGCAAACATATGACTTGCCTGATGAAGTCACATAGAAAGAACAAATTGAATGATCATTTGAAAGGAAGGATTAATCTGTATGCATATCGTTAAAAAATCATTAGAGAAACAGAATTCATCACTCCATTTTGTGTAAAACGATATATCAACTCTCGACGGTTAAATTTTAAATATTAAAAACAGTCGGTGGGTCTAGCGTTTTTTGATTTGACATTTTAACGCTCTCGAGTGGGTAAATATCGTATTGTTCTCGATACGGTGGTATCACACTCGATACAGTGGTAGACTCTATATGTAATAAACTTTAACATTTAGATTGTTTTCTGGAAAAATCAATTGGTAAAAAAAAACAAAACAATTGTATCTATTGTTGGATATGTTTTATAGTGCTATATATGTTTTGTTTCATTAAAGCGCTATTTTTGTTTTGTTTAATAAAAGCGCTCTAAGTTTTGTTTCATTAAAGCGCTATATATGTTCTGTTTCATTAAATCGCTTTATATGATTTGTTTCATTAAAGCACTATATATATGTTATGTCTTATTTAAGCTCTATATATGTTTCGTTTCAATAAAGCGCTATATATATTATGTTTTATATCAAAGCGTTATTTATGCTTTGTTTCATTAAATCACTATACATGTTTTGTTTCAATAAAGCTCTATATATGTTTTGTTTCATTAAAGAGCTATATATGTTTTGTTTCATTAAAGCGCTATATGTTTTTATAAAGCGCTAAACATATGTTTTGTTTACCTGAGAACAGACCCAAGTTTTGGTGGGGTTCGTGTTGCTGAACCTTTTGGTAATGGTGTTATGTTTTGTGTACAATTGTTTGTCTTTTTGTCTTTTTCCTTTTGAAGCCATGGCGTTGTCGGTTTATTTTCGACTTTCAATGAGTTTGAATGTCCCTCTGGTATCATTCATCCCTCATATACTATATTATGTTTTAAGGCAATGAGCTAAATTTAAGACATGGCTCTCCAAATGAATGTATCTCTGACAAAAACAAGTAGTTGAAGCAAACATAACACAATCATATATAGCAAATAAAGAGTATCAAAGTATTTCTGTATGGTTCTTTCAGATTCATATCTAGTGCTAGTATTCAGGAACTGTTGACAAGGAAATAAGTCCCTCACATAGTATAACGCAAATCTTGGAATGAAAATGTCAAAACTTAAAACATGTAAACTTTGGACACCCTTAAAGTCAACAAACCATGACCAAATGTGTACGACCAGTTAGTCTCTATGGATATGAAAGCTGTAATTGCTTATGTCTTTGTTAACCAAATGTATTCACTAAACATAAGTGGTTTCCCTTACTTTAACATGTAAGATAAGCAAACGTTTTTAAAGTCGATGAACCAATGAAACATGAATAAGTAGCCTGAGCGATTTAATTTCTATGGATATGATATAAGCCAATGTTGATACAAATGCATATATAAGCCAATGTTGATACAAATGCATACCAAATAAAGAGAACAAATCATACTTGCGTCTCTTGTTGCCGTTGTCCTGTGCGTAGTGGCTGGAATTTAGAGTGAAAATATAATTATGTTTTAATATGAAGCGCTATATATGCTTTAATTCATTAAATCGATATATATATGTTTTGTTCATTAAAGCGCATTACGTACCATGACCTTATCACTAACGTTCACATCTTAAACTAAGCTAACGTTACAAAGTCAATAAATCATGAAGTAGAGGTAGGGCCAAAAAATCTGTATTGAAATATGGTGTGCCATTTCAAATAATACTGCATACCAAGATAACAACATAAGAACAAGGTAATAAGTTACTTTTTGTAGTTTCTATTTCATCCAAACTGCTCGACTTTGGTCAATGTTTATGAACCCTACATTAAACAACTATTTTGATGACAATAACTTAAGTAGTGAAATAAATCTTACCTGCTTCGGTTGTGTGTAAAAGTATGAGCGCATGGATAAATATCAAAACCATGATCCCTTCGGCCATTCTTTGAGGTATGATTTATCTATCGTTTAGTCATACATATTTACCAAGATAAGCACTACATGTTATTGATAGTAATTCAAATGTGTATATGACTGTGTCTAAGATTTTTAATCTGAAATATAAAATGTAAATGTATTTTGAGGATTTCATATCCGCCATGCAAATCGACTCCCTAAAATGTATTAATAGGGAATAGGAAACAATCGATTCAAATCAAACAGGTATGAGCTGCTTGACATAATTCCTTGGTTTTGTTTTTACTATTTATGAATACTGAGATTGACAATTGGAAGATGATCAATGAAGCAAAAGAAGTGAAAGACGTAGATACTCCTTACAACTCACATATCAAGTAGTGTTAATAAATTATCCATAATTACTATGGAATAGATCTGACTCTAAAAACCTTATCAGATCGTTTGGACAAGAAAATACGAATTATGTCAAACAGCTCATCGTCATACCACATACTGTTTGAATATCATATTTAATATTGAATTATAGCTTTAATCATGCAAACTTTAACTTAAAATTTGAAAATAAGGTCAAGATCAAGTGAAAATGACCAGGACTGGGTTGCACAAACGACTATTAAGTTAATAGACTATTAACTTCTAATAGACTATTAAATATCTAATTAGACAATTAAGTGACCATTAACATTTTAATAGTCAATTAAGCTCCATTTAATTCTGCGAGTTTCATCATTTTTTCACAACATCATTACGATTTTCTCGATTTTCATCGTTTTTACGACGTCATCATGATTTTCACGATTTTCATCAATTTTTCATGACGTTAACACGATTTCAGCGATTTTCATAAATTTTTCATGACGTCAACACAATTTCAGCGATTTCAGCATTTTTCAACGGGGTTGTGTTCAACATCGAAGCAGCTAAATAATGCTACATAGTGCTACGTAGATTTATGACTATTGAACGTGTAGCTAGCCTAGCTGCTATTAATATCTACGTAGCTGCTAGGCTAGCTACACATTCAATAGTCATACATCTACGTACTAGCCGCTAATATATTGAACGCAACCCTGGGTCTATACTTTCAATTGACACCAAAAGATGTCCAATTCCAAAATACAAGAAATTGCATATGTTGTAATGAAAAAGATAGAAAAGTCTTGAAAAACGAGGGGAATAGGGGAATAAAAAAGCATTAGTCTTAAATTCCATTATATTACTTATTTAAGTTTATAGTCGACGTCTACAAAAGAAAATTGGCAACTGCAGCCTGCTATATTTATATCTTCCATTATGAGAGTCTGACTCAATCTAAGTCGATTTTTCACTTCGTTTATGGAAGGTTGAATAAATTACTATAGTATTTGGCACAATCGTGGTAAAATCAGAAATTTTTAATCTCCCATGAGAAAAATTTAGCCACTAATTTATTTCAAACAAGATACAATAAATTGCTTGTGTTGCCATTGCAAGGGATTGAAAATTCTCGGAAAAAATACATGAAGGAAGAAATTAAGTATCATAAATCGGGGCAGCCCCGTTATTCAGATGTCCCATTAGTCCGACACCCCATTGGTGCGACAACCCAATAGTGCGACGTCCCATTAGTCCGACACCCTATGATATGATAGTCCAATACCCCAAATAGTCTGACATGGAATAAATTCAACAACTTTTTTAAATAAAAAATTTTGATTTCAAAAGCATAATCCCATCAGTTAAACCTACATTCCTTCTGATAGTCCTAAAAATAATAATACAATTAACATATCATAAAGTACTTACAATATTTCAATTTTGAGTGATGTCCAGTGGCAAATATTATTGACATGCATGTTCAGGCCGAGAACAATCATTTGACATTAAAAAAAATCAGATAGGCCCTGTAATAGTTGCCATCCGGCATGAAAAAAGGTCAATGACACTTGAACTGCCACAAGACAATGAAAGTACATACTAGTATTGAATAAGAACCGCCGGGAATTTTGCTTGCAGCAGGCTCTGACAATTTATCACGGTTGATTGGAAGATAATATGTATTAGTGAAAGTGGTCGGATATATTCACCCCTAAAAATAAAGAATGAATGAAACGTGGTGTAGCGAACATTTTGTCAAACTAAATAAGCTTTGTGAAGCTTTATCGAATAACTAACATGACGATACACAGCTATGTATCTCTCCCAAAGCAGAGAAATTAGAAAGTTAAGACTCCAGTTAGGCTTTACCGCTTAGACGATTGTATGCGAGATGCCTAGTTTAGTGTACAGAATTATTTTGAGATGAACATTAGTTTAGTTAGTCTATATATACAACAATGTTTATACACTACTTAATTGAAGAGTTAGTTAATACGCGGTACATTGAACTATAAAGACTGTGGTAAACCAAATAGAAATTTGTAAAGTTTGCCGCTTTCTCTGTGAGGAATCTGTTAGAATAAGTTTACAACAGCAAAAAATGCTCGTAAATCGGAATAGTGAAAACTGGCACCTTCCATTGTGAGTGTCAAAAGGGGTGGTGTTGGTTGCTAGAGTAATTTCCGTGTCGCATGTTTACATGTGTTGTTTAACACTATATAAGGTAGGGGGAATCTGCATTCAAAATATTTTTTTTCATCTGCTTGACCAGAAATATTTTTTTCCATCAAATTGGGGATCAGAATATTTTTTTTAGGAAAAAAACCATAACCCCCTTGAAGTTAAATGGTCGTTCCCTGATCACGTGAACATTTTTCTTTATGAAGAGAGACTGCACTGCCGAAGACATTTCTTTTTTTAGTAGAATGTGTTCCCATTTTCTTATACCCAAACTTGCAAAGTTTTCAGTTTCTTTATATGCATATCGTCATGGTACTTCTTTGATAGTTATACCCGATAGGTGGCATGCTAAAATCTGTTTCTGTGATATTAGAACGAATAGTTCAAATACCATGTCAACAATTATTCTATCAAAGGGTGTCTGCATTGGGGAGGAGGGGGTCTTTTATATCTGTATTCTTTAAAATGTTTGCCATTTTCTCTATTTTTTATACTTTTGCCCATTATTTTAGGACCTAATTTTTCTCTATTCTTTAACCCACCATCATTATTCTCTATTCTGTAAATCCACATCAACACCCTTATGAAGCTCTACTCCGGATAGTTTCGTTTCATCTATATTACAGTTTTCAGTTGCAAAAAAAAATGTTAGTTAGATATGTATTATTGGTTATAAATATTATGGACAATATACACTATGCCATCTTTATTCAAATAAAAAACTAAATGAATTCACTGTGTAATATATTAAAATTATCACGTAGTTTCTCTTTATGTCCTACGAATAACAATGTATGGTATTGTGCACTGTTCTGTTATTTGTGTTTCTTATCTGTAGTAATCATTAAAATGTTAACTTGGCATGCCATACTTGATAGAAATGCGGACGTGAAAGAAAGCACTCTTTATCAAAACGTCAATGGAGATTACATTTACACATTATTCGTTTATACATCGTACATGTATTTCAGGGAAAATGTGTATTAATTTTCAATGTTGACACCAATATCGATCTGCTGGATGTAGAATTTTACGAAGAAAAACTACGGCTGTGATTTAAAACTGCCATAGTTGTTATTGCATAGCAAAGACTAGTTAAATCATTGACAATATTATAATATTGACCTAGTCCAAATAATTTTGACGTTTGGCAGGGCTATTTTATTTTTTTCTGGACGCCTTCCATTGACCCAATATTGTTATCGTACGATGCAGTCCGGTGTATCCGCGCATTATAGAATTATTTTGAGAAGAACATTAGTTTAGTTTGTTTATACAACAATGTTTATACACTACTTAATTGAAGAGTGAATTATTTAAAGTTAATACAGTGAACTCTAAAGACAGTGTTAAACCAAGTAGAACTTTGTAAAATTTACCGCGGTCTATGCATATGAGGAATCTGTAAGAACACGTCGAGGAACAAGTTTACAACAGCAAAAAATGCTGGTAAATCGGAATAATGAAAACTGGAACCTTCCTGTGACAGTGCCAACTATTTTATGAAGGGGTGTCTGGATTGCGGAGGAGGGGGTCGTTAATTCCTATCTGTATTCTTTATACTTTTCGCCAATTATTCTCCAATCTTTATATTTTTATTTAAAAACACCTCATTTTTCTCTATTCTTTGTTATTGGTCCAATTTTCTCTATTCTTTAAATTTCCCCCCATTATTCTCTATTCTGTAAACCCACATCCACACACTCGTGAAGCTCTACTCATGAAGTATATTTTCTATAACTGCAGTTATTAACCTTTGTCGGCCTATTTGGGTGTCGGAACAGTGGAGTGTCGGAATAATAATGTGTCGGAATATCTGGGCAACCCCAAATAAGTCCAATAATTTATGGTATTATGAACCCTATCCCATGTGAATATATCAGATATTTATTTTAAGTTTATATCCAAGATATACCAAAGTGTCGGATAGTTTTGTTTCATCTTCATTACAGTTGTCAGTTGCAAAATAAAATTGTTTTAAAAATATGTATTGGATATAAATATTATGGACAATATACCAGAGGCGGATCCAGGGGGTGGTCACCCGGTGCCGGTGACACAATTTTATACAATGAACATGTAATCAACAATCGCTAATTACTTGGTCGATTTCTTTGATGTTAAGGTGTAAAAATGAAGAGACAGTCCTCAATCTTAGATGTTTTTAGCAGGTACTTTTTACTTTTTTTACATAACGTTTATCTAAATTTTTAAAGTTTGTATAATAACTTTTCTCTACCAATAATATTTTTTTACTGTGGTACCAAAATTCAAAAATAATTTTAAAGTTTTAAAGTCACATAAATATTCTATATTGAATTAATACCCCCGTTCCATCATCTGTTTGTCTAAAAGTTTCGTTCATTCCAATTTTTTAGTAACTTGTACCCTCTTTCCTTCAGGAAACGCCACAAATCAGCCCCCTCTGAAGTACCAACGACTTGTAATGGACCTAGCATTGATACGAATAAAAGTGATCAGATTAAAGAAACAACCCCGACTTACATATAAGTACAAACGAAATTGGTTTTGTAAAACAATCAACACGTAAATTAACAAACGAAGAGAAATTTAATTTGATAAGAAATCATTTCCAACCTGGTATAAACTTTAACTTTCCTATAAAAAAAAATATGCAGGAAAAAACAGACTGTTTCAGCTGAATTGGCTATGGGTTACACAGTTGGTTTAAGCAGAAAACATCAAGGAAGAAGTCAAGACATCATATCTGCATTTATCAGTGTCCAATCAGTATTGTCTCTTCTGGTCGAGGTTAGAGAAAATGTTGATTGCAAGTTTCTTGCTTGGTATGAAGAAGCTGTCGTCATGGGAAAGGAGCATGATATCGTGCCTTCTGTACCCAGAACATGCGGTAGGCAACGAAACCGCTGTAATGTTCCTGGAGAAACACCTGATGTTTACTTTCGACGTGCACTCTGTATTCAATTATATTTTTTTTCATATTTAATTCCAGAGATTACTATCCAGAAACAACACGCTCATGTAATACTCGAGAACATTAAACCGTTTCTTGATTTTTTTCACTCTGACTTGCCTAGTCCATTTGGAATTTCTTCGGAAGTAGATAGGTGGTTGCATTTCTGGAAACATACCACAGATACATTGCCAAAGTCAGCTGCTGAAACCATTAAAAAATGCAACAAACTTGATTATCCCAATATATATGCAATTCTCAAAATTGTTTGCACAATGAGTGTAACAAGTTGTGAATTTGAGCGTTCGAATAGTGAGCTCGGGTTACTGAAAACATTTTTACGTGCAACAATGGACCAGGACCGACTAAATTGACTTGCACTGATGCACTTGCATTACAATTTAGAGTTAGAACTTGATGTTATAGTTGACATGTTTGCACGCAGGCATCCAAGAAAAATGAAATTGGAATCAATTTTATAAATAATGTGTAACTTTTGTCTTCTATAGTTGTAACTATTTTCATGATACCAATACAAAAATTGAACTTTAATTTAAGATTTCAAAAGGTGACCACCCCCTTATAAATTCCTGGATCCGCCCCTGTATACACCATGCCATCTTAAAAAAAAAAAAAATCAAAACTATCACGTAGTTTCTCTTATCTCCTACGAATAACTGTGTATGTTATTGTACGTTATTGTGCACTGTTCTGTTATTCATTTCTCCAATCTGTAGTAATCATTAAAATGTTAACCTGGCATGCCATACTTAATAGAAATGCGGACGTGAAAGAAAGCACTCTTTATCAAAGCGTCAACGGAGATTTCACATTCTTCACCTCTGTTATAAAAGGTTTACAAATGTCCTATGCTTTCGTCCATGCATGCCTTTAAAAATTGTTAATTTTGGAGAATGGATTTTATACTAAGAAATATATTTCAGTTTGAACAAAGCATACTTCCAAGGATGAGGGCAAAAGTTTTTTTCTTCAGTTTAATGACACTTGCCGTATTGAAAATAAAACCATTGTTTCCCTAATAGATTCATAATGACAATGGTTAATCATAGAATTACATGCAATTTTATCTTCATTTATGCTTCAAAATCGTATCAATTTTTATCTTTTCTTTCTATAATTATTTTAATAATATAACAAAAACAATTCTTTTCGTGACGAAATCATACAAGGTGGGATATCACCGGCTGTGCGAGGCTCGCAGTCCGTCAAATAATCGAGTTGAGAAGCCTGTCACGGTATTCTTCGGCTGATTTTGCGATTTTGAGGTACAAGTAATCCAAGCACTTGCATGGCATCCATTTTAAATGTACAATTAAGGACTTAATAGCGCTCCTTCGTTCAATTAAATTTAATAGTGAGTTAATAGACTATTAGTATTAACGTTAATTAAATTTTGTGCAACGCAAGTAATAGACTATTAAATTTAAGTGTACTTTTAATAGACTATTAAATTTAAGTGTACTTTTAATAGACTATTAACTTTAATAGACGTTTGTGCAACCCAGTCCAGTTCAGCCTAATGAAATCGCATCATGCAAAAAGTAGAACAAAAATATACCAAACTAAAATCGCAAAACCAAGTACTCAAATACATCAAACGAATGGATAACAACGGTCATATTCCTTACTTGCTAAAAATTCTCACTTCTATGACAGTTGATTTTTAAATTTCATTATATTTGATGTTTCCCTCAGTTTTAGTTTGTAACTCGGATTTGTGTTTTTTTTTCTCAATCGATTTATGAACTTCGAACAGCGGTATACTACTGTTGCCTTTATATATAGACAAATCATATTAACAAAAATAAAAATAAATGATAGATATTATAAATTTATATCTTAATTAAACACTATTAAAGCAAACAAAAAGACTTGACAATTCAAGGGTCGTACAGTGTTGGGTTTTTTATTCATCGCCATCAATTTATTGATTATCATAGATTCGTTATCGTTTTTGTTATTACCTTTTTTATCCTATCTCGTTGTGAATCTGCTTCTGAAAATGATCAGCTTCTGCGTGTCAGAATTGTATCTAATACCCTGTCGGAATAATAAGTAACTACTCCCATTTATAATGCATATTTACAGCAATGTCGGATAAGGGTGATGTTTCTTTTTGGTCAAACACATACCCTCAACCTATTTTAAAAGAACTGGACTTTAATTATCATAGAGTCTGTTCACATACAGTAAAGCAGAAAAGATGCTCTTTATTCCCACAACAAGTGAAAAGCTTATATTTAACTTATGTTTTCCTAATTGCCCATTCATTATTAAAAATCTAGAATGCATCATTGAAAATAAAAAATAAATTAAAAAAAGATTTCTTTCGAAATTCGGTTTAAAGATTGTTGTTCAATCTTGAAATAGTGGTAATATTATAAAATTTCCTTGAAAAAGTCGATAAACATAAACCCTTCTGTGTCCTTCTTTGTCAGGCGTACTTATCACAAGACTTATCAATTAAGAAAAATAACTATATACTATAGTGTCAGACTAATAATACAGTATAAATATAAAACTTACCAGAGATACACATGTTGTTCTAGTGACCCCGATTAACCAGAAATGTCTGGAAGCAAATGGCCAGTAAAACTTAACATTTAATTTACCTTTGCCTACCTTCTTAAACCGTATTAAATTTGATCAAAATCCAACAAGTGTACATCAAAATATCTATCAGCCACAAATTTCAAATTGCAATTATTTTCTCATTTAACGTCAATTTTTATCAGCTAACCTTACCCTCACCTCAAAAATCAAAAGGATAAGTTTTCTTCTTAATATTTTTCATCTATAAAAGTTTTCTTATAAACCGGATTGTCCTGCATAAAATGATATTTGCCAATCAAGAATTCAAAACAAGTCAAATAAGCAAAACATTTTGTAAGGTTCTGAAATTGCAAGGACAAAATCAATCTAAGCATCATTGTTTTCTTATCCCAGACAAAGATGACCTTAGCCGTATCTGGCACAACTTTTTGGAATGTTGGGTCTCTAATGCTCTTCAACTTTGTACGTGTTTGGCTTTCTAACTATTTTGATTTGAGCGTCACTGACGAGTCTTATGAAGACGAAACGCGTGGTTTGCATATTACATTATAATCCTGGTACCTTTTTGCTATTAGTACTTAATGGTCGGCAGCTCAAAAACAATGAAGCTAAAAGTCGTGAAAACAAGACACCATGGAGATGGGAGCCATCTCTCTGATTAAGTGTGGTAAAACTTTTTATTTCTTATGCAGCAGAAATACTGCAATCTGCTTGGTTAATTAACCCGGTATAAATACAGTCGGAAACCAGGTTGAAATAGAACAAAAGAATCGAAGCTCTTTGTTAGAGAAGGCGATAAATGTTTACTGTATTGTTTACTATAGTGACCAAATTTTTAAAAGTTAATAGAAACAAACAAAATTGCAGTTTTCTTCTCAATTACGAGGTGTTTTATTTTAAAAACACCATTTGCATAAGTTTTCAATTTATCTAGTACATAGTTAAGCAGAACAATTAGATATCAAGTCCACGACATGGGTATCTTTCAAGTTGGATGAAGAAAATGCATAACCTCCGATTTTTATGAAAAAATTACCACGGACGGAAAACATATCAATCTATTAGTTCAGTAATTTTCGTGTCTGCCCTTCCATTATGTGACTGAAGAAAAAATTCCCAAAAATGGGTAACAAAAAGAGAAAATCAAATGCACCTTTTGATGTTAGGGCGTGTTTGAGTTGAGTATTTTGTCTTGATATGGTACAAAGTAAGAATATTTCATACATCGTCTCGCTTCGGATTCTATCATTTTTATATATTAAAGCTACAGGTTGACTTTATAACAAAAAAGAATCACAGTACTAAAAGATGAAATATATGGGTCAAGTGAAATACCTATCTAATGAGTCACAAAAACAGAGAAGGTGTGTTCGAATAGCTATTTTTTTTACTGAAAGTTCTTGACGAGTCTTTCAAGTTGGATGATGAAAATGCATATCTTCGAAAAATTCTAATTTTTTGTGTGTGATTACTAGGGTTTATAGTCTTCATACACTAAAAAAAATCTAGTCTGCCCTTCCACGAAATATTTAATTAGAATTTTTTTAAATGTTTATGAATTTTCGAAAATTCCACCTGACAACCGATCAGACAATAGTTTTAAGTTGAATCAATGCAGACAAGATTATTAACTGGTGCTCGTTAGCTAGTTGATACATTTGGCTTTTAAAATACAACTAACATATAAGGATCGTAATGGTGCAATGTGGATAAATTTATCGGTTTCCAAGAGCAATATTGGTAGCGCGTCATCCCTACAATGGCTTCCTTTTCTACGATTGTGAAAATGAACTGGCGTAATGGGGAGATAATTTTGACGAAGTAGACTCCTGACTGAATAACACCCCAACCTTGTTCACCCGGGGATAAATAAAATTTTCCCAAAAAGATTTTACAAATAAAATCTTGCCAAAAATTTTAGATATTAAAATGTTGCCCAAAAATTTAAAAATTAAAAAAAATTTGCCAAATATAAAAAAATTTAAAAAAAGTCCCCCCCCCCCCCAAAAAAAAAAAAATTTGAGAATTTTTTCTTTTTAAATTTCAAAATATATTTTTAATTTTTTTTTCCCCCAACAATTCATAAGAACACAAAAAAAATTCGGAATTTTCCGTAAAATAAAGAAAAAAAGTAGTTGCCAATGCACAGCAAGTTCGGCATTTAAAATTATTAAACTGGAAATTTTTCATTACCATTTTTCAATTATTACATCCTAGTTTAAAAATGAGTAATAGAATTGTTCATAAGAAATAAATTTGTTATCTTGGTGTAATCAGGGGTGTACGAAATTTTACACGTTTTTGAAAATTCATACACCCATTCGGCTGCGCCTCAGGGTGTATGAATTTTCAACAACGGTGTAAAATTCTGTACTCCCCTGATTACACCAAGATAACTAATAGTATCTTCACCACAGGATAAAGGGTCGTCAACTGAAACCAAAGTTTTTTCTTCAATCTTTGACCAAGGACATTGTACATACATTACGACACATCCTCTGTACATCACCCAACTAATAACAGATTTTTTTTTTTTTTGATATCCGATTAAAAATCAAATTTTATCAACAGACCATTTAACCCTAAATTCATAATGCTTTGTCTCCAATCTTAATTGACTAGGATTGTAAGTTTCCTATCGAAGGTTGGTGGTTTTCCCCAGGCACTCCAGCTTCCTCCACCAATAAAAACTGGCTGCCATGAAATAGCCTAAATGCGGTGCTTAAGGTAGATACATAGTATACCGCCATCTTGGATTGTACAATCACAGTACAAAATCGGTCTAGTTATTTGCCCTTATCTGCAATTTTTGAGACAGATCTCAATTTAATGGTTAGACTGTTTGTTTATATAAGGAAAACTTGGCGATTTATTGTATTAACCAAAATTTTTGAACAAATATCATTTTCTTTTGTTTTTAGAATCATTTTTTCAAATGAGCCATTTAAGGGAAGATAACTCTTACAGTAACAAATTTATACTGGACTAATAGGGAAATATTTTATTTTTACCTGTAGCAAGAAAACAAGTTCGGTGACCCCCTTTTTTTTTTCGTTTCTTAAAACATGTAATAAAACCTCTCCTTTCACAATTTATTTCAAAATTCTATCTCATAGAATTCTTTTTATACACACAAAACTGTTTTTCCATGAACAATCTTACCAAATTTAGGCAATTTTCAACGACTCATAGTGAAGTGTTTGTGTGGGCTTGCTAATAACTTACCAACAATAACTGTCAGATTAGCGTAGCTTCTATAATATCTAGACTTCTTGTAGGAGCTGTGTAACACACCTCAGACATAGACCATGGGTTATAACAGGAAGCCCCGAATTGCACGATCTCACTTCCGGCTAAGTATATATATTTCTCCTGAGAGTAGGAGCACCTCTGAGATTCACTACACTCCTCCCTGTCATCTTCTTTTTGTTGATCATTCTCGGGATTGTGAAGGCAATTGCAGTAATGTTCCTATCCGCAGAATTTTCATTTTTATCCATGTCTTGATATACATAACACGTTATTGCGAATTTCCAAATATTAAAAATATAATTCAATGTTATTAAATGTTAATGACTTGTCGGAATGACAGGTGTGGTTGTGAACGTTCCTTCACCATTCCGATCTCCTTCCTTACACAAAACTTTAGGTGAACAGCACAGCTGTCGCACACTAGAATTCTGCATAACATAAATTACTCCGATTCTTGATGATCCTATTCTTACACAAAATCCTAGATGGACAGCACAGCTGTCACACACTAGAATTCCGCATAACATAAATTACTCCTGATTCTTTACCCTCCTATCCTTACACAAAATCCTAGATGGACAGCACAGCTGTCACACACTAGAATTCCGCATAACATAAATTACTCCTGATTCTTCATCCTCCTATCTTATTCCTTCCACCAAGGAATTTAATTACATATATACATATAAATGTCCATCATTTAAACATTCTTTAAATCTTTTTAAAGAAGTAATATTACTATAGGTCCACATAAAAAATATGTACATATATATAAGAAGTCACAAGTATTTATATCTCACTGTAATTTATAGATTTTCTTTGAATTTTCGGTAGTAATTTTGAAAACATCTTCAATGGGTTGTTGTAAAAGTTCAGATATTTTAAGTGCAACTGCATGAACGGAGTAAGGATTTCCAATGGTGTGAGAATGTAGTGGGATATATGGAGCATCTGATTCCAAAACTAAACGTGTAATGCCAAAAGTTTTCACAATTTCTACAATATTGGAGTATCGGTCCTTCAAAATAAATGGGGTAATGCCAAAAACAATGTTAGAGAATTGACTGACGGCTGCTGAGTACAGTTGAGTGGAACATGTGAAACAATGCCAATGAATTAATTGGTCCTGTTTGCATATTTCACTTAGAATGGCCAAAACATGTTCATGCAGTGATGGTTTTCCTCTTGAGTGTATAACGATAGTTAAATTCAATGCTGCTGCCAAATACAGTTGCTTTCTAAAATATGTAATTTGTCGGTTGAAATCTCTCCTTGAAGGGTTGGTAGAATCATCTAAACCAATCTCTCCTACTGCCACTGTTTTTGTTGATTTTAATAAATTTTGAAGATCAGTCCAATTATGTTCCAGAGATGAAGTTGATGATGAGCTTATAATTTTAGGATGAATGCCAAAGGTGAATCTTAAACGGTTATCTTTCCTGAATTCGCTGCGCTGTGCTGAGTTTGGCCAAGCTGACGGAAAAACAAAGTTAGCAATGGCATATTTTAGTTCCGTCTTATAAATGCTTTGGGAGCCAAGGTCATCCAGATCCTGGAAAGCTCCACTACCCATCTGCCTACATAGTTGGTCTAGATGGAAGTGAGAGTCTATGATGGGTAGTGGTCCGGATAACTTTGTGCTCAACTGTCCAATTTGAAGTCCGTCTTTGTCCTTTCTTTCCTCAAATTTTAAAAGCCAAAGTTGTTCGTCTGAATTCAAATAACCAATGAGATTTTTGAGAATTTTCCAGTGAAGAATATGATAGATTTCCATTAGTGGAGTGGCAGGAATTTTGTAATCAGCAGCAGGTTCCATACAATTCAATTTCAAGAAAGAATCCACGAGTTTAAATTCAGAAATATGGAATTCTGTAGGCGGCAATTGTGTCCTAATTCTCATTATGGCATTCAGTTTCTCTTCAAGGCCTACTGGGTAGGAAGTGCCTAATGAACGTGCTAACTCTCGTAGAAGACCATTCATTAGCTCAGCGTACATCACTTCTCTGTTCTTAAAGGTAGCATCAATGGCATTTGTGGGATGACAGCGAGTTATGTGCTTGTTCAGGAAATTGGCTGTCTGTTCCTGAGTACCACAAATCCAACAGGCAGTCTCTGGCGCCACATACCATGGTAGATGAGTTTGAATGGTGTGTCTTCTTGGGTTGGTAAATGTGTGAAAGCAAATATCACACTCCCTGTGTCTCAAGCGGACATTTGTAGCCTCACCTCTGATAGCTATCTGCCTTTTAGGTTCTGTTAAGTGGTCCTGGTTCTCCTCCTCCTCATAATCCAATTCTTCCTCACTCATTATACCAGTCTAGAAAATACTGAATGAACCTACTAATTATTTATTGTTACTTAATTTTTTATAAGGCTTTGAAAATGAGCAAATACTATTACCTTTATGCGTATTCATAAAAATAAAAATAAAAAAAAAAAAATATGAAAAATATTACATACTTTAACATACTATACAAAAATATTTAAAAACATTTGTGACGAACATCATCACTCAAAACTCTTCGCTAACTACATCCACCACATAATCTGACAAATAGCTTGGCAGAAACCTCTTTCTTTTTACTCTATCTGATATTTCAGTTTTATCAGGTACTTTTAAAGTATTCTTATCAGGAGACAAGAGAACAGCACTGCTGTCACTATTGCCATTACTCATGTTAGCCAAATCCAATGGATCAGCACAACTACCATGATTAATATCATTCTCACTGTCTAAATCCAATCCAGGTACTTTTAAAGTATTCTTATCAGGAGACAAGAGAACAGCACTGCTGTCACTATTGCCACTACTTTCATCATTCCTATTCAATTGGACAGCACTGCTGTCACAGTTTGAATATGGAAGTGAAAATAAAACATCTGACCAACCATCAGGCAACTCGTTTTCTTCTTTTCTTGAATCCATATTCCCCTCTGGAACACACTGACCAAACAGACGGTTTCGAAGTCTCTTTATCCACAATGGGACAATTTCGTCGTCACATTGTTTTATCCTATCATGATGTATTACCATCTCTTTCTTTCTACTTGTAATTTCATACAACACAGGGGACAATACTCTGGTTACTACATAGGGTCCCTGCCAGGGAGCCCTGAGTTTCTTGCTCTGACCTACTTTTGATGTTGAATCCAACTTGAAAACAATATCACCTACTTCGTAAGTTTTATGATACAATTTTATATCGTAAGTTCTTTTCTGACGAAGCTGAGCTGCCTGTAATTTTTCGCGCGCAAACTTATGAGCTTCCTGGAGAGTATTTTTTAGGTCAATTACATGATGAACGGTTTCCTTGGCTTCATAATTGACAGAACAAGTTCCTGTTAGTAAATTGATTGGATGTAGTACTTCCCGACCTAACATCATCATGTTAGGTGTAAACCCTGTCTGTCTATTCACAGTTGATCGTATAGCACCAGAAATGGTTTGTAAATGAAGGTCCCAATCTTTCTGTTTTCCCTTCAAATAACATCTGATGGCTTGTAAAATGGTTCGATTAAATCGCTCAACTTGTCCGTTAGAACATGGTCTATATGGAGTGGTCCTAGTTTTGACGATTTGTAACAGTCTGCAAATATCATGAAACAAATGACCGTCAAAATTTTTCCCTTGATCGGTGTGAATTTGGACTGGACATCCCAATCTTGAAATGAAACCGTCTAGTAATGTTTTAGCCACAGTAATTGTGTTTTGATTAGGTAATGGAAACATTTCCATCCATTTTGTGAATTGATCTACTAACACTAATACATATTTGTTAGCAGAAGAACTCTCGTGTAGTGGTCCTAGAATGTCCATGTGCAATTTTTCCATAGGAATTCCTGCGTGAAATTGACCTAGAGGCCCCTTTGGTTTGACGTTGGCTTTTTTGTTGACATTACAAGTATGGCAAGACTTCACATAATTTCTCGCGTCTTCCCTTAACCCATACCAAATGTAATTCTGTTTTAATCTTTCAATAGTTTTTGCCTGTCCAAAATGCCCTGATAGTTTAGCATCATGACAATTCTCTAAGATTTTGTGTCTTAAAGATCTTGGAACAACTAATAACAATCTTGAATGAACTGGATCTAGCCATTTATAGCATAATATACCATCCTTAAGTACTAATTGATGTTTACAATTCCATAAATGTTTAATAGAAGGGCTACATAAATATAATTCATGCTCCTCTGGTTCTTTTTTATCCTCTAACCATACTATCAATCTGTTAAGTTCCTGATCTTTCCTTTGTTCAGCTCCCATATTGGTAATTTCAGACTCGCTTATCCAATTACAATTCACTAAACTATCTAAATTGGTTTCGTCCAAATCTTCTTCTTGCTCTGAAACACTCCTTACAGACAATGGAACTACATAATCGACATCATCTTCAAACGAACTCCAGACTTTTTGTGCTCGAGTACAATATGAGCAACCACCGCAAGGTAGCAATTTTATATCTGCACCAGCATAATAACAATTACAAGAATCTAAATCATCTGGTCTCCTTGATAGCCCATCTGCATTGGTGTGTAGTTTCCCTGCTCTATGTTGTATTACCATGTCATATTGAGACAATTCCTCTAACCATCTGGCTAGTTGTCCTTCGATCATTTTAAACCTTAGTAGCCATGTCAAACTGTTATGATCTGTCCTTATGATGAATTGTTGGCCTAATAAATAATTCCTGAATTGTCTGGTAAATACTACAATCGCTAACAGTTCTTTCCTAGTGGTACAATATTTCCTTTGGGCTGGTGCCAATACCCTACTTGCATAACATATTACATACTCTTTTCCACCAATTACTTGTAATAATTCTGCTCCAATGGTGGTGTGGGAGGCATCGGTATCTAGAATGAACTTTTCCTTTGGATCTGGATATGCTAATGTAACTGAGTTGACAAGTGCCTGTTGTAATGATTCAAAAGCTATCTGGTGTTGCTTTTCCCATTGAGAAATTACTTTCTTCTTTGTCAGAGCATACAAAGGCTCAGCAAGGGTGGCAAATCTTTTAATATGCTCCCTATGATAGTTGGTAAACCCAAGGAAAGATTCAACAGCTTTCTTCGTCAGAGGAACCGGCCAATTCAATATAACTTCTCTACTAGAGGGATTAACAGCTATTCCTTTCTCATTTACCAGTTTACCCAAGAAAATAACTTCTTTTTGGAAAAATTTGCATTTTTGTGGCTTTAATTTCAAATTATTTTCCCTGAATCTTTCTAGTACAGTTCTTAAATTTACAAGATGATCTTCAAAATCTTCACCCAGAACAATAACATCATCAATGTATGCTAGACATATTTTCCATGTCAAACCTGTCAAAATTAACTCTATCATCCGCTGAAAGAATGCAGGACTGTTACATAATCCAAAACTGAGTCTTATGTGTTCGAAAAGGCCATATTTAGTTATGAATGCTGTCTTGTGTCTATCGTCCTCGTGTATCTCAGCCTGATAATATCCTGATGCCATGTCTAGACAGGACATAAATTTACTACCTCTCAAAGTGTCGATACAGGTCTCTATTCTTGGAATCGGAAATGCGTCTTTTCGAGTAATAGAGTTTAATTTCCTGTAATCAATACAGTACCTGATCTTCCCATCCTTCTTGCGAACTAGTACTGGGGCTGCACTCCATTCTGATGATGATGGCTGTATGACTCCTCTATTTAATAAATCTTTGAGATGCTTTTCTTCTTCTTCTTCTAACCCTAGTGGTGTTCGTCTCATTCTTTCTCTTACAGGAGCTGAGTTTCCAGTGTCGATCCTATGCTTAACCTTGGTATAATGTCCAATGTCGAGATCATGTTTTGAGAAGGTATCTTTAAAGTCCAGCAATAGTGACGCCAATCTCAGATTTTCGCTTAAATCTAAATTTTCCTTTGACGAATCTAATAAAGGTTTTAATTGTACAGGAAAATTGGAATACATTTCATCCCATTCATTTCTTAAGTCTCTAAGTTCCCTCTCCACTGTGTTAACTGACCTTACTGATGCTCTGTCCTCATAATCACACCTTTCCTCATCTATCACCCCACAAATTTCCATTGCTGTACCAATGAAGCGATTTTTCTTCAGACTTATGGACTTATCTGTCAAATTGTTTAGGATAATAGGTACTCTTGAATCAGCTTTGGTCAAAATATTGGCATAATCAGCCCATTCAAAGACTTACTTGGTTGAATAGCCACTTCATTTTTAAATTCCTCTGCCAATCTTACTGGTAGTCTGACAGTTGAATTAGGTGGAACAATAAGAGTCTCTTCCAACGTTATGCGGCAAATTTTAAAACTACTGTTTTCTGATTTAACTTCATTAATAAAATGTTTTTCACCTCTAATTGTTATTGACAAATCAGTCAAATCTATCACGGCATCAAGATGTTTAAGAAAGTCTAATCCTAGTATCACTTGATCATTGATTTTAGCTACTATAATTTTCCACTTGGTATCAGTCTTCCCTACCTTAACTGTAACACATTCTGTGTACCTTGCTGTAATGCTATTGTCTTTTCCAGCACCTTTCAACATTAGCGAGCCTTTAAAAATTACCGGAGGCTTAAGTTTCTTTGCAAATTCTTCACTCATAAGTGTGACCTGGGCAGCTGTATCAATTACTGCGTTTACAGTTACCCCATTAATTGAAATACCTAACACAAGAGTATTGGATTCTGGATTTCGATCACTTGGATACAGTTGAACCTCACGTAATTGAGGATTATCAATACCATTCTTTGCATCTTCCTTTTGGCCACTATTGAAGTCTGTCAAGTTACAATGAACAGCACTGCTGTCACTAATTGTAACCTGTTTTTTTCCCAATACCTCTGGTTTTAATTCTCTAAGGCTACTATTAAAGTCTGTCAAGTTACAATGAACAGCACTGCTGTCACTAATTGTAACCTGTTTTTTCCCGAATACCTCTGGTTTCAATTCTCTAAAGGGAAATAATTGGCCTATTTGAGGTTTTTGGACTGATGAGCGACCTACATCTTCAGTCCTTGCTCGTTTAAAGTCCCCTCTCTAAGATTATTATTTGGAGATGGTGATCTGTTGCGTCTCATTGGCGACCAACTTTTCTTTGGACACTGTGTACTGTAATGGCCCATTTCCCTACACGTATAGCATTGTATATCCCGTATATCTCTGGTTGGACTTCGTCCTCTTGGTGAAGGCGACCTTTGGCGATCAGCAGTGGTTTTGGGACTGATTGAGTTTATAATCTTCTTGATGTCTGATTTAATGGTCCAGATATGTTGTTCTGTAGTTGCCATTCTTGTTTCCATAGTCTCATACTTTTTCTGTAAGTCTTGCATACTAGAATTATTTGCCGTTTTGACTTGACGTACTAAACATTCTGTACTTTCTCCATCTGAGTCATCATAAAACTGAACCCTTTTTACCTCTGGCTTTCTATACCCTAATAAAATCTTTTGGTTGTGAATGGAGCTCTTAACATATTGTAACGCTTGGTCCATTGTATTTGGGTCTTTCTCCATGGCAAATAGCGCTGCTTTTTTGTCCGTACACCCCTTCAAAAAAGCGTCAACGGCTATAGTATCAACTACATTCTCTGGTGTATTTAGATAACCATCTGTTGCTAGTTCCTGTATCCTTTCGGCAAACTCCTCTATCGACTCATCCACAAACTGCCTTACCTCTTGCAATTGACGCCTAATGGTGTGAGGTAAATCTTTATTCCCAAATCTTTGACTCAACTTTTGAACTAACACGTCATAGTCCCTTTGAACGGTCTCTTGGCGAGTACTCACAAATTTCAGAGCCTTATCTCTGAGGCATTCAATTAGACGATCTAATTTTTGTTCATTAGACCATTCATACTTCCTGGCTATATGGTTAAATTGCATGAAATACGGCTTCCATTCTGATTTCCCATCAAAAATGGCTAGCTTTGGTGGTGTTGGTCCAGAACGTTGATTGGATTTAACATCCTTACAGCTCGAGTCATCTTTTCCCTTCCTGATGTTGGAGTTTTCCCATTGTTATTAACCTCTTCGTTTGAGTCTCCAAGTTTATCTGGGCTAAATGTTTGTCTGGATTTAAGCTTTGCAGAATCACTATACCAGGAACTAGCTGACATCTCAGTTACTTTACCCCTAAATATATCTCCTGGAGCTAGCTTTTCAGAAATAAGTCGTGATGTTTTAAAATGCTGTAATTGCTCTTCTAATGCAGTTAATTTCCTGCCATATTCTGCATCCCTTTGTTTCATCTGCTTATATTGCTCCTTGCTCCTTTCTCTTTCTTTATCCATCTCTTGAGCCTGTTCCATGACCTTATCCATTAATGTTTGACGTTCCCGTTGCATGCTCTCCATTTGTTCTGAAAAACCACCTTCTTTTTCTGCCATAGTACTCTCATACTGATGTTGTAACTCACTCATTTCTTGTTTAATTTGTGTATTTTCAAAACTCAACTCTTTTTGACTTTTTTCCCTTTCCAGTTGATCCTTCTCCACTTCTCTTTGAAAATTATCTTTTGTTTGTTGGAGTTCAGCAAGGCATTCCTCTATCTCTGCTGATTTACGCCATAGTTGCTTCTCAAAAGTTACTTTTAAATCTTCAAGTTCTTTCGTATATTCCCTTTTTGAATGAACTTTGTCTTGTTCTGCAATTAACAACTTTGTCTTATACTGTTCTATTAATGCAGAAGTGTCACCTTGTGCTGTTGGTTGCTTTTCTGGAGTTTCTTCCTCTGAACTAACTTCAACTGTGCCATTCCTTATCAATGGGTCCCAAATCGTGTTTGGTACACCTTCTATCATCTTTAGATCTTCTAATGTCAAGGTGCCTTTAATTTTTCTTGCTTTTATAATTAAATTGGCTCTGGCCTCCCCTATGTCTCTAATTCCCATTAACTCTTCTTTTGTCGCAGTATTGATGTTAATTGTCGACATCTTCACTTTTATTTAATACACAATAATTACTTCTATATCAAATAAATTTTAAGATACGTTTTAAATACGGCCAGCACAGCTGACTCACTCAATGATACGTTTTAAATACGGCCAGCACCGCTGACTCACTCAATACCCCTAAATTAATTTTAACACGGCCAGCACTGCTGACACGATCATGTAAATTTATTTATTTATTTTTCTAGATTTCCGTTTATATTCTAATGTTTTATCTCAAGTATGCTCAATCAAAAAATTTACTTTAATCAATATGATTATCCATAAATATATATATATCTATCTATAGTTTGAAAAAATTACAACAAAAATAACACCAAAAAACACAGCAAATATAAATATAATAACCAAGTATATGTGTAGAAAAAAATAATAAATCTTTATTTCAATTATATGTGTAGAAAAAATAGTAAGTCTTTATTTCAATGTACAACAATTAGACTAATATAACTATTCTGAATATCTATAGCATCAAACCAATATCTTTCTTGCTTTGTAATAATAATTTATATATATTCAATGACTAACATGTATATCACACAAACTGAATATATAATGCGGTATACTTTTATTACATACCCCAAAGAAAAATATACACACTGTAATAGTATCTGCCAATTGCTCAATTATGTCTATTTCTAATACTTTTATTAGTTTAAATTAAACAAATAACATACATTAGGACAGCACTACTGTCTCAATAATCATATTTTTGAATTTTGATAATTGGCCAGTACTACTGACTCAGATTAAATAAAAATTTGCCAAAAGAATTTCAATCTTTTGATGTTTTGTTTTTATAATTGTCTCCCTTTTCGTGTAACAACTGGTTTTTGTTTTTGTTTTGATAATTGTCTCCCTTTTCGTGTAACAACTGGTTTTGTTTTTATAATTGTCTCCCTTTTCGTGTACAAACTGAAATTCAGTTCATACGATTTATTTTGTTTGTTTTCACCTTTATTCAAGTGAAGTGAGTATATTCAATTCAATGGTTCAAAGTTTTATTGGTAATGGTGTGGAAATAATGCGTGAATGTTTAATTCACAGGGATAACACGGTTCAATTGACAAATTTGACCCGCGAAAATCAAAATTTCAACACGACGCGTTTCGCGTTGAAAAGACTATTTTCCACCTGTGTCAATGACTTTTACATCTGACACCAGTGAAGTGTTTGTGTGGGCTTGCTAATAACTTACCAACAATAACTGTCAGATTAGCGTAGCTTCTATAATATCTAGACTTCTTGTAGGAGCTGTGTAGGTGTCATACCACCAATTACTCCCTCAAATTTAGAACGTATGTGAAAGTAGGCCTACTCGGACAAAAAAAAGTGCATTTGATGTCATTGTTCACCTAAACTAACGAACAAATTTGCAGAAATGAAAGTTTTGTTGAAAGAGAAATATATTAAGACCATTTTGAGCCAAAAATTCTACTGTTATGAATTTGATTAAAAATTGAGGATTAATAGCTATTTTAATAATTAGTATTTTTGGAAAACCTGTTATTTTTAGTTGTACCCTTTGGAAGATTGCATATTCTTGATGATTGAAAGTACTGAAAATTGCATGAGAAAGGTGACACCTGTAAATTCAGATATAGTTTTATGAAGTTGAACAATGAAAATATTTAGAAAGTGTGAAAATTTCAAATTGGTTTGAACTAAGGAACTTTTAATTGGTGGTATAACTTTAAAAAATCGTTTGAAACATAATCAAAAACAATTTGATTTTTTGTGCCAAATGATCATTTAGATAATTAGTAGCCTAATTTTAATCTTTATTGGGCAAAATGTACTTTTGCATTTAGAGCCAAAACTTATTATCCAAATTTTATTTTCCATCCGACAATATTTTAATAAAAAATTTAAATAATTGTTTATAAATGCACAGAAAGTTATTGGTGTAGACATTAGAAACATAAGTTTTTTTACTACCCCCAAAAAAATTGTCATGACATATTAAATAAATTATTATTATCACCTTATAGCATTGACAACTACTATTACTATGCAATAGCATAGCCTATTATACACTGATAAACTCAATAAGCACCATTTTAATATCCAAATGAAATTTTAATTAATTTTATTAACTTTAATAAACACAGTAAAAAACCTGGATGTCTATTTGAATTTGAGTACTTATTCAAATATGAAAAAAATTGGGGGTCAAATCCTGAATTAAAACTTTTTATAAATTCTTGAATAAATTGATTGGATTTTTAAGAAATAGAACATAACAAAAAATACACTAACAATGATTTAGATTAATGAAAGTTTAAATTTCTGACCCAAAATGAAATTTTCAATAGTTTAATCAAAGCTTAATTACAAGTAGTTAAAAATGGGAAATTTAAATAAAGTCATATTGTATAGGCTGTTTTTAACAAAATTTCTAAGGATTTAAGAATAACAAAATAAAATGATTCAAAACTATTTATTCTTTAGTTGCTAATACCAATTAATTGCCTCAAATTTTTGAACGTATTAAATAGCCTACTCGGACAAAAATAAATGCATTTGATGTATTGTTACCTATAACTAAGTAACAAATTTGCAGAAATGAAAGTTTTGTTGAAAGTAAAATTTATATTTAAACCATTTTGAGCCAAAATTTACCTGTCTATGAGTTTATAAAATTGAGGATAATGCCCTCCATAATCAAATTTAAGATTTCAGAAAACCAGGTTATATTTTAGTTGAAATCATTTCGGAAGCTCTGCTTTCTTGTATGATTTGAATATGTTGAAAATGGACAGCAAAAGGTGACACCTGTATCAATCCGGATATACTAGTTTCTATGAAGTTAAATTAAGTAATTTTTAGAAAGCTGTGAAAATTGCAAAATTTGGTTGAACAGATAGGGACTATTAATTTGTAAATTGAAACCTTTTTAACAAATGGGTGAAACATCAAATTCAAAAACAATTGTTTTTTTTTGTCTTAAACTGAACATTTATAATAGTAGCCACATCAATCTTTTTGTGCAAAATGTACATATTGCAAATTTAACCTAAAATTGAGTTTGTCATTTTACTTTTACCAACAATAAGGCTTTTAATAAATAAATGTCCTAAATAATGTTTTAAATTATGAAAGTTATTCTTGGTGTTAACATTGAAACATAAGCTGTTACTACCCCAAAAAAATTTTGAACATTTAAGAAATTATTTGATTTTTACCCTTATAGCATTGCGTTTATAGTACTTGGAAATTTGTTAGCTAATGTAAATGCAAAACTACAACAATTATATTCCAAATGAAATTTTTATATTTAATTTTTATTAACATAAATAACACAGTAAATTGAATGTGAAAGACTTTTGTCAATTTGTAGTACTTTACTGACACCAGATGAAAAAAAGGGGGGCAATATCTTACATTCAATACTTGATTTTTATAATTCATTAAAAATTGTGGAAGTCTTTAAGAATAGACAACAAGAAATCCAAAATTCTTTATTGAAAGTTTTTACAAAATGAATTTCAATATTTTTATCAAAGTATTCTTGTGTTAGACTGTGAAATTTTTATTAAATGCATAATGTCATGGTTTAATAAAATTGATAAGTTAAGATAGCAAAATAAGATTCAATCAACTTTGTCCTAGTCATACCACCAATTATTCAAATTTAAATATTAAATAGGCCTACTCGGACAAAAAAAAGTGCATTTGATGTCATTGTTCACCTAAACTAACGAACAAATTTGCAGAAATGAAAGTTTTGTTGAAAGAGAAATATATTAAGACCATTTTGAGCCAAAATTTACCTGTCTATGAGTTTGCATTAAAAATTGAGGATTAATGCGCTCCATAGTATACTAATTTAAGATTTCCAGAAAACCAGGGGTTATTTTTAGTGGTACCTCCTTTCGGAAGCTCTCTGCTTTCTTGTATGATTTTGAATGTATGTTGAAAATTGGCATGCAGAAAGGTGACACCTGTACAATCCAGGATATACCTAGTTTCTATGAAGTTAAACTTAAGGTAAAATATTTAGAAAGCTGTGAAAATTGCAAAATTTGGTTGAACAGATAGGGACTTTTAATTGGTGGTATGACACCTTTAAGCAAAATGCGGTGAAACATCAAAATCAGAAAACAATTGGTTTTTTTTTGTTTAACTGATCATTTGAGATAATAGTAGCCACATTTCAATCTTTTTGGGGGCAAAATGTCACATATTGCAAATTTAGAGCCTAAAACTTGAGTTTGTCCTATTTTTAGCTTTTCCCATCCTGACAATAGGCTTTTATATAAAAAATGTCCTAAATAATGTTATAAATGCACAGAAAGTTATTCTGTGGTGTTAGACATTGAAACATAAGTTGTTTACTACCCCAAAAAAATTTTGTCATGCAGATTTAATGAAATTATTTGATTTTTACCCCTTATAGCATTGCGTCATACTATGTACTTGGCAGATAGCATAGCCTAATGTAAGCACTGCAGAAACTCACAAAAGCACCATTTATTATTCCAAATGAAATTTTTATATCTTAATTTTTATTAACTGATGTAAATAAACACAGTTAAATGACCATGACTGCACTTTTGATCAATTTGTAGTACTTTACTGACACCAGATGAAAAAAAGGGGGGGTCAATATTCCTTGACACTTCAATACCTTGGATTTTTTACTAAATTCATTGGAAAAATTGTTGGAAGTCTTTAAAGAAGTAGAACAAACAAGAAAAAATCAGCAAACAATGATCTTGATATTGAAAGTTTATGTTCCTGTAGCCCAAAATGAAATTTTCAAGTATTTTCTATCAAAGTCATACATTACAGTCAGTTTAAATTGAGCTGTGAAATTTTTATTATAAGTCGCATAATGCTCAGATAGGCTGTTTTTAACTACAAATTGACTAAGGATTAAGAATAAAGCAAAATAAAAGATTTCTAATCAACTTTTTTGTCTCTTTAGGTGTCATACCACCAATTACTCCCTCAAATTTAGAACGTATGTGAAAGTAGGCCTACTCGGACAAAAAAAAGTGCATTTGATGTCATTGTTCACCTAAACTAACGAACAAATTTGCAGAAATGAAAGTTTTGTTGAAAGAGAAATATATTAAGACCATTTTGAGCCAAAATTTACCTGTCTATGAGTTTGCATTAAAAATTGAGGATTAATGCGCTCCATAGTATACTAATTTAAGATTTCCAGAAAACCAGGGGTTATTTTTAGTGGTACCTCCTTTCGGAAGCTCTCTGCTTTCTTGTATGATTTTGAATGTATGTTGAAAATTGGCATGCAGAAAGGTGACACCTGTACAATCCAGGATATACCTAGTTTCTATGAAGTTAAACTTAAGGTAAAATATTTAGAAAGCTGTGAAAATTGCAAAATTTGGTTGAACAGATAGGGACTTTTAATTGGTGGTATGACACCTTTAAGCAAAATGCGGTGAAACATCAAAATCAGAAAACAATTGGTTTTTTTTTGTCTTAACTGATCATTTGAGATAATAGTAGCCACATTTCAATCTTTTTGGGGGCAAAATGTCACATATTGCAAATTTAGAGCCTAAAACTTGAGTTTGTCCTATTTTTAGCTTTTCCCATCCTGACAATAGGCTTTTATATAAAAAATGTCCTAAATAATGTTATAAATGCACAGAAAGTTATTCTGTGGTGTTAGACATTGAAACATAAGTTGTTTACTACCCCAAAAAAATTTTGTCATGCAGATTTAATGAAATTATTTGATTTTTACCCCTTATAGCATTGCGTCATACTATGTACTTGGCAGATAGCATAGCCTAATGTAAGCACTGCAGAAACTCACAAAAGCACCATTTATTATTCCAAATGAAATTTTTATATCTTAATTTTTATTAACTGATGTAAATAAACACAGTTAAATGACCATGACTGCACTTTTGATCAATTTGTAGTACTTTACTGACACCAGATGAAAAAAAGGGGGGGTCAATATTCCTTGACACTTCAATACCTTGGATTTTTTACTAAATTCATTGGAAAAATTGTTGGAAGTCTTTAAAGAAGTAGAACAAACAAGAAAAAATCAGCAAACAATGATCTTGATATTGAAAGTTTATGTTCCTGTAGCCCAAAATGAAATTTTCAAGTATTTTCTATCAAAGTCATACATTACAGTCAGTTTAAATTGAGCTGTGAAATTTTTATTATAAGTCGCATAATGCTCAGATAGGCTGTTTTTAACTACAAATTGACTAAGGATTAAGAATAAAGCAAAATAAAAGATTTCTAATCAACTTTTTTGTCTCTTTAGGTGTCATACCACCAATTACTCCCTCAAATTTAGAACGTATGTGAAAGTAGGCCTACTCGGACAAAAAAAGTGCATTTGATGTCATTGTTCACCTAAACTAACGAACAAATTTGCAGAAATGAAAGTTTTGTTGAAAGAGAAATATATTAAGACCATTTTGAGCCAAAATTTACCTGTCTATGAGTTTGCATTAAAAATTGAGGATTAATGCGCTCCATAGTATACTAATTTAAGATTTCCAGAAAACCAGGGGTTATTTTTAGTGGTACCTCCTTTCGGAAGCTCTCTGCTTTCTTGTATGATTTTGAATGTATGTTGAAAATTGGCATGCAGAAAGGTGACACCTGTACAATCCAGGATATACCTAGTTTCTATGAAGTTAAACTTAAGGTAAAATATTTAGAAAGCTGTGAAAATTGCAAAATTTGGTTGAACAGATAGGGACTTTTAATTGGTGGTATGACACCTTTAAGCAAAATGCGGTGAAACATCAAAATCAGAAAACAATTGGTTTTTTTTTGTCTTAACTGATCATTTGAGATAATAGTAGCCACATTTCAATCTTTTTGGGGGCAAAATGTCACATATTGCAAATTTAGAGCCTAAAACTTGAGTTTGTCCTATTTTTAGCTTTTCCCATCCTGACAATAGGCTTTTATATAAAAAATGTCCTAAATAATGTTATAAATGCACAGAAAGTTATTCTGTGGTGTTAGACATTGAAACATAAGTTGTTTACTACCCCCAAAAAAATTTTGTCATGCAGATTTAATGAAATTATTTGATTTTTACCCCTTATAGCATTGCGTCATACTATGTACTTGGCAGATAGCATAGCCTAATGTAAGCACTGCAGAAACTCACAAAAGCACCATTTATTATTCCAAATGAAATTTTTATATCTTAATTTTTATTAACTGATGTAAATAAACACAGTTAAATGACCATGACTGCATATATATAATTTAAGTATTTTCTATAAATCAAAACATTAATGAAATTGATGCCTTTGAAATTTGTATTTTATAAGTCCATAATGTAAATGTCATATTTTTAACTCAAATTGACTAAGGATTAAGAATAAACAAAATGAAAAATTTTAAAACTTTTTTAATATTAAGATAAAAACCAATAAATTCTCTAAATTTAAGTTATGTGCAAGTAGCCCAAAATGAATTCAAAAAAAATCGCAATATGTCATTATCACTTAAACTAACGAACGAAATTTAGAAATGAAAGTTTTTGAAAGAAAATATATTAAACCTTTTTAGACAAAATTTACCTGGGCTATGAGTTTGCATTAAAAAATTGATTGTTAATCCTCTTATCTTTAAGTTTAGTTCCCAAAAACCCAGGGTTATTTGTTGGTAGCCATCCTTCGGAAGCTAAATTTTTGATGTTTGAATTTGTTAAAATTATGCAGAAAGGTGACACTGACAATCCAGGAATTACTAAGTTTATGAAAAACTTATTAGAAATTTGACAAAATCTGTTAAAACAAGTTTGTTAAATTGAGGATAGGACTTTTAATAGTGGTTAAATTCTAACAAAAGGGTAAATCAAATGAAAATTCTTTTGTACTTTGTCTTTATTGATATTTTAATAATAGTTGCAAAATTCAGCATTTTAGGGAATGTCACAATTCAATTTGACCTAAAATTAGCTTTGTCCTATTTTTTTCAACCTAAAAATGCAGATTGGTTAAAAATAGTGTCTAAATAATGTTTAATCACCAAATTATCTATGGGTTAACATGAAACATAAAATGTTTTACTCCCCAAAATTTTTGTCATCAGATTATGATATTTATTTTTTTGCCCTTAAATTGCATATATTTGAGATAAAACTTGATTGTCAACTTGTTAGAAATCACAAACACCATTAGTATTAAATAAAATTTTAATAATTTTTATTAACGATGAAAAAACTTGAGTACCAATGAACATTTATCATTTATACTTACTAAAATTTAAGTTGAATATTTGATTACCTTGATTTCAAATATGGAAAATTGTTGGAATTTAAAGAAGTAGAAAAACAAGAAAAAATCACAAACAATGATCTTATATTAAAGTTTATTTCTACCCAAAATGAATTTTCAAGTATTTTCTTCAACAATCATAAAGTCATTTATTGACATTGAAATTTTTATTAAACGATATGCTAATAGGTGTTTACTACAATTGACAGATAAGATAAGCAAAATAAATTAACTTTGTTCTTTGTCATACCACAACCTCAATTGACGTGAAAGTGCACCGACAAAAAATGCTTGATGTCATGTCACTAAATAACGAACAATTTGCGAATGAAAGTTTTTGAAAAAAATATTAGACCTTGAGCAATTTACTCTTTCATAAATGAGGATAATGCGCTCCATTACTATAAGATCAAAACGGTTTTTTTGGACCTCCTTCGAAGCTCCTCTTCTGATGATTTTGAATGATGTGAAATGCATGCAAAAGGTACCCTGTACACGTATCCTATTCTATAAGTAACTTAAGGTAAAATATTATGTGAAAATTGCAAAATTTAACATAGATTTTAATGGATACACCTTAAGCAAATGCGGTAAAATAATCAAAATGTTTTTTTGTTACGATCATTTGATATTACCATTTCAATCTTTTGGGCAATTCCTATTCAATTAAGCCAAAACTTGAGTTGTCTATTTTTTTTTCACTACAATAGTTTATAAAATGCTAATTTACTAAATCATTGGAAAAATTGTTGGAAGTCTTTAAAGAAGTAGAAACAAACAAGAAAAAATCAGCAAACAATGATCTTGATATTGAAAGTTTATGTTCCTGTAGCCCAAAATGAAATTTTCAAGTATTTTCTATCAAAGTCATACATTACAGTCAGTTTAAATTGAGCTGTGAAATTTTTATTATAAGTCGCATAATGCTCAGATAGGCTGTTTTTAACTACAAATTGACTAAGGATTAAGAATAAAGCAAAATAAAAGATTTCTAATCAACTTTTTTGTCTCTTTAGGTGTCATACCACCAATTACTCCCTCAAATTTAGAACGTATGTGAAAGTAGGCCTACTCGGACAAAAAAAAGTGCATTTGATGTCATTGTTCACCTAAACTAACGAACAAATTTGCAGAAATGAAAGTTTTGTTGAAAGAGAAATATATTAAGACCATTTTGAGCCAAAATTTACCTGTCTATGAGTTTGCATTAAAAATTGAGGATTAATGCGCTCCATAGTATACTAATTTAAGATTTCCAGAAAACCAGGGGTTATTTTTAGTGGTACCTCCTTTCGGAAGCTCTCTGCTTTCTTGTATGATTTTGAATGTATGTTGAAAATTGGCATGCAGAAAGGTGACACCTGTACAATCCAGGATATACCTAGTTTCTATGAAGTTAAACTTAAGGTAAAATATTTAGAAAGCTGTGAAAATTGCAAAATTTGGTTGAACAGATAGGGACTTTTAATTGGTGGTATGACACCTTTAAGCAAAATGCGGTGAAACATCAAAATCAGAAAACAATTGGTTTTTTTTTGTCTTAACTGATCATTTGAGATAATAGTAGCCACATTTCAATCTTTTTGGGGGCAAAATGTCACATATTGCAAATTTAGAGCCTAAAACTTGAGTTTGTCCTATTTTTAGCTTTTCCCATCCTGACAATAGGCTTTTATATAAAAAATGTCCTAAATAATGTTATAAATGCACAGAAAGTTATTCTGTGGTGTTAGACATTGAAACATAAGTTGTTTACTACCCCAAAAAAATTTTGTCATGCAGATTTAATGAAATTATTTGATTTTTACCCCTTATAGCATTGCGTCATACTATGTACTTGGCAGATAGCATAGCCTAATGTAAGCACTGCAGAAACTCACAAAAGCACCATTTATTATTCCAAATGAAATTTTTATATCTTAATTTTTATTAACTGATGTAAATAAACACAGTTAAATGACCATGACTGCACTTTTGATCAATTTGTAGTACTTTACTGACACCAGATGAAAAAAAGGGGGGTCAATATTCCTTGACACTTCAATACCTTGGATTTTTTACTAAATTCATTGGAAAAATTGTTGGAAGTCTTTAAAGAAGTAGAACAAACAAGAAAAAATCAGCAAACAATGATCTTGATATTGAAAGTTTATGTTCCTGTAGCCCAAAATGAAATTTTCAAGTATTTTCTATCAAAGTCATACATTACAGTCAGTTTAAATTGAGCTGTGAATTTTTATTATAAGTCGCATAATGCTCAGATAGGCTGTTTTTAACTACAAATTGACTAAGGATTAAGAATAAAGCAAAATAAAAGATTTCTAATCAACTTTTTTGTCTCTTTAGGTGTCATACCACAATTACTCCCTCAAATTTAGAACGTATGTGAAAGTAGCCTACTCGGACAAAAAAAAGTGCATTTGATGTCATTGTTCACCTAAACTAACGAACAAATTTGCAGAAATGAAAGTTTTGTTGAAAGAGAAATATATTAAGACCATTTTGAGCCAAAATTTACCTGTCTATGAGTTTGCATTAAAAATTGAGGATTAATGCGCTCCATAGTATACTAATTTAAGATTTCCAGAAAACCAGGGGTTATTTTTAGTGGTACCTCCTTTCGGAAGCTCTCTGCTTTCTTGTATGATTTTGAATGTATGTTGAAAATTGGCATGCAGAAAGGTGACACCTGTACAATCCAGGATATACCTAGTTTCTATGAAGTTAAACTTAAGGTAAAATATTTAGAAAGCTGTGAAAATTGCAAAATTTGGTTGAACAGATAGGGACTTTTAATTGGTGGTATGACACCTTTAAGCAAAATGCGGTGAAACATCAAAATCAGAAAACAATTGGTTTTTTTTTTGTCTTAACTGATCATTTGAGATATATAGTAGCCACATTTCAATCTTTTTGGGGGCAAAATGTCACATATTGCAAATTTAGAGCCTAAAACTTGAGTTTGTCCTATTTTTAGCTTTTCCCATCCTGACAATAGGCTTTTTATATAAAAAATGTCCTAAATAATGTTATAAATGCACAGAAAGTTATTCTGTGGTGTTAGACATTGAAACATAAGTTGTTTACTACCCCCAAAAAATTTTGTCATGCAGATTTAATGAAATTATTTGATTTTTACCCCTTATAGCATTGCGTCATACTATGTACTTGGCAGATAGCATAGCCTAATGTAAGCACTGCAGAAACTCACAAAAGCACCATTTATTATTCCAAATGAAATTTTTATATCTTAATTTTTATTAACTGATGTAAATAAACACAGTTAAATGACCATGACTGCACTTTTGATCAATTTGTAGTACTTTACTGACACCAGATGAAAAAAAGGGGGGGTCAATATTCCTTGACACTTCAATACCTTGGATTTTTTTACTAAATTCATTGGAAAAATTGTTGGAAGTCTTTAAAGAAGTAGAACAAACAAGAAAAAATCAGCAAACAATGATCTTGATATTGAAAGTTTATGTTCCTGTAGCCCAAAATGAAATTTTCAAGTATTTTCTATCAAAGTCATACATTACAGTCAGTTTAAATTGAGCTGTGAAATTTTTATTATAAGTCGCATAATGCTCAGATAGGCTGTTTTTAACTACAAATGACTAAGGATTAAGAATAAAGCAAAAATAAAAGATTTCTAATCAACTTTTTTGTCTCTTTAGGTGTCATACCACCAATTACTCCCTCAAATTTAGAACGTATGTGAAAGTAGGCCTACTCGGACAAAAAAAAGTGCATTTGATGTCATTGTTCACCTAAACTAACGAACAAATTTGCAGAAATGAAAGTTTTGTTGAAAGAGAAATATATTAAGACCATTTTGAGCCAAAATTTACCTGTCTATGAGTTTGCATTAAAAATTGAGGATTAATGCGCTCCATAGTATACTAATTTAAGATTTCCAGAAAACCAGGGGTTATTTTTAGTGGTACCTCCTTTCGGAAGCTCTCTGCTTTCTTGTATGATTTTGAATGTATGTTGAAAATTGGCATGCAGAAAGGTGACACCTGTACAATCCAGGATATACCTAGTTTCTATGAAGTTAAACTTAAGGTAAAATATTTAGAAAGCTGTGAAAATTGCAAAATTTGGTTGAACAGATAGGGACTTTTAATTGGTGGTATGACACCTTTAAGCAAAATGCGGTGAAACATCAAAATCAGAAAACAATTGGTTTTTTTTTGTCTTAACTGATCATTTGAGATAATAGTAGCCACATTTCAATCTTTTTGGGGGCAAAATGTCACATATTGCAAATTTAGAGCCTAAAACTTGAGTTTGTCCTATTTTTAGCTTTTCCCATCCTGACAATAGGCTTTTATATAAAAAATGTCCTAAATAATGTTATAAATGCACAGAAAGTTATTCTGTGGTGTTAGACATTGAAACATAAGTTGTTTACTACCCCCAAAAAAATTTTGTCATGCAGATTTAATGAAATTATTTGATTTTTACCCCTTATAGCATTGCGTCATACTATGTACTTGGCAGATAGCATAGCCTAATGTAAGCACTGCAGAAACTCACAAAAGCACCATTTATTATTCCAAATGAAATTTTTATATCTTAATTTTTATTAACTGATGTAAATAAACACAGTTAAATGACCATGACTGCACTTTTGATCAATTTGTAGTACTTTACTGACACCAGATGAAAAAAAGGGGGGGTCAATATTCCTTGACACTTCAATACCTTGGATTTTTTACTAAATTCATTGGAAAAATTGTTGGAAGTCTTTAAAGAAGTAGAACAAACAAGAAAAAATCAGCAAACAATGATCTTGATATTGAAAGTTTATGTTCCTGTAGCCCAAAATGAAATTTTCAAGTATTTTCTATCAAAGTCATACATTACAGTCAGTTTAAATTGAGCTGTGAAATTTTTATTATAAGTCGCATAATGCTCAGATAGGCTGTTTTTAACTACAAATTGACTAAGGATTAAGAATAAAGCAAAATAAAAGATTTCTAATCAACTTTTTTGTCTCTTTAGGTGTCATACCACCAATTACTCCCTCAAATTTAGAACGTATGTGAAAGTAGGCCTACTCGGACAAAAAAAAGTGCATTTGATGTCATTGTTCACCTAAACTAACGAACAAATTTGCAGAAATGAAAGTTTTGTTGAAAGAGAAATATATTAAGACCATTTTGAGCCAAAATTTACCTGTCTATGAGTTTGCATTAAAAATTGAGGATTAATGCGCTCCATAGTATACTAATTTAAGATTTCCAGAAAACCAGGGGTTATTTTTAGTGGTACCTCCTTTCGGAAGCTCTCTGCTTTCTTGTATGATTTTGAATGTATGTTGAAAATTGGCATGCAGAAAGGTGACACCTGTACAATCCAGGATATACCTAGTTTCTATGAAGTTAAACTTAAGGTAAAATATTTAGAAAGCTGTGAAAATTGCAAAATTTGGTTGAACAGATAGGGACTTTTAATTGGTGGTATGACACCTGTAACACACCTCAGACATAGACCATGGGTTATAACAGGAAGCCCCGAATTGCACGATCTCACTTCCGGCTAAGTATATATATTTCTCCTGAGAGTAGGAGCACCTCTGAGATTCACTACACTAGCTTGAAAAATAGCACGGTGACCCATACATTTTATTATATTTTTGAAAAAAGCATATTAAAATTTTCATTTTGGCAGATTATAAGAAAATTCGGTCTCAAAAAGTATATACTTATGATCTACCTTAAAAAAGTGGTGTTAAAACAACTAAAAATCTAAATCAAATCCTCTTTTTCACCTGTTGACCTGTTATCATCTGCTAACCATTTGTATTGCACTCTGACAGATTGACTTTGTCAGATAATTATAAGCTTTACCAGATGCTCCGCAGGGTGCAGCTTTATACGTCCGCAGAGGTCGAACCCTGAACAGTTGGGGCAAGTATGGACACAGCATTCGAGCTTGATATACCTCTGAATTTGGATTGTGATTAAAAAGTTGACACGGCAAAGGTTTCTGACACAGAATGAATGTGGTCTAATGAACTTAAATTTTTTTCTTTGCTTTTGAGGGAATACACTATGCTGTTGATTATAAATTTCCTCAAAAGAAATATTTGAAGAAAAATTCTTTTAATTTCTGAAATCTGAAATGAGAAAAATTTTAACTGCCACCCCTCCCAATTTTTTTTCCACATCCTCCAATCCCTTATTCCAAAAATAATCTCAATTCAAATTTCTAATTAAGTTGGTAACAATAACTACTCATTAACCCCAAACTGACACCAAGCCTTCCCTTCATAATATGGAACCTTGTGGTACAATGTCAGAGAGATCCATACAGTTAAACATAAATTATTGTTCTCAAACTTCAAAAAATGCTTGTTTTTTACCCTTTTTTTGGCCCTTAATTCCTATACTGTTTGCCCCATAACCCTTAAAATAAATCCCAACCTTCTACTTAATAGTATGAACATTGTGGTATAATTTCAGAGTAATTGAAATACTTGTACACATTTTATTGTCCTAAAACACGATAGTACACATTTATTGTCCTAAAACACGATAAATGTATGTTTTGGGCCCCTAATTACTAAACTGATGGGACCATAACCCCCAAAATCAATCCTAACCTTCCTTTTGTGGTTATAAACATTGTCCTAAAATTTTATTGATTTCTATTTTCTTATTCTAAAGTTATAATCCAGAAACCATCCGTCTTCGGAAGACGCTGACGACGACGCTGCCACCGCCAACAACGTGATACCAATATCCAACAGCAAAAACTTGTGCGATCGTATAAAAATGATTTCAGAGTTTTATAATATATAAAATCAAACTGTCTGTAGCTTCAAACACTTCACTTTATCAGATATAAAATTGAGAAAGGAAATGGTGAATATGTCAAAGCGACAACCACCCGACCATAGAGCAAACAACAGCCGAAGGCAACCAATGGGTCTTCAATGTAGCGAGAATTCCCGCACCCGTAGGTGTCCTTCAGCTGGCCCCTAAAATATGCATAATAGTACAGTGATAATGGACGTCATACTAAACTCCGAATTATACACAAGAAACTAAAATTTAAAATCATACAAGACTAACAAAGGCCAGAGGCTCCTGACTTGGGACAGGCGCAAAATTGCGGCGGGGTTAAACATGTTTATGAGATCTCAACCCTCCCCCTATACCTCTAGCCAATGTAGAAAAGTAAAAGAATAACAATACGCACATTAAAATTCAGTTCAAGAGAAGTCCGAGTCTGATGTCAAAAGATGTAACAAAAGAAAATAAATCAAATGACAATAATACATAAATAACAACAGACTACTAGCAGTTAACTGACATGCCAGCTCCAGACCTCAATTAAACTGATTGAAAGATTATGTCTTCATCATATGAATATCAGGTACAATCCCTCCCGTTAGGGGTTTAGTATCATACTATCATAAAATATATGAGAAGAACATAACCCGTGTCATGCCAACAACTGTTTTTTTTAGAAATAAATGTGTTTAGTTCCGATGCAAAGACCCTATCATAGTTTATAATGTCTTGTCAGTTGAAATCCTGGAACTATGAGATGGAAAGACAACTCTATTACTGAGGACAAGGTCAATAGAAATTCCTGAACATATAATGGATTTTCTTGCAAAATATTTTCAGTCTGTCATGCAAAGTTTTTAAGAAATTCTAAATCAATAACACTGAAAACTGTACTACAGGAGCATGGAACTCTCCAGTTTATTTGTTTATTTTGTAACAATTAAAACAAATCTTTAGTTTCATTTTTATATATCAAATAAACAGCTGCTTTAAAAAAAAAAAAAAAAAAAAGGCATGATATGTGTTTGTCCCCATCCTTTAAACACATACAAAAAAGAAACAAACATGGCTTAAAATTCTTTGAAGATCTGATAAATGAAATTTTAGTTTCATAAAATATCTAATATCTTAACTCCAACAACCTATGTACTTCTTATTCAGGTGGGGTTCTCATCTACAACTTTGGGTACAGACATCTGGTTGTGGTTGGAAAAACAATCATTCATTCATTTATTGAAGTATGCAAATCCCAACCCATTCATATACTTCATAAGAAATTCACAACCAATTTATATATATATTTCTCAACTTCATGACATCTTATTTCATAGTTTTAACAGACATTTTTACAGAACATGAAAATGTATGACCCATTGCATAATAAAATTTTACCACTTGATACATCATCTCTTTGATATATATTTGATACAATCCTCATTACAAAATATTTAAGTCAATTTGTGTTATAAAACAATATGAAAATCATGTTCACATATAATAATATCTAGTCAAGTCCTTTTTCTCATCATTTTGATAGGTCTGTGAATAATGCATCTTAAAAGTCAAATGAAATTGCTAGCAAGAATTGTAACCATGTTACCATTTGACTTATTTATCTTTTTTCTTGAGTAAAACCTGTCTAAATTTCGTATTTATTAAATTTCCTCTTTTTTTCATTATTAATTCAATTTCTTTTTCTTTTATTTCAGTCTTAAAACAGCATTTACCATATTCCATACATCAAAATTTAATATTTAGTGTATCATGTTGAAAAAATAAAAAAAATGTTATATTGCATATATAGTAATCAACTGTCAATGTAAATAAAACAACAAAAATTACTGGTAGCTATTTATAGCATAATGCCATTAGAAGGATACTTCTATCATTACTTACAAAATGTATGTATGCTGATGCATTGTAAATAGCACTACCAATAAATCAAACAATTATATAAGAGTAAAAAGTGAGAATAAAATAAAGAAAAGACGGTTTTTTTCTTTAGAAAAATAACAAAACTAAAATTTTGGTTTCTCTTTAAAACATTGTCACATTGTTCAACTTGCTCCTTTTAACAGGAGTCATCAAAACTCTGACAAACATAAGTCTAGACCTTTTACACCAGGTGTTGAAATATTAATCCGAAAGCATCAAGATTTGAAAAAGAAATTTGAGTTCTTCATACTGAAACATTTGTATCTATGTAAATGCAAAATAAAAAGCACTGGTATTTTTATCTTCCAATCAAAACATCAATCTCACTGAATACAAATACAATATTCATACATTTAAAGAAAAAATATAAACTAGAGGCTCTCAAGAGCCTGTGTCACTCACCTTGGTCTATGTGCATATTAAATAATGGACACAGATAAATTCATGACAAAATTGTGTTTTGGCGATCATGATGGGTTTGTAAATCTTACTTTACAGAACATTCTTGTTGCTACAATTATCTCTATCTATAATGAACTTGGCTCAGTAATTACAGTGGAAAATATTTTCTAAACATTTACAACCAGGTGCTCCACAGGGCGCAGCTTTATACGACCGCAGAGGTCGATCCCTGAACAGTTGGGGCAGGTATGGACAAAACATTTAAGCTTGATACAGCTCTGAATTTGGATTGTGATCAAATTTTTGACATTATATGGGTTTTTTACACAAAAAAAATGTCAAGATTTTACAAATCAATTTAAGATTTCTTCTTCAAACTTATTTAAATCTAAAATTAAATAGTTGACACAGCATAGGTTTCTGACACAGAATGAATGTGGTCTAATGAACTTAAAATTTTTTTTGCCTTTGAGCAATTCATTATGCTGTTGAATATTAATCCTGTCAAAAAAATGTTTGAAGAAATTTTCTTTTTATTTATGAAATCTGAAATGAGAACAAGTATGGACACAACTTTTAAGTTTGATACAGCTATAAATGTGGATTGTGATTAAATAGTTGACACAACATAGGTTTATGTCACATTATGAATTTGGTTTAAGAAATGAAAATTAGAATTTAAAGTTTTTAAATTTAATATTAAACTATTATGGTTCAATATCCAAAATGTAAATAGTCATGTCTGGCAAATGTCCAACATACATTATCTAAAAACATTTTAGATAAGATAAGATAGAAAATGACATCATAGTCATGTCTGGCAAATTTCCAACATATAAAATCAACTACTATTCTATACAAAGAAAGATAACTCCAATTGAAAATTAATTGCTATTGCACAATATTGTGCAATTAGATATTTCTTGCTATTGTGCAATACTGTGCAATTGAAAATTTCTTGCTATTGCACAATACTTGATATGGAATCCTGATTTGGACCAACTTGAAAACTGGGCCCATAATCAAAAATCAAAGTACAGTTTAGATAAAGCATATCAAATAAGCCCAAGAATTTAATTTTTGTTAAAATCAAACTTAGTTTAATTTTGGACCCTTTGGACCTTAATGTAGACCAATTTGAAAACTGGACCAAAAATTAAGAATCTACATACATAGTTAGATTCGGCATATCAAAGAACCCCAATTATTCAATTTTTGATGAAATCACACAAAGTTCAATTTTGGACCCTTTGGACCCCTTATTCCTAAACTGTTGGGACCAAAACTCCCAAAATTAAACCCAACCTTCCTTTAATGGTCATAAACCTTGTGTTTAAATTTCATAGATTTCTATTTACTTATACTAAAGTTATGGTGCAAAAACCAAAAATAATGCTTATTTGGGCCCCTTTTTGGCCCCTAATTCATAAACTGTTGTTACCTCAACTCCAAAAATCAATCCCAACCTTCCTTTTGTGGTCATAAACCTTGTGTTTAAATTTAATTGATTTCTATTTACTTATACTAAAGTTATTGTGCGAAAACCAAGAATAATGCTTATTTGGGCCCTTTTTTGGCCCTTTATTCCTAAACTGTTGGAACCAAAACTCCCAAAATCAATCCCAACCCTCCTTTTGTGGTCATAAACCGTGTGTCAAAATTTCATAGATTTCTATTCACTTAAACTAAAGTTATAGTGCGAAAACCAAGAAAATGCTTATTTGGGCCCTTTTTGGCCCCTTATTCCTAAAATGTTGGGACCAAAACGCCCAAAATCAATCCCAACCTTCCTTTTGTGGTCTTAAACCTTGTGTTAAAATTTCATTGATTTCTATTCACTTTTACTAAAGTTAGAGTGCGAAAACTAAAAGTATACGGACGACGACGCAGGATGACGACGCCAACGTGATAGCAATATACGACCAAAAAATAAAAATTTTGCGGTCGTATAAAAATTTATGAAAATTGTTAATAAATAAATTACTATAAAGGGCAATAACTCCTAAAGGGGTAAACTGACAATTTTGGTCATGTTGACTTATTTGTAGATCTTACTTTGCTGAACATTATTGCTGTTTACAGTTTATCTCTATCTATAATAATATTCAACATAATAACCAAAAACTGCAAAATTTCCTTAAAATTACTAATTCGGGGGCAGCAACCCAATAACCGGTTGTCCGATTTGTCCGAAAATTTTAGGGCAGATAGATATATACAATTTTATCCCATGTCAGATTTGCTCTAAATGCTTTGGTTTTAGAGTTATAAGCCAAAATCTACATTTTACCCCTATGTTCTTTTTTTAGCCATGGCAGCCATCTTGGTTGGTTAGCAGGGTCACGCCACACATTTTTTAAACTAGATACCCCAATGATGATTGTGGCCAAGTTTGGTTAAATTTGACCCTGTAGTTTCAGAGGAGAAGATTTTTGTAAAAGTTTACGGACAACAGATAAAGGACACCAAGTGATGAGAAAAGCTCACTTGACCTTTCAGGTCAGGTGAGCTAAAAATGTATACAAGCTTTAGAAACAGAAAAGAATTAGGCTTGCCAAACAGTAGAGTACAAATAAATTTGAAACTTTCCTTCAATGGATGAATATTGTTTGTTTTATGTATCAATTTTTATTCAGCATTCCAATATAAGGCATTCTTAAAGTAACAAAGAAAAGTATTTAGAATTTGATTAATATGCAATCTGAATATATTTTGCACTATAAACCAATACAGTAGACTCCACGTAATCGGATATCAGCTAAACGAATATATCAGCTATTGTAATATTATTTCAAAACACCAAACCCTTCCCCATGTTTAATGTTAATTTCATTGTGTAATAGAATATAGGACAAAAGAATATATCGGCAAATCGGATAAGAATATTCAGGTAAATTTGTTCAAAACCATGCCCAATCAGATATTTTCAATGTTTTTCTGACAGGAAATGGACCCGAAGTTGCGAATTTACAATCTTGCAGACAAGAAGATTTTGTTTTTACTGAATTAAAAGGAACTATTTCTTGATAAATTATTGTCTTTATTTATTATCTATCTTCCTATATCATGAGAATTAGATGCCCTTATATTCAAATGGTTCAAATTTAGAAGACTCCGTTGACAAGTCCAGTACATTGCTGTTGGGAGAATTTGATAAAACTCTAAATGCTTACAGAATTGGAAATATAATCTTAACTGAATGTATCTCCTTCTGAATAATTTATTGCAATATAAATATAAATCCCTTTTGACCAGAGAAATCTGACTTTTGTCAGAAATATTTTTTTCACATGTGCAAAAGTAAACACATGTAATGGACGCCACGTCTTCAGAAAACATAAACTTGATGCAATTATATTTTAACAATAATGATTATTTTTCATAAATTCAAATTTGATTTTTTAAAGATATAAAATTATAACAAATACAATTTTAGTTTGGAGATTATCCACAAATGCTTTGATCTATTTATAGCCAAAATAGTTTACCTGTGAGATAATGTAAATAATGGATACTAATTTGTTTACAAAACAAATAAAGACACTAACTATGGATGGTAGATAATAATTCACATGAATATTTTAGGATATTTAATTTGTTTTAATAAATATAGGATTTAAAAACTGCAAACAAATTTAAACATTACTGATTACATAATCAGCTGATATTTTTTTTTACTCAAACACTGTGTTGATGTAACTGATGAAAATCACTTCATTAACCCTCCAGCCTTTCACACATGTAGAAATTGTCAGAGTGTTAAACATTTCAGGATTAGATCAACTCATTATCACAGAATATTCAATGAATAAACATTCATTGTCTAATCCAATATATCAGATAATCGGATATTTTTAGCTGACATTTTGGGTATCGGATCCTATTTGACGGAGTCTACTGTACCAAAATAGTAGTGGTTTTCCACTTACTACCCTTTCCAATACTAACTATGAACACATTGGGTAAGCCAAACACAAAAAACTTTTAATCAATTTCATATTTGTTTTGGTCTTTTTGGTGTTATACTAAAGAATTTAGTTTAGGCACATACTAACAATCATTTGATAATAAATCTACAACTATCTGTTAACATTTCACATTGTAAATATATGTAATGTTAATAATGAACACATCTGGTAATACTGAGTATAACGTTTTCTGTCTTGAACACTCTTTGGTAACTTCAAAGCACATATAGTTTTTGTACAACCTTTTCATCCAAAAGGACATCCATTTGCCCAATGACCACGTGAACCTACAAATAAAACAAATATCACAATAATATTGTTAGGTAGAATTCTTAATAACATAAAAATGATTCCTTTTGATAAGTTGGAAAGTATGAATTCATCAAACTAGGATTACTACAGTACTTTAATTTCAGAAATTTTTGTGCTGTTTTTAGAGTTCTCTGGTATGATTTCCCCCCAAAATAAATCTTGCCTTTCCATGCAGCATTTCCTGTAATCCAAATGAATACTGTAAACCAACTTATTTTCGCGGATACTTTATTTTGCGTTTATCTCCAGCTAGTCTACTTCAAGGCGATTTAATTTTGCGATTTTCTAATTAACTTGATGTAGTTTAATAAGAAAGATCAAAGTTAAACATATTCGTGACGATTTAATTTCACTTTATTTTTCTACTCGCGAAAGTCGCAAAATTAATCGCTCGAGAAATTAAGTTGGTTTACAGTAAGCTTAATGTTTATCAATACACTTTAATGCTATTTGTTCACCATTACTGGACATCACAAAGATTCACGTCAGACACTACAAAGCAAAAGTGATTGTTGGATGACTTCAAGTTCAAGTTTCAGTGATTCTTTAGTCAAGTGTCCCAAATAGGAATAAGGTCTGCTGCAATAATAAAGGCAAGCAAAGTCTTCTGTATTTAATGTATACAATTAGGGCATTCGGCCCTTAAAAAATCACAGGACTAAATTTCATTATATCTAAACACAAGAAATCATCATACATTTAACAAAACATACAACAATATCTTTTACATTCATGTGATTCTTGTAGATTTATTTTTCTTAGGATTTTGTCAATACAGTTATTTCTAAGTGTCTTTACAAACTGCAAATAGCAAATATGTTTTATCAAACAGATTCTTTCACTTCTATGCACATGCAAAAAGTTTGGATACTTGAAGGTCTTTGATTTTTTTTATAACCTCTCAAAAGTCTATTTTTGTCTAGGAAATGCCTGTACCAAATCAAGGATATAACATTTGTTATCCATTCTGTTGATGCGTTTCCGCTTTTGAGTTTGCCATTTGTTAAGGGACTTTAAAATCCTCAGAGTTTGGTATTTTTGTTATTTTACTTTTATTTGTAGGCTTAATATGTTGTGTTATGTCTCATTAAGGTTTAAATCACATCTGTTTTTTAATAGTTTTTAATGTTCGTGTATGATAACATACCACATCTGTAACAAGTTCCATAACCACCATAATAAGCATCCTCGTCCCCTCGTACATAATCGGAATCATCGGATGAATTAGAAATCTCCATAGACTCATCAGAATCTGCATATGGGTTACTGCTCTCCTCTACATCGTCATCTCCAATTGTGATTTCAACACCATCTATCTCTAAATCATCCTCAACAATAATAGGATGATGTCCTGCAGCATTGGTTAATGGATTAGCAGCAGGTACCACTATTGGGTTGTTGGCCCCACCACCTCTTCCTCCTCTTGCACCACGTCCTCGTCTTCCACCTCGGCCACGCCCTCGTGCTGCAGGTACTTGAGGTTTTGGTTTGTTTTCTTCATTAAACTTTTGTTGTTCACCTAAAATTTAATATATAAATAATGAATTACAATTCATTCAAAAATAAGTGCATATAATATTAAATAATATCAAGCATTTTTTATGTTAAATAAAAGAAGATATGGGGTATACTGTGGATTCATTGTTATTTGATGAATACTAATATTCATCTGTGGATATTTCTGTCAAGCATCCACATGTTTTGCTAGCTCTGATAGTTTTTTTTCCTTCAAATATAAACAACCTATTTTGAAAGGTTTTTGTACTTGAAACTCATAGGTTCGTATATAAAAAACTGTATGTAGATTTCACTCAAAATTCTTCTTAATTAAAACAGTTTAACTGTAATTTTTACAACAAACTAATCCAATTATTACTATAAGTTATATTTCTCTAATTGCAGATCACTCAGATATTAAACACAACTTCAGAAAGATTGATTGATGTCATGTATTTGTTTACCTGTCAGGTGAATCAAGGTGTCTGAGACTTCTAAGTCTTGCATGATTTGTGGTGCTTAATTTTTTTTTTTACTCATCCAATGTTAAAATGGATTATAGATTATTCAAAACATGAACATGCCATCTCATCCACTAGGTTTGATAAGATAATTACCACACACTAGTTAGCTAACCACCAGCTGAGAAAAAGAATGTCTTTAAAAGATATGCTAGTAAAGACATTTTATTGATTCTATTCCAACATACTTTCTTTTGTTACCTTTTCTGCTTTCCACCAACTGTTTTCTTCTTTCCTTAAGCTCATCACTAAGATGTGAAACCATAGTATCTATGTAATTATCTAGGAAAATTGCCCTCATTGTTGTTGTTACAGGAGCTCGACACACAGCACATTCCTTCTTGATTTTCATCCATTGTTGTATACACAATGCACAAAATGAATGAGAACAATTCAATGATGTCGCCTACAAAAGTCAAAAGCAATAAAAAACATGTCCGAGAAAATGAGATTCATTTTGACCAAACAGCATAAGTTTTACTTTTCTGGTATCGACTTATAATCATTATACTTTAAGCAAGAACATATACTGAAAGAATAAAAATAAATAAACAAGAGTATTAAAAGGCTATGAAAATTAATCTCAAAACATGGCTTTTTATTTTGAAAAGATTAGAAATTTTCCTTTGATGTTACTTTAAATTACTTGCTAAATTCAGAAGTTAATGAGCATTTGTTATAATGATTATTGTGAAGTGTATATGTTATTCCCAGTTTATTGGTAAAAATAACTTATGGAAGTGCAAATGTTCATACAGGAAAATTTATACTGCTAAAATGATGAATGTGAGTGCTTATAATTGTGAACCTGATATAGCATTTTTCACATTAATTAAAACTTCATTTTAAATGTTGCAATGTTTTCTGTAATTGCATTAACCCCATCTTCTGACAAGACAGTGAAAACAAGAGATCAGATAGGACTAGAACTACTGATTATAGTCACCAGAAGTCCATGAAATATACAAATCAATGTTGCTATATGAAACCTGTTTGCATCATGTACTTAAGTACTTACTTACATGTAGGTCTTAGAATATAATCACATATATAACAATGACTAGACTTCATACATGTATACTTCCATAACAAATTCGAGCCTACCTGTACAAAAAGTTCGTTACAAATACTACACTGTAACTCAGTTTCCATTAAATCTGCAAAGTTAGTTAAAATGTCTTGTTTGGCATGTAACACTGCCTCTGTCTGTTTGTCTTTTTCTTCTTTCACTTCATTTAATTGTGCTTCTAACATTTTTTGTTCAGTTTCTTTCTTTAAAATGACTGTTTCTAGTTTCTCTTTTTGCTTAATTAATTCTTCTTCTAAAGTTTTATTTTTTTCTTCCAAAGCTTTTTCCATAGCTACACGTAAACTTTGTTCTACTTTCTCCTTTTCTTCAATTAATCCTTCTTTCTGCACCTGCAACTGTTCAAGCAGTGTAGCTTCTTTCTCTAACAATCTATTTTCCAGTTCTTCTTTCATCTGTTGTTCTGCTTCCTGAATTAAGAATTAAAATTCATGAGAACTTGTTTGCTGAAGAATATTAGTAAATTAATTATTTGTAAATTCCTCAATGTAAAATTTTGAAATACGTATTGAAATTATTGATAGTTAGCTAGGGCCTTAGGGGCATATGAAACAAGTTTCTTGTAAAATAACAAGCAATGTTACAGAAATTAATTAACCAAAGGTAAAGTATAATATACTGAACTACATGTACGATGTCAGGCCTGTATGTACTTACTTTTACATTCATCTATGAACTCAAACAAAATGTATAAATACTTATGATGTTAATATATTTTAAAAACATCTACTGGAAATATAATATGATATTAAGTCAGAAAGTAAAAAAAAAATCAAAGTTTTATCTGAAACTTTTCCTTGCAACTGACAGGCCACCTAGGACCCCTCAAAGAGTTGTTGCAAGGGTTCCTAACATGCAAAGAGGGTGACACGAGGCATCAGATTTATCTTCCCCATTCTGAACAGACGCAGCTGCAAACTTGATACATCCTGCACAGCCAAAGGGACGCCCCACTTTGGCAAGTGTTTTAGTGTCAGTAGGAAGAAGACCAAGTGACCATATTTCGTATCCCCAGTCATCCTTGGGCAAGGCACTAAAATGAGGTTCAAAAACACATGTATTTTTTTCAGGCCTTTCATATACATTTTTTAATATATATATTGATTGCATGATGTTTCAGCGCAGTTGGCCATTTCATGGTGGCCTATTTTCATTGGTGGAGGAAGCAGGAGTGCCAGGAGATAGAAATATATTTGAGAAGATATGGAATAAAAACAAAATATTATCAAAATTTCAAAAGTTCTTTTTTGTTTAATAATTGTGTTGTCATACAATTATCAGCAAGTTAAGCATTTATAACTCATAAAGAATCGAGCAAAATATTAAATTATCTTTAAAAGATAAGAATATGATCAGGGGAAAATTAAAATGTACGTCAGATATCAGAAAGTCCCTATTCTTTTTAGTCTTACCTCTTTTCTTCTAAGTTCATCTTCCATTTCCTCTTGCTTTTTCTTCATTGTTTCCTCCATTTTCTTCATGTTTTCTTCTCTCCTCTTCTTTTCCTCTTCCAGCTCATTTTTCATAGCTGCCTGTGTTTCTTCTTTGTCCTTCAAAACACTATTCATTTCAGATAACTTTTGTTCATATTCCTTCATCTTTCTTGCCATTTCTTCTTCTTGCTGTTTTAATTTGTCTTTATATTCCTGATAAGGTGACCACTCAGGATTTTTTTGGTTGCTAGGTCCTTGACATGCGACTGGCATGGGTTTCTGTCGCTTTGGTGTGGCACAGTCAACTTCATCTAGAGACTTTGGTCTTGCTCTCTTGATTTTTAGATTGGTGTGAAATCTATACAGGAATTCTGGAGGTTCTTCACTATTTTTAGTAACTCCAAACTGAACTGTGTCCCCATCAACCAGCTTTTGAAGACACATTGGTTCTAGTTTCTTTTTATTGACAAAAACTCCATTCAGGCTCTAAAAATATAGAAATAGAAACTTTTCAAATGACAAACTCAGGAAGATATGGAATAAAAACAAAATATTATCAAAAATTTCAAAAGTTCTTTCTTTGTTTAATAATTGTGTTGTCATACAATTATCAGCAAGTTAAGCATTTATAACTCATAAAGAATCGAGCAAAATATTAAATTATCTTTAAAAGATAAGAATATGATCAGGGGAAAATTAAAATGTACGTCAGATATCAGAAAGTCCCTATTCTTTTTAGTCTTACCTCTTTTCTTCTAAGTTCATCTTCCATTTCCTCTTGCTTTTTCTTCATTGTTTCCTCCATTTTCTTCATGTTTTCTTCTCTCCTCTTCTTTTCCTCTTCCAGCTCATTTTTCATAGCTGCCTGTGTTTCTTCTTTGTCCTTCAAAACACTATTCATTTCAGATAACTTTTGTTCATATTCCTTCATCTTTCTTGCCATTTCTTCTTCTTGCTGTTTTAATTTGTCTTTATATTCCTGATAAGGTGACCACTCAGGATTTTTTTGGTTGCTAGGTCCTTGACATGCGACTGGCATGGGTTTCTGTCGCTTTGGTGTGGCACAGTCAACTTCATCTAGAGACTTTGGTCTTGCTCTCTTGATTTTTAGATTGGTGTGAAATCTATACAGGAATTCTGGAGGTTCTTCACTATTTTTAGTAACTCCAAACTGAACTGTGTCCCCATCAACCAGCTTTTGAAGACACATTGGTTCTAGTTTCTTTTTATTGACAAAAACTCCATTCAGGCTCTAAAAATATAGAAATAGAAACTTTTCAAATGACAAACTCAGGCTTTGAACCTATACAATGGTTTTTGTTTGGATTGTTTTACATTTGTCATTTTGAGGCCTTTTATAGTAAAGGTTTTGGTCATTGTTGAAGGCCTTCAATGTTATTTATTGTTATGTCATTTGGTCTCTGGTAGAGAGTTGTCTCATTGGCAATCATACCACATATTCTTATCTTTATTTTAACAGGTATAAAATATTACACTTTTCTATCAATGTAGTGTTTCCATTAAGCACAGGCTGCTTGCCATATTGATAAATTTTAGGCACATCTCCAGCTGTTTCAAATTTTAAACACACAACAACAAAATCTATCTAATAAATTACCAAATTGGACTCTTTTTATAATCACTTTAAGTAATAGAAAGTGTTAGAATCTAATGCATGATTCTAGATAATATTTTCAAAAATATATACCAAATGTTATCTAAGTTCTAAATACCTAAACAATGAAATTCAACGGCATGATTGATGATGTTTTCATTAGAAGAACAAACAATGAATACTAATACACCAGTGAATTCTTAAACAGCGAATTCTGATTTTGTAGTTTTTCATATCTTTTTAAAGTGGCCATGGAATAAAAAAATTAAAGACACGTTTAGCAGAATCTATTTTAAAGGTTTTTTTTAAATATTCATGAAAACTTGGTTCCAGAATTATTCCAGATTATTTATTGTTGTTTAACACTTTATACACTACAGGCTTATTTCACATGTATGGTTAACTCTTTCCTCCTTTTGACGCCACCCGCTTTTCTCCATAATGACGCCTTTTGACGCCTGCGTAGTACCTCAGTTCAAACACTATGACTACAAAGTGTCTGTAGTAGACTTAATAAAATTTGTATCCAATATGAAAAGGAATATCAAAGGAATATCCAACTTACATTCATTTGATGAAATATTTGTTTTTTTGTAATGCATTAATACTTTAAAGCATATTTTCAGCATTTTATTGAAAAATCCTATGCGAATCAAGTACGCAAAAAAATAAATCAATGGCGGAAAGGGTTTCTACAATGTAACTGACCATAACAGTTCAGACAAAACAATATTTGTTTTTCATTGTTGAACCTTATTCGGCAGGTGACTTATAAGATATCAGGATATGCTTTATACATTTTTTATACTTAAATTTTGTTCTTAGATCAGATTACTTTAGACATTTTGTTGACTGGGAACAACTGACCTTAAGATTTAACTGCCCTATAAATAAATGTACTTGTCATTGCTTGTGTTGTCTCCACTTCACTGATACATAGACAATAACTGTTTAGTGCCTTTAAATATCAGCTGTATTTGTACGAGGCTAGGAAACAAGGTGTATGCGAGCTTTTAGCGAGCTATTACACCTGTTTCGAGGCAAGTTATTAATTCTGTATATATATTTGTGTTTTGAAAGACACAAAAACACATGTTTTGCATTTATTTTCAATTTGAAATCTCTTGAGGCCCGTGTAATAATACAATACAGTAATCACACATTCAGCTGAAGACGGGTTCGCAAAGAAAGAATCTTGAATGGTCAACAATAATACATCACTCAAGGTGAATAATTATCTATTTTAACATAACAACTAATTTCAACAGTAAAAACAAATAACAAAACATTGTCCAATTTGAAACAGGAGTGTACGAGTTGTCCTATGCTTCAGACTCGACATTCACTAAACATGCATGCTGAAATTGACATGGTTGTTTTTGTTACACAATCATACACATTCAAGTTTTGAAATCGATAGTTGTCATCGTAGAAAAGACTGCTGTTCATGTGTGTATGTTATCAGAAAATTGGTGTTTCTTATTGCTCTAAAGAAATGTTTGAAAACAAACAGAACGTATAAAAGTAATCGTTAATTCGCAATTGATACGTCATTGGAATGCAACTGCAATACACATTCTGAGGTCACACAGGTTCATATAATACTCAGTCTGGCAGTGGGCGGAGCTTTAAAGCATTATCTGTATAGTATACAGATACAGCATAGCAATATCTGTAGGGCTTTATCTGTATAGTACAACACCCAATTGCAGGATAAATCAATATACATGTACATGTATGATCAAAACATCTTTATTTATTTCTCAAACAATAACTTCAGACAAAGGATTGAATTAAATAAGATTGTATGTGGCTATTACGTACCTTATTGTCTCTCACAGTCCACTGTCCCTCGTCATTACATTTGAATATGGCATGACATCTTGATATCATGTTAGACAAGAGACAAACTGTGACATCTGGCGCTCTCCCTACAGTAACCTACAAGATAAATAAACAGATATTTTAATAAAATACAGCAGGAGTCTCACCATGACAACTCCATTGAATTCTGCAGTCATGAAAATCTGCAAGGACTATTATTTAATTTTCCAAATAAGTGAATCCAAAGATGTACAATGTATCAAAATCATGTAAGTTGAGTCCAATAATCTTCATTTACTGAGAAAACCACCGACCTTGGATTGAAAAAGTTCTGAAAACTGAAAAAAAAGGATTTACTGGGATGAAACATTTTTAAGATATAAAAGCCCTACTGGTTACATGTTACATGTACAATAGAGAACATCTTTGTTTCTGTACCATATCAGTAATTAAATGACTCTACAATATAATGGATATGTTTTTGAGTGTCAAAGTCCTGCCTACTAAAAGAAACAAGAAATCACAGGAAAAAATGTAATATTAAACAAACTTAACACAGTATCTCCTGCAACAGTTGTTGCTTTTACAGAAGGTTCTTGCCAACCCAACTCCCTTATTAAATCTATCCAAAAACATCATGGAATAAAAATTAATTTTGAATGGACCCCAGGACATGCAGCTAAAGAGGCAAATCAAATTAAAAAAGAAGCTCATATTACAGTAACTAAACAAGATATTAAAACAGCAGCAAGAATTTTAGTGAAAAAGTGGCAACATAGATGGGATAATAGTGATACAGGAAGATTTTATTACAATTTTCATCAGATTGTCAGCAAAAAATCAACATTTGATTATCCAGATCATAAAACAGCAAAAATTATTAGAATTTTAAGATCCGGATACCATCTAAAAAATTACATTATTTACTATTTTGTGAAAATTATGAAGAGGCTAGACAGAAACTTATACATGAGATATACTTAAACACAGGATCGTTGCATATTGATTTGGAACTTTTATTGTCATGATGGAAAAAAACGACAATGTCTCCATCTCTAATGAAACACTAATGCGATTGTTGGGTGGCTTTATTTGCGAGTCACGCCGGTTTGATTAATGAAATATTAATTATTATTTCTTTTTTTTTTCCTTTAAATTTTCATGTTAATTAATAAATGTATTATGTTTTTAATTTTCAGTGTAATTGTTTGCCTTAAATTAATGGAGAATAAAGGCTTTTTCCCCTGGAGAAGAATCCCAATTTGAAAAAAAAATGGCTTAAAATTATTCCCAAAAAGACAACTTTTTCCCAAACAGTGCAGTCTCAGTAGTTATTTTGCATGAATACAAACTGAAAAACACTAGTGTATACATTTTACAAGCCTAAAATTACTATATGTGCAGATTTGAGGGTCTATTTATGTATCATCATTGACAAAAGCAGTCTTATTTTTAAACAGGGTTTGACTCTTGAAAGCGGGTCTGTAAATTGAAGTTTCAGTCAAATTCATTGTTTAATCTAAATTTCCCAATTTGATGAAAATTACGCATATTTTCCCAATAAAAAAGGGTACAGGTAGTTTTGAAAAAAGCCAACAATATCACTGATTTTTGTCAAAATATGTTAAGCACAGTCATTGACAGTTGCCACCTAAAAGTATATATTTTAAAGTACAAGTGAGTTGTTTACCAGAGTGAAATATTTACACGCGAGACTTGAACAATTAAAAGAGGGACAATCCAGTGTCAACAGCGACACCTACAGAATACAGAATTTCACGTGTCACGCTTATTAAAAAAAACGGCAATCCCGCATCACGCTTAGACCCTAATGAGACCCACTATCTATGTGCTGCCTAGCTGAGAAAACGTAGCTCTATTGTCTTATAAATTTTTTTTTGGCATAATTTACTGTCCGCAAATATCAAAATCATCAAAAGAACTTCATTCGCAGCTAGACCATAGATGCTGCCAGGCTAAAAAACTTTTCAAATCAGTTTTGTCTGTACTCAGAGAAAATTTCATGGTGTAAACACAGTCATTTTGTTAAAGTGTATTGATGAACCTCAACTATGTTTATTGTCTACAGAGAGAGGGGTATCTATAACTTTTCTGGACCTCATAAGATTTATTTGTATTACGTATTTATATCATGGTTATAATATATTTTTGAAAGGACAATTTATGTAAATAGCATACTTCGGTTTTCTTTTCAAGGCTAATAAGCTTGTGCTTCTTAACATTATCGCCAATGCGATGAAGACAAGGGATGTATGTTGTTTCTTGGTCTTTGGTTTGGCTCAGTTGCTGAGACATTTTTGCTTCTCGATTTAGATGAGAGCGCTCTGCGCTAGTCGTTTGTGCTTTACGTCATAGATTTCGGGGTAGTATTTCCACGCATGCGTACAAATATACTTCCTTTTTGGACTGATTTTGCATTGCACCAGCACGTGTAAGTCTTGTTAGATGATTATTGTCCTATTTTAATGTATTTTCACTATATTAAAAGTTGATAAAATATTGCACGTTCCTCAGACCACTTTTTGACGAACAGACAGGTATGTGCTCGGCTAATTTCACTCCAGCTTTTCATATGTTGATAAACTGTAAATCTCACCCATGCTGAAGACGGGATATCCATAAATATATAATATTAATAATTAATTTGGAACACATATCATATGAAGTTAGTGCTAGAAATTTTCTTATTCAGTGTATGACCAAATCAGATAATCGCTCCACATCATATCAGAAAGAATTGGTACCAAGACTAAGGAGAGAGATCACTGGCTACTGTCTTCAAAAGATGACTCCTACTAAACAAATTTTTCATAAAATCATATTAATCTTAAAACCTGGTATCAGTCTGTTTCAAATCTGTTCCAACTTGTCCAGCCAAAATTAGAAAAATGAATAATTTCTTTAAAATTGGAGGATTTTGTGACGCATCTCATCAATAGACGTATTTACACTTGTTTGCAAATTTGTCCGCCATTACATAAAATCACACAGGTTCCCGTAAATTTGACATCATAATTCAAAACATTTGACGTCACAACTAAAAGGTTATTGTTGCTTGACGTCAAAAGGTTATTCGGAGGTGATATAAGGTCATTCAGAGGCACAATACAGCTAAATACCAAAAGTGTAAATACGTTTATAACTCATGAAAAAAATAGTGAAAATTCATCCTACAGGATCGGAGGAAAAATAATTAAAAAAACAAACAAACAAAAAAGTTAAAACAGCATTGACGATTGGTCAGGTTGGTGATGATGATGATGTAGGTTTACAAAAGTATTGTAGAAAACTATATAATTAAAATTGTCACATCTACACGACTACATGTAGTTTTGACGGAATATTGTTCTCATTGATATTGAAATGCATTTAGTGTATGAAGAATACAACTCGACCTACTGAAACATAATTATCATGTTTATTTTATTTTTATCTCTAGGTTAAACATGCAGCTTTTTGTACGGGGTAGCCAAACCCACACCTTTGAGGTGTCAGGAACAGAAACCATTGCAGATATCAAGGTGAATAGAGAAATTAAAAAAAAAGATGTTTTTTGTCACAATAAGATTTTAAAATTTACATCCAGATTATTGTTAATGTTCCGTCTGCATCAGAAATGTTTTCAACTCCGAAGACCAACATTCTGACATTTTTCTTATTGGGCCAAACAAAGTTGCAAAAACTTATTAGTCCCAATGAAATTTGACTAGTCTGGGGCATTGGACTAGTGGCTAACCATGCAGACTGAATGTTTCAAAAATATGATTTAATTGTACCTGTCAGAATATGAAAATTGCTGTTTATTTTAATACAAAATGTATCTATTCAAATTGCTGTAAGTTTTAGTCTTAGCATGTAATTTGATATGTATACATGGTGTTCAGTTGGATTATAGCCTGTGATTCTCACTGTCTGCTCCACACTAGTGGACTGGATTTGTAGGGTATGTCAAGACAATTGCATTCAACTGGAATAGATAAGTTAAGTTAAACAAGATTAAAAGTGGAAAAGTATTGTGAAAACGAAACAAATGTCGACTTTCACAAGAAACATTTAGATTTGAATAGAAAGATTAAATATTGCCTATACCGTTATAAATTAATGTAAAGCTTGGGCTGACCACATACATGTACATGTAAATGATGTATCAACCCTTTTTGTACAAGGCCATCTTTTATTATTATTACACTATATATAAAGCCACAACAAGAGCATCCTGTTTCTACCACTTGAGAACCCACTGGTCTGCTCTCTGAGTAAACTGGTTTCCACATTTTCCTCAGTGATCAGATAACTTATGACATGAAAGTCATGAAATATGAAGAAAGATATATTGAAAAAAGCTGTGGAAGATGCCAGGCACAAAACAAAGACCAATGGTATACAAAACAAAACATACAATCTAAGAACAGGACAACAAGAACCTAATTACATGATTAAAACAAACAAAAATGAGATTGATCACTATCAAGTATCATTAACATATTTATGACATTTTAATAGATTTGTAATTATTTTAAGTGAACCTGTAATTTTATGATTTTAGAGCTTTTTACTAGCAAAGGATGGATTTCCAGTTGAAGAACAGGTTATTATGTTTGGAGGAAAACCCTTACAAGATGATTTTCAGCTAACTAGCGTCGATGAACTTTCAACTCTTGATGTTGACCTCAGAATGCTTGGAGGTAATATTTTTTTTTAATTTGGCCACTTTTTCATCAAATATTTATTAGCAACCTTACAGCCTTCAACTTTGAGCATAAACTACTTGTATACCATATAGTCAGCAGTTCAAAAGTCCTGACACGAAAAATATGAAACACTAATTCATCTGAAAAAACTAGCAGTCTAATTTACATAATACAACAAATATGAGTCTTTGTTTGAATCTTCTTCCTTTCTTTCCAATGCCAATACAAATCTTTTAGACTATTCCTACCTGAACTTTATTTAAAAATATTTTTTTTTATCAACAGGTAAAGTTCACGGTTCTCTTGCTCGTGCAGGAAAGGTCAAGGGACAGACACCTAAGGTAAGATTATTCTGTATGATAATACAAAACTCAGATTATTATACACTGAATTAGATTGAATTTCTTCTAGTTTAGTGTCCATAGATCGTTATTTGTTTTTCGTCACTTCATTGTATATTACCATTCGGCTAGACAGGGCCGACTATAATAGACTTGTTTCACAGCTGAAATGTTTTTGTTGACATCATATTACATATGCCAGGGTTTGACACTAACATTAGAGGTGATGTAGTCCACAGGACTACCAAGAAAAATTTTGGGTAGTCCTGGTAGTCCACCTCCATCACCGGTGAGGGCCGCAACGCGGCCCGAACTAGCTAGGGGGGTTTGGGGGCATGCCCCCCCAAGAAAATTTTTCGAAATAAGATGCAATTTCCTGCCATCTGAGCACCTCAAAAGCACACAAATATTCATTCGAGTTTTGAAAATATTTTGTTTTTTTTTCAGATAAAATAAAGTTGACATTCAGTGAATAAATTTTATTACTCCTGAACTTTTACCGTCAGAAAATTTTGAAAAATGAAATGCAAAATCTGCAATCTGAGACAATTTCTAAGGCCTTGTTAGGTGGAGTTATTTGACCTTTTATTCCAGAATTATTTAGAAAAAAAGGATAAAAATAAGTCAAAGTTTTCATTAATTCTTCAAACAGTTTATAAGATTTTTCTTGTAGTGATACAATATATTAATGTCTTTGTTTGTGAACTAGAGGTCAACTTCATCATCACTGTTGAAAGCAATTCAGTGGATATGTTGCTATTATTTTATAATGGTTATATTCTCCCACTGATAGATTATTGTTGTATTATTTGGAGTGGTTGTGCTAAAAATGAGCTAGTCAGAATAATAAAATTGCAGAAAAGGGCTGCAAGACTTATTTTAGATGCTGATCCACTTTCATCACCAGCTCTACTGTTTAAACAGCTTGAATGGATGACAGTAGAGAACAGAATCTCATACCACAAATCAGTTTTGATGCATAAATGCCTTAAGAATGAAGCCCCTGTATATCTCCCTGAAAAGTTTAAATGCCAGAAATAAACCAATATTGTTTGAGAAATGCCTCTTGCAAAAATTAACAAGTTCCAAAAGCCAAAACAGAGCTTTATAAGAAATCTTTTATATATTCAGGATCTATTTTATGGAATAACTTACCAATATCCCTGAAAAAATCAACCTCAAGTACAAGCTCATTCAAAAAAGATTTAAAAAAATTACTTGATGGAACATTAAGAAGCTATGCATTTTTTATATGCATAATAATTTTCACACATTTACTCAAACTTATGATATTGTTGATGCCAATACTATACATGTCATATATGAATTTGTAACTTTTACCTGTTTTGAAAATTGTATATTTCATAACAATTTTTTATTTCATTATTCATGTATGTGTGTCTGTTTGATATTTTGTAATTGTTTGTTATATTTCATTGTATTTCATGAGGGCCTCAGGGAAGATTACAGCTAACTGTGTAACCCTCTTTAAATAAAGAATTATTATTATTATCATTATTATTAAAACAAAATGTCTTTAATACCATTTTGAATGACATGCATTATATGGTTTTTTTTTAATAAGAAAGCCACCAAAAAATATTGTTGGATTTTTTTTCAAACTACCTCTTCCTGTTTCTTTTTTTAGGGGTAATAATTTTTTTTTCCAAATTTGGGAAGTATTTTTTTCTCTGACACCTACGTTTTTATTGCTGACCTTTGCTGTCTAATCTGCAGTTTCTTCACATTTTGGTTATTAGACATTTTCATTTTACATTGAAAATCCCATGTGTTACAAACACTGTGAAGATTCTGATCACTAATCTGGATCTTAAAAGTGCTTTCATAATAACAATATAAAATTTAAGTTCTTCCAAATGCCATCACTGTCTTTGAAAAATGTAAACATAATTGGGAGGACTTTTATGCCAATTTTTAGCATTGAAATAGCTAGACCATATACAAATTTCCAGGTGGTCCACAGGACTACTGATTAACCATGTTTTGGTAGTCCTCCTAGATTTTAGGGGGGCACCGGACTACCGTTAGTGTCGAACCCTGTCATATCAGGATGTCCAATTACACTCAGCACATGACACTGTCAAGTAGGTTTTCAATTTGAAACTTAGTTTTTAAAAGCATTTAACAGACTGGTTATGTGTACATATAGTTGTGTTATCTATGGTCATTAGTAGTTGAAATTTGTGTGTAACATGTTAAATAAACAACCAAACAATATTGAACCACTGGAGAATCTGACTCCATCAAGCTAGAAAACACATATTTACAATTGAATTATTAAAGATAGGATAGAATGGTTATTAATATATTACATGTAAATTACACTGGCTGCTAATATTTAATGAATTATATATGTGATATTCGGAGAAAGTTAAAGAACCAGATACATGTATAGAAGTGTTAGTATAGAAATGCCAATGTAACCTTTAATACAGGGTTGGCAAACACCCGGGTTTTATGAGTATTGCCCAGCCCAGTGGGAAATACTGGGAAAACCCAGGTTTTAGTGGGTAATACTGGGCAATACTGGGTTATATAAAATATTTGTCTTAATTTTAAAGAGGATTCAGTGATTAATACAAAGGCAATACATTTAATAAGATATTTATACCCTATTTTGTTGTTTAGCATTTGTTTAGATTGGCAAACTGTAAATAGAAAGCAAATAATTTTTTTTCAAATGAATATAGCTCCTATTAAGAATGAACAATTACATGTATTAAAGAAACATCACATTTAAATAATGTATATGTACAAATGTACTGTCACTAATTAATAAGGAATTATTCAGATTAGAACACAGATTTGTTTATGTAACAATAATCAGTCCTTTCAATTTTATAAGTGTTAATGGCATGACCCTGTAGGGTGTTTATTTAGCGATATGAATGTATAATAATTAGAATTAACAATTCACGTAAACACTGCAATATAATGCATTTTTCAAAGTTTGGATTATTGAAACAATACTTGGTAATTAAAAGGTATCTTTAAATGTGCAAATCTTGTATTCTGCCTATATATAAAATTAATAGAGAAGAGAATGAAATTGAATTTTATCTGTATAAAAAGTATATATTTAGCTGTTATACTATGAAACTATAACAAGTCTTTACTATTTTGTGTTAAAATAAGCTTAAAAAATCATATTGCCCAGTAATGCCCACTATCACCCATTTCTAAGAGTATTGCCCAGCCCGGGAAAACCCGGGTTTTCCTTGTGGTAAATAGTTGTCAAGGTCTGTTGACATCTGCTTTTAAATTATTTGAAATTAAAAAAAGTAATCAGTTTTATCACATATTCAATGGGATATTTAAGAATCACATATGGGTAAAATTGTTTAAAAAGTCTAGGGTAAAAGTAAGATTTCATTAATGCAGCTTTAATTAAATGTAAGCCAAGTTGATAACTTTAATAATAACAATGTATAAATTAAGGAAAATCCAGATTCTAAGAAAGATAAGCATGATGAATCTGGTCAGTTTGCTGAAGCCAGTAGTGTTTATGAATGTATTTTTTTTATTTTAAGAAAAAAAATCAACATGTATTTGTTCTGTTATTAAGGTTGAAAAGGGAGAGGTCAAGAAGAAGAAGACTGGCCGTGCCAAGAGACGTATGCAATACAACAGAAGATTTGGTGTTGTTGTATCCACATTTGGACGAAGGAAGGGACCTAATGCCAATTCCTAAACTTTGTATGAACATGATACAGAAATAAAAAAAATTGTAAATAACTACCTGTTATTCTTATGTATTTGAATTAATTGATTTGAAATGAAAACTTAATTCTTGTCAGATTATCATGAAACTTGTATATAATGTTTTAATTAGCAAGGTCTTTGACAATTTTGACAATCAATTAATTTTAAAAGATTATGCTCCTTGAAAATATCACTGATATTGAAAATTGTCTTATCAGGGCTCTCTTTAAAATGAAATTTATATGTAGGTTTATATTATCAATGTATTTGAAGATTTCATAAATCAGTGCAGATGTATTATTGAAAATCAATGTGAACTTGAGTGGATTTGTCTGTCATGTTTTCACCGCTGCCAGATGGGCACTTAAAAGCTATGCACATAATTCTCAACACATTTTTTCTCAAAAACAAAATAAATAAAAATCTTTCTGAAATTATATCAAGCTACATGCAATAATGCCAAACTGTGTTGAGTGGGTTTACATTCTTTGCTGATCAATTTCCTTATTAACTATAACTAAGCAAGAGCATCATTTGTGCACAATAGCTGGTACAAATGTAGTTCATCTTTTATGCAGCCAATTTTTCTCAACATTGTCACTTTTCTGATATAAATTAGGGGATCACTACACAATCAATAAAGGTGTATAAAATATTTTGTCAATAAAAGGTGATCTCATTTGTTCATGTACACAATATAACTTTTCCACTAAAGTGGTAATTAGTTTTCATGAAAGTAGGAGTTCATGTTTTCTCTGTTTCTCAATTATTCTTGAAAGAACAAAAAGCAGAAAATGTATAACTGATTCAACCCCAAGAGATATGTGTAAAATGGGACGTGTGGAAAATATGCAAATTAGTTGAATTGATGCTGATCCAAATGTATTGAAGTTTGTGGGGCAGATGGCATGGAGGAGTGATATCTTACCTACCCCAGCTAGAAAAGGCTCATTATTTTTAGTAAATACAAGGGATAATAAATAAATACGGACGTCAAATCTTTTGTCTGTTCTCTCTCGTCATTGGTAGCGTGAGTAAATGATAAATAGTAAAATGATACTTTTATTAAACAGCTGATATATTTCCATACAAGTACAATATTCCAACCATAATATATAATTTATATACGGGGCGGAGCTACTAAAATAATAGTCTTATTTGAATTCGTACAGACCAAATGGGATTATCTTAAATATTACAATGCCATAAAATGCAAGGCATCTGCGCTTCTTCTTACCTCTAAACTACGACCCTTATAAATAATATAAACTGTGAGGCATCCAGCTAAATGCACTGCTTCTTACCTCTAGGAACCCCCAGGATTAGCCTTGCTGCAAGCCAAACGTAAACACAGCAAAGACTGACGAACGTGACGTTGCACTGGTATTTATTTCAAATTACCGGAAGTAAATATTCTAAGCAGGAAGAAAAACATAACGTAAAACGCTTACATAAAATATACGAGTCCTCGACTCAAAATGCTTATAATAATACAATCTTATGAATAAACAAATCTAGACATATTAATTCTTCCAGTTAAGAGCTCACAAATGAACACTTTTGGGTTCACGCTTAAAATATTGACCCAACGGTAACATTCTGAACAATACATGACAAAAATGCGCAATATATGACGTTATCAATACAGCTAATAACAAAGTAAAACGTACGTTAATTACTCATTCAATATACACTAGAAATAACTTCTGATAACTTATATACACTCTTAATACAATAATAATGATATTTCTGTACTTGGAAATAACAAATACACACATTTACAACAAATAGTATGATGTCGTTGTCCAAAGACACATTTGGTTTCTGGACAATAACTTTAGATTAAGGGGGTTCGCGGGTATAAATCATTTTTATAGGACCGCAACAATTGAAAAAATTTTGGTCGTATATTGGTATCACGTTGGCGTCGTCGTTCGAAGACTTTTGGTCTTCGCACCATAACTTTAGTTTAAGTAAATAGGAATCTAGGAAATTTTTTCTGCGTTTCGTAATATATCAGAAAAATATTGTATTGCATGGTTCATCAAGACTCGAGTCACATGCATAAGAATGACCAATGGTCAAGGTTTTTTGTCGAGCATGCAGAAAGCTCGACATAGAAAAAGTGAGCAGCGGTGGCGTTAGCTAACTTCTAATAAGCTTTCTATTTTAAAAGGTGGAAGACCTGAATGCTTCATACTTTGTATACATATGCCTTAAGTATGTTGCAAAGTTTCCGTCTGTCACATGATCGTTGTCCTTGACTTCATTTTCATGGTTCAGTGACTACTTGCAAAAAAGTAATGTTAATTTCTCTCTTATGAGTAAAAGAATAACCATATTTGGTATGTGCTTTCCTGATCAGTGAACAAAGTGAAGTTTTGGTGGTCAAGTCCATAAGCAATAGGTCTAGTATATTTGATGTATGCAATGATGGTAAAGTGTACATATCCAACTGGCAGGTGTTTTCTTACCTTGGCCTCATTTTCATGGTGCAGTGGTCAAAGTTGGTGTAATGAAATGTTTTATGTTGTATGTGTCAGTCTCGCGTGTTTTATTTGACCTTGACTTCATTTTCACGGCTCTTTGCTCAGTTAAGTTTTGTTAGTGTGTTTGTCTGATTTCTTTAAAAGGAAGGATTATAAGCTGTAAATGAAAGTGAAGATCACCGTACAACCTTCAACAATTACCGAAAATAAAAGGCCCACGAAATCACATTTGAAATCACAAATTTGAAACAAGTTCCAATGAACAGCTTGAACTAAAACTGAAATATCCAAATGACATCTAAAACAAAAATTTCATGGTTTTCATTATACCGCCAAGTTCTTATACGACCACAAAAATTGAAAATTTTTTGGTCGTATATTGGTATCAAGTTGGCGTCGTCGTCCGGATACTTTTTAGTTTTCGCACTCTAACTTTAGTAAAAGTAAATAGAAATCTATGAAATTTTAACACAAGGTTTATGACCACTAAAGGAAGGTTAGGATTGATTTTGGAACATTTTAGGAATTAGGGACCAAAAAGGGCCCAAATAAGTATTTTCTTGGTTTTCGCACTATAACTTTAGTTTAAGTAAATAGAAATCTATGAAATTTTGACACAAGGTTTATGACCCCAAAAGAAAGGTTGGGATTGATTTTGGGAGTTTTGGTTTCAACAGCTTAGGAATTGGGGGCCAAAAAAGGGCCCAAATAAGCATTATTCTTGGTCTTCGTCCAATAACTTTAGTATAAGTAAATAGAAATCAATGAAATTTAAACACAAGGTTTATGACCACAAAAGGAAGGTTGGGATTGATTTTGGGAGTTGAGGTCCGAACAGTTTAGGAATTAGGGGCCAAAAAGGGGCACAAATAAGCATTTTTCTTGGTTTTCGCATCATAACTTTAGTATAAGTAAATAGAAATCTATGAAATTTAAACACAAGGTTTATGACCATAAAAGGAAGGTTTGGATTGATTTTGGAAGTTTTGGTCCCAAACAGTTTAGGAATAAGGGCCCAAAGGGTCCATATTAAACTTTGTTTGATTTCATCAAAAATTGAATAATTGGGGTTCTTTGATATGCCGAATCTAACTGTGTATGTAGATTCTTAATTTTTGGTCCCGTTTTCAAATTGGTCTACATTAAGGTCCAAGGGGTCCAAAATTATACTTAGTTTGATTATAACAAAAATTGAATCCTTGGGGTTCTTTGATATGCTGAATCTAAAAATGTACTTAGATTTTTGATTATTGGCCCAGTTTTCAAGTTGGTCCAAATTGGGGTCCAAAATTAAACTTTGTTTGATTTCATAAAAAATTGAATAAATGGGGTTCTTTGATATGCCATATCTAACTGTGTATGTAGATTCTTAATTTTTGCTCCCGTTTTCAAATTGGTCTACATTAAAGTCCAAAGGGAAAGGGGGATGTTAAAAAAATATTAGGGGGTGGGGGGGGGGGGGTTCAATTTTCTCATTTCAGATTTCATAAATAAAAAGAAAATTTCTTCAAACATTTTTTTGAGAGGATTAATATTCAACAGCATAGTGAATTGTTCAAAGGCAAAAAAAAATTAAGTTCATTAGACCACATTCATTCTGTGTCAGAAACATATGCGGTGTCAACTATTTAATCACAATCCAAATTTAGAGCTGAATCCATCTTGAATGTTGTGTCCATACTTGCCCCAACCGTTCAGGGTTCAACCTCTGCGGTCGTATAAAGCTGCGCCCTGTGGAGCATCTGGTTTGCATCTAGTACAATGCTTTTATTATAAATACATATTTTTCTATCTTTTAAAGTGAGTCTTACGTAATAGAGCACTCTTATTAATTTACCAGGATATATATATAATTGAGGACACCCTATGACCGTACCACATTAAACATGCAATGGAACACCATACAGCTAACGCGAATTTATAAAAATCCGTTAACCAGTTGGTTCATGTCTGATATTTGTTTTTCGTAAATTACTTTGTTATAAACTAGGCCGTAAATTGTATCAATTGAATTGTTTCATATTTTTCATGTTGGGGGGGGGGGGGGTTATAGCAGACGTACTATATAGGGATTGCGTTTTCTCATTGTCGAAGACCCTATTGTTGTATATAATTGCCTACAGCAACTTCATTTAAACTTTGGTAGATATAATTGTCTCATTTGCAGATTCAGATTCAATATTTTATTATAGTCTCACCACATACAAACATAAAATGAGATTCACATACATAGATTTAAAACATTAAAACATTTGCATTGCATGTACCAATCTTAAAAAGATTTATGAGAGACTTTTAAGATATACATTGTATTATATACATATAAACATATTTTTACAATTTATAATTAAAATTCACAATATACATTTTTACTAAAAGATAGTAAAACATTTGTTTCATTAAGAACTAGTGAAATAAAATACTATTTCTTCTTAATAAAATATTGTTGCAGGTTTTGGCAACTATAGCAGCAACATTGCCATTACTAAATAAAAATATAAATTTTTCATTATCTGATAAAAGGTTAAAATGTTCATTAAAATGTATCGCTTCATGTATCATGATTTGTCTTAGATCCACATACAATGGGCATTTTAAAATGACATGTAGTTCATCTTCAACAATAGAGCTACAGTTGAAACATGTCCTCTCGTGGACTTCTTTCCTTTCATATCTTCCAGTTTCTATTTTTAGTGGAGCTACCCCACATCTAAATTTAGCAAATGAACTTCTGTTTTTTAATGACAAAATATTTTGCAAATAATTTTCAGTACAATAGTTATTTTTAAACAATTTGTAAGTCCTCAATTTACTTCCCTCTGCATATGCAGCAACTCTTGTACACCAATTTGATATAAAATTATCAAATACATCTTCTTCAATTTGTTTAATACAATTTTTGTTCAATACATTTAATTCAAAATTACAATATTGCTCATAATTATACAATTTTAACATTTCTATAACTCTAAAACTCCAGTTTTTAATTCTAGTATTACACTTTCGTATAGACCACTTAAAAATTTTAAAATTTATCCTGTGTGGGTCCATTATGGAACACCTAGCCCAATGTCTCAAGACACTTGACCATTGTTTAACGCATGGAGGTTTCCAGCCCATATCACCTGCTATGGCATCATTTGGAGTGTATTTGCCAACCCCCATGAAAAATCTCACGGCCCTGTTTTGGACTGCATTTATGCAGGAAAAGTCTCTGGTTCCCCAAATACCTGCACCATAACTAATAACTGACCATACCATTGTATCATACATCTTTGAAAAAAATTTGTGCTGGAAACCACCATGCGTTTTACTCTTTACAATTAATAATCCTAATGCTCTACTGGCTGACTTCGCTACTGCCTTAGCCATTAACTGATAATCTAAAAATTCAGTCAGTAATAAGCCTAAATATTGGTAACTTGTTACACATTCCAAACCATTACCACCAATAGAAAAAGTACATTAGTTTGTAAAACAGCTGGATTTCTAAAATGCATGATCTTAGATTTATTTATATTAACTCTCAGCTCATTGTTGAGACACCATGTATTAAGCACATTCAACATTTTTTGCAAATCTTCTTCATTCTCTGCCATTAAAATAACATCATCAGCATATAACAATATAGCTAATTTTTCTTCATCTATGTTAATACCAATATTCAAAGCATTAATATCCTCAACCAAATTATTTATATATATATTAAACATTATAGATGATAAAACACAACCTTGTTTCAATCCAGAATCAACATTAAACCATTCAGTCATATTACAATTAATACGTACACTACATTCTACATTAGAGTATAAAGCTTTTAAAGAATACATAAATTTTGAACTAATACCTAAATTTTCCAGTTTGTTAAACAAAAAAACTCTATTAATTGAGTCATATGCTTTCTTAAAGTCTATAAAAGCTACATATGTTGACAATTTACACTTTTTCCTGGTTTCTATTATTGATGTTATAGTGCTTATATGATCAATTGTACTTTTGCCTTTCATAAAACCGTTTTGCTCGTCGTTAATTATTTCCCTTTCATCTAACCATTTGACTAATCTTTCATTTAAAATACTACAATACATCTTGTATGTGAATGGGGCTAGAGTTATGCCCCTATAAGATAAGGGGTCTCTAGGATCTGATGTAGAACATTTTGGTATTGGGGTTATAATTCCCTTATTCCATATATTTGGTACATTACCAGAACTGAAACATAAGTTAAATAATTTATGTAAAATAGAAATAATAGAGATATTTTTACAAAATTCAGCTTGAATAAGGTCAATTCCTGCACTAATGCAACTTTATGAACCTCATCAATAGTAATTTCCTTATCTAAATCAATACAAATAATATTTTCTTTTAGAATACAATTTTCAACCTTATTATAATCTGTTGCATCTACATTTGGGTTTAATAAACTATGAAAACTACTTTTCCATTTATTTAAAACAGTTTCTAAATTGTTAGATATAGTTCCATCATCCAAAGTAACTTCATTCGGAATACGCATCTGTCTCTCGTTACCAATACCAATTTGACCAATTCTACGCCAAAACTGATTAGTATCATTGTCACTAAAATTAACCAGCTCTTCCTGGCAGCGGTACCAGTACTGACGTTTATATTTTTGTGTAAGCTTGTCAAAGTCTTTGCGTTTATCAACAAAGTCTTTGCGTAATTGTTGTTTTAAGCTACCCTGTTTACAAGTTACATAGTCTCTTTCTGCCGTGCAAACAATGTTCCATTTATTTGTTAGTTTGTCATTCCACCATGGTTTCTTTATTCGTCTTTTTCGATTGCTTGTACTGTTCAGAACTTTGACCTTAGTTTCTAATTTATCATTCATTTCAGAGTGAAGAATTTCCACAAAGTTATTATATAATTTATCAACCTCAAATTGTCTCCCTTTAGAACATTGTATATTATCTATACACATATTAATTTTATCCAATATATCATGGGCGTCAAGTTGGTAAAATGGGCGTCAAGTTGGTTACCTATTCCCTATTCCCTATTCGTTACCTATTCCCTATTCCCTATTCGTTGCCTATTCGTTACCTATTCCCTATTCCCTATTCGTTACCTATTCGTTACCTATTCCCTATTCCCTATTCGTTACCTATTCGTTACCTATTCCTATTCCCTATTCCCTATTCGTTGCCTATTCGTTACCTATTCCCTATTCCCTATTCGTTACCTATTCGTTACCTATTCCCTATTCCCTATTCGTTACCTATTCGTTACTTATTTGATTTTTAATATCCTTCCCCCTTTTTAATTATGGCATGGAATAGTTTAATATGGCTGCCGTTACCATGGAAACGGCACAATTGTGAAAAAAATGAGTTTTTGGTTTTTGGTGAACTGTTTGGATATGCTTCAACTCAGAATCATCATATTTTAAAACAATGTAGGTGCCCACTATATACAGGTGTTGGATGATTTTGGCGATCATTGGAACTACTATGTTGCCATGGAAACTACACCAAAATTTTCAAAATTCTCAAAATGCTCAAAACTTCATGAAACTTCTCAGTAATGATGAGCAACATTGGAGTTGGAATTTCCAAAATAGGTCTTGTTACCATGGAAACAATGCAAAAAGGTCAAAAATTTAAAAAATAAGAATTTTCCGCAAACTGGATGAAACTTTACAGGAATGGTAACTGGCATAGGCAGAGTTGGATTTTGAAGTTAAAATTTTCAAAATGGCCGCCGTAACCATGGAAACAGCAAAAATATCAAAAATTCAAAATGTTCAAACTTAATGAAACTTTGCAAAAATGTTACTAGACATCTGTAGATGCTCTCTTTGACTTTGGAATTGTCAAAATGGCTGTCGCTCACCTGGTAATAGGGGGAAGGGGTGCCTTCCGTTATTGCTAGCAATTACAAATCTAGTTGTTAATAGTCTTACATATGGTAATAGTTCTGAATTGGTTGAGGTAAAATGATCTTTTTATGACCTATTTATATGTGTTTGTGCTCAACCGATCCTTTTACTTCATGTTCGATACGCATTTGTTCCTTACTTGTTTTTTATACGTTCTACCTTTTAACTGCTTTATGTCCGTATGTTTGAAGATGGATCTTGGTTCGACGGGATGAAATCACCGTGTTAGCCGTAAAAACGGAGATGTGGTATGATTACCAATGAGACAACACTCCACATTAGACCAAAATGACACAGAAATTATCAACTATAGTTCACTGTACGGCCTTCAACAATGAGCATAGCCCAAACCGTGTAGTCACCTATAAAAGGCCCAGACATGACAACCTCATACAATTCAAACAACAAAACTGACGGCCGTATTTCATATACAAAAAAATAAACGGAAATATGTAACACAAAAACAAACGATAACTACTTAATTTCAGGCTCTTGTCTAGGGACAGGCACATACTTACATAATGTGGTAGAGTTAAACATGTAAGCAGGGTGTACATCGTTTCGGAGCATGCTATTACCTTGTTTAATTCGTTCCATCACTCGCTTATAATTCGCTTATAATACGTGTATCTTACGTTGCACCTTTTAAAACATGATTTTCAATTGTTTTGTTGTCTCTGGTGGAAGATTTGGGCTCTTAGAGGTGATATAACTCTATAAGTGCATTTGTATCCGTTCCAGCGGTCGGATAATACCCTGTTAAATATTCGTTACTAATTCGCTTTTAAAAAGTTTGTTGTACGTTGCACCTTTTAGAAAAGGATTTCCAATTGTGTTCATATCTCTGGTGGTAATAATGTGTTCTTATAGATGAAATACCCCTATAAGCGCATATGTACTCGTTCCAACGATCGGTTAATACCCTGTTACCTATTCGTTACCTATTCGTTACCTATTCACTTATAGTACGTTTGTTGTACGTTGCACCTTTTAGAAAAGGATTTTCAATTAAATTCATATCTCTGATGGTAACAATGTGTTCTTAGAGATGAAATGACCCCATTAGAGCGCATGTACACGTTCCAGCGCTCGGTAAATAACCTGTTACCTATTCGTTACTTATTCGCTTTTAATGCGCGGGGTATACGGTGCAACTTGAAATAAATCGTTTTTTAATTGTGTTCAGGTCTCTGGTGGTAAGAATGTGTTCTTAGAGATGAAATTACCCTATTAGCGCGCATGTACCCGTTCCAGCGCTCGGTTAATACCCTGTTACCTATTCGTTACCTATTCGTTACCTATTCGCTTATAATACATTTTTTTATACGTTTCACCTGTTAGAAAAGGATTTTCAATTATGTCCAGGTCTCAGACGGTAACAATGTGTTCTTAGAGATGAAATGACCCCATTAGAGCGCACGTACCCGTTCCAGCGCTCGGTAAATAACCTGTTACCTATTCGTTACCTATTCGCTTTTAATGCGCGGGGTATACGGTGCACCTTGAAATAAATCGTTTTTTAATTGTGTTCAGGTCTCTGGTGGTAAGAATGTGTTCTTAAAAATGAAATGACCCTATTAGCGCGCATGTACCCGTTCCAGCGCTCGGTTAATACCCTGTTATCCATTCGTTACCTATTCGTTACCTATTCGCTTATAATACATTATTTTATACGTTTCACCTGTTAGAAAACGATTTTCAATTATGTCCATGTCTCAGGTGGTAACAATGTGTTCTTAGAGATGAAATTACCCTATTAGCGCTCATGTACCCGTTCCAGTGCTCGGTAAATAATCTTGTTACCTATTCGTTACCTATTCGCTTTTAATGCGCGGGGTATACGCTGCAACTTGAAATAAATCGTGTTTTAATTGTGTTCATGTCTCAGGTGGCAACAATGTGTTCTTAGAGATGAAATGACCCCATTAGAGCGCATGTACCCGTTCCAGCGCTCGGTAAATAACCTGTTACCTATTCGCTTTTAATGCGCGGGGTATACGGTGCACCTTGAAATAAATCGTTTTTTAATTGTGTTCAGGTCTCTGGTGGTAAGAATGTGTTCTTAGAGATGAAATGACCCTATTAGCGCGCATGTACCCGTTCCAGCGCTCGGTTAATACCCTGTTACCTATTCGTTACCTATTCGCTTATAATACATTTTTTTATACGTTTCACCTGTTAGAAAAGGATTTTCAATTATGTCCATGTCTCAGGTGGTAACAATGTGTTCTTAGAGATGAAATGACCCCATTAGAGCGCATGTACCCGTTCCAGCGCTCGGTAAATAACCTGTTACCTATTCGTTACCTATTCGCTTTTAATGCGCGGGGTATACGCTGCACCTTGAAATAAATCGTGTTTTAATTGTGTTCATGTCTGGTGGTAACAATGTGTTCTTAGAGATGAAATGACCCCATTAGAGCGCATATACCCGTTCCAGCGCTCGGTAAATAACCTGTTACCTATTCGTTACTTATTCGCTTTTAATGCGCGGGGTATACGGTGCACCTTGAAATAAATCGTTTTTTAATTGTGTTCAGGTCTCTGGTGGTAAGAATGTGTTCTTAGAGATGAAATTACCCTATTAGCGCGCATGTACCCGTTCCAGCGCTCGGTTAATACCCTGTTACCTATTCGTTACCTATTCGTTACCTATTCGCTTATAATACATTTTTTTTATACGTTTCACCTGTTAGAAAAGGATTTTCAATTATGTCCATGTCTCAGGTGGTAACAATGTGTTCTTAGAGATGAAATGACCCCATTAGAGCGCATGTACCCGTTCCAGTGCTCGGTAAATAACCTGTTACCTATTCGTTACCTATTCGCTTTTAATGCGCGGGGTATACGGTGCACCTTGAAATAAATCGTTTTTTAATTGTGTTCATGTCTGGTGGTAACAATGTGTTCTTAGAGATGAAATTACCCTATTAGCGCGCATGTACCCGTTCCAGCGCTCGGTTAATACCCTGTTACCTATTCGTTACCTATTCGCTTATAATACATTTTTTTATACGTTTCACCTGTTAGAAAAGGATTTTCAATTATGTCCAGGTCTCAGACGGTAACAATGTGTTCTTAGAGATGAAATGACCCCATTAGAGCGCATGTACCCGTTCCAGCGCTCGGTAAATAACCTGTTACCTATTCGTTACCTATTCGCTTTAAATGCGCGGGGTATACGCTGCAACTTGAAATAAATCGTGTTTTAATTGTGTTCATGTCTGGTGGTAACAATGTGTTCTTAGAGATGAAATGACCCCATTAGAGCGCATGAACCCGTTCCAGCGCTCGGTAAGTAACCTGTTACCTATTCGTTACTTATTCGCTTTTAATGCGCGGGGTATACGGTGCACCTTGAAATAAATCGTTTTTTAATTGTGTTCAGGTCTCTGGTGGTAAGAATGTGTTCTTAGAGATGAAATTACCCTATTAGCGCGCATGTACCCGTTCCAGCGCTCGGTTAATACCCTGTTACCTATTCGTTACCTATTCGTTACCTATTCGCTTATAATACATTTTTTTTATACGTTTCACCTGTTAGAAAAGGATTTTCAATTATGTCCAGGTCTCAGACGGTAACAATGTGTTCTTAGAGATGAAATGACCCCATTAGAGCGCATGTACCCGTTCCAGCGCTCGGTAAATAACCTGTTACCTATTCGTTACCTATTCGCTTTTAATGCGCGGGGTATACGCTGCAACTTGAAATAAATCGTGTTTTAATTGTGTTCATGTCTCAGGTGGTAACACTGTGTTCTTAGAGATGAAATTACCCTATTAGCGCGCATGTACCCGTTCCAGCGCTCGGTTAATACCCTGTTACCTATTCGTTACCTATTCGTTACCTATTCGCTTATAATACATTTTTTTATACGTTTCACCTGTTAGAAAAGGATTTTCAATTATGTCCAGGTCTCAGACGGTAACAATGTGTTCTTAGAGATGAAATGACCCCATTAGAGCGCATGTACCCGTTCCAGCGCTCGGTAAATAACCTGTTACCTATTCGTTACCTATTCGCTTTTAATGCGCGGGGTATACGGTGCACCTTGAAATAAATCGTTTTTTAATTGTGTTCAGGTCTCTGGTGGTAAGAATGTGTTATTAGAGATGAAATTACCCTATTAGCGCGCATGTACCCGTTCCAGCGCTCGGTTAATACCCTGTTACCTATTCGTTACCTATTCGTTACCTATTCGCATATAATACATTTTTTTATACGTTTCAACTGTTAGAAAAGGATTTTCAATTATGTCCATGTCTCAGGTGGTAACAATGTGTTCTTAGAGATGAAATTACCATATTAGCGCTCATGTACCCGTTCCACCAGAGACATGAACACAATTAAAAAACGATTTATTTCAAGGTGCAACGTATACCTCGTGCATTCAAAGCAAATAAGGAACGAATAAGAAGCAGGGTATTAACTGAGCGCTGGAACGAGTACATATGCGCTAATAGGGGTATTTCATCTAAAAGAACACATTATTACCACCAGAGATATGAACTGAATTAAAAATCCTTTTCTAAAAGATGCAACGTACAACAAACGTAATATAAGTGAATAGGTAACGAATAGGTAACAGGGTATTTATCGAGCGCTGGAACGGGTACATGCACGCTAATAGGGTCATTTCATCTCTAAGAACACATTGTTACCACCAGAGACATAGAGACAATTAAAAATCCTTTTCTAAAAGGTGCAACATACAACAAAAGTATTATAAGTGAATAGGTAACGAATAGGTAACAGGGTATTCACCGAGCGCTGGAACGGGTACATGCGCGCTAATAGGGTAATTTCATCTCTAAGAACATATTGTTACCACAAGAGACATGGAGACAATTAAAAATCCGTTTCTAAAAGGTGCAACATACAACAAACGTATTATAAGTGAATAGGTAACGAATAGGTAACGAATAGGTAATAGGGTATTAAACGAGCGCTCGAACGGGTTCATGCGCTCTAATAGGGTCATTTCATCTCTAAGAACACATTGTTACCACCAGAGACATGAACACAATTAAAAAACGATTTATTTCAAGGTGCAACGTATACCTCGTGCATTAAAAGCAAATAAGGAACGAATAAGAAGCAGGGTATTAACTGAGCGCTGGAACGAGTACATACGCGCTAATAGGGGTATTTCATCTAAAAGAACACATTATTACCACCAGAGATATGAACTGAATTAAAAATCCTTTTCTAAAAGGTGCAACGTACAACAAAGGTATTATAAGTGAATAGGTAACGAATAGGTAACATGGTATTTATCGAGCACTGGAACGGGTACATGCGCGCTAATAGGGTCATTTCATCTCTAAGAACACATTGTTACCACCAGAGACACGGACACCATTGAAAATCCTTTTCTGAAAGGTGCAACGTACAACAAACGTATTACAAGTGAATAGGTAACGAAAAGGTAACAGGGTATTTACCGAGCGCTGGAACGGTTACATGCGCGCTAATAGGGTAATTTCATCTCTAAGAACACATTGTTACCACAAAAGACATGGAGACAATTAAAAATCCTTTTCTAAAAGGTGCAACATACAACAAACGTATTATAAGTGAATAGGTAACGAAAAAGTAACAGGGTATTAAACGAGAGCTGGAACGGGTTCATGCGCTCTAATAGGGTCATTTCATCTGTAAGAACACATTGTTACCACCAGAGACCTGAACTCAATTAAAAAAACGATTTATTTCAAGGTGCAACGTATACCTCGTGCATTAAAAGCAAATAAGGAACGAATAAGTAGCAGGGTATTAACTGAGCGCTGGAACGAGTACATATGCGCTAATAGGGGTATTTCATCTAAAAGAACACATTATTACCACCAGAGATATGAACTGAATTAAAAATCCTTTTCTAAAAGGTGCAACGTACAACAAACGTATTATAAGTGAATAGGTAACGAATAGGTAACAGGGTATTTATCGAGCGCTGGAACGGGTACATGCGCTTATAGGGTCATTTCATCTCTAAGAACACATTGTTACCACCAGAGACACGGACACCATTGAAAATCCTTTTTTGAAAGGTGCAACGTACAACAAACGTATTATAAGTGAATAGGTAACGAATAGGTAACGAATAGGAACAGGTATTAACCGAGCGCTGGAACGGGTACATGCGCGCTAATAGGGTAATTTCATCTCTAAGAACACATTGTTACCACAAAAGACATGGAGACAATTAAAAATCCTTTTCTAAAAGGTGCAACAGACAACAAACGTATTATAAGTGAATAGGTAACGAATAGGTAACAGGGTATTAAGCGAGCGCTGGAACGGGTTCATGCGCTCTAATAGGGTCATTTCATCTCTAAGAACACATTGTTACCACCAGAGACATGAACACAATTAAAAAAATTATTTATTTCAAGGTGCAACGTATACCTCGTGCATTAAAAGCAAATAAGGAACGAATAAGTAGCAGGGTATTAACTGAGCGCTGGAACGAGTACATACGCGCTAATAGTGGTATTTCATCTAAAAGAACACATTATTACCACCAGAGATATGAACTGAATTAAAAATCCTTTTCTAAAAGGTGCAACGTACAACAAACGTATTATAAGTGAATAGGTAACGAATAGGTAACAGGGTATTTATCGAGCGCTGGAACGGGTACATACGCGCTAATAGGATCATTTCATCTCTAAGAACACATTGTTACCACCAGAGACACGGACACCATTGAAAATCCTTTTTTGAAAGGTGCAACGTACAACAAACGTATTATAAGTGAATAGGTAACGAATAGGTAACGAATAGGTAACAGGGTATTAACCGAGCGCTGGAACGGGTACATGCGCGCTAATAGGGTAATTTCATCTCTAAGAACACATTGTTACCACAAAAGACATGGAGACAATTAAAAATCCTTTTCTAAAAGGTGCAACATACAACAAACGTATTATAAGTGAATAGGTAACGAATAGGTAACAGGGTATTAAGCGAGCGCTGGAACGGGTTCATGCGCTCTAATAGGGTCATTTCATCTCTAAGAACACATTGTTACCACCAGAGACATGAACACAATTAAAAAAACGATTGATTTCAAGGTGCAACGTATACCTCGTGCATTAAAAGCAAATAAGGAACGAATAAGTAGCAGGGTATTAACTGAGCGCTGGAACGAGTACATACGCGCTAATAGTGGTATTTCATCTAAAAGAACATATTATTACCACCAGAGATATGAACTGAATTAAAAATCCTATTCTAAAAGGTGCAACGTACAACAAACGTATTATAAGTGAATAGGTAACGAATAGGTAACAGGGTATTTATCGAGCGCTGGAACGGGTACATACGCGCTAATAGGATCATTTCATCTCTAAGAACACATTGTTACCACCAGAGACACGGACACCATTGAAAATCCTTTTTCTGAAAGGTGCAACGTACAACAAACGTATTATAAGTGAATAGGTAACGAATAGGTAACAGGGTATAAAGCGAGCGCTGGAACGGGTACATGCGTGCTAATAGAGTCATTTCATCTCTAAGAACACATTGTTACCACCAGAGACATGGGTACAATTGAAAAACGATTTATTTCAAGGTGCAGCGTATAACCCGCGCATTAAAAGCGAATAGGGAACGAATCAGTAACAGGGTATTATCCGAGCGCTGGAACGAGTGCATACGCGCTAATAGGGGTATTTCATGTAAAAGAATACATTATTACCACCAGAGATATGAACTGAATTAAAAATCCTTTTCTAACAGGTGCAACGTATAAAAAAATGTATTATAAGCGAATAGGTAACGAATAGGTAACAGGGTATTAACCGAGCGCTGGAACAGGTACATGAGCGCTAATAGGGTAATTTCATCTCTAAGAACACATTGTTACCACCTGAGACATGGACATAATTGAAAATCCCTTTCTAACAGGTGAAACGTATAAAAAAATGTATTATAAGCGAATAGGTAACGAATAGGTAACGAATAGGTAACAGGGTATTAACCGAGCGTTGGAACGGGCACATGCCCGCTAATAGGGTCATTTCATCTCTAAGAACACATTCTTACCACCAGAGACCTGAACACAATTAAAAAACGATTTATTTCAAGGTGCACCGTATACCCCGCGCATTAAAAGCGAATAAGTAACGAATAGGTAACAGGTTATTTACCGAGCGCTGGAACGGGTACATGCGCTCTAATGGGGTCATTTCATCTCTAAGAACACATTGTTACCACCAGACATGAACACAATTAAAACACGATTTATTTCAAGTTGCAGCGTATACCCCGCGCATTAAAAGCGAATAGGTAACGAATAGGTAACAGGTTATTTACCGAGCGCTGGAACGGGTACATGCGCTCTAATGGGGTCATTTCATCTCTAAGAACACATTGTTACCGTCTGAGACCTGGACATAATTGAAAATCCTTTTCTAACAGGTGAAACGTATAAAAAAATGTATTATAAGCGAATAGGTAACGAATAGGTAACGAAAAGGTAACAGGGTATTAACCGAGCGCTGGAACGGGTACATGCACGCTAATAGGGTAATTTCATCTCTAAGAACACATTCTTACCACCAGAGACCTGAACACAATTAAAAAACGATTTATTTCAGGGTGCGCTGTATACCCCGCGCATTAAAAGCGAATAAGAAACGAATAGGTAACAGGTTATTTACCGAGCGCTGGAACGGGTACATGCGCTCTAATGGGGTCATTTCATCTCTAAAAACACATTGTTACTACCAGACATGAACACAATTAAAACACGATTTATTTCAAGGTGCAGCGTATACCCCGCGCATTAAAAGCGAATAGGTAACGAATAGGTAACAGGTTATTTACCGAGCGCTGGAACGGGTACATGCGCTCTAATGGGGTCATTTCATCTCTAAGAACACATTGTTACCACCTGAGACATGGACATAATTGAAAATCGTTTTCTAACAGGTGAAACGTATAAAAAAATGTATTTTAAGCGAATAGGTAACGAATAGGTAACGAATAGGTAACAGGGTATTAACCGAGCGCTGGAACGGGTACATGCGCGCTAATAGGGTCATTTCATCTCTAAGAACACATTCTTACCACCAGAGACCTTAACACAATTAAAAAACGATTTATTTCAAGGTGCACCGTATACCCCGCGCATTAAAAGCGAATAGGTAACGAATAGGTAACAGGTTATTTACCGAGCGCTGGAACGGGTACATGCGCTCTAATGGGGTCATTTCATCTCTAAGAACACATTCTTACCACCTGAGACCTGAACACAATTAAAAAACGATTTATTTCAAGGAGCACCGTATACCCCGCGCATTAAAAGCGAATAAGTAACGAATAGGTAACAGGTTATTTACCGAGCGCTGGAACGGGTACATGCGCTCTAATGGGGTCATTTCATCTCTAAGAACACATTGTTACCACCAGACATGAACACAATTAAAACACGATTTATTTCAAGTTGCAGCGTATACCCCGCGCATTAAAAGCGAATAGGTAACGAATAGGTAACAGGTTATTTACCGAGCGCTGGAACGGGTACATGCGCTCTAATGGGGTCATTTCATCTCTAAGAACACATTGTTACCGTCTGAGACCTGGACATAATTGAAAATCCTTTTCTAACAGGTGAAACGTATAAAAAAATGTATTATAAGCGAATAGGTAACGAATAGGTAACGAAAAGGTAACAGGGTATTAACCGAGCGCTGGAACGGGTACATGCGCGCTAATAGGGTAATTTCATCTCTAAGAACACATTCTTACCACCAGAGACCTGAACACAATTAAAAAACGATTTATTTCAAGGTGCACCGTATACCCCGCGCATTAAAAGCGAATAAGTAACGAATAGGTAACAGGTTATTTACCGAGCGCTGGAACGGGTACATGCGCTCTAATGGGGTCATTTCATCTCTAAGAACACATTTTTACTACCAGACATGAACACAATTAAAACACGATTTATTTCAAGGTGCAGCGTATACCCCGCGCATTAAAAGCGAATAAGTAACGAATAGGTAACAGGTTATTTACCGAGCGCTGGAACGGGTACATGCGCTCTAATGGGGTCATTTCATCTCTAAGAACACATTGTTACTACCAGACATGAACACAATTAAAACACGATTTATTTCAAGGTGCAGCGTTATACCCCGCGCATTAAAAGCGAATAGGTAACGAATAGGTAACAGGTTATTTACCGAGCGCTGGAACGGGTACATGCGCTCTAATGGGGTTATTTCATCTCTAAGAACACATTGTTACCAACTGAGACATGGACATAATTGAAAATCCTTTTCTAACAGGTGAAACGTATAAAAAAAATGTATTTTAAGCGAATAGGTAACGAATAGGTAACAGGGTATTAACCGAGCGCTGGAACGGGTACATGCGCGCTAATAGGGTCATTTCATCTCTAAGAACACATTCTTACCACCAGAGACCTTAACACAATTAAAAAACGATTTATTTCAAGGTGCACCGTATACCCCGCGCATTAAAAGCGAATAGGTAACGAATAGGTAACAGGTTATTTACCGAGCGCTGGAACGGGTACATGCGCTCTAATGGGGTCATTTCATCTCTAAGAACACATTGTTACCACCTGAGACATGGACATAATTGAAAATCGTTTTCTAACAGGTGAAACGTATAAAAAAATGTATGATTTTAAGCGAATAGGTAACGAATAGGTAACGAATAGGTAACAGGGTATTAACCGAGCGCTGGAACGGGTACATGCGCGCTAATAGGTCATTTCATCTCTAAGAACACATTCTTACCACCAGAGACTTAACACAATTAAAAAACGATTTATTTCAAGGTGCACCGTATACCCCGCGCATTAAAAGCGAATAGGTAACGAATAGGTAACAGGTTATTTACCGAGCGCTGGAACGGGTACATGCGCTCTAATGGGGTCATTTCATCTCTAAGAACACATTCTTACCACCTGAGACCTGAACACAATTAAAAAACGATTTATTTCAAGGAGCACCGTATACCCCGCGCATTAAAAGCGAATAAGTAACGAATAGGTAACAGGTTATTTACCGAGCGCTGGAACGGGTACATGCGCTCTAATGGGGTCATTTCATCTCTAAGAACACATTGTTACCACCAGACTGAACACAATTAAAAACGATTTATTTCAAGTTGCAGCGTATACCCCGCGCATTAAAAGCGAATATGTAACGAATAGGTAACAGGTTATTTACCGAGCGCTGGAACGGGTAATTGCGCTCTAATGGGGTCATTTCATCTCTAAGAACACATTTTTACTACCAGACATGAACACAATTAAAACACGATTTATTTCAAGGTGCAGCGTATACCCCGCGCATTAAAAGCGAATAAGTAACGAATAGGTAACAGGTTATTTACCGAGCGCTGGAACGGGTACATGCGCTCTAATGGGGTCATTTCATCTCTAAGAACACATTGTTACTACCAGACATGAACACAATTAAAACACGATTTATTTCAAGGTGCAGCGTATACCCCGCGCATTAAAAGCGAATAGGTAACGAATAGGTAACAGGTTATTTACCGAGCGCTGGAACGGGTACATGCGCTCTAATGGGGTTATTTCATCTCTAAGAACACATTGTTACCACCTGAGACATGGACATAATTGAAAATCCTTTTCTAACAGGTGAAACGTATAAAAAAAATGTATTTTAAGCGAATAGGTAACGAATAGGTAACAGGGTATTAACCGAGCGCTGGAACGGGTACATGCGCGCTAATAGGGTCATTTCATCTCTAAGAACACATTCTTACCACCAGAGACCTGAACACAATTAAAAAACGATTTATTTCAAGGTGCATCATATACCCCGCGCATTAAAAGCGAATAGGTAACGAATAGGTAACAGGTTATTTACCGAGCGCTGGAACTGGTACATGCGCTCTAATGGGGTCATTTCATCTCTAAGAACACATTGTTACCACCTGAGACATGAACACAATTAAAACACGATTTATTTCAAGTTGCAGCGTATACCCGCGCATTAAAAGCGAATAGGTAACGAATAGGTAACAAGATTATTTACCGAGCACTGGAACGGGTACATGAGCGCTAATAGGGTAATTTCATCTCTAAGAACACATTGTTACCACCTGAGACATGGACATAATTGAAAATCCTTTTCTAACAGGTGAAACGTATAAAAAAATGTATTATAAGCGAATAGGTAACGAATAGGTAACGAATGGATAACAGGGTATTAACCGAGCGCTGGAACGGGTACATGCGCGCTAATAGGGTCATTTCATCTCTAAGAACACATTCTTACCACCAGAGACCTGAACACAATTAAAAAACGATTTATTTCAAGGTGCACCGTATATCCCGCGCATTAAAAGCGAATAGTAACGAATAGGTAACAGGCGATTTACCGAGCGCTGGAACGGGTACATGCGCTCTAATGGGGTCATTTCATCTCTAAGAACACATTGTTACCTTCTGAGACCTGGACATAATTGAAAATACCATTTTCTAACAGGTGAAACGTATAAAAAAATGTTTATTTAAGCGAATAGGTAACGAATAGGTAACGAATAGGTAACAGGTTATTAACCGAGCGCTGGAACGGGTACATGCGCGCTAATAGGGTAATTTCATCTCTAAGAACACATTCTTACCACCAGAGACCTGAACACAATTAAAAAACGATTTATTTCAAGGTGCACCGTATACCCCGCGCATTAAAAGCGAATAAGTAACGAATAGGTAACAGGTTATTTACCGAGCGCTGGAACGGGTACATGCGCTCTAATGGGGTCATTTCATCTCTAAGAACACATTGTTACCATCAGAGATATGAATTTAATTAAAAAAACCTTTTCTAAAAGGTGCAACGTACAACAAACGTACTATAAGTGAATAGGTAACGAATAGGTAACGAATAGGTAACAGGGTATTAACCGATCGTTGGAACGAGTACATATGCGCTTATAGGGGTATTTCATCTATAAGAACACATTATTACCACCAGAGATATGAACACAATTGGAAATCCTTTTCTAAAACAAACTTTTTAAAAGCGAATTAGTAACGAATATTTAACAGGGTATTATCCGATCGCTGGAACGGATACAAATGCACTTATAGAGTTATATCACCTCTAAGAGCCCAAAAATCTTCCACCAGAGACAACAAAACAATTGAAAATCATGTTTTAAAAGGTGCAACATAAGATACACGTATTATAAGCGAATTATAAGCGAGTGATGGAACGAATTAAACAAGGTAATAGCATGCTCCGAAACGATGTACACCCTGCTTACATGTTTAACTCTACCACATTATGTAAGTATGTGCCTGTCCCTAGACAAGAGCCTGAAATTAAGTAGTTATCGTTTGTTTTTGTGTTACATATTTCCGTTTATTTTTTTGTATATGAAATACGGCCGTCAGTTTTGTTGTTTGAATTGTATGAGGTTGTCATGTCTGGGCCTTTTATAGGTGACTACACGGTTTGGGCTATGCTCATTGTTGAAGGCCGTACAGTGAACTATAGTTGATAATTTCTGTGTCATTTTGGTCTAATGTGGAGTGTTGTCTCATTGGTAATCATACCACATCTTCGTTTTTACGCAAGCGCTAACACGGTGATTTCATCCCGTCGAACCAAGATCCATCTTCAAACATACGGACATAAAGCAGTTAAAAGGTAGAACGTATAAAAAACAAGTAAGGAACAAATGCGTATCGAACATGAAGTAAAAGGATCGGTTGAGCACAAACACATATAAATAGGTCATAAAAAGATCATTTTACCTCAACCAATTCAGAACTATTACCATATGTAAGACTATTAACAACTAGATTTGTAATTGCTAGCAATAACGGAAGGCACCCCTTCCCCCTATTACCAGGTGAGCGACAGCCATTTTGACAATTCCAAAGTCAAAGAGAGCATCTACAGATGTCTAGTAACATTTTTGCAAAGATTAATTAAGTTTGAACATTTTGAATTTTTGATATTTTTGCTGTTTCCATGGTTACGGCGGCCATTTTGAAAATTCTAACTTCAAAATCCAACTCTGCCTATTTTTTTTTTTTTTTATTTTAGATTATTTATATGTTTAGGAGTTTAGTATGACGTTCATATTCACTGAACTAGTACACATTTTTATTTAGAGATCCGCCTCCTGATGTGGGATTTCTCGCTGTGTTGAAGACCCATTGATGGACTTCGGATGTACTTTTACTCTATAATCGGGTTGTTGTCTCTTTGAGCATTCCCCATGTCCATCCTATATTCTATTAACTAATGGTTTATAAATATTTTAAAAAAAATGTACATTTCTGATATCAAGTTTGAACTTGTAATAAGGGATTTTACAAAATTCTTAGCGATTGTATAAAATTCCTTATACTTCCTTATCACTTATTAATTCAGGCATTATTAAAAAAAATACCTATTCCTGATTTTAATTCATTCACTGTCACATATATACTGTATGTATTTTATCCCCCCCCCCCTTTTCAAAAAAAAAACAAAACATATTTACCTACTCCTGAATTGAATCTTCGACTGTTCATGAGCTAAAAGTAAAAACAAATAAAAATAATATATATAAAGAATTCTTTGAAATTGTTAAACGTATTTCGAAACATTTATGAATGTCAATCCGTTTCTAGAACCATTCCGCAACGTTAAAGGATGCGGTATCTACCGAGGTTTAGGGACAGAGAGACATCTATAAGTTCAAGGAATTTTGACGCGGCTTAGGTGTTTTTGCAAACAATGAAGCAACGTCATAGAACGTTTCCGAGTTAACATCGACTTCCGCCCAAGTCAGTTGCGAAAAATTCGTCATTGCGTACAGATTTCTAGCAACCCGTTCTGCGATCTTTTACCGTTTATCGTTAATTATCGTATGACAGACTGTCCGATTGTGGATGAAAATCAACAATGGGTGAGTTGCTATATATACATTATTCATTTATCCCAGATGCTAATTAAGACCAAACAACAAATTGGCAGTATTTGGCCACAGCCTTTAATATTATATTCTCATAATTTATACATGTTGTATATAACTGAAAAATGAGGTTACCCGCATATTGCTGATTATGGCAACCGTACTGTCATATATATATATATATATAAATTACTACCACAGATAATGGTAACTGAAGATAGGATTAAAACAATTTGGAAATCACCGTGGGAACACAGGTGATGGATCGAAACCCTTACATTGTTCATCTAGATCTGTAGTAAATGATCCTATTCATAAAACAAAATGTTTTTTGATGCAGCGAATTATGCAAATCACAGGCCTAATGAATTCAAAGTCCTTGTTGGAAGGTTCGATAACTTCGATCAGACTTCTTCACAGGTCCTGTCTGTCCAAATGGCCAAATACATATAGGTGTTCAAACAATTGACAACAGAAACATCACCTGAAATTATAAATTACAACACAGGCAGTATCTTATTCTAATAAATTGTATTTACAATAAATATATACATTTCGGGAGGAGGGAGGGATTTTGAATAAAATTTTCCTCTGATAACAAGTTATTTTAAAAGCAGCCTCTCCTGTTGGACCCGAATTTAAAAAGGATCGTGACGTCAAATTGTATGGTTCACTAACCACCAATGAAATTTGAGTTTTCTTAAACTCACTAATAACCAACCAATGTAATAGTACAGCGCACCGTGATAACTGAATTTAAGTACAGGACTTAAATTCTATTATCCCAGATGCTAATTAAGACCAAACAACAAATTGGCAGTATTTGGCCACAGCCTTTAATATTATATTCTCATAATTTATACATGTTGTATATAACTGAAAAATGAGGTTACCCGCATATTGCTGATTATGGCAACCGTACTGTCATATATATATATATATATAAATTACTACCACAGATAATGGTAACTGAAGATAGGATTAAAACAATTTGGAAATCACCGTGGGAACACAGGTGATGGATCGAAACCCTTACATTGTTCATCTAGATCTGTAGTAAATGATCCTATTCATAAAACAAAATGTTTTTTGATGCAGCGAATTATGCCAGATTGACAGTGAAACAGAATAATGATTCATTGTCAACCGCCATATAATGGAGGTTCGCTGCCAAGCTGTGAGCCAAATACATCCACTAAAAATCAAAGCAATCTTCAAGTTACATGTAACTACTAGTAAAGTTGCTGAATAAAAATATACACAAAAAAAAACAAACAGCAAAACTGTATATATATATATCTACATAAAATTTACATAAGATCAATTACAAAGTTTGTCTTATGTTACAATATTGTATTTATATCACCGAGACAAAAAAAAAACCCAACTAAACAAAACAACATATTTCATACTTGTATATCATTAGAGGGGAAAACATGACCATTGGTTTCAAGCATGAAAAACTCAAGACCACCTTGAATTGAATTTAAAAAAATGTTATTTCCTATAACAGACAAATGCACCCCATCAGATTTATACATGTTTTCGGTCCTAGAGATGTCTGGATAGCGTATATAATAACCACCCGATTCCAATATAAAGTTAGCAACTGCATTATTAACCCTGTATCTACATTTTTCCATTGCCTTACTATCGTCAGAGTATCTCCATTTTAAACGAGGCAATATTTGTGACCACACAATTTTAGTGTCAGGCAAGTCCTTTGAAATAAAGGTCATAGCTTGTATCAACTTTTCTCTTAAGTTTTTAGTATTTATATTCCCTAAATCATTAGCACCTACATGTACGACTAGAAATTTAGGAGGATCTTCATATTTTCTCATTATTCTTATTTGTCTTCTTAGCTGACTTGTAACCATGCCTGATTTCCCTTGCCACCAAATTTCTGTATTTAATCTGTCGAGACAGAGGTTAGTCCCACCGGGACGTTGCCTAGATTCAATAAAGGCATTCTTCACTAATGAAGACCCCGTAATCCAAATCTTTGCAGGTTTACCTATACAAATTTTTGTTATTTCTTGTAAATTTAACCAATAATAATACAATTTAATTCAATACAAAAAGTTTTATGATCTGATGTAAGTTTTGTAGGCATTGGATTTCCAACGCCCTAGTTGCATGATTATGGCATCGGGCACACCCCCAAGTGACAAACTAGTAGCACAACCAATGCGAAATGAATGAGAACTATAGTTTTTATAATTAACCCCGACTCTCTCCAGTGATTTTTTCAATACCGTTATGAACTGATAACGAGTAAATGCTGCGCCATTGTAGTGACAAAAAAGTGCTCCTGGTAAAGGAGGTCTAACCATGAGAAAAGACTTTAGTAACTTGCATGGGCAGGTCTCTGAATTAGGTTGGGATTGAAATGCAATTAAGGCACCTGTACCCAACTGGTCAGTTTTTGATGAAGGTACACGTATATTCAAGACCCCAAAAGATGACCATGACACATCAGATATAGAGATAATATGTGCTGACTTTCCATTACTTACTGCTAATTCTCCTATTCTCAAAAGACCATGATATGCTAACGAGAAGGCAGCCTGAAACAACTTAATTTCATAACTGGAGGAACAAATAAACGGTAGAGTTTTAACTATTAATAGAAGTAATTCTTTGGTAATAGGCAATCTTGAATCCCTAATTTTTGGCCTTGACCGGTTAACCCCCTCCATCATTTTTTTTATAATAAATTTTTGAGTAAAATCTTCAAAGTCATTCATTCTACTGAAAAAACTTATCCCTGCTAAATAACACTTAATAGAGGAATGCGAGTAACTTGATTGAAACAAATATGCTATAAAATTGCACAATTCATACAAAGGTATTGGCCATACATTTGATAAACCAAACAGTTTTCTGAACTCATGAAAGGCAAATACACCTCTTTTATATGTTGTTAAAGTACTTGGGGCAACTGAACTATCTATAAGGGACCCAATTATATGTTTGAAATTAATGTCAAGAAATCTTCTGGTATCCCTGCTGGGGTCGTTCTGGCTGTTGGAACCAGAGCTCTGAAACGTGACATCTGAAATCGAGAGATGGCATCAGCTACCTTGTTTTTTGATCCTTCAATATGCACCGCTTTAAATTGTATATTGTTCATCATTGTCAGTAACACAAATGGACGAATCAGTTGCATTATTTGCTTATCTTTTGATGATCTTTTGTTTACAATACTAACCAATGCAAGATTGTCAATATTAAAAAGGATCTTTTTGTTTTTTAGGTTTTCTGCCCATAAATACATGGCAAGCACCACTGGAACCAACTCTAAAAATGACATGTTCCTCATAATTTGTAAATCTTTCCATGTTTCAAGCCATCGGAACTGAACCCATGACCCCTGGAAAAATGCCCCACAGCCCAAATTTGGGTTCCCAGAGCTATCAGTGAAAAGTTGCAAAATTTCATTAGATGTCCAAATTTTTTCTGGAAAGAAACACTGGCCATTAAAATTCTCAAGGAACTTTAATAACATGGCTATATCGGACTTAACCTCTATATTCAATCTTATTTTATGAAACGGCTTCCTTGCATACCCCATCAAATCATAAAATCTACGAATGAATGCACGCGAGGATGGAATGGCTTTTGAACAAAATGAGAGTAACCCTGTCACAGATTCCAACTCTTTAAGTGTCATTTTTTTCCTAAACAATAAAGGTTCAAGAAGCACTTTAAGCTTTTCTAGCTTTTCTGGTGGAATCAAAATCATCATGAGTTTGGTGTCGATAAGGAAGCCCAAAAAAGGTAAAACCGTGGTTGGTCCCATTGTTTTATTTTCTGCAATGGGAACACCCAACTCATTACAAACATTCGTAAATGTATCCATCAACACCAAACAATCATTTGTGTTTTCAGCCCCCATAAAAATAAAGTCATCTAAATAATGATCAATAGAATTTAAGCCGGACTGTCTTTCAACAACCCACTGAAGAAAATTAGCAAAGGTATTGAAGAGTTTACATGACAGCGAGCATCCCATAGCTAATGCTTTATCCACAAAGTAATAACCATTAAATTTTATGCCCATTAAATCAAAATCAGCAGGATTCACAATTAACAAACGGAAGGCCGATTTTACGTCCATTTTGGCCAAGGAAACATTACTTCCCAATGCATAAATCTTGTCAAGTATACTGTCTAAAGTGGAATAACTAACTTTACAAAGTGCGGGTTCAATATAAGAATTTACACTATTATTATCAGGATGTGATAAATGAGTTATTAACCGCCATCCCCCGTCTGATTTCGGAACTAGACCAATTGGTGAAATGCGTAAATTTGACATTGGCAATTTTGAAAAAGGGCCTAAAATCCTACCCAACTCTATTTCTGTTTTTAATTTGTTCAAAGTTTCCGATTTAAAGTGCTCTGCGGAAACTAAATTTTTTGACATAACATGTTCCCTAGGACCTGTATATTGTAAACGAAAGCCAAGAGAAAATCCTAAATACAATTCCTCAGCTGCCTCCCTGTTCGGATAATTTTTAAGTAACTCTTGCAATCTTTCAATTCGTATTGGGGTATGCCCTAGTTGCCATAGATGTGCCAGGAGCTCTCGGTCTTGTTTGTTGCTGTTGCCTGAATACAAAATTTTGAGAAGACATTACTCCAGGTCTTGAAAATCTTGAGTTGACATATGGTTGTCTGAACCTTGAATTTGGTCTTGTTTGTGAAGGCAAATTATATTGCTTGAATTGACAGTTTATAACTGAGTGAACACCATTACATTGTATACATGCATGACTATATTGACAAAATGAATTGAAACATTTGCCGTTATAATTAAAGGCATAGCACTTTGACTTTTTATTCACATTTCTATTAGCAGAAAATGTATTGTAACCAGAAGAAGCTACTTGAAAATTTTGTGTACCACTACTATCAGCCATATAAAATAACCAAAGCTCTGAATCTACTATGGCCCATGAACTTGCCGGATCCAGTGCTTTGCGCAACCTAAATTGCTCATCATATAACTTCCAACCTAAATTATTAGGATTTCTTTTTGCACCCAAACGTACAACTGACATGTATTTAAGTAATTCTTGTAATCTACCTGAATGCACAGTACAATATACACTAACAAAAATGATAAATGCTGATGTCCATTGGTCAATAGACCCAATTTTGTTTTGCAGATTTTCTGGTTGCACAATAAATTCACCCCCTTTAAAAACAAGCTTTTGTGTAGCCTGCTGAGTATTGTTAGCTAACAAAATGCCTAAATCTATAAATTCACTTTTCATAATTTTTTCTCTAATACTTTGAGAAACATTAAAAGCAATATTAGCATGCATGCTGGGTATCTGAACAGGGTGGTCAAAAGTACTAAATGGCATTGTAAAATTTGAGGCACCATTAGTATTACCTAAAAAATGTTCTGGAGGATCTTGACTGGTTACAGTGTTGTACTCTCTTTGGTCTGGTAGTGGTACTCTTGAGTATAGAAGTGTATTTGCTGTGCTCGTCAATTCGACTGGCCCTGTACTTGCATTGGTATATATGCCTGCCCCTGTCTGTGGAAACAACATTGGGTATGTCCCAGTAGAACTAGTAACTGGTACATGTATGAATGGTGTACCAGTATCAACTGTAGGCAACTGTGGTGCCGGTACTGACATAGTGTCAGGTACTCTCTGGTTAGCCTTTTTCCTTGCTGACGCAGCAGCCACTATTGGCAAATTTTTCCTTTTCCTGGCAGATCGCCTGAGCTGTGCTGACATGACTCCTAAAAGAATAACTCTAATTAAAAACTAAAAACACTGTCAGAATACTCAGTTAATCCAGATTGATTATTGCTTAATTAAATGTCCAGTAAAAAATTTCACACATGTGTAATTAATATATATTTACGAAGCAAATTACTGATGTATCACGAAATGCACAAGACAGCTAAAATAAATTAAATAGGCTGTGACCGTTTTATTATTTAAAAGAAGACAGTACTAATAATAAGGTTGTGTGAATTGCATGGAACTCTGTACTCCATTATCCATTAGGAACACCCATATTCGATAATTATTTGACTTGATGTTATTGTTTACATTAATTAGTACCAATTGACCTCTTGTACAATCCTTGTAAAATTTACACCGGTGAAACTCGTTCATAGTCATAGAAGGCGAAACAACGGAGACTAGTGTATTATTAATGTGGATTCTTGTTCTTCAAACAGAAGTTTTGCAAATAATATGCATACATGTAATGCATACGTTCCCACATCCGGACACCATGTATAAAGTTGGCTTCAACTTTTATGTGATAGAACTCAGTACGTTGAACTACATATTTAATAACAATACAAAGCATTATGGGTACATTCCATTTAAGTGTACATGTACATGTGTAAATAAACAATAACTAAATTAAGTATGCGGACCAGGACGCGTCTTATAAATTCAAGTATTGAAACCCATTAATGTGGGCGTGTAGCCAAGATGATATTCTCTTTTCACATGATAATGGACGCAATCAACGAACGGAACATTTTGCCATGGCTCCAGTATGCATAAAAAAAAATTAATAAAAACACAAAAATACCGAACTCCGAGGAAAATTCAAAAAGGAAAATCCAAAATCAAAAGGCAAAATCAAAAGTCCAAACACATCAAACGAATGGATAACAACTGTCATATTCCTGACTTGGTACAGGCATTTTCATACCAACACGTACGGTTATTTCAAAAACTCGCCAGATAAAACAGTTTTGCTAATTTGGTAGTCCTAACATATTATCAAGAAGCATTATTTACCTTTATTTATATTTGAAAATTAGCAACGGAAACGAAAAAACATAGAAAGAAAATTCAATAAACCATGTGCTCGCCATGTGCTCGCCATGTGCTTCTGTAGGTCAGTTACATGTATCCCTATTTTTTGGATAATTAACGTCAATATATTAGTCTTTTCTATTGCACGACACCTCGTTAAATGTGCGTACAGCTATAACAATTCCTTTCAAAAAATATTATATAACATAAAATACTCCCTGACAATTTTTTGTTGAATAAAATTTTCCTCTGATAACAAGTTATTTTAAAAGCAGCCTCTCCTGTTGGACCCGAATTTAAAAAGGATCGTGACGTCAAATTGTATGGTTCACTAACCACCAATGAAATTTGAGTTTTCTTAAACTCACTAATAACCAACCAATGTAATAGTACAGCGCACCGTGATAACTGAATTTAAGTACAGGACTTAAATTCTATTACATGCAATATCTTATCCGTATCTTCTTTATTTTATAGTTATACAATAATCCAATGCTTGTATATTGTTGAATACCGAAATTGGTTTTTAATTCTTTAAAAGAAAAATCTATATGTTACAAAAACAAATCCACAAAAAATAACGCAATGAGCTTTTTTTAAACTTCTTGTTAACAGTGGCGGCTCTAGAAATTTTCATAATTGGGGACCCACTGGCTGCCTAAGAGGGGGCCCGCTCCCTACAGTCTCCAGTGATTCCCCTATATAATCAACCAAATTATTTTCTCAAAAAGGGGGGGGCCTGCCCCCTCAATCCGCCTCTGGTTAATGCCTGCATACCATTAATCAGTTCATGTGCCAATATGAACAAACAAGGTTAGAAAAAAACAAAACTGTTTTTAATATTTTCTCGATATTTAAAATGCTTTACCTATGAAGGCGGTCTTTTTTTCAGTACTCCTTTTATTTAATGCCTGGGTACGATAAGTTATAAATTATTAAAACAGAACTTAAATTTGAAAATTATATTTCAGTTTTATCGTTAAAAAACACTGAAACTATGTAAATTTAGATGTGGCAATCACCGTTTGCCATGCAGTGGAGACAGGGAGGTGGCAAAATGTTCAAAGACCAGAGAGGCTATGTCACCTTTGTGAATCTGCTAATATCGGCGACGAACTCCATTATTTAATGTCTTGTCCTTTTTTTCAAAAAGAACGACCAGACTATTGTTAATATTCTTAAATTTAAAAATGAATTCACTACAGTCAATATTGTATTACTAGAAAAAATGGGTAGATTTGTAAACTATATATCAGTGAAAGTCTGTCCTCCTGGTTAAACTACATTTATTTATGTATATTTCACACATGCAAAATATGTTGTATTGTATATATTATCATCTCTGTAACTTTGTTATTTAGTTAATGAGAATAGAGATCTATCTATAAGAAACTTGAGCTTTCTCTTTATGATTTTGTTATGAAGGTATCAATATATTTTTATTCTGTATAGAATAGTTGTATAGGAAATGCTATTGTCAGCAAATTCTATTATTTGAAATCACCAAATTAGAACAGCATCAACAAGACTTGATACAGACGCAAAAAATACAAGTGGTGTGATATTCGGATTTTCGGAGCTGCTTTTTCTACTATAGTTTTGTAGTTATCATGACTAAGTTATACAGCTTGATGAACAGAGCGATCAACAGTCAGATTCATAGCACAGACATTTATTTTTCATTATTAATTTTTGCGACAGTTCGATATAGTTTGATATATTTTAAATTCCATAATGCATACCCATGTATTTTCCGACTTTGAACAAAATGTAATAATACAAAAATATATAGTATTAATCCTTTTTTTCAATAGTGATATTTATATATAGTCCCTTCTTAGTCAAATTGTTGAAATAACTTCTTTTACTACAAAAGCACTAATTCTATGTTGGGATAATGAATTTTGTAACTATATTATGCTGTTAACAGAATTGTTGGATACATTGCATAACAACGCTACACACCGTGTAACCTTTTTTTTATTATCATTCCATAATTTTGTTTCAATTTTTGAAGGATTTGAAAAAAAATTGTGTTGCATCCCTCTACTCTTTCACCGACCACACACAAGGGTGTCTCCGATTTCCAAGTATCATTATATCTTTCAGATATTCATGAGCATTGTAAACTATCTGGATATCTAATAGATATCATGAAAATCACTGGTCCTATGACACCAAAACGTAAGTATTTAGTAAAAACACGTATAGCTTTACCAAGCGGATAGAAATGATAAGTTGGAGTTAGATCTTGCTTCATATGTTGATATATGAAAATTCAAACCTTCAGTCATATCTTCACATTGCGAACTTTTACACTAACCTGTGCCCGAATGCACATTTCTAGTAAGTGTATCTAGATAAAATATGTGGTATGAGTGCTAATGAGACAACTCTCCATCCAAATCACAATTTATAAAAGTAAACTATAATAGGTCAAAGTATGGTCTTCAATACGGAGCCTTAGCTCAAAGTTAAACAACAATCTACAATTAAAGGGCCCAAACAATGGCTAGTGTAAAACCATTCAAACGGGAAAACAAACGGTATAATTTACATAAAAAACGAGAAACAACCACTGAACATCAGATTCCTAACTTAGGACCGATGCAAACATATTGAAGCGGATTTAAACGTTTTAACTGAATCAATAGTGTAAAATCACAACATAGAAAGACACACTATAAAGTATTGAAATGGCTTAAATCAATCAAATTATATCCCAGCTCCTTTGTTCTAACAGGGGTGATCTGAGTCGGATCACCCCAACCAGATCACCCCAGTTTGAGTTTCTTTGTTATGCATGCTTTCCTTTGTCCTGTAACATTTTGGCGGGAATGTCAAATCCACTATAAAACTTATAATTGTATACGGAAAAGACTATCAATCAAAATTCACGTAGAAAAAATCCAGTGTATATGCAGGGATTCGAACTCAAGACCTTTAGCACATCAAGCCACGACACATACCACTACACCAGGACGACTGCATACGAACTTACAGTAATTTAACATACTTAAAGGAAGCAAGATCTTTTTATAAGTGGGGTAGACCTTTATTCAGTGGGGTTTAAACCTTTTTCGTTAATAAATGAGTTGTCAGACTAATTGTTCAATTTGATTTTACACTTTTTCAAAAGTGGGAAGAGTCGGTAAACAAGAGTGGGGCGATATTTTTTATAAAGTGGCGATATAGTGTGGGCCGATTGGCAAGTGGGGAGAGTTGACATTGTTTGATATCTACTCATTGTGTTCGGGGGTCAAAAAGGGTATACATCATATAGTAATATATAAAGTATATTATTATGGTTGTGTGCGCGTTCTAAATTCGATTTTATGAATTGTAGACGGTTTTTCGTCCAATCCAAAACATCTGGGATGTAAAATAGTTATCCCATTCGGACTTGGTGTGTCAGTGTTACACTGACACACTGCGTCCTTGTGGGATAACTATTAAAGACATATTAACACAAGTGAATATACACTGAACGAATAAATTTAATCTATGTTACAATGTAAATACAAAATCAAATAAGGGGTGAATATTTAAAGTAATAGTATTACACTCACTGCTGTTAAATATTTTAAAAACAATTTCAGAAAAAAACATCTATAACCTTGTACAAAAATCCGCAATTTACAGAAATATACACAGATAAATGAAAATAATTTTGTTTTTAAGTCTACAGTTTAAATGGAGAAATGAATTATTTTTACATAATAAATGATATTGATGTTCATAGCATACTTACATTTTATTTTTTGAAAAAGGCAACATTGTTTCATAACTTTTCACTGTGCATCTTTAATTTATGACAACAATCACCAAAGAATAAGAGTTGACAGAATGATTTATTTTCCGTTTTTACAGAACTGAACATGTTTCAAGTTCTAATCAGGGACCAGGAGTTTAAACAGAATATTGCAGATGCAAGAAGAATAGCACACGAATGTTTAAGTTTGGTAAGTTTTGGTATGGTGAACGATATAATACTGTACATCTCCAAGGCTGTTATGCTACGAAATACGTCCATTATTTATGTTTTCTATTCTTAAAATTCAAATAATGAAGAAATGTTTAGTTACTAAGTTAAACAGTACATGGATAATAAAATGATTTATACCATGACAGTGGTATCATTTAATGTTTTAAGTTAAATAACACTATATTTGAGGCAACATTTTCAAATTTTGGAATTATGTTTCATGAACACAAATCCAACGGTCACACTTTACTAGTATATGGCGCAAAGGTTGATTAGAAATGAAAAAAAAATATCTATAATATTAATCCTTTAGTGCGCTCATTGTACTTTAACCTAGTTTTCAATATTTTTATTCCTTTTTTCAGGATTTCAATGACAACCGTTCACAGGCTGAGTTTAAGTCCAGTAGGAAGTACGAGTCCACCAAGGAGTCAGATGGAGACAAGTTGTTGAGAGCAACAGCCATCTTGCAGGATATCCTTCCGAAATACTTTGTTAGTCAATCAGAAAACAAAGAAATCCAAACCTATCAGACGTGTACTGTGGATGCCTCTGTACAAACAGAAAGTGATAATACAGTCAGTACCAACAAGTTGACAACATTGATGGGAGATGCATTAGTTAATGTACCAGGTATTATTGATACAATAAATACACCCTCCATTCTATTGTTATTAGTGAAGAAAAATTTCATTCTTGTATTTTTAACAGTTGATTTTTATTTTTGTTTGCTGTTATCGTTTATTTTCTGTGATAATTTCCTTATTCCAAGAGCAACCGAGACAAGCTTATTTTCTATAAACATTTGGTTTGGATATGTTAGTTTTTTTGTGGCTTATTTTATTCTATCAAAAGTTTTAGATTGTTACTTGAGTGGAGTTTTTTTTTTTACCGTGTAATCTTTTTTTTTTTGGTTTTCAGATCATGCAGTTGTTTATATCAAGAATTTCTTACAGTCAGCACTGAATGGAATAGTCAATAATAGCACAATGGTAAGAATAATATAGTAATAAAAAAAACAATACCTGATTAGGACACTAAACTATTTAAAACGAACCAACATCATTACAGAAATGATAATGACTAGATAAGATATACCACTTAAACATCTGACATCTATGTGAAATCACGGTATACGTAATTATGTCTTGTAAACATGTTTTATGGAAATGTCGTTTAAACAGTCTATTTGACATCGATAATAGCCAGGAAAATTGTTTAATATGAAAACAATTCGTTTTTTTACTTTTCAAAATGTTGGCATAGATTTTTTTCTTCTACCCCAAAACCACCATTAATTCGTACAAATATGTTGGTTGTATTATAGACAAATCTGATTGATCAGCAAGAAAATCACGGAGATCCAGGAATTGATAGCTCGGATGACAATATACAGAGCATATCACCACCCACCACTTTTGAATATTTTTCTTCTGAGGAAGATCTTCGGGATACAGACACACATCAAACCAAATATGCCTCATCAGGAAGCCAAATGTATAGGTCTGAGATACAGAGAGGCGACTTCACACCTACCGGATCCTGCATGTCTCATCCTTCCACCTTGTCTTACTATACGACCATTAGTGCTATTCCATACAACTGGGCAGCCCATGCGACAGACTCTTATGATGATTTAGCAGATGATGAGTATCTTCAAACAAATCTGGTTGTGCCTAAGTTAGATCTTCGCTATATAAACGAAAATCCTCCAGTGATATCCGATCTTGATACCGACAGCTCTATGTGGTCCATCAGCTCTTGTGGGTCAGAGAGAGCTTTCAAGAATTGGCTGAAGAAGCATGACATGTACAATTCAACAGATTCAGACAGTGTTCCCTCGGCCATTCTAAGAGCTCCAGTAGGGGAAAATAAAACTGACAAAGAGGATTATAAAATGTCATTTGATGACGCTTACTCTAAAGGTAATTTACATCAGTATTATATTAACTAGTTTGTGCGTTATTTAAAACAATCACAGGTTTTATCTACCAATTGCTTCAAAAGCCTGGTTATGTTATTAACAGTTAATTATTTGATACATTCGAACATACTTAGCAAAAACCGGGCTGTTTCTTTAAATAAGAAAAAAACATAATTGAATTTATAGTGTGTGATAACATTGTGTGAGGGAATTCGACGTTTGCTGTACCACTGTTCACTCCAACGCAATTTATGACAATACCACTGCATCAATCTGTATGATTATTTTTGCAGTGTTTTAAAAAATGATTTTACTTTGTTGTCGCGTATTATTTTTGAAACATTCAATGTTTTAAAAAGGCGAATTTTCTGTATAAAGTCAATAATTATGTTGACTTTTGAAGCCCAAACTTTCTACAGCCTTAAATACGCAAATAAAAGATCCAAAAACTATACCAATACAGAACGACATGTTTATGGAATTATAGCAAATCTTTTGGTTTACAAATTTTTATTCGTTATTGCAAAATAATGAACTTAAAATATCTGACATTTTCTCCCTACCCAGTTTACCCCTAATATTTTTTATGATGTGGACTGGTCATTGTTATTAATTCGTACGCAATTTGATTGGATTAACTTGTAATTAGTTTACCTTCAAACTTGTTTATGCTTTTCATACATGACTATTGATAATAAGAACGTGCATGTATGTGTACGGTAACTAAAATGACCTTCAAACTGGACACTGGACGAGTCAATATTATGTTTTATCAATGAAAGTTAAGGTATGAAAGGTAAGAATTGCCACTTCTTCTATTTTCACAAAATTTTCCGACTACACAGTTGATAGATTATTTTTTAAAAGCCTATTGTGGAGATAAAAGAGAAAGTTTACAAATAAGACGTTTTGTTCCATTAAACAAGTCATTTTCTTAAGAGAAATGCCGAAATACATTTTACGCACAGCTACGGCAGGTAAAGTTATTAGTTATCATAACAAAAAAAAGCATTATTCAGTCTCATTGGAATATGTTAATTACAATAACTCCCAAACTTAAGTAGTAGGTATATGAAGTGAAAATATGTCCGATCTGCCTATTTTTGGACATCAAAAGTCAATACGATCGTTTTAAAGTCAATTTCGTCTACCTCACAAAATCTTGTTAGGCACTATAATTGTATAACTCTCTGTTGCTGAAATCCAACACTGTTGTACCGACACAGATTTAAGCGCTTTATTGATACTGATTTTATCTTAGTTCTTAGATACTAGTCTATTATGTTATTTCTATTCTTTCTTATCTTTTACTTGATATAAAAATTTAAAAGATAAAAAATTACATCTACTTATATTTTTCAATCAGTTTTCCGTCTCTTTTTCTACAGCAAGTAAAATTGAGAATGGAAATGGGGAATGTGTCAAAGAGACAACAACTCGACCAAATAAAAAACAACAGCAGAGGGTCACCAACAGGTCTTCAATGTAGCGAGAAATTCCCGCACCCGGAGGCGTCCTTCAGTAACTGTTTTGACATTCAAATATTTATTCATAAATATAGCGGTCGTTTAATATTATTTTATAGAACATAATAAGAAATGTGATATTTCTAATCCTGGTTCAGAACGTACAGCTCAAGAGAAAGTTTATATAACGAATGAAATAGATGAAAAAGAACAGGCTTATAAACGTACCATTTTAGGAAGACTGAATGAGAAATGGAAACAAGACTTACAATTGGCTAAGACTCCCGGAAACATATTTAACGAAAGGAGCATGGAAATATTTTCTGACAAGTCTGATGTACTTGATACTGACAGGTCAGTATCAGAATTAAGTTCATGCCAAATCTATGATGACTTTGAATATTGGCTTAATACCGAAGAAAGTTATAAGCAGGATGAACTAAACAATAGTGACGCATGCGATAAAGACAACATGGAACTTGAAATTGCTAACTGTCAGAAAGCAGTAAATGGTGAACTTAGGAATCAAACATTTTTGGCAATTGCAAACGAAGTATCTTCTTCTGACACAGATGAAATGACTGCAAGAGAAGAGGCAGATAAAAAGAGGCGCACACTCAAATCCGCTTATTGGGTCCTAGCCGTTGATGTATACTTAAAACGGAAGAAAGCACTGAAGGATAGCGAGGGCTTATTTCAGATTGGACCTATATGTGATATTCTTAGAGAAAATGATATATCAAAGGATAACCAGGATACTAAAAACAAAGAAACGACAACAAATGAACATATCAATGATGTTGACTCTAAACGAAACGAAACTTATGAGGAGAAATATAATGACGACAATTCAGAAAGTTCTGTTGCAGAAACAGTTGATTCGGAATACCCTTCGTATGAATCAGATTTCAGCGAAGAACTATATGGAGGGGATTCCGAAATACACATAGTAACTAGATGTCAACTAGCTGTTGAACAGAAAGATGTTTGTGACCAGAAGCAAGAACCGATTTATAATCAAGAAACAGAAAGCAAATCAAATGGAACCAAAATGATGAAAGATGTTGTGGTTGAAAGCCTTAAAAAAGACGATGGTGGAGCAACAGACAATGCCTATACCAGAGTTGATTTAATTGATGATAGAGAGGCTAAAACAAGAAATAGTATATTAGGTATGAGACATTTTTTAATAAATTTATATTTTTTAGCCCTAGTCATTTGAACTTTACATTTAATTTAGTCTTTGAAAACTTTGCTTCCTTAGAAATGGCAAAGACTGCTTCATTAAAAGCAATAATCCCATTGTAACAGTTCACGCAACAACAAAAAAACAACACCTCAGTAGACCAGCATACTTAATTGACACAATTTTGCATATTGTTTTTTTGATTTTCCAGGAAAAGGACAAAACTTACAACAAATAGATTCTATTGATAATTCGAAAGCTGAGAACCAATGCTTTGACGACGATGATCTGCCCTCTGATGGTGTGTATTTGAAAAAAGATCAAAATGCAAATGATGACGAATCGTTTACTGTTAGCAGTGCATCATTTGACAGTTTCTTTGGTTATGATAATCCAGATAGTGAAGAAGATCATTTGTCAAACGAAAATGATGAAAACCTAATGGAAAACAGACCGCAAAGTTTCAAAATGAATGAAAAATCAGTGGAAGTCATCACAGGTGGGTTAACATTTCACAAAATATAATGATTTCTAGCATGTGGTGATTTCTTTTATTGTTGTGTTGATCCAGAACATGGTCTATCTATACTAACGGAGCTTGTCTAGAAGACTTTCTGTGTTCAGTACAATCAAGTAGTTTATACATTTATTCAGAATAAGCAGGCTTTTTTAATTGTATATATAATTTTTAAAAAAGAGTAATAAAGAGAGCAATCTTTATTTAGACTCTGGGTGATAGCTGTCTCTTGCGAAATCATACTCTAGCTGGTTATTTATTTATTTTTTCAGAAACTAAGTGCAAAATTGATACAGAAAGTGTTGCTGATGAAGGCGGATCATTGAGACAGAATGTATCTAAAGATTCTACTTCAATAATGTCAATGGAAACCAACAGTAAAGACAATACAATAAATCGTCATATTAAAGGATCAATCTTACAAATTCCTTTGGTTTCTGAAGAAACGGAATTGTATAGCACCATTGATAACAGTGAACTTACAGGATTGAATAGCAGAAAAATAATAATGCCCAAAAGAAGTAGGAGTCAGAACGACAACGAACGCCATCATGATACATGCTTTTCTGAACAGGATATAAACAATTTGAATGAGTTGGTTTCCAATGTAAGTAAGATATCCAGATTAATGAAACAGCACAGCAATACTGAAAGTGAGGATCAACTACAATCAAGCAAACAGAATGTTGAGAAATCTATAGTAACTAATAGTGATGATGTTACAACTGTAAGCAGCGCTTTAAGAGAAAGACAATTTGAAAGTGAAAACCTGATGAAAGAAAAAGAAGGTATGGTAACAATTTCATTTAAAGGAACTATTAGTATATGTATTCTACTAACATTGTGGACTATTTTCAAAATTGCATCTCATGCACACACATTAAGAATCGTAAATATTGTAATCGATTCTCAAAACTAGATATTATGAAATTTCAAAGAGCATATGGGTCAATATTATTTTTGCGATTACGTCTCTGGATATATTACATATTTTCTCACTTCAATAACTCTTTAATTTTGTTTCCTAATCATTGCAAAACCTTTATTTGTTAAGTTGATTCGTTAGGTAAAGTTGAGCTCTTATATTGTTAACGTTTCCATTGAAGCTATTGAACCAAGAGATTCTAGTGGTAAAATGGAAGTCTACGGGCGCTATCTGTCATAAAATATATGTGTCACTAATAACTATAGTGGTAAAGTGGAAGTCTACGGGCGCTCTGTCATAAAATATATGTGTCACTAATAACTATAGATATATTCCTGTTGATATTAAACACAGCCTTGTCTTTATTTCTCGATTATGCATCACAATATTTTATTTGTAAAAAAAAGTAAAATGAAAATCACTTAAACACTAACTCTGATGAAAATTCAAAACGGAAAGTCCAAAATCAAATGATAAAACCAAATGACATCAAACGAATAGGCGACAACTGTCATATTCCTGGCTTGGTACAGGCATTTTCAAATGTAGAAAATGATGTATCAAATGCTTGTATGGCTTATGATACATTGAATATTCCTGTTATAATCCTTCAGTTGAATTAATTCATTCTGTTCATTCTGTTCTTCGTTTTTCTTTTCTTTGTTATCAAACAACTTAGAGCATGCTTAAATCTCTAGTATCATTGTAGGAACAGAGATGCAAGTTGAGAGCAATTTAGAAAATAGCCTGTCAGAAAGAAATGACATTTCGAAGAAATGTTTTCACAATGAAGCAATTGGTTTATTTCATGATAATGCACTGTTTAACAAAAAGGCAGATCCATATTTTACAAGCAAAACACCAGGTAGTAGAGTGTTATTTAATGGGGCATTGGTTATTTCGGATGGAGGCGGCGACGCAATATCTGATGATGGGTCAGTTATAGATATGCCAGAAGAAGAACTGACAAAATGGAAAACATCTAAGAACAAAATCAACAATAAAGTTAGTCAAATAGAAAGTAACAAACATCTTGGTGATATAATTACTAGTACACCATACGCTGAGAAAAAGGCCATAGGACTAGAGAAAACTGAAATTGGAATATATCCATGTGAACCATTTAACCAAGCGTACGATCATTTAAAAACTCCGTCACAACCTTTATTAGCCCCTCTTTTTTCTCTTCCTCGTCGAGGGATGCTGGATCCACTCTTCCCTATTCAGGAAACGATTGATAAAAAAGATAGCAACACTAAATCGGGCAAGAAGAAATCAAAAAAGAAGAAAAGGATTAAAGCAAATGTCATAAAAAAAGAATCAATGCAATGGCCAGAACCAAAACCAGCCGAAACCGAAACGCACTGTGATTCCAGTACCGGTTCGTTCTCAATGCCATCATTTGAATTGGCAGAGGATATACAATTATCAAGCAATGAGAATTTAAACGGGTCAGATAAGAAATTTAACGTGGATTCAAACGACCACTTATCAAGTACTTCCCTTAAACATGTTCGATTCAAGGAAGATGTTGAAGTATTCTATATAGATCCATACCAGAGTTCCGATATCCAATCAGCCGAGAATCGTGTCAACAATAAAGATCATATCTCAGAACAGCCATTACAATCTCCAGACGAAAAGAGGAAAAGAAACGATGATGATGACTGCAGTGATATGTCAAGCGATTCTTTTGCTCGGAGTAACTTTCGCAATGAAATGAATAGAAAGATGAATGACGATTTTATTATAGATTCATACGAAAGCTCCGATTCAGGTTAACTTTTTGTATATAATTATATTATTTGTTTTCAATAATGTTGTTTTTTGTGTTGTTTTTTTTATTAATATTATTTGTTTTCAATGTTGTTTTTTTAATATATTATTTGTTTTCAATATTGTTCTTTTTGTGTATAATTACATATTATTAATTTTGTTCTCAATGTTGTTTTTTGTATATATCATTTGTTTTCAATGTTGTTTTGTATTGCTATTTGTTTTCTATAATATTTGTTTTTGTATATAATATTTGTTTTAAATGTTGTTTTTTTTTGTATATATCATTTGTTTTCAATGTTGTTTTTGTAAAAATAATTTGTTTTCAATGTTGTTTTATGTATATATCATTTGTTTCAATATTGTTTTTTTTTGTGTATACTATTTGTTTTCAATGTTGATTTCTGTATATGTTATTTGTTTTTAATGTTGTTTATTTTATATATTATTTGTTTTTAATGGTTTTTGTTTTGGCATATATCAATTTTTTTCAATAATGTTGGTTTTTTTTGTATATATTAATTGTTTTCAATAATGTTGTTTTTTTGTATATATTATTTGTTTTCAATGTTGTTTTCTTTTTTGTTAACATTATTTGTTTTCAATGTTGTATTTTGTATTTATTATTGTTTTTTTGTATATAATATTTGTTTTAAATGTTTTTTTTTTTTGTATATATCCTTTGTTTTCAATGTTGTTTATTGTATATATGATTTGTTTTCAATGTTGTTTTGTATTGTTATTTGTTTTCAATGCTGTTTTTTGTAGATATTATTTGTTTTCAATGTTGTTTTTGGTAGATATTATTTGTTTTCAATAATGTTATTTTTTGTGTATATATTATTATTTTCAATGTTGTTTTTTTGTATATATTTGTTTTAAATGTTGTTTTTCATATATATTATTTGTTTTCAATGGTTTTTTTTTGTATATATATTTGTTTGTTGTCAATGTTGTTTTTTGTATATATTACTTGTTTTCAATAATGTTATTTTTTTGTATATATTATTTGTTTTCAATGTTGTTTTTTGTATTTATTATTTGTCTTCAATATTGTTTTATGTCTATATCATTTGTTTTCAATGTTGTTTTTTGTATATATTATTTGTTTTCAATGTTGCCTTTTGTATATATTATTTGTTTTCAAAAGAAAAGATGATTTTATTCAATTAAATTGTTTATAGTATATTTGATTTGGTTTTTTTTATAAATAATTATTATAAACTTTTTCCAAAGTGTTTTATTGGACTAAGGAAACAGCATTCAGGCATTAAAAGAAGTTAACCAAGACATGAATTTATAGATGCATGATTTAGGAATTGGACATTTGACAAAAGAAATATTAAAGAATTGGGAGATTCATTATAAGGCAAATATCCACAAGAGTCCAAACGACATGGATGTCAGCAACTATTGGTCAGCATGCGACCTTGACGATGAAAAACACAGTCAGGTTTTAAGGCAACCACATGACATAATTGTTAATCTTTATAAATGAGAGAATCTCGGAATAACAATTTTAACTGAATAAAAGTTAGTATTTAACGCCTGTTGAAAAATATGCGAACTTGTCCCCGAGTTAAAAAAAACATAGTTATGTGTAAAACATTACAATACAAGATGCTGAGAACGGCTGTCGTTTTGGGACATGTTTTCAAAGTATGTGCTCTTTGTTAACTTATGGGATTATTTGTCAATTCAAGATTACGCCCAATAAATAGAAAAATAAGGAGATGAGGTATGATTACCATTGAGACAGCTATCTACAAGAGTTCAAGTGAAGTGGATATAAGCAATTCTATGTCACCGTTTGGCCTTCACCTATAATTTATTCTCCGTATATTCTTTCGTAAAGTCCCTCACATGAAACAATTCAAACGAGAAAACTATTAACGGTTTTATTCATAACAGTAAAATTGACGAAAAGATATACATTACAAGACAGGAATTACCAACGACTGAATTGTAGGTTTCTGAAGTCAATCAAATATATTCACGCAATCAAACCGTACAGAAAGTGAAATAAGCACAACGTAGGGAAGCTTCTTATATATTCTTGTAATGTACCACTGTTCACAATTCCTCGTTTTATATATTTGATTAAGAGCAAAGGCAATTGTCTCAGAACTTTTCTGTTTATGTATCTTAATAAAACACAGGTATAAAGAAAAATAATTCTGAGACAAGAGTTAGAAATATACTTAGTGTTTTTTTATTATAATGTATTGTTAGAAAGTTATTTGATATAAATGTATTGATATAAGTGTAGCGACAAATAAAAGATAGGTTCCTATTTTTTTCCTTTAATGGATCGGTATGATAACTGCAGCCTAAAACGATTTTTGAATTTTGCAAAGACCATATCTTAATCCAATTTCTTTTTTTGCTCGGTCGTAACCTTTTTCTGGTGTGCATATTTTTTTATATATATATAAAATGGATGGAAAAAGACATCTAAAACAGATTAGCCGAAATGGTGTTGTCAGGTCACAAACGCACTCTCCTCGTTTTGTAAAAAATGGTGTAAAAAGGTACATAATACGCCTATTTCCAGAATAAGAAATAAACTTCAAGAACTGATTGAGTTTGTACCGGTCGACAAAACAGCCAACAATATGGTGGTGGTTTGCCGAAAATACTACACGGACGTTCTTAGGAATAAAAGAAGCTTTTTTTAAATAGGCAGAATCCAAGACATGTCTTATATACCAAATGGTATTGCTGCTTTCGAAGAATGTGGTCGTATAATACAAAATGGACCTGATGATATTGACATTAATGCGGAGACAGCAAATTCATGGTTAGAAAAACCTTCAGCTCTTTGGCTAAAGCTGTACTTCAGTATTACAACGATTCACCGAACACCCTCATAACCTCCATTAATGTTAAAAAACGAAGACTAAAGAGATATTTGTCGTTGGATGATTATAATACCAATATTATTATAATCAAAAAAGTAAAATCACAAAAAAACTGAACTCTGCGGAAAATTCAAAACGGAAAGCCCCTAATCAAATGGCAAAATCAAATTATAAAACACACCAAACGAATGGACAACAACTGTCATATTCCTGACTTGGTATAGGCATTTTCAAATGTAGAAAATGGTGGATTTAACCTGGTTTTATTTTTTTTCAAACTTGCAAATACTGAAGCTTTGTGGTTCAAAACGGGATCCGCATCAAAGTAAGAAGACGGTAGGCTTTTCGTACTAGTATATGAAATATGTCGGTCGTTTTGACCTTCAATCTGTAATATACTGCTAGCTACACATGTCCTGTCAGGTTGCGACACACATTTATCCTTTTTTGGTCTAGGTAAGAAGTTGACGATCAGCTTTTGCAGAGAGAAGCAGAAAATTTTCAAACTATTCCTATAATGTTTTTCAACGGATGTACAGGAAACCGCCGTTAACTTAGTAAAGGTCTTAATAATGAATATGAATTTGTCGCATTATTGTATGCTCCCAAGGGAACGTTCGGGATCTTTACTATGCGCTATACAAGCTAAGGGTGAAATTTGCCTCCACAAAGGATGCTTATCTTGTTATAATTCTCCAATGTGAAAACTCGTCCATATATGCTTCTGTAAGGCGCAACCTTGTAAAACCTCAAATAAGTAGAGCTTAAATCTACGGTCACCCTAAATTTTCATGGCTTATCAAGACGTTTACCTGTGTACGTATATTGCAGAATGAGCTTTCTTCGCTCAATGTTTGCAGGGGACTTTTTTGGGACTCATATTACTAGGTTTTCCGCTGCAATTATATTAACAGTAAAAAAGTAAAGTCATTTAAGGATCATGATTTTATTTTTAAAATCTATCATGAGTGTATTATATTTTTAGACAACGTACAAAGAAATATCAGTAAGACTAACAAGGTGTTGTTAATCTAACATTGTTCACACCCAATAAACTGTGAAAATATTGAAGAGCCTTCTTTTCTCAATGTTTGCAGGGGAGGTATTGTGGGTCATGTCACTAGGTTTTCCACTTCAATTATAAATAGTAAAAAACACTATGTCTTTTGATGATCGCATTTTATTTTTAAACTCTATTATGAGTGTATTATATTTTTAGACTAAGTACAAAAGAATCAGTAAGACTTACAAAGTGTTATTATTTAAACATTGTTCACATCCCATATGCACTGCAGATGTATGCAATAGCGGCAATAGCACTCAGACGTACATAGCGAAGTATTTATTAACTTATCAAAAGATTTGTTCGTGAGTATACAATGTTTATGTTGTAATTAACTTGTAATCGAGTATAAGCCTTGCAGTTCTTGTCATACTTATTATCTACAGCGTCAATGAAAAAGAAATTGAAGAAAGTTTACAAATTCGCCCTTCTTTCCTTTTGTATTGACATCAAAGGAAGATTAAAGAGAAATATATTTAGACCATTTTGAGCCTATATTTACTTGTCCATGAGTTTGCATTACGATAGAGGATTTATGCGCTCCATATTATACTAGTTTTAGATTTCCAGAAAACAAGGAATCATTTTTAGCATTTCAAGGTTTCCGAATAGAAGCGCTTTGATTCAAGATTTCTAAAATGGACTTGTTTGGCTGCCGTTGCATCCTCGTGTCAGGATTTTTTGAAATGTGGATGCAAGAAATCCCACTTTTTGGTAACTGTAAATGCTACTTTATTGGTCTTCCTTGTACACGTTTGTGTATTGGTAATAATCAGATAAGCAACCTGTCTTTAAACAAATTATATATGCATTTGAACTTAACAAAGCAATGATATCCCTTGTTAATTTGATAGAATGATAAAATTGACATTTTTTAAGTTTTTGTGTCGCCATTTTTTAACCGGGATTCGATTTTTTCTTCCTGTATGTATTGTATTTTTGTACGTTATGATCTGTTATTAAAGCTTTATCAAAAACTTATATTGGATAATACATTTAACATAGCTTTCAAAGGATTCACGAAATGTAGCCAATTCGATATGACACATTTGCAAAATGAGCGGTGGTCATCTTGAAAAAATGAATTAAAATTAAGGCCTGCAGCTGAATTTGTTTATTATTATCATTAAGTCAACCTACTCAGTTTAAGAACCTGTTACTGCACATTTGATTGTCCTACATAAATGTCCCTGCATTAAGTGTGAATTAAAGAGACTATGGGTAGAAGTCAGTATGACCGTATTCAAACGAAATGAAAACAAAATTATTTCTAAAATGTGCACTTACTTTAAATAAAGCTAATACTAACAATGACCACTGCCTTTCCTCGATCTTGATATCTATATCATTAACGGAAAGCTTAATACTAAAATTTACGAAACAAAGATGATTTTTCATTTTCTATCTTTAAGTATCCATTTTTAGATGGTGGCGTTCACTTGTTACCATCTTACGGTGTTTATATATCTCAACTTGTACGATTCGCTCGTGTATGTAACAACGTTTTAGATTGTAATGAGAGAAATTTATGAAATACTGAAAAATTATTACACCAGGGTTTTCGAACTCACAAACTAGTCAAAACATTTACTAAATTTTATCATCGGTATAAGGACATCATTCGTAAATGTAGCTCAACATGAAGACTTCTTATACGTTCAGGTATTTCACATCCAATCTTATATGGAAGTATTCTTTATAAAGCATAAAAATGTCAGTATTCACTTCAGAAGCTAATAAAACCTTTAAATAGACTTATTAAGAAGGGATATAGTTACGATCCTGTTGTCAGGTCATTAAAAATTGCATATTTTGGCTTTAATATTGTTTCACTTATAGGGTCTTTGCATTGGAACAAACACATTTTTTTTTTAAACCAATTATTGGCATGACACGGGTTATGTTCATCTCATATATGTTATGATGGTATGATACTAAACCCCTAACGGGAGGGATTGTGCCTGATATTCATATGATGTAGACATAATCTTTCAATCAGTTTAATTGAAGTCTGGAGCTGACATGTCAGTTAACTGCCAGTAGTCTGTTGTTATTTATGTATTATTGTCAATTGTTTATTTTTTTTTGTACCATCTTCTGACATCAGACTCTGACTTCTCTTGAACTGAATTTAAATGTGCGAATTGTTATGCATTTACTTTTCTACATTGGCTAGAGGTATAGGGGAGGGTTGAGATCATGACATGTTAACCCCGCCGTATTTTTGCGCCTGTCCCAAGTCGGGAACCTCTGGCCTTTGTTAGTCTTGTATTATTTTTAATTTTAGTTTCTTGTGTATAATTCGGAGTTAAGTATGGCGTTCATTATCACTGAACTAGTATATATATATATATTTGTTTAGGGGCAAGCTGAAGGATGCCTCTGGTTGCAGGAATTTCTGCATTGAAGACCTATTGGTGACCTTCTGCTGTTGTCTGTTCCATGGTCGGGTTGTTGTCTCTTTGACACATTCCCCATTTCCATTCTCAATTTTACTTTTCATTTTCAGATATTTAGGAATAAAAGCAAACACGCTACAATGATACTGACAACGTCAATTATCCTCTCTCTTTTTGTGGAGTCAGAAAGCTATTTAACATGCAACTACACAACTGGTCTACAGACCAAACACTCAGATTATTGGATGACTCAGAATAGTTCCCAGAATGGACCATTGAAATTCATCACTGTACAAGTATTTCCGACTTATCAGGACTGTATTTTAAATCCTAAGGTTATTACAGATAAATATATTAGAAAGGATAGTTTCCAAGGTGTTACATTGATTTTTGCTTGTGATGGTAAAACAAAAGTATATTTTGTTTTTCCTTCAGAACCGATTGTTCCTCTTAACATTTTTGGCAGTGTTTTTATATTAGGTTGTCAGCTTGATGGACGCCAAATAAATTTGCTCCTGGAATTAACAAACGCTAGATATCTGTTACTCCAAAACCTTACAATTCCAAGTTTGAACCCGAAAATTCCATCAAATTTGTTTGCTTTCCATAAATTGAAAGGTCTTTTGATTTTCGATATGAAGGGAAATATACAGAACAACTTGGATTACCTTTTAAGTTATCAAGCTATGTTTCCTGAAATGAAGGAAATGTTTCTATCCACGTGTAGAAACGGAACTGTTAATACTACATTTCTACAGAACAAATGTCCAAATTTAACATTTATGTCCATTACTAATTGTAGTTTAGAAGCCCATGTAGAATTGAGTTTTTCAAAAAGTAATACCACATCAAAGATAGATCTTGACTTGATAAGTAATGCGGCGTACTACTATTTGACGATTTATCACGCAACGATTCCAGATTATGGAGATACCAGAGGAGTTGAACTGCAATCATGTTATTTCCAAGGTTCTGAACATATTAGAATTTCTGGTCATATTCACTATGTAAAAGTAACAGGTAATCATTTGCCTAAGATAACATCATATATGTTATCTGCTGCTAATAAAATACAAATTATAATTTTAAGCCAAAACAACATCATTGAAATCGAAAATGGGACATTTAGCGGCCAATTTAATGTTGAGCATCTTGATATGAGCAAAAATCGGCTACAGCTATTAACAAATAACATGTTTAATGACATGCGAAAATTGAAGTTTCTGAGTCTTGCTTATAACAATCTAGAAACTTTACCAAAACATATCTTTTCTACACTTAATCAACTGGAAACTCTAGATTTGGAAGGAAACAGAATAACTAATATCAGGGAATCTCATCTTCCGATGTACAGCTATACTTTAAGTTATATAAATCTGAATTACAATCCTTTTATTGAATTACCTGTCGTAATATTTTATATCAGAGGATTAAAGAAAGTGGATTTAAAATATACCAACATTACTTTCTCTAGATTTTTGCAAATTTTGGAAAGTATTGATGACTATTCTCTAGTACCGAGTATAACAGCAGGAACAGAATATTCATTTGGTGTAAACTTACAGTCAACTCCACAGATAACCTCAGAATATGTATTGAAAATAGTCGATTTAACAGGATCTAAAGTTTCAGGTTTTGATTGGGTAGAAGAGCTGGGAGAGATAACGATACAACTCGTTTTCGTAAAACGAAAAATCTAATAATAGTGTTATCTTACTTTCGCTTTGTTTTAACAGATAATCCAATATCATGTTTTTCTAATGATATTGTTATACTTTTATCGGTTATAAAAGTTTATCATGATAACGGTGCTGGGTCTGTTAATCGAAACTTTCTAAATGAATGGGTGTGTGAATATCCTATTGAGTTTCGAGGAAGATTAATTTTTGATATCAAACTAGAGGAATCGTACTTTAAGAAACCGTATAGTAAATGTCCAGCTCAGTGTGAATGCTTTTTGCGATACAACCAAAGTGTTACAATAGTTGACTGTCGAAACGCCAATTTGTCATCGATTCCATCAATTGTACCTCCAGGTGTTATTGATATATGGCTACAAAACAATAGTATTTCAATTATAGATTTCAGACAATATTTCAAAGATGTGAGGCAACTGTTAATTTCCAATAACAGTTTAACAGAGATAAAAGATAGTGTATTCAGTGAAATGAAAATATTAGAATATTTGAGAGTGGACCACAATTTACTTAGTTATCTACCGCAAAATACTGACAATCTTGATTTAGATATGATATATGTAGACCATAACCCTTTACTCTGTGACTGCAACTCACTATGGTTCAAGCACTGGATGTTGGAAAATATTCTAACACTCCGAAGACTCAAAGATATAACATGTAGAAGTTCGAATGGAATAGAAAGATTTTTGAAAGTTGCAGACAAGAGATTTATATGCACAAAAAACGATGTAGAGAGTTTCATATCGGAAATTATAGGAGCAGTACTTGGTATGGCAGCAATGTGTTTGCTTACTTTAACAATCATCTTTAGGCAGACAATTAAAGTTTTATTGTATGTTAAGTTTGGCTTTCATCCATTTGATCGGAAAACTTGCAAAGACTACGAAACAATTGATATTACCTTCATCTATTCGAAGAAGTTTGAACACTTCATATTGGAGAACTCCAAAATTCTCCAAGAATGTAATATTTGTTATTCAAATATAGATTTCATCCCTGGATATTCATGGGAAGCTAATATAAGAAACGCAGTATATCATAGTAAATGCGTATTTATTTTACTGACAAAGGACCTTGATGTTAATATCATAAATTCCACTTATGCGGCAAGCGAACATAAACTGAAAAGTAGATTAGATTTTTTGATAGGGTTTACAATGGGAGATACAAAAGTAGACGGAATAGCAATCATCGAAGATTTCAAAAGGTACCACAAATTGCATCAGAAGTTAAAATCTGATAGCTTATTGTTTTGGGAGAACCTTAGATATAGATTATCTTCGTACAAAACTCCAAACCATAGAAATAACAATATTGAATTAAGATCGAACATTAAAGAGAGCATATTTGGTACAAGCAATGTAAGTGATACAGAAAGCAGTTTTGATGTTTTTGTTAGCTATTCTGATGAAGATCAAGATTATTCTGAAAACAAATTGGTAAAGAAATTAAGAGACATGGAAAAATATAAGATTATTTCTGCTGATCAAATTCACCCAGGGACATCGGTCTGGTGTGGCATAGAAACATGTGTAGATAAAGCTAGACATACTATTTTTGTTGTATCAAATCATAGCAATGTCAAACTAGAACTACATAAAGAATCTAATGATGAACCAACACAACAACAACCTTTATCGGTGAAAAGATTGGTCAAACAACGGCAATCAATCACAAATGAAGAACTAGAAAGCGAGCAGTCACTTACAGTTAATCTTCCCGAGGAAAGAAAATATGTATTTAGAACAGCACGACTAAAGACTGACGAAAAAGCTTACAATCATCTTATTGTTGTATGTCGAGGGTTGCAAACTAACTTGCGAATAGAAAGGGAATTTGAAAGTTATTTTCAAAAATACATAGTTTTGGAACACGTAGAAGATGATGAAAAAGAAGACAATGAATTTTGGAAAAGATTGCAAATGGCTCTTGATTCAAGGCCGATTACTAATTGTGATCCGATAGATATTGTGCTTGAGGACAACATAGATGAAGAGGCTAAAATCGACAACCAATACGAACAAACCATTACTAATTCTAATGGCTCAACCGACATTGCACAATTAATCTAAATATGAATAGATAGGAAAAGTCTCCAATCAATCAGGTAAAACAAAAACAAAAGAAAAGGTATATCCAAATATAGTAATGCTTGCAATTTCAAAGAAGGTTATAAGTTTCAGAATCGTTTCTTACCTTATTTCGTAAAAAATGAACACCATGAGCAACATATAAATTTAGGCAAAAGTAATTGACCAATGTAAATCTCATAAACCGTTTTGCTGGAAGACAATTGAACACTAATTGAATTGCGTAAACGAAATCCAAATAGAGCAGAAGTATAAACGAGATATTTAAGAAAAAAAGAAAAAAAGCGTTTTCACAAACTAGGGCTCAAAAAGCAAACGCCTTGAAAAAAAGTCGGTTTACAAAACGAAGCAGGTGTAAATAATACCAGGAAAAAAACCAATAGTTAAATGTCTTGAAATACGTTGGTGAAAATAATTTCAGGCGATCAATTAAGTTCAGATATTTAAAAAAGTTATTTAAATAATTGAATGAAATTAAATTCACAAAAATACCAAACTCCGAGGAATATTCAAAAAATTCAACGGAAAGTATCTCATCAAAAGCTCAAACACTATAATAATAAATAAATGAGCTCATCATACCAGGATTGAAATAATTATTCATTTATGTCTCATTATTGTTTTATTGTTTTTTCTTTCCTTAATTATATCTAAATCAGTTAAAATAAAAACATGTATTTGTCACTTTGCCAAGAAAACAAACTTGGAAAACAACTACTATGAAATAAAATCCAAAGTAATTCAAACATCTTCTAACGAGGATGGTCTGAATCTGAAACGTATTTTCAATGCTTTCTTCTCTCTATTAGCTTTACAGGATTATTATTTATTTGATTGAACCTTTTTACCAATGTTGACACTACGAGTAGTTTTTTTTACGGATCTTGGAACATAAGATTGATATATGATGCTTCTTTTTTTTTTAGAAAATAACCGAAATTTTAATTTTGTAGACATTTTATTCAGTATAGAACTTGCAATACCATGAAACTGGAAAGAGTTGTAAATACAGCAACATAATGTCACCTAATAACAGCTCATTTGGATTAGTTTTTGAACATGAGAAAGAACAAATGTCGATAAGTAAATTGTTTGAAAAATATTTTTATCTTACAAAAGTACCTGAGGTCAACCCCAGTTTTTGGTGGGGTTTGTATAGCTGCTCTTTCAAAGTTTTCTATGGTGTGTTTCGTGTAGTATTGGCGTTGTCAGATTATTTTCGACTTATGAGTTTGAATGACCATTTAGTATCTTTCGCCTCTATATTTCTCGACCAGTGACATGTTCCTCCCTTTTCAGAACAGTGGGCTTATACTGTGAATTCATTATTATTCGTTGGATACCAATTTTCGTGGCTTTCGTGGGTACAGTTGAACTACGAAATTAAATGTTCTTCAGGCTGATATGCAGACTTAAGCAAAATCATGAAATTAAATATCTACGAATATGCAAGTTTTCCTTCATCCACGATAATTGTTACCCACAAAAATAAGTGAATCCACAGTATATGAAAATTATTGTAAAAACTGACAGAATATGTGTGCACTGGCTTTTAAATGTAATATCAAATGTAAACTACAAACTTCCGTATGCAAATTTGTACATAGATTGGTCTAACATAAGTGTTGTCTTGTAAAAGATATAGATTCGTTTGATGTATTTGATCTATTAACTAGATGCTAATGAATGTGCTTGTTATAAAAACTATGGAGGATATTTTTTTTGATGCACGTAAATAAATCAATTTCTTTTAAAATTGGTAGTATTTTGTTTTTTGAAGAATATTTTTGAATAAAGACAATGTGACTTTTGAGATCTTTGAATTATGATAACTAAGATTATAATTAATGTATTCTACGGGCAAAGTATTGTATAAACTATGTTCCGATCATATAATTAGACAGACTGTTAATATTTGTGCAAGCCTTCCGTAAGTTTTTTTATTTTTTTTTAGAATACTGATGTCTTTCTAAAGACAAGCGCAAGTTATTTATAGATAGTTTGGAAGGCGGAGTTGATGTGGTGGTGGATTATTGAGTTAATTCAACTTGTTTTGAATATGATTTTATATAAAATGAAGTCCAGTGTATTTATAAGATCAAATATTGTATATTGTCATTGAAAACTTATAAATCCTTATAACTGTGGAATCATTTATTTTCGTGGATACGACATTTCGTGGATATTTAATTTCTCTGTTTTGGCAAAGTCAGGAGCCTGTAATTCAGTGGTTGTCGTTTGTTTATGTGTTACATATTTGTTTTTCGTTAATTTTTTTTTTTAAATAAATAAGGCCGTTAGTTTTCTCGTTTGAATTGTTTTACATTGTCTTATCGGGGCCTTTTATAGCTGACTATGCGGTATGGGCTTTTCTCATTGTTGAAAGCCGTACGGTGACCTATAGTTGCTAATTTCTGTGTCATTTTTGGTCTTTTGTGGATAGTTGTCTTATTGGCAATCATACCACATTTTCTTTTTTATATTAAACATTCCTTTTAGAATTTTGTATTTCGCTGAAATTTGAATTCGTGGTTCCCTACGTCTGTTCCCACGAAATGCATGCAAATTGGTATCCAATGAATGTAAATGATTCCACAGTATATATTAATCGCATGATAACAATATTTAATTCATGTTTTGTAGCAATGTATTGTAGTTTGAACATCAAAACGATAAATAACAATAAAAATAAAGAAATGTGCTGCTGGTGACTTTAAGTTTTATATAACCATCCAGGACACCTGAACCTTTCTTTTTGATAATTGTAGTGAAACGTCTCATTTTGAATTCAAATGCACGTGTTAACATTTTATACAAAAAACTCTTCTTTGGAGTACGACATTGAATCATTGTGATTAACCTATTCGTCTATTCCGATAGAAATACCAACTCAAACTGTCAAGTGTCCCCTTATAAATCAAATGTGGTAACATTTTGACAACAGGTTATGTGATGTGCTAAAGCAACACAGGTTGGCATGATGTTGTCAAAAAAGGGAGAAGGTTTGGTACTATGTTGTGATGTTATACTATTGTGTTAGAAAAGGGATAAGGTTTGGTACCTTTAAAACGTTTAATCTCACTGCAAATGTTTTCACATGTCCTAAGACAAAGGAAATAATGTTATCCTTGAAATTGTTGTATGTAGTTTTTGCACGACCAAACTATAAAGTGGTAATAACGTGAATACCAACTATAGCCTATAGCAGAAAAATCGAAAATAAGAACAATTGAGTTTAATTACGTCATCTTCAGTCGTTCCATTTTTTGGTAAACTGTACGATTGCTAAATGATATCGTTGTAGTTATGAATGGAGCAGTGACGTAACTATGTATATGTTTTGTAGATGAGTTTCTTCGGTGAACGGTTCCATATAGCAAGCGAGTTATGCAGTCGTTATGGTTTGAAAAATTACAAAGTTACACCATTTATTCCCAAAGACGTCACTCTACCACTTATACATAGATATACGATATGATATGAGTTCCAATGAGACAATTCTCCATCAAAGTCACAATTTGTAAAAGTCAACCATTATAGGTCAAAAGACGGTCTTCAACACGGAACCTTGGCTCACACCGAACAGTAAGCTATAAAGGGCTCCACAAATATTTAGTGTTAAACCATTCAAACGGGGAAAACAACGATTTAATCTATTTAAAAAAAGAAAAAACGAGAAACATTTATGAACCATATCAACAAACGACAACTACTGCATATTCCAAACTTAGGACACATTTGAATTTTTTTTTATCTTCCTTCCCTTTTATCTATTTTTGCTGTTTTATTATGTGTTTTACGTGTTATGTGGTAGAAAAGGGATAAGGTTTGGTATTGTTTGGTTTGTTTTATGGTAAAGAAAATTAATCACCGCCTTCATTTATTAGATTTGATTTTGTTCAACGTAATATGTACGATGTTTTACGTTTGAAGTTAGATTTAAAACATAGCTATATAATATAGTTAATTGCTACCTTAGTTTGCTATAAATAAGTATTGAAATGTGCATTGTTATTAAATGTAATATCAGTATTTAGTTCAAATATAATCTTAAATCAATCCTAATTCTATCTTAATCATTCAAATGTGACGTCATTTTTCATTTTTTGATGATCTGTTTTACAAATTCAAATGTGACGTCATTTTTTTGTCATTTTTTACAATTTCAAATATGACGTTACTTGGCGTTGAGGTTTTGACTTATTCGGCTGTATCTATTTCTTGTGTTGCATTTTGTCGGGTTAAGTAATGTATTTCGGTTGTTTCCTGTAATTAGTTAATACTTCAATTTTATCATGTATATCTTTTGTATAGTCATTTCATAAAATTTACTGTTTGCAAAAGTATAAATTATTCTCAATTAATAGGAATGTTCTGGTACCTAACAGAAAACCCTGGCCGTTTTTGGCACAACTTTTTGAACTTTTGGTCTTTGTACTTGTTTCGGCTTATTGTACTTGTTTCGGCTTTCAAACTTTTGTATCTAACGTTATGCGTCACTAGTGAGTCTTGTGTGGGCAAAATGCACTTCTGGCGTATTAAAATTTTAAACTTGTTGCCTATTGTTAGCTATTATTCGTGTGTTTCTTTGTCAATTGAGTTCTCCTATTTATTTATATTGTAGTCCTGTAATGTTGGGTTGTCATTTTAATGTTATATTTCACATGGCCATAAAAGAGGGAGGTTTGACATGCCACAAAACCAGGTTCAACCCACCATTTGTCCTCTAAAAATATCCTCTACCAAGTCAGGAATATGGCCATTGTTATATTATAGTTCGTTTTTGTGTGTGTTACATTTTAACGTTGTGTTTCCGTTGTGTCGTTTGTTTTCTCTAATTTTTTAGTGTGAATTCACATTACTATAAGACGTGTCACGGTACTTATCTATCCCAAATTCATGTATTTGGTTTTGATGTTATATTTGTTATTCTCATAAGATTTTGACTAATACTCTGTCCGTTTCTGTGTGTGTTACATTTTAATGTTGTGTCGTTGTTCTCTTATATTTAATGCGTTTCCCTCAGTTTTAGTTTGTTACCCCGATTTTGTTTTTGTCCATGGATTTACGAGTTTTGAACAGCGGTATACTACTGTTGCTTTTATTTGCATCTCGCTAGATAAAGGTCAACTATACTTTATTATGTGTTTACTCAAACGTTTAGCAATTCGACATTTCTTATTAATTTTCTTACATAATTTCGTGTGTCTTCATTTGTCGTAAGATTATGTTTCTTCGTTTTCTTAGAACCGACATTTAACCTTTGAGTAATGGTCGTCACAATCCTCATACCTTACAAACAGAATAAGAAAAAAGCAATTTATACTACAAAACATTTAAACCAATCTGATAATGATACACTATATTAGGTGCCTCTTTTTTAAGATAATATGATTGGGTGCAAAATGAAGCCTTTATCATTATATTTCAACTTAGCATATTGAATTAATTCTTCATTTGCAAAGCAGTAGCTACCTGCTATAGCAACATGACCATGTTTAAATTGTGACAAAAAATAAACAGCAGAGAACAATATTATAGGATAATACAATAGACGAATAATCAACTAATTAGATTTGGTCTAATCTGCCAGGCTAATTTCAAATAATTACACAATTTTCCAACTAAAGATCTAGATTTTGTTTGATACAAATACCTAAGTTTTGTCACATTTGGCGACGAACAGTAAGTAGTTTGGTAAAAATTGCAGCCGTACAAATCTATATACAAGACACACTAGAATGAAATTCAAAACAATGTGGCTGTGGCCATTGATTGACACATTAAATTCATCCATTGACTGGGACAATTTAGGTGAACGTTTGTATGTAACGACCACTGCTCACTATGTACCTTTTAAAGACACTTAAACTATGGGGTCACCAAAGGTTCTCAACACCTTAATAAAGTAATTCGAAAAATTAATCAGAAATAACACGAGGTTTTGATTTATATCAATTATATAAATCAAAACATAAAGGTTATTCCTGATTAATTTTTCGAATTATTTTATAATTAAAGGTGTTAAGAAACCTTTAGTGACCCCACAGTTTAAATGTCTATCGTAGGTACGTCGTGAACAGTGGTCGTTACAGACAAACGTTCACGTAAATTATCCCAGTCAATGGATGAATTTAATGTGTCAATCTTTGGCCACAGCCACACTGTTTTGAATTTCATTCTAAGTTAAAATGGTACTCATCTTCAAAAAATTTCATATTACAGCAAGTAGATAATCTATTTTCTCTAGGTATATTGTATATCGCCTAACCTCAACATTAAACTTCATAATACCACTACGTAGATTTGTGAAAAAATGTGAGTTATAATTATAATCTACGTAGGCTTCAAAACAAACATCTAATTTTACAATTCTGTACATAGTAAGCTTATCACAATCCTGTATAGATAGATGCAAACCAGCTATGGATATGATAATCTTTTATTCTAGTTTTTATTACATCTAAAGATATGTTTATACCAGACTGCTGATACCATACAAAATTTAAACCAATACTAAACAATAGGTTACGAACATTAGAGATACAATTATTTTTAACATTATTTGCATCTGTGAGTAAAAATATATAGATAGCATACATACTTTGTGATTTGTTAGTTAAAATTTTTAAGCAGTATTTTACAAATTTTTCTTTTCTAACTATTTACATTGGCAATCGCCCTAGCTCGCCATATAAAAACAATTTGACGTACTTTTACCCAGTTTCAAAATAGATCGACAAAAACAGTTATGGATAATTTCAACATCATTTCCATGATGAAAACCCCAAATTTCCGAAGCCTATTTGATCACAAACGCAACCATACTATCGAACAAATCACATTTCTTTTTCTTCGTCAAGTATAAACCATTTGTAGAATTATTCAGAGCTGCCAAAGATCGTGAACCTTGTAAAGCTTATCGCTTCTATGTTTATAATTTGTTTCCATTAGAGTGAATCAGCATACCAATGTTTCAGTTCTGCGTTGTTGTAGAAATTTTTGCAGTTACTGGTTGCTAGCCATTTTTGAATATCACAACTTTAGTTTTGTTAGTATTCACTTCTATGTATTTCATTTATTACAGTAAAAAAGAAGTTTATCAAGTAGTTCCTGTAGAATTTCAGGAGATTTCCCACATTATTAGTTACATAGTGCGCAAGTGACCTAATACGAGGGGGGGGGGGGGGCAAGGGGTTTAACTGTTATGCTGTTATGGGGCAATTTAATTCTTTGTTATCTGTTATTTTGAAAATATATTTGCTGTTAGCTGTTATTGTCTTATTCTTTGTTAGCTGTTATTGGGCTTTTAGTTTTTGTCGAGCCTGCAACTTTTGTTGCAGAAAGCTCGACATAGGGATAGTGCTCTGGCGGCGGCGGCGGCGGCGGTGTTAGCTCATTTCTTAAAAGCTTTATATTTTAGAAGATGGAAGACCTGGATGCTTCATACTTTGTATATAGATGCCTCATGTTACGAAGTTTCCGTCAGTCACATGTCCAATGTCCTTGACCTCATTTTCATGGTTCAGTGACCACTTGAAAAAAAAGTTCAGATTTTTTGTAATGTTGAATTCTCTCTTATTATAAGTAATAGGATAACTATATTTGGTATGTGCGTACCTTGCAAGGTCCTCATGCCCGTCAGACAGTTTTCACTTGACCTCGACCTCATTTCATGGATCAGTGAACAAGGTTAAGTTTTGGTGGTCAAGTCCATATCTCAGATACTATAAGCAATAGGGCTAGTATATTCGGTGTATGGAAGGACGGTAAGGTGTACATGTCCAACTGGCAGGTGTCATATGACCTTGACCTCATTTTCATGGTTCAGTGGTTATAGTTAAGTTTTTGTGTTTTGATCTGTTTTTCTCATACTTTATGCAATAGGTCTACTATATTTGTTGTATGGAATAATTGTAAGGTGAACATGTCTAGCGGACAGATGTCATCTGACCTTGACCTCATTTTCATGGTTCAGTGGTCAAAGTTAAGTTTTTTGAGTTTTGGTCTTTTTATCTGATACTATAAGTATTAGGTCAACTATATTTGTTTTATGGAAGCATTGTTAGCTGTACGTGTCAGCCTGACATGGTTCATCTGACCTTGACCTCATTTTCATGGTTCATGGTTCATTGGTCTTTGTTTAGTTATAGGTCAACTATATTTAGTGTATGGAAATATTTTATGATTTATATATTAGTCGCGCAGGTTTTATTTGACCTTGACCTCATTTTCACGGTTCATTGCTCAGTCTTAAGTTTTTGTGTTTTGGTCTATTTTTCTTAAACTATAAGTATTAGGTCAACTATATTTGTTTTATGGAAGCATTGTTAGCTGTACATGTCAGCCTGACATGGTTCATCTGACCTTGACCTCATTTTCATGGTTCATTGGTCTTTGTTTAGTTATCTTGGTTAATGTAACGTTTATGTGACAGTTGTAATAAAGCTTAATACTTAGGACTATCAACATAATATCAATGATTAGTAAAGAAGGCGAGACATTTCAGTGTGTGCACTCTTGTTTTGTTATCTGTTATTGTGATAATGTATTTGCTGTTAACTGTTATTGAAAATTGGAATGTTAGCCTTTTTGTTTTTGACAGTCAATATTCGGTAAAAATTGAAGATCATTGGACTTTGGGGTCTAATACTTCTAATATGTTTGTCCCGTATTCAGAGAAGGATTTCATTAACATATACCCATCTCAGAAGTGAGGTCCAGGACAATTCAAGTATATCTTATGATTATCCTTTGTAATAAATTCCTTTTTTTTATGAACGTGTATTTAGAATTATCTTAATTTTTTGTATGAGAATAATGTTCCTTGTTTCCCGTACGAGCATATTAAATTAAAACAATTCTTAATATGACAAATAAGAAAACATATGGCCAGGAATATCTGACAAGGATCTCAATTAAGGACTAGGTCCTAACAACCACTTAACCTTTTATATAACATGGTACATAGACTCAGCTCTGTGATTCTTTTCAAAGCAGAACCAAATGCATTGTACAATGAAAGTTCCAACCATGTACTTGGGTCCGAAGCTGCACATAACTCATTACAAACAAAGATTTATTTCGTTTCAAGCAATTGTTTCCCTACTAAACTATGTATAAATTGCATGCTTATAATTGGTGCTTTTGATTTTTTTACCCTATATACCACTTTGCCTCACAGTCTTATTAAGAAAAATTCACACACCTCATTAAATGGTCATTTAGAAAAAGTCAGAATATTCAAACTCTTTTAGGTCATTTTTTATTAGCAACAAAGAGAGCTTCAGTCAATATATATAAACAATACACCAACGTTTCATGAGAACTGCTGAAAGCATTTTTGAGTTATTTTTGAAAACTACAAAATACCACCTTTTTCTAATGAATAAAATCCCTTAACTCAATAACATAAAATCTAAAATTAATAAAAATCGAAAGGAAGTTTACAACAACATTTTAGCAAAGTTTCATGAGAACTGCTGAAAACATTTTTTGTGTTAATGTCTGAAAACTGTAAAATCCCCCCTTTTTAATTAATATAACCCGTTAACTTGGAAACGTAAAATCTAAAATTTATAAAACTTGAAAGTGACCTCATGTTAATAGATATAAACAATTCACCAAAATTCCTTGCTTTGTGAAAGCATTTTTGAGATATTATTAGAAAACTGAAAAAAAAACCACCAATTTTATTGAATAAAAACCCATTACCCAGAAACTTAAAATCTAAAATTTATAAAAAAAAAAAAAAAAAAAAAAAAAAAAAACCAGAAAGGGAGCTCACGTCAATAGATATAAACAATTTCCCAAAGTTTAATGCAAATTGGTTTAAGAGTTTTTGAGTTAATGTCCGACATGTTGACAACAGACGGACAACAGTATACCATAATACGTTCCGTAAACGAGCGTATAAAAAATTTTATAATATATTGAGTAGTAATTTAAACACATTCTAGATACATAAATTAATACTAAAAACAAAGTTTTAGAAAATGGAATGCATTACTTATAGATTATTACATGGCATTTTCCATATGGCCCTGGTATCAGCCCTAGACTCCCATATCAAGCCAGAGGGCTTTAGCCCGAGGGCTTGATATGGGTCGTGGGCTGATACCATGGACCATATGGAAAATGACATGTCATAATCTATTTATCACATATTTTCAAGCAGGAGAAAACAAATAGCTTACACCTAATTATGTTTGATATTTCATCAAAAATCAAAAAGATATTTAACAAAAAAAAAAGAAAATGTATCACTGTGAGTTAAAAAAAAGTTCGTATCACAGTAGGTTAACAACGTTTTGTGAAAAGTTTCAGAAATAATTAACAATAAATATACTAATTCTAAGAATTGCAAAAATTAAACGACTTTAAAGTGTTACATTACAAATGTTAAAAAATGCTTAGGAAGAATCCTATATCGCTACTCATTCCAATGTGGCGTCATATATTGTTCTAAATTCCTCATGACGTCAAAATTTTACGGGAACTTTTGTGATTTTCACTGTTGATTTCTACTTTTTTCTTCTACAGCACATTTGTAACTTTTTAAATTTCTTTTCATTGTGTTCAACTTGTTTACAAATAGCCTTTGATTGACAGGTTACCGGAAGTTAAACTCGGGGGCTTGATATGGATTTCGAGGGCTGATATCGATATCGGCCCTGAGGGCTGATAACCAACCTTGACTTCCGGCTATTATTGGCCATGCAAAAACGTACATATCAGTACAAAATGTGTGATAAAAAGGATTATATCCGTAATAAGAAATACTGATTTGTCAAAGACCGAATTATTTTAATATTTCATTTACTGTTATCTGTTTTTGTCCATTTTAATTCCTTGTTATCTGTTATGAGCCAAATCAATTTGCTGTTTTGCTGTTATTGGGACCCCCCTTGTCCCCCCTCTAATACGGTAGTTTGGGGTCAATAAAATCCATATGAGGTGAGAGCGATGCTCGAATCCCCATATGAAATTTACTGACCCCATATCCTATAAAATATACTGTATTACGTCACTAGCCCACTATGTAACGAATTTATCTTACCGACTATCTTAACGTGTGAAATTTAGACTAGTGACCTATCAAAATGATGCAAGTCTTCAATACCGTAAGCATTAAGAAACAACTTCCCTTACGATCCCGCAAAAAGATATGCCAACAATAACAACTTGTTTGGTTAAAATGTGTTTTATGTATTTATTTCAATCTTCATCATCAATTTCTTGGTCTGTTGAAACCTTGAAGAAGAAAAAAATCTCAGTTATGTTTTGTTTTTATAAAGGGACGTAACATCACTACTAACCGTGTATGAAATAAACCCCGCCTCCCTACTACCCTGATATGGAATATACACGGTTTCCACGCGGACGCTTTTAACCAATCTTATTCCCAGAAATGTATAGGTTGTAAGATAAAATATGGTATCGTCTACAAATAGTATTAAGTATACCAAAACTTCATTAATTTTAAATATGTCAGCTGAAGGACTTTTATTCATGTTTTCAATCAAGTCATTTATAGAAAATAAAACAAAGTAGAGGTGATAAGGGTTCCCCTTGTTTTACTCCTAGAAATTTTTCGAACGAGTCGGACAGTTAATCGGCAGCTTTGACACGCATTTTTACAGATGAAAATACTGATCTTACCATATTTACCAACTTTGTGCTAACACCACTCCGTAATACACGGCCGACACTCGGCTAACCGAGAGATTGGTCGGTTAATCTATATTGAGTATGCGGCTATATCGGCAGTTGGTCTGTTATTCGGGTTGGCTAAAGTCTGTTAATCAGGTGTTATCGAGAAAATCTAACAAAAAAATTCAATGTACTGAATTCAGTGGTGTCATTATTATTTTTCTAGCTTCGATGTACGATCTATAAAATGAAAAGGCGGGTCACTCATCAATAAATTTATACACATTTTACACACATAAAATATACACAAAATGACACATTGGTTAAATGTACTTGCATTCAATATTTTGAACATCGAAAAAAAGAAAGGCATTATGTTTGTTAACCATATTGATATCATTGTGTGAAAAATCTACACGAAAACTGTATTTTGGTAACATAAATCAATCTTTATTTAAAACCTGGTCTGTTAATGGGTCGGATGTATAAAACCCGGTCTGTTAATTGGTCTGTTAAGAGTTATGAATGGCATATTAAAAGTTAATGAAAGTATAATTTTATTGCTATATGGGGTGTTATCGGATCAAATGGGTAGGCTCAAGACAAGCGGCTAAAATATACGAAAACAACACATGAGCAACGAAACATAACATATACGGAAACAACACATAAAATTGAAAATTGATAAAAATGGTTTCAAAAAGTTTAATATTAAAGTACTATTAATTTCATCCAAGAATGATCGCATATATCATGTTGATTCTGTTTAATTGTCATGAATGACACAAATTTGTAACCTACATTGGTAACCAGTATATAAATCAGAGATAAACGTCGTAATGTAATTAAACATAAGTAAGTAAAATATATTGGGATGACAAAATATGTAAAATAAAGAAAGAATAATGAGTAAGATAAATAACATGTAGAAAAACATGACATAACAATTTAATGAATACAGAAATAAACAATACCCCCAATCCGGACCCTCTTGGTATACACGAGAATCTGGATGGAAACGCAGAATATAGAATAATAGATAAGGACAGTAGAGAGTGATACATTGCTAAAAACCAGAGAAAAATGATACTTGTTTAAGAATACACACATTAAACACCGATGGCTGTTGATACAGTAACGGATTGCGATGTACTTATATTAGTGACAAATTCTAGAAGTTTACATGCGGACAACTATGGTGGCAGGTTAATGCCATTTTGCGTTTTCGCCTTTCATATTCTATATGGCGAAATTGCGAAGTCGAAAACACGAAACTGATTTCGCCTTTTTGCGATTTCGCATTTTCGCGTTTTCGCCTTTTCCACTTCGCGATGTCGTGTTTTTGTGTTTTCGCCCTATAGAATATGAAAAGTGAAAACGCGAAAACGCGAAAACGCGAATGGAATTCACCGGCCACCATAGACAACTGTAGTTCTCCTCTGCACTTATGAAAAAAGGAACTAAACGTAATAAAATGAATTGAATCTTAAAATAATCAAATGTAGCTGCATTCGCTCCTTTCCGACTTCTTTAGAATGATTTGTAAACAACATATGATTAAGTAATAGAAGAAAAGAACCAATTGGATGATACTGGCGTATTAGGGTTTAACGTCCAGTGACAAATATTATGTTCATATGAGAACGAGAACACGTTATATGTACCCTGTGTTGTATTAGAAAGACACTTTCAGTCGGAATTGAGAACGTGCTATTTCGAACAGACACAAAAATTAAGGCTGATTGAAAACGTCAATAAAAAATTCATGCAAATTCCAGAGGCCAATCCATATCACGCTGTATTGAAGTGACACACCCTTCAATAGAATGCAAAGAAAGTCAAAATAAAAATGCTCTTTCTAGGATACTGTGGCACCGTATTAATTGTCATTTTTGTTTACTCAGGAACATCTCATTCTTAAATTTTTCAAGGGGAAAATATAAAGGTAGCAAAATTATTGTCGTGGCTAAATAACTCTTAACTGACACAATTTCAATTGTCCAACCCATTAACATAGTTTATTCCCATAATTTTCACTAAAACGTGGTATTATTCACGTTATTTTACAATTATGAAATATTTACTAATGTCAATTTATTTTTTAGAACCACAGTACTATTTTTTGTCCTTTAAATGATATCTAAATTTGTTTGTTTCGCCTTTTATTAAAAAAAAATTGCTATGCGTATAAGCATAAATACTACATACTTGCGCGACGCCTTTTAGTTTTACTGAAAACTGCGCAGACTAAGAATGTTTTTACAAGTGCAAAATGTTCTTTGATAGATATCATTTTGTCAGACACTTTTCTTTTTTTGATTTGGTTCTTATAACATGCCAAAAATCTGTATATTTAATAGAGTTTAACATTAAATTAAGCGTTTTACTCTTAACAGACGTATAATCAACTCGATTAACAGACCAATCGCCCATATAGCCGTATACTCAATCTAGATTAACCGACCAATCCCTCGGTTAGCCGAGTGTCGGCCGTGTAAGTTATATTTATAGCATAGTATTCCAAGTTAGACAAATAAACTTTCGAACGCGTAGCGTGAGAAGTTTATTTGGCTAAAGAGGAAGGTGTTGCTATAAATGATTTGTGACATGAATGACACGCCCATGACAGTCCGTGCAGAAAAAAAAATCACGTTTGGCGCGAAAATTTAACAAACAGCATGATTCTGAAGGAAGCGATGATGGCAGACGCATTCTCTCTACCCTTAGAGTCTCTACCAGATTGGCTTGAAATTGAACATGAACATAGCGATGATTTGGTTCTCTCTCAGGTGTGTATTATTTTTTTTAAATTGAATAACAATACCTTTTCTACTATCTACACGATCCCCAATCGAAAATAGTTGTCTTTACCTTGGGCCCCAAAAAGGGGAGTCCATGTTCAAATTACATGTGCTTTTAATCGGGAGTCGGTAATTTTTTACTGTGATGTAATGTCATTTATATGCCCCATTAAATTGGACCTTTATTTTTGAAAATATAGTTATTTCTTTCTCTTAAAACGAGTTTTACTGTTTTGCAGGTTCATCAAGAAGTCGAGGAAGACATGTCGTTAGCCAACGCGTCGTCAAAAATAGAGGAGAATATAAGATTGTCGCAAATTCATCCAAATATGGAACCATTTTATAACATGAGTGTTTCTCAAGCTGTGGATCGTTACCACTTGGGAACATTTGACCTAGGAGATTTACTTACAGCTCTGCATTTGAACAAAACTTCATTTCAATATGTTATGTTCAATTTTGGGGATTTTATGTTTCAACAGTACATAGAAAATTTGTAATTTTTTTTCGGTTCTATCTTGAAATTAATTCGTAGACGTTACATTTTTTTTTTGGTTGTCTGTCTGGCGGAGAAAACCTACACAGATTTAAAGATTTGTATTTTATTATAAGAATTCTAATAAAATTGACATTTGTGTATGTGCTTTTTTGTAGGCGTAATCGTTTCATAAGGAGGCGGAGCTTACTCGTGCAATATTGGTTAAAGTGTTGTTGGTTATTTCATGGCAGTTTTCCCATTGAGTTGTATAGGCCCATGTGACCTTTCATGCAATAATATTTTCAATTAAGAGCATACATTTTGGTACGTGCTTGTCGTCTCTCTGTTATTCCATAAAAAGATCAAAGGAAAAAAGAAGATTCAAGTTACAATAGTTTATAAATGAGAGCGCTTTACGAAAGTCCACAAACGAACAATACAGTTTTTGTTTATTTTAAAGTGTATGCGAAATTATTCCAAGTAAAATTAAAAATAGTGCCAACAGTTGACTTGTCAGGTCTAAATCCAATATCCCTTGCCAGTCTACATGTCTTTTAGCCATGATTGACTCAATGTCAATCTCATTTCATGGATCATTGATCAAGGTTAAATTATGGAACGACGCCATGACTGCCTTGTGTTGATTATCAGCATTATATGCAGTGGTCACAACATTATATGCAGTTGTCACACCATTATATAGTGGTCCCAACATTATATGCAGTGGTCACAATATTATACGTTTTTTGTTGATGAAGGTGATGGTGATGATGATGATTGATGTATGTGATGGTGGTGGTTCAGATTCGGTAATTTTTTTATCGGAAATTACCGAATACAGTCATAATTGATAATGCTCCGCAAACAAATTGAAACAGTTGTTGAAGTCGTGTTATCAAGGCAATTCGATTGAAAACTTTATCAGAAAAGTCTACTTTTTTCTTCAAATTGGACAGACATAATTTTATTAATTTATAGGAAGTTTATTCTGAGATAATGATGAAACTAAGAGTTGAATGAATGAACTAGTTCTGTCCGTCGTATGAAATATGCATGGCATAATATAAGTTAAATAATAAAAATTTAAGTTAATAAAATATCGAAGGAAAGTTTGTATGATATATGCCTCGAGTTCATTTCCGACTAAAGAACTTTAGCAAGGTGCCACTTTATAGTCAGGACTCAGTTTAAAATCGCTTATATACATTTTATATAAGATAGTCATATTCTATAAGACCTAAGTCCCATATTATGCTGGCTTATATATGTTATGATAGAATCATTTATTTGGTATCGATTTTCAGAATTTGCATTTCTAAGTATCTAACAGATATGAAAAATGCAGTGTACATCAATTACTTCAATTTTTTATAAGCTTTTTTGACACATCAAGCAGTTTGTCTTCTAAATATAATTAGCAACCCTATATAACAAAAATTTACCCTTGCTAGACCCAGTTTAACATTTTCATTTATACGTATCATGATTTCTTCGGAAAACTGAGTTTGTGAGACTTGATAAAATATGGCAAGCCGTTCTCGTCAAAACTATGTTTGAAACCTTTTTTGAAAAATTTACACACTGAGAATTACAACAAAGCACACTGAGATTTAAAAACTTCAAATCACACACTGAGAATTAAAAATTACACACTGAGAATTAAAAATTACACACTGAGAATTAAAAATTACACACTGAGATTTCATAAAGACGCACTGAGATTACAAAAATGAAAAACACGTGTGTACTGTCACTGAACATTATAAATTACACGTCTGAGAATTGAAAATTACACACTGAGATTTCAAAAAGACACTGAGAATAAATAAACTGAGGATTTGAAATTACACACTGAGAATTTAAAATTACACACTGAGATTTATGCGCACATATCTAATTAGCATACTTAATCTGAATCTATTACAAGCTTAAAACAACTAGGGGACAGAACTCGTTAGTCCTTCGATTTGGTTCCAAATTATTTATGAAAAAGACTTTAGAAATACAAGAACAAGAAAAATACCCACTTACTCTTATCACAAAATATAACCAAATGGTGAAAAACTATTATTGAAATTGTAAGAAAACATTGGAACAATCTGCAAAAATACAAAGAACGCAGTGAAATTTTTACTCAAGTGTCTATTATAGCATATAAAAGTCTTGAAATTTATTACGAATGTTGGTTGAAGGAATTGCATTTCATTATAATGACAAGAGTTCTTGAGGTCAAGATATAATTAATCTGTTGAATTATTCATCTCATGAATTTTCATTAGTAATTTGCATATTAATCTCAGTGTGTGTTTTTCAATTTATTTCATCTCAGTGTGTCTTTTTAAAATCTCAGTGTGTAATTTTGAATTCTCAGTGTGTGTTTTTTTAGTTTTTTAAATCTCAGCGTGTAATTTCGATTTCTCAGTGTGTTATTTTAGGTTTTTAAATCTCGGTGTGTATTTTTTTTCGAAAAAATGGGTTAAACATAGTTTTGACGAGAACGGCTTGCCATAATAAAACGTTTACTACGTTTGTTCGTCAGTCTGTCATGCATGGTTTATATATATTTATCATATGTTTAGTAGTAAATACAGTAGTTTTGCATATGTGATAAATAGCCTGCTGTTTAATCCATATCGCGCAACTTTGATGCGCACCCTTTTTATCGCATACCCTTTATCACACCCTTACCCTTTATCGCATACCCTTTATCACACCCCTACCCTTTATCACACCCCTACTTTTTTTTTTTTTTTTTTTTTTTTACAGTCAGTTTTGGTTTTTTTTTGGCTTAAGAAAAATTTTCCTCAAAATAGGTAAATTTTTTGAATGACGTCATTGTTTGGTTTGTGACGTCACGAACGTCGAGTTTTCATATTGTATGTGACGTCACGAACGTCAAGTTTTCATATTTTTTGGCACACTAAATGCAACTATGAAAAATACAAAACAAACAAATTAATACAATAATAAACAAAATATTTTTAAAACAACAGCACGCAAATTGTAAGGTAACCCAGGTGCTTCGGATAAGTAATTGATCAGTTCTTTTAAGGCCTTTGAAACAAGACAAAAGTAGAACTGAAGGTAACCCAGTGCTATGGATCAGAAAACAGTTCATATAATATAATACTCTTCTGTTGAAATATATGATAAAGTGTATAATACATGGCAAAATCCGTATCACATGTCGTATCACCCTCGACCAATATCATCCCTCGGGCCTAAAGGCCCTTGGGCTGATATTGATGTCTCGGGATGATACGACATATGATACGGATTTTGCCATGTATTATTCTCTATGTTCCGGACCATATGAGTATTTGGACCATACGCGTATGGTCATGACCATATGCGTATACTCATATCGGGTCCGACCATATGCGTATGGTCCGACCGTACGCGTATGGTCGGACCATATGAGTATAATACTCGTTTGGTTATTAACGGGCTGGACCATATGAGTATTTGGACCATATAGGTATGTTTTTTTTTTAAATTACATTATAAAAGTTTCAATAATACAAAAACTTAATCTAAAAAAACAATGATGGTTACATGACAATGTATTATTTTTGTAATTCAAATACTACGTAAAAATTAGATATTGAAGCCATAGTTAGTTTACATCGCTGTTTACATTCTTGCATGTAGACTTGGGGTGACATTTATTTCCAACCGGTATCATGACGGTTTTGCATTTGCAAGTCTTGGTTGTGCTCAATCCTTTTCATTTACACCTTTTGTTTGCGAGTGAAAAGCTAGCCTTTTTGTAGCTGCGTACAGTGATACCGAGGTCTTTGGCTAATCCGATATGTCGACGGTGGTTTTAAGAAGCTCTAGATCTCAAATATCGTAGCATGACTGCAATACACCATACTCACAAGATAACTTGAATAAACTATGTTACTTTCCAGTGACTTTTTGTGTAACAGTTCATTACGAAATTTTTGGAATTTATTTTTTTAAGTCGACATATTGCCATTCACTCGTAATAACAAATCGGTAATGACCATCGGTATAAAATGTGTTTATTATAGTTTTGACAAGTAAGTAAAATTAACTTTGTGAAACTTCTTTATTTTTATTTAGCTAATCGTTTAATTATTTTATATAATAATAAAATAACCTATATGATGGCGTCTTTTTAATGATTGGTCATACCATATGAAGAGTTTAGAAGTATTAAAAGTAAACTGTAACAGAGTGTTAATTACCCCGACCATACGCGTACGGTCGGACCATATGAGTATATACCCATATGGTCATGACCATACGCGTATGGTCCAAATACTCATATGGTCCGGAACATATATAAAGTGGTATGCTTGCCAATAAAACAGCTCTCCACAAGAGACCAAATGACACAGAAATTAATAACTATAGGTCACAGTATGGCCTTCAACAATGAGGAAATCCCAAAGCGCATAGTCAGCTATAGAAGGTCTCGAAATGACAAACGTTAAACATTTCAAACGAGAAAACTAACGGCCTAATTTATGTACAAACAAATGAACAAAAAAAAAAACAACATGTAACACATCAACAAACGTCAACCACCGAAAAACAGGCTCCTGACAGGGTACAGACACAATCATACAGAATATGGTGGGCTAAACATGTTAGGGGGATCCCAACCGTAGATCTAAGTTCTAACCTGGGACAGTGGTGTAACAGAACAACATAAGAATAAACTATAAAAATCAGTTGAAAAAGGCTTAACTCATCAGATGGATACAAATATAAATATATCTAACAAAAAACAGAGTGGACGTGAAAATCCGGCTTTGAACTACTACAGAACTAGCTTTTAGTAGCTGAGAGTATTTGTTGTTCAATAATATGTGCCTTTATGTTATTATTTCATGTGCTAAATTGTTATGTTGTTATATTACTATACCAATAAAGGAGGAAAGGGGGAGGGGTTGGTTTGGTCAGTGGAGGTAGGGAGGAGTGTGTGGAGCGCAAACATACATGTTAATGAGTATGCGGTATAGACTTTGTCCATTAGTGAAGGCCGTGGGGCGCCTAAAATAGTTAATTTCTGTGTCATTTGGTCTTTTATTGAGAGTTGTATCATTGACAATCATACCATATTTTCTTTTTTATATGTTAAGGCCTGTCAAGAGTTTCCAAAAACAAGTGGTTGTCGATGGTTGCTTTCTGTCATATTTGTATTTTGTTTAAACTTGTAGTTCAAATCAAGCCGATGGTATTTATTTTTAATCCTGTACATTTTTATAGCTAGATACGTTATGGGTTTTGCTCGTTGTTGAAGTTCGTACTTTGAATTACAATTGTTCACATCTTGTTCCATAGAAGCTGGTTTTATATCAGCAATATTTGAAAAGAAAGTCAAGGTGGGTTTTTAACCCAGTCGAAATTTATTGGAGACCGTGTATTTATATACAAGAAGAAATTAGAGGTACCAGTAGTTAAATTGTCTCACCTCATATATTTAACTGAAATAAATTAAAGCGTTATTGTCGTTATAAATGTCGCTTTTAATACTTTAAGCACATTTTAGAATTGTGTTAGTTAACATATCATGTTATGTAGAGAATCATCAAGTCAAGGGCTTTAATATCTTGAATAAAACTATTCTGATTAGATATATCTTCATCTGATATTGGACGGAAGATGTTGGTCTTTATGTAATATAAGTTACGATTATTTGAAAATGCTTATTAAACAGCCAAATGGATGCACAAAAGTAAAAATAAAAGTCACAGATCCGATTGAATACAATTATCTCTCCAATTTTATTGATTTTGTAACATTTGTTTCAAATATGACCAACTGTTTATCCAATTCACCAGCACCGTATCAGGACCCACCAGCACAATGACAGGACCCACCAGCACAGTATCAGCACGAGTTTTTCAAAAAATAATTTTGTCGTGTGGATTTGGGTATAGAAAGCGGACTCCAGGAGCATTTTTGTTTTATTTTTTCAGTTCTAGATTTTCTGAAAATGAGCATTTTTGTGTTACGCTCACTGACACAGTTTAGATGGTCACATTTTTAATAATTTGCCTATGAACCCATAAGAAACAAAATTAAAAAATCTCAACTGTTTCCTTCCATTCTTTTTGAGAAAAAACGTCAAAAATCATAATTTTCGTCTTTGTTTACATATTTTCGATGATCACCAGCACCGGTCAGCTAGGGCCGAATCACCAGTACAGAACGTTTTCTCGCAAGACAACCTTACCCAGTGTGCGTTAGGGATGTAAAAATATGCTATTTAAAATTGTCCATCAAATTGTTATTGATGTTAAGATTGCGGACTTAAACGATAATTAAATTACATGAATTATAATGTTAGTAAAAGCCAATGTTCATAAAAATAAAATAAAACGGACTTATAGACAAATTATTGATAAAATGAGATCATGAAAAGAAAAATATCTTGCGATTTACTACACCTACATCTAAAACAATATCAATGTAATAAGCATTTGAATATTTAAGAAAATTGAAAAAAGGAAGATAAATTACCAAATTACAGCAAAAATAGAAACGTGTAATTGGAGAAAAGAGACAGAAAAAAGAAACGAAATATTAACAATTTTTAAAATAGCTAAGATAGATCATGCTCTGGCAAAGGTGAACATTGCTAAATTTTACGAAAAGAGATTAAACTTAAAATACACAAATATAAAAGAGAATTAAAAAATAAGGCATCGAAAGTTACAGTAAACACAATCAACGTGATATGTTGGAAGCACGCTCGTCCTAAGAGATAAGCGTTAGCCTTTGATTTTTCCTTCATTTGTTTCACGCATACTGTCAAACTAAGTTTTTAAGTTTCAAAACATTTTGAAGATAAAAGACGCCTAAAAATATACAAAATAGATTTTAAATCATACTACAAGACCTCAAATTGTTGGTTGGAGACAATATTTTACAAAATTAAAAATTGTGCGTTTTTAAAATTTGTGTTTTAACTTTTTGTCATATATATATATAAACTTTGCATCTATAGCCCATCTTGAAAAACTAAAGCATATAAAGAAGCAACATCGAAAATCTGTGCAAAATTAATGCTTGTTAGGACAATGTAAATTATACGGTCACTTTAAGCAGCATTTTCACATGAGTAGGCTAAAGTAAGGTAAACTTTTGAATCTTGTCTTGGAACAACGTCAAAATAGTCGAGATTCATTGGGAACTTTGTGTAACGCTGAGTGGCACCAATGCCGTGCGTAACTTCATTGTCATTGTGTCCGTCCTTTAAGAATTACTAGAAATGGTCAAACAATTATTCTGAAACATTAGCGAATGCCGACCCGTTTTTCTTGTTAATACGAATTTTATCAGTCTCGAACAATTCTGCAACGTTGAAGGATGCTATATCTACAGAGGTTTATATTGAGAGAGTTCTCATAATTATTTTTGCTAACAATGAAGCAACGTCACAGAACGTTTCCAAGTAAATTTCGACTTCCGCCCAAGTCAGTTGCGAAAAATTCGTCATTGCGTACAGATTTCTAGCAACCCGCTCTGCGATCTTTTATCGTTTATCGTTAATTATCGTACGACACACTGTCCGATTGTGGATGAAAATCAACAATGGGTGAGTTACTATATATTCTTTATTCATTTACATGTAGTATCGTGTCCCTATCTTTTTTTTTTAGTTCAATACATTTTTCCATTGACATCCGATGATTATATATACTGTTGAATACAAAGAGTGGTTTCATTTCGTTTTAAAGAAAAATCACAAATAACAGGCTTGTGTTATAAAAACAAATCCACAAAAATACTGCAAATATCTTTTTAATCCCTATATGCTAATATCTATATAACATTTAGCAGCTTATGTGCCAATATGAACTAACAAGATTAGAAAAAAACAAAAAAAAAACTGTTTCTGATATTGTCTCGGTACTAATGCGTTACCTATATGAATGCGTTCTTTTCTCAGTACTCCTTTTTATTTTATTTTTGGGTAAGATTAGAATCTAGAGTGTTCTGTTTGAAGATTTTACTGTGAAGTTATCGGCGGGATGTTTAAGGTTAGGGTTAGGTTTTAGGGTAAGGGCTAGTGTTAGTAGTATAGCTCTGTATGGGTTGGGACCCCTAAAGTAAAAGAAGGTCGTAATCAATAACTTTCATTCCATATAGAATAGTTTTATGTAAAATACTATCGCAAGCAAATTCTGTTATTTGAAATTAAAGCAGCACGTACCAAACAGACTCGACGGTACAGACTCAAAGAAATAACATAAGTGCCTTAAAGTGGTGTGATATTCGGACTTTTCAGAGCATCTTTTCTACTATTATAGTTAAGTTATCATGACTAAGTTATTGAATACAGCTTAATGAACAAAGTGATAAACAGTCAGTTTCATTGAACAGACAAATACTGTCATTGTTTGCTTTATATTTATTTTTGAGAAATAAATACGGCTAACAGTTCGATTTTTTATCATTCAATAATTTCATTGCAATTTTTTTAGGGATTTGACAGAAACTGTGTTGCATCCCTCTACTCTTTCACCACCCACACACAAGGGTATGTCCGATTTACAAGTATCATTATATCTTTCAGATATTCATGAGCATTGTAAACTATCTGGATATCTAATAGATATCATGAAAATCACTGGTCCTATGACACCAAAACGTAAGTATGCAGATGGGTCAATGTTCGCAATTGTTTCTCCATGACACCAAATCGTTAGTATGCTCTCAAAACACGCATAGCTTTACTAAGCGGATAGCTTGAAATGACAAGTTGGAGTTAGATCTTGCTTCATATGTTAATATATGAAAATTTTAAGCTTCAGTTATATCTTCACATTACGAACTTTTACACTAACCTGTACCCAAATGCACATTTCTAGTAAGTGTATCTAGATAAAATATGTGATATGAGTGCCGATGAAAAAACTCTCTATCCATGTCACAATTTATAAAAGTAAACCATAATTGATCAAAGTATAGTCTTCAATACGGGGCCTTAGCTCACAGTTAAACAACAAGCTGCAATTAAAGGGCACAAAAATGACTAGAGTAAAACCATTCAAACGGGAAAACAAACGGTATAATTTATATAAAAACGAGAAACACTTATGAAAAACATCAACAAACAACAAACACTGAATATCAGATTCCTAACTTAGGACCGGTGCAAACATATTGCAGCGGGTTTAAACGTTTAAATAGGTGCCAACCTTCACCCTTAACTGAAACAATAGTGTGACATCACAACATAGAAAGACACACTATAAAGAATCAATTGAAATGGCTTTAATCAATCAAAAGATATATTAACACAAGTGAATATACACTGAACGAATAAATTTGATCTATGTTACAATGTTAATACAAAATCAATAAAAATAAAGGGTGGATATTTAAAGTAATAGTATTACACTGCTGCTAAATATTTTAAAAACAATTGTAGAAAAAACATCTAGAACCTTGTACAAAAATCCGCAATTTACCGTAATGTACACAGATAAATGAAAATAATTTTGTTGTTAAGTGTACAGTTCAAATGGAGAAATGGATTATTTTTACAAAATGAATAATATTGATGTTCATAGCATACTTACATTTTTTTTAATAGAAACATTTTTTTTATATTACTTTTCACAAAACATCTTTAAGTAATGACAATTATCACCAAAGAATAAGAGTTGACACAATGATTTATTTTCCGTTTTTACAGAACTGAACATGTTTCAAGTTCTAATCAGGGACCAGGAGTTTAAACAGAATATTGCAGATGCAAGAAGAATAGCACACGAATGTTTAAGTTTGGTAAGTTTTGGAAATGCGTCCATTATTTATGTTTTCTATTCTTAAAATTCAAATAATGAAGAATTGTTTAGTTACTAAGTTAAATAGTAGATGGATAATGAAAAGATTTATACCATAACAGTGGTATCATTTAATGTTCCAATATCCGTTATTTGAGGCAACATTTAAAATTTTGGAATTATGTTTCATGAACACAAATCCAACGGTCACACTTTACTAGTATATGGCGCAAAGGTTGATTAGAAATGAAAAAAATATCTATGATATTAATCCTTTAGTGCGCTCATTGTACTTTCACCTAGTTTTCATTATTTTTACTTCTTTTTCAGGATTTCAATGACAACCGTTCACAGGCTGAGTTGCAGTCAAATAGGAAGTACGAGTCAACCAAGGAGTCAGATGGAGACAAGTTGTTGAGAGCAACAGCCATCTTGCAGGATATCCTTCCGAAATACTTTGTTAGTCAATTAGAAAACAAAGAAACCCAAACCTATCAGACGTGTACTGTGGATGCCTCTGTTCAAACAGAAAGTGATAATACAGTCAGTACCAACAAGTTGACAACATTGATGGGAGATGCATTAGTTAATGTACCAGGTATTATTGATACAATAAATACACCCTCAATTATAGTGTTATAAGTGAAGAAAAAATTCATTCTTGTATTTTTAACAGTTGATTTTTATTTTTGTTTTGCTGTTATCGTTTATTTTCTGTGAGAATTTCCTCATTCCAAGAGCAACCGAGATTAGCTTATCTTCTATAAACATTTGGTTTGGATATGTTAGGTTTTTTGTGGCTTATTTTATTCTATCAAAAGTTTTAGATTGATTGTTACTTGAGTGGAGTTTTTTTTTTACCGTGTAATCTTTTTTTTGGTTTTCAGATCATGCAGTTGGTTATATCAAAGATTTCTTACAGTCAGCACTGAATAGAATAGTCAATAATAGCACAAAGGTAAGAATGATATAGTAATAAAAAAACAATACCTGATTAGGACACTAAACTATTTAAAACAAACCAACATCCTTACAGAAATGATAATGAATAGATAAGATATACTGTTAAAACATCTGACATCTGTGTGAAATCACTGCATACGAAATTATGTCTTATAACCATGTTTTGTGGAAATGTCAATTATAAAGTATATTTGACTTCGATAACCGCCAGTAAAATTGTAGAAAATGAAAGCGAACCATTTTTTTTTACAATTTAAATTTTGGCATAGCTTTTTTCGCGTTTTTGTTGGCATCTACCCCATTAGCATCTTTAATTCGTACACATGTGTTGGTTGTATTGTAGACAAATCCGATTGATCAGCAAGAAAATCACGGAGATCCAAGAATTGATAGCTCGGACAACAATATACAGAGCATATCACCACCGACAACTTTTGAATATTTTTCTTCTGAGGAAGATCTCCGGGATACAAAAACTCATCAAACCAAATATGCCTTATCAGGAGGCCAAATGTATAGGTCTGAGTTTCACAGGAGCGACTTCACACCTACAGAATCCTGCATGTCACATCCCTCGACCTTGTCTTACTATACGACCATTAGTGCTATTCCATACAACTGGGCAGCCCATGCCCCAGAATCTAATGATGATTTAGCAGATGATGAGTATCTTCGAGAAAATCTGATTGTGCACAAATTAGATCTTCGCTATATAAACGAAAATCCTCCAGTAATATCCGATCTTGATACCGACAGCTCTATGTGGTCCATCAGCTCTTGTGGGTCAGAGAGAGCTTTCAAGAGGTGGCTGAAGAAGCACGATATGTACAATTCAACAGATACAGACAGTGTACCCTCGGCAGCTCATGGGGCTCCAATAGGGGAAAATAAAACTGATGAAGAGGATTATAAAATGTTATTTGCTGACTCTTGCTGTAAAGGTAATTTACATCAGTATTATAGTAACTAGTTAGTGCATTATTTGAAATAACTACAGGTTTTATCTGTCAAATTGCTTCTAAATCCTGATTATGTTATCAACAGTTAATTATTTCGATACATCCGAACATACTAAGCAAAAACCGGACTGTTTCTTTAAATACGAATTAGTCTTGACTTTTTATAAAATAGTATAGCTCTCTGTTCCTGAACACTTACACTTTTATATTAGCAACACAGAATTAAGCGCTTTATCCATACTTTTTTTATTGTAAGTTCTTAGGTACTAGTATATTATGTTATTCAAATTCTTTCTTATCTTTTACTTGAAATAAACATTTAAAAAGAACTACATGTACTTAATTTTTTTCAATCAGTTTTCTTTTTTTTTAACAGCAAGTAACTGTTTTGACATTCAAATATTTGTTCATAAATATAGCGGTCGTTTAATATTTTTTTTATAGAACGTAATAAGAAATGTGATATTTCTAATCCTGGTTCAGAACGTACAGCTCAAGTGAAAGTTTATATTACTAATGAAATAGATGAAAAAGAACAGGCTTATAAACGTACCATTTTAGGAAGACTGAATGAGAAATGGAAACAAGACTTACAATTGGCTGAGACTACCGAAAACATATATATCGAGAGGAGCATGGAAATATTTTCTGACCAGTCTGATGTGCTTGATAGTCATGGGTCAGTATCAGAATCAAGTTCATGCGAAACCTATGATGACTTTGAATATTGGCTTAATAACGATGAAAGTTATAAGCCGGATGAATTAAACAAAAGTGACGATTGCGATAAAGACAACATGGAACTTGAAATTGCAAAATGTCAGAAAGCAGTAAACGGTGAACTTAGGAATCAAACATTTTTGGCAATTGCAAACGAAGTATCTTCTTCTGACACAGATGAAATGACTGCAAGAGAAGAAGCAGACAGAGATAGACGCTCTCTTAACACAGCTTATTGGGTCCTAGCCGTTGGTGCATACTTAAAACGGAAGAAAGCACTGAAGGAAAGCAAGGGCTTATTTCAGATTGGACCTATATGTGATAACGACTTACGATACGATACGGAAAACAAAGAAACGACAACAAATGAATATATCAATGATGTAGATTCTAAAAGAAAGGACACTTGTGAGGAGGAATCAGAAAGCTCCGTTGCAGAAACAGTTGATTCGGAATACCCTCCGTATGAATCGGATTTCAGCGAAGAACCTTATGGAGGGGATTCCGAAATACACATAGTAACTGGATTTCAACTAGCTGTTGAACAGAAAGATGTTTGTGACGAAAAACAAGAACCAATTCATAATCAAGAAACGTATACAGAAAGCAAATCAAATGGAACCAAAATGACGAAAGATGTCATGGTCGAAAGCCTTATAAAATACGATAGTGGAGCAACAGACGATGCCCATTCAATAATTTATTTAATTGAGGCTGGAGAGGCTAAAACAAGAAATACATGTAGTATATTAGGTATGAGAAATTTTGAATAATTTTATGTGTTTTAGCCATAGTCATTTGAACCTTACATTTAATCAGTCTTTGAAATCTAAATATGATCCCTTTGAAATGGCAAAGACTGCTTCATTAAAAGCAATAATCCAAATGTAACGGTGCACGCAACCAACATACTAGGTAAATTGACACCATTCTACATATTGTGTTTTATTTTTATTTTCCAGGAACAAGACAAAGATTACAACAGAAAGATTTTATTGACAATTCGAAAGCTGCGGACCAATGCTTTAACAAAGATGATCTGCCCTCTCATGGTGTGTGTATTTGGAAAAAGATCAAAATACAAATGATGGAGAATCGCTTACTGTTAGCAGTGCATCATTTGACAGTTTCTTTGGGTACGACAATCCAGATGGTGAAGACACTGATTTGCCAAACGAAAAGGATGAAAACGTAATGGAAAACCTGCAAAGTTTTAAAGTAAATGAAAAATCAGCGGAACTCACAACAGGTGGGTTTACATTTTACACTATATAAAATTTTTCTAGTATGTGGTGATTTCTGTCAATGCTGCGTTATATAATTCTAGAACAATCAAGTAATTCATACATTTAAATAAAGAATAAGTCGGATTCTTAGTTGTTTATAAAAAATGTATAGCAATCTTTATTTGGACTATATGTGGATAGCTGTGAAAATCATACCCCTATTTCGCTAGTTTTATTTTAGAAACTATGAGACAGCCACCAGCCATTGCATTGCATAAAAAAGTCGACGGATTTTTTTGGCGGTTGTACTTTGTTATAGTTTTTAACAATTCGTGTTAACGTTATTGTATATATCGTATCAAATATCAATGAACATGAAATTTAAAACATAATTTTTAAAAGTCTTTAGAAAAGACAACTGTTTGGCTTTTCAGTCTTTAAAATTGACATATGCTACCTTTGCAATGACAAACACTATCTCATTCAGAAGCCGTCATCTCATTGTAACAGTGCACGCAACAAACCACATCAGTAGGCCAGCATACAAGTTAAATTGACACATTTTACATTGTGTCTTTGATTTTCCAGGGACAAGGCCAAGCTTACAACAAACGCATCCTATTGATAATTCGAAAGCTGTGAACCTATACTGTGACACCAATACTCTGCCCTCTGATGGTGTGTATTTGAAAAAAGATCAAAATGCAAATGATGAGGAATCGTTTATTGTTAGCAGTGCATCATTTGACAGTTTCTTTGGGTACGACAATCCAGATGATGTAAACGATGATGATTTGGCAAACGAAAAGGATGAAAACGTAATGGAAAACATGCAAAGTTTTAAAGTGAATGAAAAATCAGCGGAACTCACCACAGGTGGGTTTACATTTTACACTATAATATAAAATCATTTCTAGTACGTGGTGATTTCTGTCAATGCTGCGTTATGTAATTCTAGAACAATCAAGTAATTTATACATTAATAAAGAATAAGTCGGATTCTTAGTTGTTTATAAAAAATGTATAGCAATCTTTATTTGGACTATATGTGGATAGCTGTGAAAATCATACCCCTATTTCGCTTTTTAATTTTAGAAACTATGAGACAGCCACCAGCCATTGCATTGCAAAAAAAAGTCGACGGGTGTTTTTGGCGGTTTTACTTTGTTATAGTTTTTAACAATTCGTGTTAACGCTATTGTATATATCGTATCAAATATCAAATATCAATGAACATGAAATCTAAAACATAATTTTAAGTCTTTATAGAAAAGACAACTGTTTGGCTTTTCAGTCTTTACAATTGACATATACCACCTTTGCAATGACAAACACTATCTCATTCAGAAGCCGTCATCTCATTGTAACAGTGCATGCAACAAACCACATCAGTAGGCCAGCATACATGTTAAATTGACACATTTTACATTTTGTCTTTGATTTTCCAGGGACAAAGCAAAGCTTACAACAAACGCATCCTATTGATAATTCGAAAGCTGTGAACCTATACTGTGACACCAATACTCTGCCCTCTGATGGTGTGAATTTGAAAAAAGATCAAAATACAAATGATGAAGAATCGCTTACTGTTAGCAGTGCATCATTTGACAGTTTCTTTGGGTACGACAATCCAGATGATGTAAACGATGATGATTTGCCAAACGAAAAGGACGAAAACCTAATGGAAAACAGACAGCAAAATTTCAAAATGAATAAAAAATCAGTGGAACTCATTACAGGTAGGTGTACTTTTTACAACATGTAATAAATTTTAGCATGTGATGATTGCTTTCATTGCTGTGTTGATCCAGAACATGGTCTTTCTATACTAACAGAGCTTGTCTAGTAGACTTTCTATGTTCAGTACAATAAAGTAGTTTATACATTTATTCAGAATAAGCAGGCTTCTTGATTAATTATATAATTAAATTTTTAAAAAGTGTAATAACGAGAGCAATCTAACAGTATTATTTTCCTATAGATTCATTTATTTTCGTTGGTATCAATTTTCTTGGATTCAGGAAAACTAGCATGCTTGTGGATATTTAATTTCGTTGTTTTGGCAAAGTCTACATTAGTTTCCAAAGAAAATTTGTAATTCGTTGAACATTTAATTTCGTGGTTCCTCTGTACACACGAAAGCCACGAAAATTGGTATTCAACGAATATTAATGAATCCACAGGAAAATAATACTGCCAATAGAACGTAGGAGTCAGAACAACAATGAACGCAATCATGATACATGTTTTTTTCTTAACAAGGTACAAACAACTTGGATGACATGGTCTTCACAGAAAGTAAGAATGTTGAGAAAGCCATGACAACTAAAAGTGATGATGAAACTGTAAGCAGTGCTTTAAGGGAAAGACAATTTGCAAGTGATAGCCTGACGAAAGAGAAAGAAGGTATAGTAGTAAAAAAATTTACGTCTACATATAGACGAACTATATATTCAACTTACATTGCGGACTATTTTCAAAATCGCATCAGTCATGCGTTCACATTACAAATCGTAAATTTTCTAGTAATCGAAACTCAAAGCTTAATATTATAAAAGTTTAAAGAGCACAATGATCACTATTTTCTGTACGATTTACAACTTAATATATCTCATCTATTCTGATTTAAATAATGATCACTATTTTCTGTGCGATTTACACCTGAATATATCGCATCTATTCTGATTTAAATAATGATCACTATTTTCTGTGCGATTTACACCTGAATATATCGCATCTATTCTGATTTAAATAATGATCACTATTTTCTGTGCGATTTACACCTGAATATATCGCATCTATTCTGATTTAAATAATGATCACTATTTTCTGTGCGATTTACACCTGAATATATCGCATCTGTTCTGATTTAAATAATGATCACTATTTTCTGTGCGATTTACACCTGAATATATCGCATCTATTCTGATTTAAATAATGATCACTATTTTCTGTGCGATTTACACCTGAATATATCGCATCTATTCTGATTTAAATAATGATCACTATTTTCTGTGCGATTTACACCTGAATATATCGCATCTGTTCTGATTTAAATAATGATCACTATTTTCTGTGCGATTTACACCTGAATATATCGCATCTATTCTGATTTAAATAATGATCACTATTTTCTGTGCGATTTACACCTGAATATATCGCATCTATTCTGATTTAAATAATGATCACTATTTTCTGTGCGATTTACACCTGAATATATCGCATCTGTTCTGATTTAAATAATGATCACTATTTTCTGTGCGATTTACACCTGAATATATCGCATCTATTCTGATTTAAATAATGATCACTATTTTCTGTGCGATTTACACCTGAATATATCGCATCTATTCTGATTTAAATAACTCTTTTGTTTTATTTCCTTATTATTGCACTACTTTTATTTATTAAGTTCTCTCGTTAATTAAAGAAATGCTAAATTTATGATTTCTGATAAATCTTTGCTGCTTCTTGCTAGTTGACCAAGGGTTCCTAATGGTAAAGTGGAAGTCTACGGGCGCTATCATGGATTGTTTGACTGTTATGGATTATATGACATATATTTTCCTTTGGACTAATCTAACTAAAATATTGATCTCTGATTACGTTATACTACTACATATGTAGTATAACGTAATCAGAAATCAATATTTTAACCAATCTAATTAAAATATTGATCTCTGATTACGTTATGTAGTATATGTAGTATAACGTAATCAGAGATCAATATTTTAATTAGATTGCCTTTGGAAGTATACCTTATCTTGTATTCTTTTCTCGATTATCAATCACAACTTTTTATTTGTTATATGCTTGTATGTCTAATGGTACATTGGCTAATTCTGTAATATATGCATCAGTTGAAATACTTAATTCTGTACATCATTTTGTGTTCTTTGTTATCACATATCTTAAAGCATGCTTAAATGTCTGATCTCATTTTAGGTACAAAGATGCACATTGAGAGCACTTTAGAAAATAGTCTGTCAGAGAAAAATGACATTTCAAGGAAATGTTTTCACAATGAAGACATTGGTTTATTTCATGATAATGCATTGTCTGACATAAAGGCAGATCCATCTTTTGGATTCAGAACACCAGGTAGTAGAGTGTTATATAATGGGGCATTGGTTATTACGGATGGAGGCGGCGACGAAATATCTGATGATGGGTCAGTTATAGATATGCCAGAAGAAGAACTGACAAAATGGAAAACATCTAAGAACAAAATCAACAATAAAGTTAGTCAAATAGAAAGTAACAAACATCTTGGTGATATAATTACTAGTACACCATACGCTGAGAAAAAGGCCATAGGACTAGAGAAAACTGAAATTGGAATATATCCTTGTGAACCATTTAACCAAGCGTACGATCATTTAAAAACTCCGTCACAACCTTTATTAGCCCCTCTTTTTTCTCTTCCTCGTCGAGGGATGCTGGATCCACTTTTCCCTATTCAGGAAACGATTGATAAAAAAGATAGCAGCACTAAATCAGGCAAGAAGAAATCAAAAAGGAAGAAAAAGATTAAAGCAAAAGTCATAAAAAAAGAATCCATGCAATGGCCTGAACCAAAACCAGCCGAATCCGAAACGCACTGTGATTCCAGTACCGGTTCGTTCTCAATGCCATCATTTGAACTCGCAGAGGATATACAATTATTAAGCAATGAGAATTTAAGCGGGTCAGATATGAAATTTAACGCGGATTCAAACGACCAATTTTCAAGTTGCCTTAAACATGTCCGATTCAGGGAAGACGCTGAAGTATTCTATATAGATCCATACCAGAGTTCCGATGACCAATCAGCCGAGAATCGTGTCGACAGTAAAAATCACATTTCAGAACAGTTATTACAATCTCCAGACGAAAAGAGGAAAAGAAACGCTGATGATGACTTTAGTGATGATATGTCAAGCGATTCTTTTGCTGGGAGAAACTTTCGCAATGAAATGAATTTAAAAATGAATGACGATTTTATTATAGATTCATATGAAAGCTCCGACTCAGGTTAACTAATTATATAGCAAGGAAACAATAAAAGCACTTATTATTGTCTGGTTATTATGTTAAAGAAGTATAAAGAAATGAAAATTTTAAATAATTGAAATATTTTTTGTATATATACATGTATTAATACTTTTTACACGTTGTTCTAAAATAAATTTCAAAGTGATATCTGTCATTTGGCTAACAAAATATTATTAAAAAATTCTATCTTAATGTGATGCAAAGAAACAAATATGCATTTATTATCTTGTGATTATGTATTAAAAGAAAAAAGGAAGATTTTATTAAAAGAAAATATGTTTTTGTTTACATTTTTCTTTGTTTTTTGTTTACATGTTTTATATTAAATGAAAGAAATTGAGTGTTTTATTTTTATTTAAACATTTTTGTATATTACATTTGTTTTTAATAAATTGTTGTTCCTAACTTTTAACAAAGCGTTATCTGTCCTTGATCAATGATAGATATTCAGAATTGTATTTTAAGGTTCTGCAAGCAAACCAGTATAGGTTTATTATTTTGTGTTTATGTTATATAAAAGAAATGAAGATTTTATTTGATTTAAATGTTGTTTTTTGTATATATTAATTGTTTTCAATATTGTTTATTGTAAATATTATTTGATTTCAGTAATGTTGTTTTTTTGTATATATTATTTGTGTTTAATAATGTTGTTTTTGTAAATATTATTTGTTTTCATTTTTTTTTTTTTTGTAAATATTATTTGTTTTTAATGTTGTTTTTAGAACATATTATTGGTTTTCAATGATGTTTTTTAGATATTGTTATCTGCTTTCAATAATGTTGTTTTTGTATATATTATTATTTGTTTTCAATTTTTATTTTTTTTGTAATTATTATTTGTTTTCAATGTTGTTTTTTTGTAAATATTATTTATTTTCAATGTTGTTCTTAGTATATATTATTGGTTTTCAATATTATTTATTTTCAATAATGTTGTTTTTTGTTAATATCATTTGTTTTCAATGTTGTTTTTGTATATATATTTGTTTTCAATGTTGTTTTTTGTATATCTTAGTTGTTTTCAATGGGTTTTTTTTTTGTATATATTATTTGTTTTCAATAATGTTGTTTTATGTATATATTATTTGTTTTCAATGTTGATTTTTGTATATTTCATTTGTTTTCAATGTTGTTTTTTGTATATATAATTTGTTTTCAATTATGTTGTTTGTTGTATATATTATTTGTTTTTGTATACTGTGGATTCATTATTATTCGTTGGATACCAATTTTCGTGGATTTCGTGGGCACAGTCAAACCACGAAATTAAATATTCAACGAATGATAATTTTCTATAGGTTTGTATGCAGACTTCAGCAAAACCACGAAATTAAATATCCACGAATATGCAAGTCTTTCTTAATCCACGAAAATTGGTACCCACGAAAATAAATGAATCCACAGTATATCATTTGTTTTCAGTGTTGTTTTTTTGTACATATTCTTTGTTTTCAATATTGGTTTTTGTAAATATTATTTGTTTTCAATAATGTGTTATTTTTGTATATATTATTTGTTTTCAGTGTTGTTTTTTGTATATATCATTTGTTTTCAATGTTGTTTTTTGTATATATTATTTGTTTTCAATGTTGTTTTTTGTATAAATCATTTGTTTTCAATGTTTTTTATTGTATATATTATTTATTTTCAATGTTGATTTTTTTTGGCATAAATTATTTGTTTTCAATGTTGTTTTTTGTATATATATTTTTTTCAATGTTGTTTTGTATATATCATTTGTTTTTAATGTTGTTTTTGGTATACATTATTTGTTTTCAATGTTGGTTTTGTATTTATTATTTGTTTGCAAAAGAAATGAAGAATTTATTTAATTCAATTGTTTATTGTATATTTTATTTGTTTTTAATAAATAGTTGTTATAAACTTTTTCTAAAGTGTTATATGTCCTTGGACTAACGAAACAGCATTCAGAAAAGTTATTATTTCTTATGCAGCAAAAATACTGCAATCTGATTGGTTAATTACCCCGGTGTAAATAACACCCCACCCTGGTTCACCCCGGGATAAATAAAATTTTGTCAAAAATTTCAGAATTTTTATTTTTTTTTGCCAAGAAAAAAAAAATAAAAAAAAAAAAAAAAAAAAAAATAATAATCAAAATAAAATGTTAAAAATTTCAAAAAAAAAAATATATTTAAAAAAAAAAAATTCCGGAAAACTCAAAGAACCCAAAATTTTTCTGATTTTTTCCAAAAATTAAGTAAAAAGTATTTTACAATGCGCAGCAACATAGACATTGAAAAAAACGTTACACTGTAAATTTTTCATTACCTTTTTTTCAATTTTACATCCTGGTTTCAAAATGAGTAAAGGAAATGTTCATAAGAAATAAATTCGTTATCTTGGTGTAATCTGGGGTGTACGGAATTTTACACCGTTGTTGAAAATTCATACACCCATTCGGCTGCGCCTCAGGGTGTATGAATTTTCAACAACGGTGTAAAATTCTGTACACCCCAGATTACACCAAGATAACTAATAGTATTTAACGCCTGTTGAAAAATATGCGAACTTGTCCGAGTTAAAAAAAAATCCATAGTTATGTGTATAACATTACAATACAAGATGCTAATAACGGCTGTCTTTTTGGGACATGTTTTCAAAGTATGTATGTGCTCTTAACTATTAACGGTTTTATTCATAACAGTAAAATTGACGAAAAAAATATATAACAAGACAGGAACCAACGACTGAATTGTAGGTTCCTGAAGTCAATCAAATATATTCACGCAATCAAACCGTATACAGAAAGCGAAATAAGCACAACGTTGGGAAGCTTCTTATATATTCTTGTAATGTACCACTATTCACAATTCCTCGTTTTATATATTGGATTAAAAGCAAAGGCAATTGTCTCAGAATTTTTCTGTTTATGAATCTTAATAAAACAGGTATAAAGAAAAAAAATTCTGAGACAAGTGCCTGTATTCAAAAGTTAGAAATACACTTAGTGTTTTTTATTATAATGTATTGCTAGAAAGTTATTTGATATGAATGTATTGATATAAGTGTAGCGACAAATTAAAAAAAGGTGCTTATTTTTTTCCTTTAATGGATCGGTATGATAACTGCAGCCTAAAACGATTTTTGAATTTTGCAAAGACCATATCTTAATCTGATTTCTTTTTTTGCTCGGTCGTAACCTTTTTCTGGTGTGCATATTTTTTTTATATATAAAATGGATGGAAAAAAGACATCTAAAACAGATTAGCCGAAACAGTGTTGTCAGGTCACAAACGCTCTCTCCTCTTTTTGTAAAAAAATAGTGTAAAAAGGTACATAATACGCCTATTTCCAGAATAAGAAATAAACTTCAAGAACTTTCAAAGCGGATTGAGTTTGTACCGGTCGACAAAACAGCCAACATTATGGTGGTGGTTTGCCGAAAATACTACACGGACGTTCTTAGGAATAAAAGAAGTATTTTTAAATAGGCAGAATCCAAGACATGTCTTATATACCAAATGGTATTGCTGCTTTCGAAGAAGGTGGTCGTATAATACAAGATGGAGCTGATGATATTGACATCAATCCGGAGACCGTGAATTCATGCTTAAAAATACCTCCAGCTCTTTGGCTAAAGCTGTATTTCAGTATTAAAACGATTCATCAAACGCCCTTATAACCTCCGTTAATTTTAAACGAAGACTAAAGAGATATTTGTCGTTTGATGATTATAATACCAATATTATGATAAGCAAAAGAGTAAAATAAAAACAAATCTGAACTCTGAGGAAAATTCAAAATGGAAAGTCCCTTATCAAATGGCAAAATAAAATTATAAATAAAGGCAACAGTAGTATACCGCTGTTCAAAACTCATAAATCCATGGACAAAAAACAAAATCGGGATAACAAACTAAAACCGAGGGAAACGCATTAAATATAAGAGGAGAACAACGACATAACACTAAAATGTAACACACATAGACAAAATCCCACGAGAATAACAAATATAACATTATATAATAACATCAAAACCAAATACATGAATTTGGGATAGACAAGTACCGTGACACGTCTTATCGCAAAAACACATCAACCGAATGGACAACTGTCATATTCCTGACTTGATATAGGCATTTTCAAATGTAGAAAATGGTGGATTGAACCTGGTTTTATAGCGCTAAACCTCTCACTTGTATGACAGTTGCTTAAAGTTCCATGATATTTACAACGATGGGTGAACAAAAAGACATAATAGTTCAAATAGTCAAAATATGGGTAGAGCAGTCATCATTGTGTAGCAATCTCAAAACAAACAAATATTTAACTAAAAAGCACATAAAGAACAAAGTTTTGATACACGATGGTATTGGAAATATTTAGGGTATACATGCAAAGAAATGTAACACATTTGGTGAGCTTGTAAAAACCTACCTCAAAATTCTATTGACATTTCATTTCAATTTTGGAACAGTAATTGCTGTTTTTGATCGATATGTTATAAAGCCTTCAATAAAAGCTACGAAAAGTCTCCGTCGCACTTTTTCATTTAGAGCTCAAAAAGTGTATCACGTTATCGAAGAAAGAGCAATTCAAGATTGAAGAATGTTTATGTGTATTGCAGAAAAAAAATATAATCACTTAATATCAGATTACTTGATAAAGCGGTATTTTGAAGACTCACCTTTTAATAGAGGGAGACTGAGTGATTTTTTCTGTCGTGGCGGGTGTTTTCAATAAACTCATCATATATACCAGGACTAAATTTGTATATACGCCACACGCGCGTTTCGTCTACAAAAGACTCATCAGTGACGCTCGAGTCCAATACCACACACGTATTAAAACAGATTTTCATGTGACGGTGTGTGAAACTCTGTTGATTTATAAATACAGCACACAGGAAGAAGAAGACACTAAAATACTGTTACATTCGTCGTATACAGATGACAAACTGTTCTCAAATAGAACTAAAGGTCATATTATTGTACAATCTTCTGATACTGAAGTATTAGTGCTAAGTGTTCACTATTTTTTTTTAACTTGCAAATGCTGAAGCTTTGTGGTTCAAAACGGGATCCACATAAAAGTTAGAAGACGGAAGGCTTTTCGTACTAGTCCATGAAATATGTCGGTCGTTTTGACCTTCAAGTGAATATACTGTCAGCTACACATCCCCCCTCACACATGCCCTAACAGGTTGCGACACAAATTCAACATTTTTCGGTCTAGGTAAGAAGTCGATGTATAAGCTTTTGCAGAGAGATACAGAAAATTTTCAAACTTTTCCTATTTAGTAATGTTTTTCAACGAGTTATCAGGAATCCGCCGTTAATAGAGGTCTTTATAATGAATGTGAATTTGTCGCATCATTGTATGATCCCAGGGGAAAGTTTCGGAATCTTAATTATGATCTTAACAAGCTTAGGTTGAAAGCCTCCACAAAGAATGATAATCTTGTGATTATTCCCTAATGTGAAAACTCGAACGTATGTGCTTCTGTAAGGCACAATTCCCTAAAGCCTCAAAATAAATAGAGCTAGAATTTACGATCACCAGGTACCTCAGTCCTTATCTAACCCATTTAATTCAATTGCCCAGTGAAATTCTTGTCAACGAAAACCTTCTCTCTTGAATGGGTTTTAAATTTTTAATATCAATAGGATTTAGATCAATAAAATGAAATTCAAGTCTTGAAATAAGATTTTTCATATTTATTATCCAAGAGTTATTTTTTTTCAGTTGCTTTATATATTTTTAGGGCAAGTGAATTATTTGACTCGAGTATATGAAGCCAATATTTTATTGCTGAAAATTCTATTCTGGTATATAAAGGCAATCTATTCAGCTCGGCTAAACATGCAGCATTTGATGCTTTACAATGTATTCCTAGAATTTCTTTAATAAATGTATACTGCAAGTGTTCAAAGGGATCTGAATCTGTGTGTTGCCTGCCTATTCCCCATACTTCACTACCGTCAGTACCGTATAGAGCGGCAGTAGGCACAACTAGGGAGTCAAATAATTTTTCTAATAGCTTGCATTGGTTATTCGGTCCAATTTTATTTTTTTATTTTAAAAGTGCTTTTCTACCCGTTTTAACAAGCAATGAGCTGCACAGATTTAGATTTCCTGTGTGCTGCAGTGTCATGCCAAACCGGTAGCAGTATATCATGAACATCTTGTGAAAATGAACCATACTAGTTAGTGAAAAACTCAACCACTCACCTCTGACCTTGTTTTTTAGAAACAAAATCCACATTGCATACTCTTTTGGTTGATGTGTTTCCCTCGGTGTAACCCCGATTTTTTTTTCTCTCAATCCTAACTTTTATTTACGTCCGTTCTTTTTGTTTTTGGTTATAGGTAAATAGTTTTGGGTCCTATGCTGTATCAATTTGCGTTCATACTTCCGGAATAAACAAAACAAAAAGTTTTAAACTGTAACTTTCTTTTAAAACATGCTGACATTTTAGTCTTTTAAACTTTTAAACATGAAATATATAACTTTTGATGAAAGCAGATTATGACTTCAATGATAGAATTATTTTAAAATGGGTCGATTTAGGAAGATTGTGTTTTTAATTACAATTATAGCATTTGTTGGAATTTTTCTTTTATTTCAAACTGGAAATAAACAAAACACACGTAAAACCAATGTAGAGTCTATGTTTGTTGAAGAAAATTTTGATGAAAACGACTTGACTGAAGAAGAAAAAAAGCACAGGAACATGTTGAAAACAGGAAAATTGAATATACCAGAACTTGGACTAAATTTTATAGAAAACATGGAACACAATAAAAAGGTGATTGAAACGAGGGATGTTGACTCTGCATCATCTGCCTTATTTATATAAGGCATTTGTTTCCTGTGAAAGGGGAGGATGTCACAAAACCTTTAGAATACTTTATGATATGTGTTGACAACAGATTTGAATATATCAGGGGGTCCCTGATTCCTTCTTCCATGCTCCCGCATCCCACTCCTTAAACTCCCAGACCAAAATTGATAAAAAAATAATTACCAAGAATTTGTCCAACAAATACATTTGACTTTTAAAATTGGGAGTACAATTTATAAAAGTTTAAATGCAAAGCAAAAGCACACATATTTGAATTTTAATCTTGAATACCCTTAAATTACTCTCTGGTCTTAACCATCAATTTATTTAAGTTCTACATGCCCTATCATCCCTTATGACCAGACCCACTTTAATTTGGTGTCTGCAAGTAAAATTTTCCTAATAAGAGGCATAATAAGCCATGAAAATTTTATATAATTTTACGAACAACTGTTTTTATGGGCTTGTACATTTTTTTTTTGAATCAGTTAAGATTTGGTGAAGTATGAGTACAGTGCACGTGGAGTCCCAGGTGTCCGTGCAGCCAGTGATACCGTGCATTAGCTGATTTCGTCATATCAACGCAGTAACACGAAAAAAATGGTTCTTGTTATTTATTTAGCTTTCTGATGGGATAAAAAAAAGATTAAAATTGATAAGTTCAAGAGTGTCTGTTAAATAATAACTGAAATCCCATGATTTTCAATATTTGGTCAATTTCCATTAAAAAAATTACTTCATTAGATAAAATTTGTTTTATTTAAGTCAAATTGATATCAGATTGAAATAATATTTGCTCTGCATCCTTGGCAGTGTGCTTAGTTCAAATTCAGCTATATTTAGTATTATAAAATCATTCCTTTAATCAAAATTAAATGTAGCTATTTTTGGAAGGCATGCACGAAATTGCCAGACATTGGTGAAACTCTCAGAACAGGGGTTTCCCTAATTTTGGACACATATTACACATAATTTTGAGGGTGAAACCATACAAACAAGATTTAATGAAATAAAAGTATGTTATGAATGTACATGTATTCACACAATATTATCCAATTATTGGTTTTACCAGTTGAATGAAGTGAAGGTGTGCAGATACATGTACACCAGACTGCACCATAACTAAATTTTTATAAATGTATATTTATAAAAACCTCAAAGATAGATATTGATGCTGACATACATTTTGTACATGTATATAAGTACATCAGTATGATAGACATTTTGTACATGTTATCATCATTTAATTCATTTTTCATTAAAAGGTCATGTACAAGTCAGTGCAAATTTCACATTCACAATTTATAATTTGTGAAGAGCTGCAACTCAGATTTTTATACATGATCATTGAATTTCATGTCTTTTTTTATGTTTCAGAAAGCTACCACAACACCTAAACCACCATTTAAACCAGAATTAATGTTGATGAAAAATCCTCCAATATTTCTCACAAAGAATATGTCAGATGGCATGGTAGAAGAGAATTTTTTTAAGTAAGAAATACATGTCTAATAATATTGGAATAAGATTTACTTCTACAATAAGAATATTGACTGTAAATTTGAAGCATTGACCAAGACTATAAGTTTATTAGCAGTTGCTTAATTCAAATTTGACTTCTTTGCAAACAAAATTTAGCCAATCCAAATGTTATTTTTAAAGAACACATCAAGTAAATCAGTCATGTTTTCAGTATTATTATAAAGAGCACATACTTTTCATGTTTAGTGACAGATTTTTCCAAAAAATGTTTTGAAGTTCAAAGACTTTAAAGGAATAGTTTTAAAAGATGTAGACTACATGTTATATGTTGTTTTTGTTACAGTTACTTAGAAACAAAAGATGTAATATGTAAAAATGATGAGAGGGTAGGGTTTCAACATGATGGTGGATGGAATGTTTGTATGTCTCCTCCATTTGGATTTCATGAACCATGTATTGTTTACTCATTTGGGTAATTATTATTTATACAATGTATCATGTTAACATCATAATGTATTTCTTATTCATCTTATTTAAACTTTTAATTTAGGTAATTTAAAACTTACAAACCTACTGATGATTTTAAGAGTTATTTCCCTTAACCTAGGTCTACCTCCTTAAGATAAATTTTAACGATTCAAGTGGCAAAATGTTTGTATTATAGGATTAAAGAGGCCCCTCATGGGGGGGGGGGGGGGGTCCTAGTAATCACATAATCACCATTTTTTTGCCAATATCAATCAATATAATCACATAATCATTAAATATTTGCTTATCTTTAGTAATCAAATAATCATAAACTAAAAATACAGTCCTAGGTAATCAAATAATCATGAAATATTTGGCTTAATAATCAAATAATCATTAAAAAAAACGGCCAAGTAATCACATAATCAAAAACCCCATGAGGGCCCTCATTAAATAACAATTGATGTGGTTTAAAAAGAAGACAAACATTTTCCACTGGGAGGGGGGGATACATGTTACTGCATGTATTAACCAAACAAATCACTATAATTATGATGTAGAAACTTAGTCTATTTGAGAAAATAAAAAATAACCACAAATGCAGTGGAAAATAGATGCCCAAAAATACAAGGAAAGCCAACACATTGATAAAGGTCAACAGAAATAAACAATGGAAATGAAATATCAAGTAACACAAATCCTACTAAAAAACAAAATTGAAGGCAGATACACTGATAATAAACAGTTCCCACTGCTCTGGTGGCATACACCATGGCATATTTTAACACTGTATCTTGAAAAGTCTTGACTGAATAGTCATTCAGTCAGGACTTTTCTTGGAATATTATTGAATGATTATTCTTTAAATATATCTACATTTGTAAAGAATACACATAAAATTCTGAAATAAACAATATCTACTATTATAAATGACAAATGTCTCCCTTTATGAGATTAAAAAATTGAAAAATCTTCCATATTAATTAAAGTTTAATATTATATATTTATAGAATAGGTAATGATTGGAGATTTGACAGAGTATCGGCCAGAATATATAATTGTACAGTGTATTCATTTGATCCTAGGTAAGACAACTACTGTAAATTCAGAAGTTTGTTTTTATTATTGCGAAAAATGCGACAGAGTTGTAAACGCAATAAATTGAACTCGCATTTTGAAACATTTCATATGAATTAAACAGAATTTTTTCTCAAAATCGAAAATTTTAAATTGCATTTAAGTCTAAAAAGACAAAATCGCAATAAATGCACACAATAATTTGTAAATTTACAGTACTTGATTTTTCCAGATTATTCTAGAATATAGACAAGTATATATATATATATAGCTTACTTGTTTCAAGTATACATTTTAAAATTCTGTAAAGTTCATAAACTATCTGTATCCAACCATGAATGTTTTGTATTAGTTTAAACATATTTTCATGATTTTTTTGGCTGAATTAAAGCAAAATGGATAAGACACGAGTAAAATATACTTATAAAGTCTTCTCCATAAGTTTTGAATTTGACTTGCATAATGATTAAAATTAAGAAATAAATTAATCATAGGGGCTTGAATACTGCTTTAACCACAGGTTGGCCCTAATGCTAAATATTTTATTACAAGCGACATACATCTACAGTAACATAGAAATCTTTGCATCCTTATTTTTCCATAGACCAACATTTTAGAGACACACCCTTTTGTCATATCTTTATTGATTGCCCATTTGGTACTTCCAAGATGAATGTTGAATGAACATTAGAAAAAAAGTTGCATTTTCTCTCTGATACTCAAGATCTTACTTTGTATAAAAGAGATTATAAAAATATATTGTATTACAGCTATTTTCCTAATGCATGTAGTTTAAAGGATTGGTTGGCTTCAGGGTTGGCAAAGTATTACCCAGTTTTAGGTTTGAAATAGATTACAGCTATTTTCCTTATGCATGTAGTTTAAAGGATTGGTTGGCTTGCTTGTTTTGGTTGTATGACTGTTTGCACAAGCATTGTAATTAAGTTGTACAATTGCAATCAATATTTAGGGTAGGCTTTGGCTTGTATAATACTTTTGGATGCTTGAGCCAACATTTATACAAAAAAGGCAAGCAAGCCAACTAAATCTTTAAACCACACACATTAGGAAAATAGCTGTATTGTTATTATGATAGAACAACTGGTTTTAGTTCTGACTTGTAAAATAACTTGATTACAAATATGTTTGCAGTATACCAATACCTACTGAGAAATTACATCCTAGAATTCACTTTGCACAAGTTGGTATTGCAGGGAGAAATGGTAAAGGATTAAAAACATTTTCAACTATACTGAGAGAACATGGACATTCTGACGTAAGTAACTAAACAATTTATAGATTATTTGTAAACTTTGAACTTTGTCTTTTTATCATCCAAACTTTCATATGTATGTTATTATACTTTTAAAAGTCCTTATAATCACATAATTTTGCTTACATGATAAAAACCAAAAAGATCTATTTACCATTGACATAGATTGATCAACGATAAAGACTTTAAATAGCAAAAATCATCCACAAGGCAAAATATCTAAAAACAAAGTCAATGTTGCTGAAACCGTTGATCAAATCTGTTTAGGAGTTACAGCCCTTGAATGAAATTGTTAACACATTTCACTTACTTACATTTATTTATATATGGTGAACCAACACCTGAAGTCAACCACATGAACTGCGAAATTTATACTTCACTGTTTGATTTCATATGTAATACATGTATTGTGCTTGATGGAGAAACATGTCGACCAGAATAAAAACTTACCTTGCTATAATAAAGACAACACCGATCAATTACCATGCAGTAATTCTGTAATTGATGGGTGTTGTTGTCTTTGTTATCATTTTATTTTTATTTAGAATAATTAACATATCTAACTTGAATACATTAAATGTTTGTTTTGTAGACCGTCATTGACTACCTGAAGTTTGACATTGAATACATGGAATGGGCTGTACTAGAAAATCTACTGAGGGAGAAGTCATTTAAGAATGTAAAACAGATTGGTTTTGAAATTCATACAAATGAATTTTATCAACATTTTAAGAAGCTCAAAGATGTAAAATTTAATTCAGGAAAAGATGATTTTCTTTATATGTACCATACAATAAGAAAGTTAGAAGATTATAATTTCAGACAATTTAATTATAGATTAAACCCTTTTGGAGAATATGGTTCTCCTATCACTAGGAAGAAAAGGTCTTGTTGTTATGAATTACATTTTTTGAACATGAATTTTGTGACACCAAATTACACAACAACTTTTGTATAATTAAGATGCAATGATTTCCACATTTTTCAGAGTTTGGACTGTTGTGTGTTTGGCTTCTTTTGCTCTATATCTTTTTACTGAAGGAATACTGAAAATTAAGGACACAACACACTTTTTGTTTTTAATGCAACTGGTTTTATTTCTGAGTTTTTTCACAGATTAAAATGCAGTGTCATGCAAATTAAAATACTCAGATACACCTTGATAAAACGTGGAAAGATTTGTCCCATCATAAGTTTGTTATCATTTGTCACTAGTGTCGAATATAATTTTGACATTGGAGTAAAGGTTGAAATTATTATGGATGCATAAAAAATTTATTTTGATATATTTTTCAAGAAAAGATTGTGTAGAAAATCTGTTTTACTATTTATATTTTAAGGTGTACATTTTAATAACGATATTGGTGTTAAATCTGAAAAATAATTGTTATCAGGTTACTATGCTACAATTGTAGATACTACATTTGAATTGAAACTCATTAAGTCAGAGGTACCTGACATAACTGTTTGACTAATCTAACCTCAAGAGTGAAATATTGCATTAACAGTTAATATCAGGTTTGTTCAGCCAGACTGGTATATTTAATGTTGAAATATTTAATGTTGAAAACATTGTTTTCTGTTTCAATGAATTGGCATTGCATTAATAGTGTTGAAAATATATTTTGAAATAACATGCTGAAGAAAGAAACAAGCCAAGATAGATTAATGTATTCTACTTTCTCTGCAAAGGTTAATGTTCAGTCTTAATCTTTTAAATTAGTTTTAATTCAAATGATTCTTTTGAATTATTGAATTAAACACTACAACTAACTAAAAGAAAATCTAGTCTTGTACTATTGATGGTCTGCTTAGTTTAACCAAAAAGGTGCTATTGTTATGAATAATTATATGATCAGTCTTTCAATTAGAGATTTTCATTACATAATGTAAACCAATTCATTTTTTAAAGCGATTTATTTTCAAGACTTTTACAACTAAAAAGATATTTTGAAACATTAATCATTGGAAATATGTTATACTTGGATCTTTTCTTATTTTAACTACATGAAATAAATTTGAAAATTGTAAAATTAGATCAGTGCAAAGGGGACTAGAAACAGCATAACCTGAAATAATATACAAAATTTATTGGTGAAAATAAGTTGGTTCACAGTATTATAAGTATATCATATGTGTTCAATGCTTAGTATTGTGTAAGAACATGTACAAATATTTTGTATACATTCAAAATGAGAATGTACATGTAATTATACATGGACAGATTTTAAATAATGATTTTTTTTAATTGAATATCAAAATGGTATTCATTTAATTAACTAATATAATGCATGCATATGTTAAATTTAAGACAATTCTTCTAATATTTTGAATGATTGTTTTATGGATATTTTATTTTATATTAAGTTTTAATGTATGGTTGTTTTACTAACTCATTTAGTACATATCAAGAATTTTTAAACAGGTTTTTATTATTATTATTTTAATATATAATGTACTTATTTTTATTCAGATTTTTACAAACTAACTCAGATAAAAGAATGTTGGATTTTGATTTGTTAACTTGTAGAATGTTATCTTCATGAAAATGTTAAATGAGATATGTGCCTTATCAGTAATATTAAGAACATGTATTTCTCATTTTGTCTTCATTCTGTTCTAACAATTTTGTAATTGTCAGTATTTTTAATTGTTAATATTTTATATTTGTCAGTATTTGATTGTTAATATTTCATCTATTACTAAGCTGTAGCTGATATGAGATACCCTCATCAGTAACAGGTTGAGTTACAGATTTCTTTATAGTCAAATTGCTAATATTTGGAAAGGCTATGAAATGGGATTTAAGAAAACTATTTTTTTTCTTCAAAATCTTGGATTTGGACAATGCAAACTTTAGACAACACATTTCTATTTGGCAGTTATTGTTGTTCTATTCTAAATTATATTATGCATATGCTATATTTTATCTTATAAATTTTTTCCCCAATCCCCCTGTGTTGCGTAGGGGGGAAAACAGACATATCAGACGATATTGGCAATGTGAGAGATAATGTGTGCCCACAGCATGCATGGTTTTATGATTTGCTGCCTCATTAATGTTTGTATACATAATTTACATAAACTAAACCCTAATTCTTCAATGAAAGAAATAAGGTGCAAAACATTTTTTTCTTTGTGAAAGTATATGAATGAAATTAGAGGGCAGAAGGCAATAACAATCTCTTTATGCCACATTTGAATCAATTGTAAATAAAAATGTCTACATTTCAAGAAGCTGTAGGACAGTATTGGACTTTAAAAATGTGGTTTATTTATTTAGCAAATATTGAATACAAGTAAAATGAGTATGAATGTCTATATTAGCAATATAATGTATTATGATTAGAATGTCAATTATTTTTCATGCAAGCTTAATTAGTGTTTGGCCTATTATTCCTGCTTGAATTTGAAATGTCTCTGCATTTACTGCATATTTTTACTTTGTATAATCCTATCTTAATTTAATTTTTTTTTATTACTTTTTTAGCATAATAAAAAACACAGGGCTGCTAACATTCCAAGATTAATGATTAAAGACGGGTATTATTTTGCAGTTTTTTTTTTTCAATTTTCAGATTATTTTTATCTTAATTTTGATGGTGACTGAGCTTAATGAATTTTATTTTTTTATGTTTTTTGTCTTGTCTGGCTGCTATGAAAGTCTGAGACAAGGATGCTAATCTAATGACATTGGTAAACTACTTGTATTAACCTTTGTACTTCAGGAGGAAGAAAATCGGGATATTTCATATCCTCATAAAGGAGGTCTAAAGATTAAACTTTATTTCTTCAATTTACATTTTTTTGCTGTCTTATTTGAAAACTTAATTTTAAGAGTTTGCTACATTGTACTGGATAGATAATTATATTAAGGAATAATGTTTCTGCTATAATGGTAGTGACAATTTTGGTACACTCTTAACTTATTATATTCCTTAGCAACTGGATTGTTCTTACAGTGGAATAAAAATAGCTTTCATAATTGGAATACATTTAAACTTCCTGGATCCTGAAGAATTTTGTTGGACAGCCATAATTAAGAATAACAATTAATTTTTGTTTATTAAATTATTACATAAATGTCTTTTATAAGATGTTTTGAAATTTTTGAGCGATTTTTTCTATGCACAAAATATAAACATACAGGTACCTTTTAATGATATGAGATTTTTTAATAAAGTTTTTTTTAAATAAAATATCATAAATTAAAACTCGCTAGCAATATCCTTAAACTGTACTAAAATACACAATGCATAATTGTTTAAAATGTTGCATTTTGACACATGAACCAATCCTAATTTTTTTTTAGAAACTATCTTTAAATCAAATAAAAGTTTAAAAGCATAACTTGAGGGTAGCATATATTACACCATTATAACTTTTAGAACGTTATCTTCGAATTACTAAAAATTGATCTCAATGAGTTTTTATAAAATTTATTTGATTAATAAATTAAAAATAGTATTTTTCAAGAATTTTTTTCTTTTTTTATAAAGCATAATAGAATAAGAACATAAAATTAGATTATGACAAATTTTGTAATTCCTAACAAAAAATCATAATGTCAATTTTCAAACAAATGATTTGTTGTTTGATGATATTTAGTAGTAAGTTTTGAGATAAATAAAACAGGGTGTATATCTTTTAATGATTACAATTTAGAACCTTGCATTTATTATTTTTCTCTTACACTTATGTATATTATGATAGACTAAATCACCAAAATCTATATTTTTTTCTGTAATAACTACCCAAAAAAAAGTTGAATATGAAATTTATAACTCATATACACTGTTGTAAAACATTAAAGAAATATGAAATTTTATAAAACAAATTCTACAAAATGAGAAAATGAAATTAAATAAATTGTTTTGATTTGTATTATTTGGTATGCAAGTGTTTATGAATGCATTTACCTTGTGAGAAATAACATATCGTATAATTATACATGTAAATGGATTGTTATCTTTTAAGAAATACAGAATTTAAATAGCAAAACAAGTGTTTTCTTTTTATATTGCATTTAATTTTACAAAGAATTATTGCAAAGTGAAAAACATCATTCCCCAGATCAGTACCTGTTCATTTAGGCATTTATATTTTTGTAACGTGAATCGACCCATTATATAATTACAATATATACTGTTCTCTCTGAAGTTTATTCAAAAGGAACTTTAAAGTTCTTCTTGAAAAACCAATCATTCTTTGATTGTTTTGGCTGTGCAAAAAAGATAAACTCCAAGTTGTGGAGCACTGTACTAATTGATGAGTAATGACACACAAAAACTGCATGTGATATTGTATTTGCTCAATAGGATCAAAATAGTTTCGACTGTTATAATACATAATAACATATAGTCTGTTGTTTGGTGGGTTACTAAATTGTATGAGGGAAATGTCGACTGCATGTCTTACCCCAACTTATTACTATCATAATTCTATATAATACCAATATAATAACTAGAGGCTGCAGAATGACCTTGTTCAAATTTTCATGAGAATAACCGAAAACTGGAAAATTCATTATCATTTTCTATTGTCAGTGGACCGTGAAATTGGGGTAAAAACTCTCATTTGGCATTTAAATTAGAAAGATCATAACATAGGAAACATGTGTACTAAGTTTCAAGCTGATTGGACTTTAACTTCACAAAAAAACTACCTTGACCAAAAGCTTTTACCTGAAACTCACACTATCATTTTCTATGTTCAGTAGACCGTAAAATTAGAGTAAAAATCTAATTTGGCATTAAAATCAGAAAGATCATATCATAGGGAACATGTGGACTAAGATTCAAGTTGATTGGACTTCAATTTAATCAAAAATTACCTTGACCAAAATCTTTTAACTTGAAACGGGACAGAAGGACAAACGAAAGGGACGCACAGACCAGAAAACATAATGCACCTCTTCTATCGTAGGTGAGGCATACAGATATATATATTGGGTTCTTTGACAAGATCATTCTTACTTTGTATTCAGGTTTTCGATTATTAGCTATCAAATTGGTCCAAAGGGTGCAAAATGAAACTTTTGTTTGATTTCATCAATAATTGAATGCTTGCGATTTTTTGATATACTGAATCTAACCATATATATATATATATATTTTGAATATTAGTCCATAATATGATAATATCAAAATTCAAATTTTTAAGATCCTAGACCCCATTTTTTTGTGTCACAATCCTATGCAGTGTCAAATATTTACCAATCCAAATTCAAAGCTGTATCAAGCTTGAATGTTGTGTCTATACTTGCCCCAATTATTCAGAGTTCAATCTCTGCAGTCGTATCAAGTTGCACTTGTTATATTCAGTGTTGGTAGATCTATTTTCATCACTGCAACATGGATTAACTAGTATGAAAATTCGATCGAAACAATTACTGGATAAATCTTTCTGTTTTCGTGATTATTCGAATGTGATAATGACATATATATTTACTCCAAAAGGCAGGAGCCCCAGGACTATGTTAGTCTTTACGATTTTAATTTTTGTTTCTTTTATATATTTCGGAGTTTATTATGACGTCCATTATCATTGAACTGGTAAACATTTTTGTTTAGGGGCCAGTTGAATCGCCTCCGGGTGCGGGATTTTCTCGCTGCATCGAAGTCCCATTGGTGGCCTTCGGCTGTTGTCTGCTCTATGGTCGTGTTGTTGTCTCTTTGACACATTCCCCATTTCCATTCTTAATTTTAAATAGTGAATGAAGTGTAGGCTTTCCATGTCATAGTAGAGTTAATACACGGGCGCATGCATGATTTGGGACCAAAGGGTGAATGTTTTTCTCCAAGGTTGGATTAAATACGACTCGTTCAGAGCATACCATTAAAAGTGGTCACGATATTTTGCTTACTTTAACCAAGGATGAAAACAAAGACGTCAGAGAGTTCTATATATTGTTCAACTGATTTCATAAAAGTTAATATGTTTAAATAATATACCGTCCTTGAACTGAAAAGAATAACAATGGAGCTATTTCAAATTTATATAAAGAGCCTATTTATTTAATATATCTTTGAACCGTATAATTCAGTAGTATTCACATATAAAGAATATTTTAGATTAAGTTCGAAAATAAGTACATGTTATAATTCCCTAGTAGTAGACTTTAAAATAAGTCAGAATGTTCAATTGAAATATTTTTACAATTATCACCAATACATCTATATCTTAGCTGGGCCCATATTTGGCAAACTATAAATATGTCCAATGTTAAACATGCTTTCATCAAGATTCACATTTTTTTTTCAAAATATTTTATCAAATTATTTTACTGATCATTGTTTACCTCCTTAGTATAACATGATATAAACTTAACCAAAGTATCAAACAAATCGTTTGTTATATATTACCATAAATGTCTTTTTATGATCTATGACTCTGCAATTTTCTTAATTCCGATCTGCATAATGTATGTCAGAAACGCTTTTTTTTTTGTATTTCTAAAAATAATAAAGGAAGTCAATTCCCAAAAATAAAGAACTTTGGAAATTTTTACTTTACCACCCTTTGTTATACGACTGCATGGTCCTTAGGAAGAACTATACTTAATTATTGAGAAACTGTATTTGGTTTTTAGTATTTTTGAATCAAAGACATATGAAACGAGTTTCTGTGATTTCAAAGCTAAGGAAACTATGTAACTAATGCAGTAACCTTTACCATGACACTATACTGTGAATTCATTTACTTTCGTAGGTACCAATTTTCGTGGATTGAGGAAAACTTGCATATTCGTGTATATCTAATTTCGTGTTTTTTTCAATGTTTGCATACATTCCTGAGAAAAATTTGTAATTCGTTGAATATTTAAATTCGTGGTTCCTCTGTACTCACGAAATCCACGAAAATTATTATCCAACGAATATTAATGAATCCACAGTAAAAGAGGGGCGAAAGATACCAGAGGGATTCATAGATCGAAAATAAACTGACAAAAACTCCATGGCTATCAAAGAAAAAGAAAAACAGACAAATAATATAATACAAGACACAACATAGAAAACTAAACACGAACCCCACCAAAAACTGGGGGTGATCTCAGGTGCTTCGGTAGGGTAGGCAGATGCTGCTCCATAAGTGACACCCGTCATGTTACTCATGTTATTAAAAATCCAGTAAATAGTCTTATTCTGTAGGTCACACTCGTGAAAAGGGAAGGGGATTGTAGTTAGAACATAAGTAACATATTCGATATCATCTGTGAAACGGTTATTCCATGCATAACGGTCAATCAAGTTGTGATGGCATCCGTAAGATTTACGATATCATTTGTGAAATGGTTATTCCATAACGGTCAACCAACTCGTGATGGCGTCCGTAAAATTTACGAAGGGATGATTTCAACTTCACCACTTGGAACTCTTGGTTTAATAGCTTCTTTGGGGGCAGCAACCCTGTTGTCAAAGAAATCATGATAGGAAATACAAGTCTTGGAATATTGTATCAATTGGGAGATATATATTCTGAGGGTGGTAAAGGGTTATTTTCGTGCAACGTTTTCGGCCTTTTTGTTTCACGTATTTTCGTGTTTAAACGTTTTATTTCTCGTTTTCTCGTGTTTGGCTCGATTTGCGTGCTTCGTGTTTCCCCTTATTTATTTTCCGTGTTTCTTGTCAGTGCTCTTAATTTCTCGTGCAGGTCCCGAATTTGATTAAAAAGTCAGTGTGTTATAATACCTTCTGAAACTTGTGTAAACTTATAGAAATTGATGTATATATTGTTACCATTCTACTTTTGCTTTTGCAATATGTATGGTATTAATCGGAAGTCCATCAAATTGCTAGCCTATGAATTCAATTTTTTATCAAGTAAGATGCAAGTAGCGGACGCTAAAAGGTGACCGCAAGGTCTTCATGTTCATTACTAATGGCTGCCTACAAGAACGAGTGGATATAACTTCTGGTACTTGTTTCCTTAATATTTACGATCTCATTTATCGTGCTTCGTTTTTCTCGATTTTTATTTTTCGTGCTACGTTTTTGCGATTTTTATTTCACGTGTTTCCGTGTTCAGTACCCCCCTTTACCACCCTCTATTCTGTATGCAGGCGCTGCTGGAATGTTGCTACATAACTGATTTCGTGTAGGCATCTTCTATCACTCTGATTCAAACAAAAAATTCTCTGAAACCGATATTATCAAGATGCTTGATTTCTTGATTGACAACATATTTGTTACGTTCGGAGGACGTGTTTTTCAACAGACTGTCGGCATACCAATGGGAACAAACTGTGCCCCTCTACTTGCTGACTTGTTTCTTTATTATTATGAGGCTGACTTCATGCAGGAACTTCTTAGGAAGAAAGATAAGAAGTTAGCAATATCCTTTAACTCTACTTTCCGCTATATAGATGACGTTCTTTCACTAAACAATTCAAAATTTGGTGACTATGTGGAACGCATCTATCCCATCGAATTGGAGATAAAGGATACTACAGATACAGTTAAGTCAGCTTCATATCTTGACTTACATCTAGAAATTGACAATGAGGGTCGGTTGAAGACAAAACTTTACGACAAAAGAGATGATTTCAGCTTTCCAATTGTGAACTTTCCATTTCTAAGTAGCAACATTCCAGCAGCACCTGCATACGGGGTATATATCTCTCAATTGATACGATATTCCCGTGCTTGCATTTCCTATCATGATTTTCTTGATAGAGGGTTACTGCTCACAAGGAAGCTATTAAATCAAGAGTTCCAAATGGTGAAGTTGAAATCATCCCTTCGTAAATTTTACGGACGCCATCACGAGTTGGTTGACCGTTATGGAATAACCATTTCACAAATGATATCGGATATGTTCCTCACGTCGTAACTACAATCCCCTTCCCTTTCATGAATTTGACCTACCGAATTAGACTATTTACCGGATTTGTAATCACATAAGCAACACGACGGGTGCCGCATGTGGAGCAGGATCTGCTTACCCTTCCGGAGCACCTGAGATCACCCCTAGTTTTTGGTGGGGTTCGTGTTGTTTATTCTTTAGTTTTCTATGTTGTGTCATGTGTACTATTGTTTTTCTGTTTGTCTTTTTCATTTTTAGCCATGGCGTTTGTCAGTTTGTTTTAGATTTATGAGTTTGACTGTCCCTTTGGTATCTTTCGTCCCTCTTTTCTATTCAGAATCGGCAAATACTAACTCCTTTCCATATTTGTTACTCTTTTTTACATCACGGGTTTCCATTCGTACTTATGCTGTGCGAATTGTGATAGTTGCTGGTAAAGGTCACTGCATACGGAAAAGCTGTAAGCGAATTTTTGATGGAGAAGTCATTAATTCAAAAGCAGTACATTTTTGGAGATTGATATAAAATACAAGTTTTCTTTTTAAAGAAAGTATATGTTCATTTGTTTTATAGTCAGGATTTTAGGTAAGGTAGCGCAAACTTAAAAATAATTAAGCTGAGGACAACCCATACTTTGAAAAAATTAAGGGCTCGCACCCCCATCACACCCGCTGGAATCCGCCCGTGTAGTAACATTTAAATATAAAACAAAATACGAGTCTTTTTTTGTTTGATAAAACAAGAAGAATCCTGTGACTTTATGTTGAGAATTTCAAATGACGAGCGTTCTATAGCTAACACGATACCATGGTGTGTTTCGTGTAACTGAGACCGTCTCGACCGATTGAATATCTACGTACCTTATTATTAAACTACCCATTACATTTGTTTGCATGTGAAGATATAATAGAAAAAAGTTTTAATTCAAACCTCAAGAAAATCAAAAGGATAGTCAGACACACTACATGTATATTGTTAATATGTTTCTGTGTTATTTCCAAGTTCAAATTACAACTATACTGAGAACGTTTGATATAAGCAATAGAATATTTTCTAACGTATGAACCACATACCAGATAGCATTTTATGTACGTTTTTGGTGAATCTTAACAAAACAGTAACGAAAGTCAGAGGTTTTAAGTTATAAAAAAAACCTGAAATAAACCAAAGCTAATGAGTAAAACATGTTTTACGAGAAAATCTACATCAATCTAGAATTAACAAAAGGTACAGTAAAAATACGTAAGATAGAGTGGTTTCAGAGAAAAGTGGAAAATTATGTTTATTTACGAATGAATAATGAAAAGGATTTTGATAGTTATTATGATAATGATAACAAAACACTTGAAACAAACGAAAATGAGCTTTCTGTAGAGCTTACGGGATCTCTTATATACCAATATATTTATCTTGACATAAGAATCAAAGAACGTAAATGGTTGAGGTGGGAGTGTCAACCATTTTCAATATCAGGGGGACAGGGATTATCATTTGGTACTCTCAATAATGACGACTTCAGTATGTATATTAAAGAGATTTATCCTGTTGAACTTACTTTAAATAAAGCTAATACTAACAATGACCACTGCCCTTTCCTCGATCTTGATATCTATATCACTAACGGAAAGCTGAATACTAAAATTTATGATAAAAGAGATGATTTTTCATTTCCTATCGTTAATTATCCATTTTTAGATGGTGACGTTCCCTTATCACCATCTTACGGTGTTTATATATCTCAACTTGTACGATTCGCTCGTGTATGTAACAATGTTGGCACATTCCCCATTTCCATTATTTAATTTTACATACATGCAGATATAAATATTATCAATATAGGTCAAGGTCATAGTAAACATTTCTATGCTAAATGATCCCATATAAAACTACTGAAGACCCCACGTCTATCATATACTGTTTTCTAGTTTAAAAAATCGATCAACATTGTAATCTTTTTTCTGGATAAAGTTTCTCTGTATAAAATTGGGCCTTAAAATACCAATTCAAAGACCAACATGTACACAGAAGATTCGTTGATGCACAACTAGACAAGTAGAGCTAGAAAACTGTTGGTACACTGGACTTGCATGGGAACTAGCACGCACAACGTAAGGTGAGAGTGATATTTTCGAAGAATAGCACTCACCATCAGATATGCAACTTACATGCAAGTGACTCTATTGACAGATGAATAAGAACTTCATGTCCAGTGCCAAATATGACATGATTATTTGGAGAAGAACTTGTTATTATTATAGGAATATGAACGTTAATTTGTGGTAGACTGATATACTAAGATGTATTATTATAATAAAAGAGGGACGAAAGATACCAAAGGGACAGTCAAACTCATAAATCGGAAACAAACTGACAACGCCTGGCCAAAAATGAAAAAGACAAACAGACAATTAAACAAAAGAACACATGACACAACATAGAAATACAAAGAATAACAACACGAACTCCACAAAAAAACTAGGGGTGATCTCCGGTGCTCCGGAAGGGTAAACAGATCCTGCTCCACATGTGGCACCCGTCGTGTTGCTTATGTGATAACAAATCCGGTAAATAGTCTAATTCGGTATGTCACATTCATGAAAGGGAAGGGGATTGTAGTTACGACGTAAGGAACATATCCGATATCATTTGTGAAACGGTTATTCCATAACAGTCAACAAACTCGTGATGGCGTTAGTAAAATTTCCGAAGAGATGATTTCAACTTCACCATTTGAAACTCTCGGTTTGATAGCTTCTTTGTGAGCAGCAACCCGCTATCAAGAAAATCATGATAGGAAATGCAAGCACGGGAATATTGTATCAATTGGGAGATATATACCCCGTATGCAGATGCTGCTGTAATGTTGCTACTTAGAAATGGAAGGTTCACAATTGGAAAGCTGAAATCATCTCTTTTGTCGTAGAGTTTTGTTTTCAACCGACCCTCATTGTCAATTTCTAGATGTAAATCAAGATATGAGGCCGACTTAACTGTATCTGTTGTATCCTTTATATCTAGTTCGATTGGATAGATGCGTTTAACATAGTCACAAAATTTGGAATTATTTAGTGAAAGAACGTCATCTATATAGCGGAAAGTAAAGTTAAAGGATATTGCTAACTTTTTATCTTTTTTCCTAAGAAGTTCCTGTATGCAGTCAACCTCATAATAATAAAGAAACAAGTCGGCACAATTAGTTCCCATTGGAATGCCGAAAGTGTGTTCAAAAACACGTCCTCCGAACGTAACAAATATGTTGTCAATCAAAAAATAAAGCATCTTGATAATGTCAGTTTCAGAAAAAATTTTGTTTGAATCAGCGTGATCCTTTACAAAGTAGGATTTATCCCTCCCTAAGACAAGATACTTGTATCTACGTTGGCAATTCTTTTTTGTGAAACAAAGCAATACCAACTCTTTCAATTTGTCTTTAGATAGCTCACAAGGTAATAGTCTACATGTATATATGTATCCCTACCTGGACATATTATTCTAACTCAAAGCTTACCGTTTTTGCTTTTAACTCAAAAAGTGTACTCTGAATAGGGAAGAAGCATCAAATATTAATCCAATTCTTCCCTTGACCTAGCCAGTTGCCAATCCAACAATCTCCAGTAGCCCTACTACAACGATACAATTGAGTATGGAATTTGTGGAAAGTGTCAAAGATACCAAAGAGAAGAAATCAGCCGAAGTTCTCAATTGGGTCTTAAACACAACGAGAAAATTCCTTACACGGAGGCGGGTTTTAGGAAGCCCCTAAACAAAGGTTGTACTAGTTCAGTGAAAATGGACGTCATACTAAACTCCAAAAAAATATAATTCAACTTAAATTAAAATTTATACAAGAATAACGAATACCAAAAGTTCCTGACTTGGGATAGGGTTTCATGTTTTATGAGATCTCAACCCTTCCCTACAAAAGGGATGAGATTCATTTGCCAACTATCTTCATTCGTACAAAGTACTTCGAATTCATTTATTTTAATGTGTATCAATTTCATGGATAAAGGGGAAAATGCATTTTCTGGATACAATATTTAATGGTTTGGTATGCAGAAAGAAAATGTGACAATGAAAAACATATATATTCCCTTGGTATTTTGTTAGTAATTTTAAGTTCAAAATCCATTTTATATGCAAAAACTTTCCGTGTCATAGATAGCTGTGACCTGGTTTACTCGAACTATAAAACGAAAAGTTTAAGGTAGCACTCCACAGTTAGGTGTGTAGTTTCGCATTTTGGCCCCTGTGGATTTTTTAAATATGAGAGCTAGTGTGCAATAAAATTCATTTTTGGATAGCTGAGTATTAAAATAGCCTTTGTATTGGGTTTATATGAACATCAAGGTTATGTAATGTATGTAATATAGGCTGTTTTCTGTATGACAGTCCGTATTTGCATGTCCATACCATACATTGGTCCGGCAATTATTGTAATGTTTTTTTCCAACTTTTTATCGCACGAACTTTGTGATTGGATTTTACGAAAAAATGAGGCGAAAGACACCCATTTTTTATGTGATCATTAGGAAGATTTAAGAAAACAGTTTCTAAAAAGGTATCACTCAAAGGCATTGAAATTCTAGTTTGATCCAAATTTTGGGGGGATATATGACATGTTCACCCCCCTTTTTGCAATATTTTATGGTAAATAAATGCTGAATGTTGCCATGGATACACATAAAAGGAATTAATTTTCACCCTTTTAACTTTGGAAAATTGAATCTATGGAAGATACTGATTACATACATATGCACATGTACAACACAAACAGTTAGGTTAATGTATTAGAAATCCAGGAATAGGAGATGATAAAACATTTTGGGGCTCATTTTAAATTTTATTTTCTAACTGTGGAGTGCTACCTTATGGCACATCAGAAAGCACAGAAATGCACTTTTAAAGTTAAAATTGACCACAAATCTTTAGTCTTTTATGTTCTTGTTTTAGTTCTGAAGGTAAAAAAACTGCTAGGAATGCAATGTATGTTAATTTTATTGTTTACTGTCCTTAGCAACCAAATATACACATTTTGACACTTAGACATGTTGCGGTCTTAAATTTGTACCCCGTTAGCTTTGCCCTTGTAACCAAAGATTGCGCTTTATATGATAATCTCAGAATGTATCGCTTTATATTTTTGAATGCGAATAAGTCAAATAAACATTTTTAGCAGGATTTTATATCATAATTTGGCATTAATTAAATTTAATGATGCCAGTACTGTTAGAAATTTATACCCTGCTTGAGAGCTTCTAAACCAAGGTTAGGTATGCTATTTACAGCAAAAATTACCTATAAGTGCTTTCAAACACCTAAAACTTGTACAATTTGTCCTCTTTTAAGGTAATTTTATAATTTCAAATAAAAAAAAGGGAAAAGTTTTAGAAATTTACCCCAAAAATGAGACAGACTTGAAGTTTTTCACTATGATCCAGCATTTATTTTAAAATCACTTTTTGTCGCGTTTCAACACCAACTGCTAACCTTCATAAAATATTTATTACTGAACCAATTTTAAAAACTAAGGTACCATTTTCATTGTAACAACTAGTAGAACACAGAAAACATAAAAAAAGTTGAGGCAGGAGGGGGAAAATTTCACCTTAAGGTAGCACTCCACAGTTAGGTGTGTAGTTTCGCATTTTGGCCCCTGTGGATTTTTTAAATATGAGAGCTAGTGTGCAATAAAATTCATTTTTGGATAGCTGAGTATTAAAATAGCCTTTGTATTGGGTTTATATGAACATCAAGGTTATGTAATGTATGTAATATAGGCTGTTTTCTGTATGACAGTCCGTATTTGCATGTCCATACCATACATTGGTCCGGCAATTATTGTAATGTTTTTTTCCAACTTTTTATCGCACGAACTTTGTGATTGGATTTTACGAAAAAATGAGGCGAAAGACACCCATTTTTTATGTGATCATTAGGAAGATTTAAGAAAACAGTTTCTAAAAAGGTATCACTCAAAGGCATTGAAATTCTAGTTTGATCCAAAATTTTGGGGGGATATATGACATGTTCACCCCCCTTTTTGCAATATTTTATGGTAAATAAATGCTGAATGTTGCCATGGATACACATAAAAGGAATTAATTTTCACCCTTTTAACTTTGGAAAATTGAATCTATGGAAGATACTGATTACATACATATGCACATGTACAACACAAACAGTTAGGTTAATGTATTAGAAATCCAGGAATAGGAGATGATAAAACATTTGGGGCTCATTTTAAATTTTATTTTCTAACTGTGGAGTGCTACCTTATGGCACATCAGAAAGCACAGAAATGCACTTTTAAAGTTAAAATTGACCACAAATCTTTAGTCTTTTATGTTCTTGTTTTAGTTCTGAAGGTAAAAAAACTGCTAGGAATGCAATGTATGTTAATTTTATTGTTTTACTGTCCTTAGCAACCAAATATACACATTTTGACACTTAGACATGTTGCGGTCTTAAATTTGTACCCCGTTAGCTTTGCCCTTGTAACCAAAGATTGCGCTTTATATGATAATCTCAGAATGTATCGCTTTATATTTTTGAATGCGAATAAGTCAAATAAACATTTTTAGCAGGATTTTATATCATAATTTGGCATTAATTAAATTTAATGATGCCAGTACTGTTAGAAATTTATACCCTGCTTGAGAGCTTCTAAACCAAGGTTAGGTATGCTATTTACAGCAAAAATTACCTATAAGTGCTTTCAAACACCTAAAACTTGTACAATTTGTCCTCTTTTAAGGTAATTTTATAATTTCAAATAAAAAAAAGGGAAAAGTTTTAGAAATTTACCCCAAAAATGAGACAGACTTGAAGTTTTTCACTATGATCCAGCATTTATTTTAAAATCACTTTTTGTCGCGTTTCAACACCAACTGCTAACCTTCATAAAATATTTATTACTGAACCAATTTTAAAAACTAAGGTACCATTTTCATTGTAACAACTAGTAGAACACAGAAAACATAAAAAAAGTTGAGGCAGGAGGGGGAAAATTTCACCTTAAGGTAGCACTCCACAGTTAGGTGTGTAGTTTCGCATTTTGGCCCCTGTGGATTTTTTAAATATGAGAGCTAGTGTGCAATAAAATTCATTTTTGGATAGCTGAGTATTAAAATAGCCTTTGTATTGGGTTTATATGAACATCAAGGTTATGTAATGTATGTAATATAGGCTGTTTTCTGTATGACAGTCCGTATTTGCATGTCCATACCATACATTGGTCCGGCAATTATTGTAATGTTTTTTTCCAACTTTTTATCGCACGAACTTTGTGATTGGATTTTACGAAAAAATGAGGCGAAAGACACCCATTTTTTATGTGATCATTAGGAAGATTTAAGAAAACAGTTTCTAAAAAGGTATCACTCAAAGGCATTGAAATTCTAGTTTGATCCAAATTTTGGGGGGATATATGACATGTTCACCCCCCTTTTTGCAATATTTTATGGTAAATAAATGCTGAATGTTGCCATGGATACACATAAAAGGAATTAATTTTCACCCTTTTAACTTTGGAAAATTGAATCTATGGAAGATACTGATTACATACATATGCACATGTACAACACAAACAGTTAGGTTAATGTATTAGAAATCCAGGAATAGGAGATGATAAAACATTTTGGGGCTCATTTTAAATTTTATTTTCTAACTGTGGAGTGCTACCTAAAAGACAAAACACAGTTGATTTAAGTTAAACTGTGCATGAAAATTTTGTTCTAAGCATGTTTTATTCTGGTACCAAATAATGAATGTTTTTTATCAAGTTTAATCAAATGCAAAATATACCAATGACGCTTAACTTTTAAAAAGGTTATGAAAAGATTGCAAAATCCAATCAAAGATGAACAGAATCAATAACGACAGAGAGTTATACATATTTTAAATGGTTTCATAACATTAATATGTTTAAACTAGTTGCGTCCTTGAACTAGAGAATTACAATGAAGCTATTCCACATTATATGTATAACATATATTTGACCTATAAAATTCATTAAAAATATTTATATACAAAGAATACTTTAAATTATGTTTAAAAATAAGTACATGTTATAATTACTTGACCAGAGAAATAAAATACGTATTAGATGTCTTTGCCTAGACTTTATAATATAAAGGCAGAAATCGCAGTTGTTAAAACTATTATCACCAATACATCTCTATTTGCAAAATTTAAATATGTCCGATGTTACACACGTTAACGTCGAGACTCATTATTTATCAAAAGAAATAATCAAATGATGTTACTTTTCATTTTTTCGTCAATTCAGAAATTTGCAGAAAGAAAGGGTAAACAAGCAGCTGGTGACTACGGCATTCCTTTCAGTTAACTTAAAGTTTGTAGACTAATTCAAATGCAAAGTTCAAGAACGGCATTACAACAGAAAAAATTGAAAAGTTGTATCAAATACGATAGAGACAAAAAAATCATTCAAATCTAGAAATATGTCATAACCTGTCTTGCATGGTCAATGTTAATGCGGGGTTCACACATTGCCGATTATTGCTCCCGTTTGAGATCAGACAGCGATACGACACGAAAAGTGAAAAAGTCGGATTAGTATCCTCAATTATCTGGAATGTCCTATTATTGTCTGAACGAAGTCATTTTAGTTCGTAACAGATTCCTACTGGTCGGGAAGGGTCCGAATAGTTCGGCAAAGCACCCCGACAGTTAGGTGCGTCCCGTAACATTCGGGGAAACTCAGCCGATTTTGTCTAGTCGGATTACAATCGTGCCTATGTCGTGACAGATTCTGCTGTATCTGATCGAATTCCTAACAATGTTCTGTGTATTCGGGACGGTGTCCTGTGGAACGGGAATGATCTGGAGAAGTCCCGACAATAACAGAATACAATACGACTGAGACCAGACAAAGCCGTTTGCAATGCGATAGAGCGGACCGTGATAGGATTACGTTCCGACAGTACCTGATCATCCCGATTATGCCGACAGTTTTCGAACGGATAACTTCCGTCAGCGTCGGTTCACTGTCTTGTCACTATCTGATCTCTGTCGGATTACATTCGGTAGAATCGGGACGCAGTCGTGACAGACTCGGTCGAATTTTACCTGGCGAAAACTACAAATCGAATTTCCATACACGATTCACAGGATCTTGATCAGACTTTTGACAAATTTTAATCGGGAATGGTCCTGTCAAGGACGGCAGTAAAAATCGTGAATGTGTGACCCCAGCTTAAGACAAAGACAAATCTGTCTCTGTTCAATGTTTCTTGTCGAAACATGGTCACAAAGGTCGTATCTAAACCTGGAATTTTCACAATTCTTAGGAAGAAAGATAAGAAGTAAGCAATATCCTTTAACTTTACTTTCCGCTATATAGATGATGTTCTCTCACTAAATAATTCAAAATTTGGTGACTATGTTGAACGCATCTATCCAATCGAACTAGAGATAAAGGATACAACAGATACAGTTAAGTCAGACTCATATCTTGACTTACATCTAGAAATTGACAATGAGGGTCGATTGAAAACAAAACTTTACGACAAAAGAGATTATTTCAGCTTTCAAATTGTGAACTTACCATTTCTAATTAGCAACATTCCAGTAGCATCTGCATACGTTGTACTGTTATTCCACTGTCCCAGGTTAGGGGGAGGGTTGGGATCCCGTTAACATGTTTAACCCCGCCACATTATTTATGTATGTTCCTGTTCCAAGTCATGAGCCTGTAATTCAGTGGTTGTCGTTTGTTTATGTGTTACATATTTGTTTTTCGTTCATTTTTTTTACATAAATAAGACCGTTAGTATTCTCGTTTGAATTGTTTTACATTGTCTTATCGGGGCCTATTATAGCTGACTATGCGGTATGGGTTTTGCTCATTGTTGAAGGCCGTACGGTGACCTAAAGTTGTTAATGTCTGTGTCATTTTGGTTTTTTGTGGACAGTTGCCTCATTTGCAATCATACCACATCTTCTTTTTTTATATATTGTCCATATTTCAAATCGTCGTTTCAGAAAACAGACGTCCATATTTAAAATCGTCGTTTCAGAAAACAATGTGAAATAATGTACATTTACGGAGGTTGCAAACGATTTTAATGACTTTTATCAGAGACATATGATATAATATAATATAATATGCATTACATGTCTCTACTTTTACTATTATCATTCTTGCTAACGTCACACAATTGTTTGAATAGATAGAATGACTCTTAGAGCATTGGAAATGACTATCCTAGTTGAATAACAATAATAATTTATGGATATAGCTTATTTGAAATTGCCTATTCTAGAGGTGGCGTGAATCAGATGTGGATACTAAAAAAATCCAAAGATCTTTTAGAGTACATACAATCTAACTCTCTTTCATCTTGCAATAGTATAAAAACATTTGACTGTTCCACACTTTACACAAGTATTCCCAATTCCAAACTAAAAGACAAATTGAAAGAGTTGGTATTGCTTTGTTTCGTTAAAAAGGATGGCAAACGAAGTTACAAGTATCTTGTCTTAGGGAGGGATAAATCCTACTTTGTAAAGGATCACTCCGATTCAAACAAAAAATTCTCTGAATCTGACATTATCAAGATGCTTGATTGCTTGATTGACAACATATTTGTTACGTTCGGAGGACGTGTTATTCAACAGACTGTCAGCATTCTAATGGGAACCAATTGTGCCCTTCTTCTTGCCGACTTGTTTCTTTATTATTATGAGGCCGACTTCATACAGGAACTTCTTAGGAAGAAAAATAAGAAGTAAGCAATATCCTTTAACTTTACTTTCCGCTATATAGATGATGTTCTCTCACTAAATAATTCAAAATTTGGTGACTATGTTGAACGCATCTATCCAATCGAACTAGAGATAACGGATACAATAGATACAGTTAAGTCGGACTTGACTTACATGTAGAAATTGACAATGAGGGTCGGTTGAAAACAAAACTTTACGACAAAAGAGATTGTTTCAGCTTTCAAATTGTGAACTTTCCATTTCTAATTAGCAACATTCCAGCAGCATCTACATACGGGGTATATATCTCCGTATTGATACGATATTCCCGTGCATGTATTTCCTATCATGATTTTCTTGATAGAGGGTTGCAGCTCACAAAGAAGCTATTAAACCGAGAGTTCCAAATTGTGAAGTTGAAATCATCCGTTTGTAAATTTTACGGACGCCATCACGAGTTGGTTGACCGTTATGGAATAACCGTTTCACAGATGATATCGGATATGTTCCTCACGTCGTAACTACAATCCCCTTCCCTTTCATGAATGTGACCTACCGAATTAGACTATTTACCGGATTTGTTATAACATGAGCAACACCACAGGTGCCACACGTGGAGCATGATCTGCTTACCCTTCCGGAGCACCGGAGATCATCCCCAGTTTTTAGTAGTGTTGGTGTTGCTTATTCTGTAGTTTTGTATGTTGTGTCATGTGTACTATTGTTTGCCTGTTTGTCTTTTTCATTTTTAGACATGTCGTTATCAGTTTATTTTCGGTTTATGAGTTTGACTTTTCTTCTCTTTTTCATATCAGTTTTAAATCGAGTTCAAACCTTACATCGAGTCAACACCTCTTGAATTTATATGAAATAAAACTTCGTATTTTATTTGCCTTTTAAAAAAAAATATTCGAGCTTCAGTCTGCGGTAGAGAAAACGCGCGTCTGGTGCAAATTTAAAATTTAAATCCTGGTATCTATGATGAGTTTATTTACAACCTTTGGTCAATGCCACTGCTGGTGGAATGTTTATTCCCCTAGGGTATCACCAGCTCAGTACTCAGCACTTCTGTGTTGACATAAGTTATCATTGATATGGTCATGATTATAAATAAACTGTGTACAAAACTTTGAATTTTTGAAATACGACGGCTTCTCTATCTCAGGAATAGATTACTTTAGCTGTATTTGGCAAAACTTTTAGGACTTTTGGGTCCTCAATGCACTTCAACTTTATTTGGCCTTTATAACATTTTTTTATTCAAGCGTCACTGATGAGTCTTTTAAAGACGAAAAGGGCGTCTTGTGCAAATTTAAAATTTCAATCCTGGTATCTTTGATGAGTTTATTTGGAACTCTTAATATACATACATGCATATATAAATATTATTATTTAATTTGCCACTTTTATGAAAAAATGAAATTGCAATTTTTTGTATTAATTTGACAATAGTGAAATAGGGCAAAGGTCTAGGTCAAGTAAACGTTATTGTTTTAACATTGAATAGGTTGTATGTTCCAGTGATTGACAGATAGATTGGAGCTTAATATCCAGTGGCAAATATTACATGAAAACCCGGACAATAACATAGTACGGTGACCAGACCAAATATTTTTTATATTTAATCGTCAAACATACTATATGGCTATATTATATATCATTGGATTCGGAAAAATGAGTACTTTTATAATATCGATGTCGTCAAAAAGAAATGTGGTAACAGTTTTGCATGAAATAAGGTCAAAGATCAAATTCTGTGTTTTCCTTTTTTTTCTTCCATACTTTTAAAATTTGAAGATATATACACCAATTTAAGTTAAATGTCAGATACAGACATGTTTTCAAATCAATTAACAATGAATTATCTCGAAAATATAAAAAAAAATGAATTAGGAAATCGATTTATTCTTCTTATTAGCGTTTTTCAAACACTTGATCTATTCAATACAATTTCTGTTAAAGTAACAGTAGTTACCTTGCCGGCTGACATTCAACCTCAGCAATAAAAGATAAATATTATCATTTTACCCGAGGAAACCTTCTACAATGAAGGCCGGTGCATTACGTTTGCGCGCATTACCACTACATTTGCGCGCAAAAATCATTACGTTTGCGCGCAGCTTTTGATTACAATTGCGCGCATTTTTTTGACAGGTAAACCCAGGTAAAATACAGGTAACAATACTTATTTATTTATAATTTGTGGAAGTGGTATTTCTAGCAAGATAATTCCGTTTTATTTTGCACAAGCACTAAATCCTAGAAATCTATACAGATAAAATTGTTAAAATGCTTAAACATAGCTAATCTTAAAAAAGGTAAAGGTATAATTGATAAATTCATTACTTCACATGTTGTTACGTGCCGAAACTCCATGTTTGTGCCTTGGTGTAACTTTAAAAAAAATAACTTAAATTATTAACTAATTTTAAAAACGATCACTATTCATTGAAACACTTTTTATTCTGAAACATTCGCAATGAAGTTACATGTATGTCTTAAGCTATACTACGGAGTTTATAATGCTCACTTTAAAATTTGTTTTACAATTTTATATGAACAAATTACAATTTGAATTAAGAAATATTTTCAAAATTAATAATTGATAGTCATGTTTATTATGAAAATGAAAAATATATATAGTCAATTGTAATTTAATTAAAATTTTTACATGAATTTACCTGTAAAATGAATGCGCGCAAATGTAATCAAAAGCTGCGCGCAAACGTAAAACATTTTAATCCCCAAATGCGCGCAAACGTAATGCGCCCATGAAGGCGTATTTTGCCTAAGCTCATTCATATACCAAAACCAAAAAGCACTCAATACCTCGAAAACAGTTACAATTAAAAAATCTAATCAAAGAGATCCACACAACAGAATTATACCAGGAGTATCTTCTTGTTCATCTGTCAAGGAACATGAATTAAAATTTCTACATAATGCTGACCCTTTATAGTAGCAAAGCTCCGGACATGTATGGTTTTGTTGTGAACAAACACCTGACTTTTTTACATGGAGATTTTCCCTTCAATGAAAACACAAGATCCTGCAGGAAATATGCTGACATATGCCCTTTCAAATACACGGGGTGTAATGAATCATAAAACTTTCACCAACCGTATTGTTAAATTGACGGAATAGAGGTTTAGCATATTCAAATTTTTAGTTTGAAACGAAGTACGTGAAACATGCTGTTTCACTGCCTCCTCACAGGGAGGTGACCCGAATAAATTTACATCTTTACCGGTGGCAAGTTTTAAAAAGAGTTTTCTTATTATAGAGCTTTGAAATTAACGTTTATGCCCAAGCAGGGGGTTTATCTTTGTCAATATTATCGAAAATCTAAAAAAAACACTGAAATAGTCGTGCGTGTCCTTCAAAATCTTGTAAACAGTGTGTTTACCTACTCCAAACAGAGACAAAGTTGTGTCTCATCCGGTAACTGCATGTACAGCAGTTAATAGTTTTTAACAAATTGTTGGGGAAAACAGACATATAGTTACTGAATAGGTGAAAATCTCCGCCCATCCTTTACACTGCTAATGTTCCCCATCTGCAATCACAACTCCCTTGAATGTGTCATATATTTAATGTAGTGAACACACAGACCAATCACATTTGTATAAGGGGTCCGTATGATTATTCTTCCGGTCTTTCCCATTTCTCTTAACTTCGTGTCAAAGTTTAAGGCAGTGAGTATCGACCTAGGTCTCCTTTTGGGTGCTAAACAAGTTACGACAGCCATTAACAGTATTGGTATCAATGCCTTTGGCAATTTCACATCAGGTGGAATCATAGGGGATATTTTTGCAGTCAGGAATACTTCTCCCCTCAATAATCTAATTCTCTTTGGTGGAAGCTTAATAATATCAATACATTGAACCAATGTCATACCATCTCTAATGAAAGTTGAGAGAGATAGTACAAAGGAAGGTAAGGAAAGTGCACTAGAGACTTCAGATTCTTATTGCTTCAACAAATCAGACTTGCATGATTTTCTCATTGTGCCGTCTTGAAAAAAGGAAATTCGAATGGGACCTACAGGGTGCGACAGAACATGTTCTACGGTAACATCATCTCTACATTTGGCCAAAATCAGTGCACGTCCGAATACAAGTTATGGATTTATGTGACCTAAAAGTATTTCCCCCGGTTTATATTTAAGGTATGTTTTTGTGGTCATGTGTTCAAACGTTTTTAGTTTTGACTTTGATATTGGACTATATAAACTCCTTGACTGGATCTAAAGAAAGAGCACTAGTGGTACAATGTTTAGACATGTTCAAGCCTCATCTACAGCTGTGAGCAAAGAAATCGAATATCTCGTGTAGCATGCATTCTAGAAGAGATAGTAGTAAGACATGGAGAAGATGTCAAACGGATCAGTCATGGATCATTCAACTAGTTCACAATGGCAATAACATGTTCTTCATCTCTTTTCATTGCTGTTGGTTTTGTTTCCTCTTGTGAATTCGCATTATTTGCAGCAATTCCAGCCCTTTTTAGCGTTATACGACTAAGGGATTATTAGAAATGTCTAGTAGGGGTCAATCTTATAAGCGCGGACTTTTGATTTGTTATGCCTACAGTGCCACCTGATCCCCTTGGGCTTTCGTAACGGTCTTTTATGTTGCCATGTCGGGCCATGTACCGTTAAAATGTCCAGGAGTGTGTCTTAAAGCAAAGTAACCATCTGAAAAATTCTCAGAAAGTTGAAGCATATCTAGTTTGTAAACTGGCATCCACCTTCAGTAATTGGTACGTTTGGTTACACAAATTATAAGGATACATTTGGGATGACGATCTGAAGGAATTGATCATTTCCCTCTCGTTCTGCACTAACATTTGAAAGCAAAATGTCTACTGCTTCAAGGAAAACACCTTAGTATTGGAATGTAAGTGATACAGCACACCCCCATTGCTTATATGTATCTTCAAATAGCTCCGTCATGTGAGCATTATGACTTGTGTCTGGCTTGAATTGCTGAAATATGCTTCTGAGATAAATGAATTTAATATTATTGATTGATATAGGTATGAAATATCATATAAATGTTAATTATTTTACAGTTTGCGTTAAAAAATAAAGAAGAAATTAAATTGATACATACTCTATTAAATGCATAATATTCGTAGTGGTAATCTTTTACATATAAACTCTTTAATAACGGATTAATTTTGCTAAACTTATTTTAAATCGTTAAAATAAGGTGTAACAACAATGTATATAACAACAGAAATCATAACACGTATGTTCTTTTATAATGTAGACCTCAAAACTTTTCTAAGTTGATTTTTCGTTCAAGTAAACTAACATACTTCAAAGTCCATTTTACGAAAATTGCACCGTACAATTTTTTGACGACAAGTCAAAATGTTAACCTTAACCTTTGAACTACTAATAGTGTGATTTATAGCCATAAAGTCCGAATGACAATTAAACTCCTTAAATAAGCGACTTTTCCTTACTCAGTCACCGTACTAACATGTTAATGTTAATTGTTTTATGAATCTAAACCCTGCTTCTTACTAAGCTGGATTACTGTCAGCTAATTCATATGGTAGCACAAGGTAGCAGTCCACAGGAATACATGTAACCCTAACTGGACATATTATTCCAACTCAAAGCTGACCTTTTTTGCTTTACCGCATGTGCTCTGTGCATAGTTTAGGAGCATTTAATATTGGGTCTTGACTTGACCTAGTCAGGTGTCATTCAACAACCTCTACCAACCCTTCCACAACTAGACTACCATAGGTTTAGATTCTTTGGCTTTCAATCTTCCATTACACAGTGTACTGTGATTTTATTTACCTTCAATTGTATTTATTTTAGTGGATAGAGGAGAAAAAGCGTTTTCATGGTTTTGCATACAAGCTTATTAGAAAATGTTCATGTTGTTAATCTATTAAAATTTCTGGTTCAACTATAACAATGAAAAACGTTACCACAAAACTAATATTAAAACCAGTGTATGATGATATAACTAAACGGTGGTACAAATAAACCTCAGTTAGTTTGCAACCGCAAAAAGGAACACAAAATAGATATAATGATCAAATGAGATTTGAGATTCACATCATTTTGACAGCAATTAAGCAACACAAGCTCACCAAAAATATATATCATATCACTGATAGGTCACCATATAAACTTATCTAAGCAATCTCTATACATGTCTTTCTCTTTGCTTCTTTCAATTTCTTCGTCACTTGTGTTTGACTTTTTTTTTTTTTTTTTTTATTTCTCATCTACTTTTTATATATGCTATTCATGGCTTAGGGTTTGTACAAACGTCAGAATGAAGAATAACAATCATGTTACCTTCTAGTTAATGAAGTGTTAATATTACTGTACATATTATGAATTGATAATAATACATTTGAATAAAAATCTTTATTAATAATTCAAAAACAACTTTTATGCATAACCAACACACATCCACTCCTTATAGCAAGTGTAATTATAGTAATCAGCTCCTCCTCATGAATAGTGCTAACAATGAAATGTTGAAGGTATAAAATATATGAGAAAATATGCTCATAAATTAGAATGAAATGTACAGACAAAAAAATCGAACATAACACTGACAATATTATGGATATTTTTAAATGAGTTATGAATTTCAAAATCAATAAACAAATTCGAACAAGATCTTACCATTATTACAGTATGGCAAAAATAAAGTCATTTCATTGTAAAAAAAAAACAAGACTAATTAAAAAGTCTGGCCATTATTTCAGTATGACAAAAGTAAAATAATTTCATCCTAAAAAAAAGAAAGTGCATGGTCTGAAATTTTATCAATCTGTACAAAATATAGCAAAGAACCAGTGGAATTCACTACTAAAGTGAGTGCACTAGTATGAAATAATTGTCTTAACTATTTTTTATCCAATGCTTTTGTTAACTGAACATGTTATATTTATATATCATATGTAAATATGTTTTCACAATAGTGGCAATTTGAAAATGTCTTTTATTGATCTCCCTATCAGAATAAAAAGGAGTAACAGTGATTTTATTTGCATCATAAATTAAAACTAACATGACTTCATTGATTGACTGTTCATTTAAAGGGACATTTTTCCCCGGTCACACTAAAAAAGTGTTTGCTACTGAAAATATAAATAAGAATACATTGGATTTTGAAGCAGTAAATTGGTTGTATAATACTTAACTACAAGTACAAGAATACACAATAAATTGTGTCAAAAACGCACTATATGAAATAATAAAATCTATAAATAATGACAAATTAACATAAAACTTTTCAGACACAGACCTGGAAAGATAAAATAATCATTCAGGGATGTGAAAATATCAAACTTCTACACTTGTAAAAGGGGCTACCAGGTAGCCCTTAAACAGAAATCTACTGGCCTGGAAAGTTTTGACTTGTCCCTACTGATATTGAAGTACAAACTGAGCATGATATTTCCACATCACTGTCAGGGCACAATTTGTTGGACTAGCACTAGCAGTGCAATTTACTTGTAATGTTTATAGTAAATGTTAGGGTAATAATAAATAGATTTGATCAAATATAAGATGACTGTCAATCTTTAAAAAACAAACTAATAAATAGGGGGAAGGACTCTATACTGCTAGCTTACAAACATTACAGATTCTATGATACTACTTGTATGTTTATCATATCATAATGATGTCTCCATCCAAAGTAAATATTTACACAAAAAGAATCGAGTGGTTTTGATATTTTCACCATAAAGGAACAAAGGTAGATATTATAGCATTTAAGTGAATTTAAATTTGGGCCATCTAAATACATATTGTGCATGTACAATCATTTCGTTCTGCATTAGAAAAAGACTTAAATAAGTATTTACTGTTATTGAACTGAAACTTACAAATTTAAAGAACAAAATGCAGACAGAATGTATTGGTTATTAGCTTTTACTGGCAATAAACCAACAAAGACATTGACCTGGCATAAGTAATCTTTTTTACTAACAAAAATTATTGTCTGGAACAAATCAATCAAAATTGAAAAAAATACTTTTATCCCTGCAATATCATATGGTTCATCCAAAAAAGTGTATTTACCTTACCCTCCCTCTAAAAAATATTATGCACTAAAACACATGGTTTAAATTCTGCAGAGATCAATCCTGATTTTTTTTAATGAAACACAATGGAAAACAGATGGATTTATGCTCTCAGATCTAGTTTAAAAGCTGAAGTTAAGTAAAACAATTCAATAACAAGAATAAAGTCACATTAAAAATGTATATATAATCTCCCCTAACTTTTTTTTTCATTTGCATCTCATTTATTCATGAAAGAGCTCAACTTAAAGATGGATAGAATATCACAATTGTGCTTTTAACAATTCGGATGCATGAAAACTTGTTGCGGTTATGTGGCGCACGGACAAGTGAAAAATTAATACTGTGAAATCACAGACTAGCATTGGAATACAATATTCAGGACAGCTAAAAGATATTTCTTCTTTACAGAAAAAAACCCCATCTAGCTTAGGATAGCTAAAGACAAAAATAAAATTATGAAACCATAAAGCAGCATATATGTTGACAAGCAAATACTAATTATTAGCTGGTGTGCAAGAACAAACAAAAACATAATAAGGGCACATTGTATTTATACAAATCTCTTAAAACATTTTTTTTTAAAATTAAGTAATAAAAATAGACAATGTTATATACATCAAATGTAAAAAATAATTGGTCTGCAAATGGGGGGGGGGGAGGACAGGAGTGCTTCATTCCTACTTCAATCCCTTCTACTTCCACTTCCCTACTACTCTGGGTTATTCCATTTTTTAACTCCCTCTCTCTCTTTTCCTGATTCACTTCCCCTCAAAACTTTTTTTTTACAAATACATATTTCTAATGGATCTTTAAAGTCATAATACTTTAAACAAAATTTGATTGACAGAGCAAAACCTTAGTAACTATCTACATCAACATCAAATGCTGTACAGTAGTAATAAATAGTGACAAAGATTCAAGTTCACAAAAATGTCAGCAGTAAAACATTTCCATAGAATTTACAACATTTGAAACATGTTGAAAACCTTGTAAAAGTAATTAAAATACTGAAAAATTGGTGTAACATGTTAGCACTGACTGGTGGTATTTGGCACCAACTTACAATCAAACTTTACTTAAAGCAATAATGCAACATTTTGTTTTCAAAACAATACTTTCAACACAATACTTTCAACATATAACAAAAGTATCTGTGTTCACTGAACACAATTTCTCTATAATACTTGTGTTTGATAAAAAGAGTTGCGACTTTTGGTAACAGTAATGATAACAACTAAAATAATCAAAATTTGAACATGACTTTTAAATCTATGAAATGCAAAAAAATCTAAATACATATATTTAGATTTACAAGATATTTTTTCAGGTATTTGCTCCAGAAAGCTTCATATTGAAATACTATGGATTCATTTATTTTTTATGAATATCAATTTTCGTGGATATAAGAACTGGTATTTCCGTGAATTTTGTGGTTTGCCAAAGTCTGGATACAACCATAAAGAAAATGTCTAAAAAAATAAAATTCTTCATCTTTTCCCCAAAAATCAATGAAATATGATATTCCATGAATAATAATGAAACCACAGTACCAAGTTTCTAATTCAGGCATGGCATATAAATTCACATTATGCATGTAATTGTGAATCAATGAAAACTTAATATGTTTCCTTTGCATAGTCACTAACTGATAAAACAATCTTACATTAGAATCTATATAACATTGTAAAAAATAAAGGTCCTTCTTAAAATATTAAAGGTTAAATAACCTGTACAAGTTCAATACATGTTAAATACATTTTCCTGCCAATTCTTGTCAGAAATACTCAAATAAAAATGTTTCCCCTGTCATGCCTTTCTTACTGGATTATAGTTCCTGGAGACTTAAAATATATGTACTGCCATTTTATTTGTTATTGACATTGTAATCTATTATTTCTTCAAATTACCTTCTATACAATAATGACAAAAAGCAATGGTGAAAATTCAAGATTACAAGATGATGAATATAACTTCTTCTAATCGGCATGTGTCTTTCCATTTGGTGTTTGGACATCTTTTATATGTTTCTCCTCATAGTCAGTTTTCATTCTTCTACGGATTCGAGAAAATGGTCCTATGGAAGGATCAGTTATAAAGTTGAAGATTACTCTACACCAAGATGAATGCTGGGGTAAATTATCATAATACTCTGGAGCAATCTCTTTCACCTGAAATTAAGATATTTGCTATGTAAATAAGATATTATTGACTTTGATATATGAGCATGTACTTTTTTAGTTTTTTTGTTTAAACTCTACTGAAAAGGTAATTTGCATAGTAAAAATTTACTTAAAAATTATCAAAGTAAATACTTCCTGGTTCATTCAACTTTTAAATGAACAGAATGTAGAACGACCCTAGCATAGTTACAGTCACCCAACAGTAAAGGTCAACAATATTAAGCAAAAAACTATGCTTTCAGGTCACCTTCTTCTTGTACAGCTTTGATAGCACCTATGGATTTTAATTTCAAGTTCATCTCTCTACTAATGTAAGTATTCTCTGGTCAAAGGGGTAACTTTATAAACTTGTTTGATTAGACAACCAGAGTGTTACTTGTACATGTATACAGTATAGATTTAATTTTACAAGTATAAACAAATAAAGAACCAAAACATAATTCAAAAAGTCAAATATTTGTTCATATTCAGAAGGATTACCATTCAATCATACTTTATATAAAGTCAAAAATATTGATTTAAATATTGACCATTAAATCCTTGAAAATATTATAATCTTGTCACTTTAAAATCTATCCAAACACTTTTTGTTATAAATGAAGATTAAAATCCTTCAAAATGTAATTGCTTTATAATTTATTATTGAATAATGTGAATAACAGTTTTAAAATATATCTTTTTTTCCTTTAAAATTTCTGAAAGGAAGAATCTTATTGGGATTTGTCTGGTAAAAACTATTGAAGGTTGTACTTTGACATAAAATGGTTTGCTTTTTACAAACTGTGACTTGGAGGGTTGTCTTATAGGTACTCATACCACATGTACATCTTCTTAAATCTATATACACCAGAAATATCCAAACTCCAACACATGTCCATAAAACAGAAATTCAAGAACAAGTCCAGAAATTAAAAAAAAATCAGTTATACCAGTGCTTCTTAAAGTAACTTCATCCATTTTTCAATGACCTTAATTGATATATTCAATATTACTTTATAATGACTAGCATATCAATCTGACAATCTATTATACGTACTCTCTAGGGTTTTTGATGAACTGCCTATTAGCAGTGATATAATTTTGTTTGTATCAAAGATAGAAATTCATAAATGTACATGCCAGTATTATAATAGAATAAATATTTATTATTATATATGCATATTGTATTTAGTGATTGATCTGGGTTTTTTTCCTGACACTTTACAATTAGTGATTATAAAATGTTTGAAAGTAAAACATAATCCCTTTAAGGCTTAAATAACCTTGAGTGTTTTACCCTACAGATGTATATCAGTTTTCATTCCACATTCTCACTGTTTTGGGTACATGCCATTTAGCCTAACACCAGTCACATTACTTTTTGTTTTGTAATTTTCATATCCAAGCATATGTACGAGTAATGATTTGGAATTATTTTCTGTGCAAATAACTAGTGCAAAATAAATACTAAAATAGATTTTCTACAATATCAAAAACATTATCAAACTGATATTACTGTACGAAAATATTGCCTTCGGATTTTAACATATTATGTTAAACAATAAACAGACTGTTGCTTAGTCTTTATTTTTCTACGTTGTGTTTTGCATACTATTGTTTGTTTTTTTCTCTTGTAGCCATGTTGTTGTCAGTTTAATTTTGATCTATGAGTTTGAATTTCACTCTGGACAGTGGTATTTGTTTGCCCTTCTTGTGCAAAATTCAGCTTTTTCTATGATATGGCTGTTGTCAATAGTCAAAACTGATAGTAAAAAGAAGTCAACATTTCCTGAAAAATAACAACAATCAAACTTGAAAAAATAAAAGCAAATTCTGCTATTTTATAGACAAATGAAAAAAACTGCTCCATCTGTGTAGAAAATTTCTAGTATGAAAGTTCTTGACCTTGTATGTATTCACTTTTTTTTTTTGAGAGCAAAAAATAATTAGTAACTGATTATGTACCAACCTTATAAAGTCTTGATCCTGGTATATATGGAAAGTCATGGTGTTCGTTGTGATAGCCCACATTGAAGGTTAGGTAGTTCAAAGGTCCATAATATGAATAAGTCTCACAGCCTTTGATGAACATGTAGTGCTCTGCTATAAAATGTCCAGACAATGGGTGTAATCCAGTTCCCATAAGGGTTCCTGCTATCATGTAAAATACAGGTTTAATACCCCAAAAATTATATATACAAATGTCAAAAGCTACTTGGATTACTATGTTTATAAGTTCTAAACCTGTGAGAGGTTTTGGTCGTACAAACAGTGGTCGAATAGTGTAGAAGTATGGCATTAGTAAACAATATACAAATTTTGACCATGTACGAGTGAAAAATCTTCCTTCTATTTCTGTTGGAATATCTACATCTCTTTCCACGTCACCTTGGTAACGATGATGCTCAAGATGATATTTCTTGAAGGAAACTGACATTGGCACTCCTAGTGGCAAATTTGCAATATATCCTAAAATTCGGTTGGCCAATGGATAGCTATGACCAAATGCTAAATTGTGTGATATTTCATGAATAGCAAGAGTTAATGAGTGATTTATTGTCCCACCAAGACAGTATGCTAATATGACCACTGTTACCCACGATGCATCTTTTATCAAATATAAACTGAGAATCTGGAATAACACCACAGCTGACACAATGTATTTTGTTCTAGGTTCATGTCCCATCAGCTTTTTTACTTCTGGATATTTAGCTGGAAAAAAATAATTGAAAAAATCATCATAACAGGAAATCAGTTTATAATAATGTAAATAATAAAAAAAACACTTAGCAAGTAAAAAAGTACCAGAATAGTCTTTCCATTTTTAAATTGATCTCTCTTACTTGCAGGAGCCATCTAAGAGCAGCGAATATAATGAATGAATTATTAGAATAAGTAAAAAAGTGTATAAGCAATAATCCATGCTGTTGAATGATACTTAGAATAAAGATCGTATATTGAATATTGATTTTGAAAATTGTTATTATGCCTCATTTTTCTGTGTGTTTATCCCTAGTTTGTAGTACCGGTAATCTCAGTTTTTTTTATCCTGAGTGAGTGAATGTTTTGTCTATGCAGGTCAATCTTATGGTGTTTAAGCTAGTCATATTAAAAACAATTATAAATACATAATCTGAAGACTATGTTTTCATATAGATTTTTTTGGTAGATAAAAATGGTTGTTCAGTACATTGTAGCTATCTTTAGGTATACTACACATGAACATGTACATTTGTCATCACATGTACTTATGGTATTTTGTGTTTTAAATGATCTACTTGTTGTTATTCAGAGATGGATAAAGCCCCCACCTCCACAAAGGAGCATCAATGTTCATATACTGGTATATGGTAATTTTGTAAAACTATACATGTCACTCCTAACATTTGTGTCTTGTCAGGAACCCCGTTTTTCAAAATCCTTGATCTGAATCAGTTACTTTCATCAATCAATACAGCTGAAACATACATGTAGTTGTCTCACTGGCAATTATACCACGTCTTCTTATTATATCATATATAAAACAATAACAAAGACAACAACACCCATCAATTACCGCATGGTAAGAGTTTATTATGGAGTATATGGACCATAATAAACTCTTACCATGCGTTAATTGATGGGTGTTGTTGTCTTTGTCATTGTTTTATTTTACTTTTCATAGTGAAAGACAACTGTGAATACCTTAAGGTATCCACTCACTATTACCCAACCACACGATAACCACTTCAGGTGTTGGTTCACCTTGTTCAAATTCAAATATAATATATATGAAGAATTATTTAGGTGGAAGAACACAGTAACACAAAATGATAAGCATGAATGTGTTAACGCTAAATTAATCTATTTAAAACTTTTATACATTTATTACAATGTACTTCGTGATACCTTTAAAAACTTTATCCATTCATTCAAAGATTAAGCACTATTTGTAAAACACGCATTACAATATTGACATGCAGGTTTTATCTAGATATAGTGTACACTGATACATATCATAAATAACGACATATTTAAATTCAGTCATGAGTGTACACATGTACTAGGTTAGCAAGTTTGTGCAGGCCATTACACAATGTATGTATGAAATTGAAAACACCTCTGACAATACAAGAAAAATGTCTTTTGTGGGATTTCAATTTACAACTATTCATCTTTTGTTCATTCTAAAATGAAACATTTGAAGTTGGTATATTTATACATAAACAGCCAATCAACTTTAGCTTCTTTATAATAATTTCAGAGCTCAGTTTCAGAGTCTATTGTCACTGTGTATATTTTGTGAAATAGGGCCCAATTTTATTTTTGCACTAATCCCAGCCACTATTTAAAACTCAATAAACAACACATAATATAAATTGATGATTAATGGGGCATACTGTCTTTATTGATATGAATCACTTATCAATCCATAGATTTAACTGACATGGGATTTAGTTAAAGGGGCACTAGCTTCGAGATATATAAAAAATCTAAAGTTTGATTTTTCTGTTCAATCAATAATGAAAGTGAAATAGTGAAATAACAATTCGCTTTTTGCAGCCAAATTTTTGTCAAATTACGCTAAGAAACATTGATAATTAGTAATTCAGTTGCAAGTGAATGAGTCGACCTCTTTAAATTTGTATTCATGTGAACTTCAATTTAACCCCTAGCTAGAGATTAACAACGCATGCATTGTACGTGTACTGGTTATTTAAAGAAAAAGAATGTCAACAATGAAAGTGAAACTACGGTAAATCATTTGATTACTAATTCGATGCACATAAAATCATTCTTATACGGTTAAAAACAATGAGAAACATCTATTTTTAATCTATAAAATAAAATCAAACAGACCTATAAAAATCCAATTGCACGTGTTGGTTTAATATATTCATATCTTTATTTATGTTTACATCGTTTATATGGTCATCTGAGGTCAAATCGAAAGTTAATTAGATGGTGTCTGGATTAAAAAAAATTTATGTTCAGACAATATAGTGATTTATTTACTCAAAAATAATTAATTTCAGAAAAAGAAGGGCTTAAAAAAATGTCCTGTCCACGAGAACCTACATGCATGTATACAGTATGAGAAAAATAATAAGATTTAAAAAAAAAAAGATCAGTTGTCATAAAATATTATACTAGTCAAGGTTGTATCCAATAATATTTATAATAAAATAAAATATACAAATCCTTGCTACATGTAAAAACAGATATAATATGTCTCTGGTAAAATTTTAGACCTTATACAACATTAAAAATGGGTGTGGAGATACCGGTGTCTCAGTTATATAGTACTGCAGTGCCAGTGGTGTCATGTCTCACTCAAAATTACTATTTATTCTTACCCAATATTTCTTTTCTTCGTGTTGCATGTGGTTCTTCCGTATACACCCATTCATAGTCCGTTTGAGAAACTTGAGCGCCCATACTTTTAATATGTTAACAGCTGTTTGCTCCTATAATATAAATCGTTTGTTCTTCAATATCAGACCATTTAACTATTCTAAAATGATCTTACGACTTTCAGATACACATGAATGATTTTATCACGTGACAAATGAGTTAACTACGACCCCCAGCGAACAAAACTTGCTGGCCGCCATTACCAACATGGCGTCCATCATTGGTTCGGAAGTTGAAATTCAAGAAGTTGAGGTGGAATCGATCCCTGTTGAAGTGCCGATAGAGACAGTTGAAACGACCGATGAAACAATTGAAGTGCAACCTATGATAGCTTTACAACCCTTGCCAGATGGACAGGAAGAAATAATTTTACAAACTCGTGAGGAAGTTGTCGGTGATCCTAACCTCGTGTATGTTGACAGTATACCTGTTCCTGCGCCTGAAATAGAAGTATCTACAGAAGAAATTTGTACATATAGAAAGGGCAAAGGGAGTAAAAAGAAAGGAAGTCGCTCAAAAAATTATGTTAGTGCTGGAACACTTGGAGAATTGAACTTTGATTCGCCTTCATCATCGAAGAAATGGGAACAAAAACAGGTTCAAATAAAAACTTTGGAAGGAGAATTTTCAGTAACAATGTGGGCTACGGGTCAGTATATATCTTATTCTTAAAATTTAAACTATTGGTCATGAGTTTTGGTATATTATTGTGACAAAATAGCGAAAATAAGTCAAGATAATCAAAGAAATCTTGTCAATAGTTCGTACAGACAGGATAGTTTGAAATGACGTCATTGTCTTTTTATGGAATGTTGAAGTAGACACACCCAACGTATTTTTACCCTTTTTCGTTCAATTTGAGGGCTGACAATGTTTTTCAAGTCAAGTTAAGATGTTTGTTTTGATTTAGCTGTCGGCCATAGTGAATTCATGGGCGCCGCCATATTATTTCAGCCATTGCAAGAACATGGCGGTGTAAATTTGCAATGGCGGACCGCGGCCATTTGCAGAAAGATGATCGCGAATTTTAGCCCAGTTTTAGTATGTGCTGGAGTCATGTATTGGTTTTAATGTAAATTCTGATATAAAAAATATTGTAGGAGATGATTGTGAATTAATTAAATTGATTCTTGTTGAAACTAAGAATATTTTATTGAAAATGGAAAATGACCTTGGAAATGGACAAGATGGCTCCTTTCTTTGCATTCAACCGTGAAATTCATCACGTGATTTCTTTATTTAGAAAATTTTGTTAGGTGAAGGTCACAATTTGATTTAAAAGGGAGGAGTTTATAAATAGTTATATTCATTTATTGTACATGTATGTAGATATTATACGAGATTCTATGATTCAGTTTCATATGTATGAAAAAAGACCAGATAAAGATTTAGATTATGTACATTGTAAACTGTACACAATGTTCAAAAGAAAGCTTTGTTTTTAGGGACTGTCATTCAATTATCAGTAAAAGCAGGCAAGACATTTCAGCTTAAGTAATTTCTGAAATACTTAAAATTTTTTGGAGTTATGGAACTAAAAAAAGTGATAGCCTTACTGGAAGAATTACAAACGATTTTTAATGTTTGCCCCCTTATATTATATTTATGCCTGATAAAATAATAAATGTTTGTATTAATTAAAAACCCACTACATTACTTGTGTTTTCACGGGGGAAAAAGTTCATGCGCACTTGGTTATTTAATGTTGCAGACGACGAAAAATTAAGTTTAGTAAATGTCAAAATAATGACTCCCTCTCTTGGAAATTACATGAATAAAGCACACAAGCTAGTGCAAATTGTCTTCTTTTGTCATGATATAGATAGAAAATATCTCCTGAATTTGTTCATATGTGTGATACCCTTTATTTTGCCCAAATAATCCAAAAATAAACGTTTTCTCAGACTCGGGTGAAACTGAGCATTGTCAGAAGAAAATAGTTTTTTTTTTTATTGAAAAGTCCTGAGAACTCCGAAAGTAAAGGTTAAATATAAATTAAAATCATAGGTTCACTAACTAAAAAGAGAATTCAGTGCTTCTTAGACGAAAGAACTTGCATAAAAACCAAAAATCCGATTTATTTCCTTTTCATGGAAAATTTTTTGTCACTAATTTCGTCTTCAACTTCTGCTGAAGAATTTGAAGTAAAATACCATATTACACTTCTTATTTTCTTAGGAAATGTGTTTAAGATAAGATTAATGTATGTTTCATAAATTTAGATCATTGTCATTGATTTTTTCTGCCAGATATATAAATATAGTGCCGTTTGTAATTGCGTCCATATTGGGCTTGCTATACCCATAAAACCACGTCATGAAAATCTTATCAAAGTATCCCAACGTAAATAGAAAATTATGTGTGTTATGATTCAAACTGAAAAGCATTCATACATCTTTAATTCTATGGTACAAACAATTCAAGAAAAGTATTCTACAAAGAAAAAAAAATAATTAAAAAAAAAAAGTTCAAAAATCGTCCGTCATTGTGTCCAGTGAGGCTAGGCATATTGTGTGCTCATATCAAAGATCTGAATTGTAACACAGTTGAAAAGACCTTTTTTAACCAACATACCAGTCATATTAATACTTACCTGCATATTGCAAACATAATTACAGTTTGCTTACTCACAGTTCAACTGGTCAGGAGAGATAAGTTCTGCTGTAGAAAATGCACAATCAACTCATGGAAGTGCAAAGTGATATAATACACTTAAAAAACCACAACAATTTCCAATTATTGGTATTTTTTGGTTGACAAAAATGCAAAATTGAGGTCAAGTTCAACATTTTCATTTTATCATTTAGGAGTTATGGTCCTTAATTGGTTTGAAAATGGCACTTTGTCTTTTCTTTAAAATAAATTATGAGTATATTGTACATGAACTGTTGTACAAATGTGTTTCATATTTAATGGTTTTGTTAACGTTACTGTCAGATACAAAAAAATGAGATCAAGTTTGATATTAAAGATGAGAAATTGAGATCAAGTTTGATATTTAAAGAGGATTTTCATTTTTGCCATTCTGAGTTATTGCCCTTTATTGCTTTTACAATGAAAATTATAAAAATGTGATAAAAACCAGTTAGCTGTATTGTAAAAGACAGAAGCTCCAACCTCTCTTTTAAATATTTAATGTTGGACTATTGGTTGACCAACAAAATATACATGTATTTACAAAAAATCAGAACAAAAGATCACCTAAAAACTTTTGAGTTAAATGTTTGAATTTACTGTGAATGTATCACTGTAGGCAAGATATTTTAATATTATGTCATTCAATTATATAAGCTTTCACATATTTCCAGGTGGGGATGACAAAATAAAACTTGAAGATGAAGTATCAGAAACAGATGCTGATTTTACAGAATATATGACTGGCAAAAAACTTCCACCTGGTGGTATTCCTGGACTTGATTTAAGTGACCCTAAACAACTTGCAGAATTTGCCAGGTATAATTGAAAAAAAATTAAACTTGCAAAATTATTTCGATTTTGTTGATAAAATTTGTTAATGTACTTTTTATTTTTAACCAAGATGGGTAATGATGGATTTGTGAACATGTAACATTGAATTAGTAATCTGGACTAGCATTTATCTTGGTCATTAAAACTTTGGTTGACAGTTGTCTCTTTTAAAAACAGACTTCATCTCCTTATTTTTATTGCTTGATTTGTTACTCAAAATAATATGTGTGCTTCTTGTTTCCTTACCTGACAAATTTTAGCTGTGTCTTGATACATTTATAAACATTACAAAAAGCACTTTGAAGTCACAGTGTGTTCTTGTTAATTATTTTATATGAATATAAATGATTTTTTATACGACCGCAAATTTTTAAAAAATTTTCTTCGTATATTGCTATCACGTTGGCGTCTGCGTCGTCGTCGTCCTCCGGCGTCTGAATACTTTTAGTTTTCGCACTCTAACTGTAGTAAAAGTGAATAGAAATCTATGAAATTTTCACACAAGGTTTATGACCATAAAAGGAAGGTTGGTATTGGTTTTGGGAGTTTTGGTCACAATATTTTAGGAATTAGGGGCCAAAAAGGGCCCAAATAAGCATTTTCTTGGTTTTCGCACCATAACTTTAGTTTAAGTTAATAGAAATCTATGAAATTTTGACACAAGGTTTATGACCACAAAAGAAAGATTGGGATTGATTTTGGGAGTTTTGGTTTCAATAGTTTAGGAATAAGGGGCCAATAAAGGGCCCAAATAAGCATTTTCTTGGTTTTTGCACAATAACCTTAGGTTAAGTAAATAGAAATCTATGAAATTTAAACACAATGTTTATGACCACAAAAGGAAGGTTGGTATTGATTTTGGGAGTTTAGGACCCAACAGTTTAGGAATTAGGGGCCAAAAAAGGACCCAAATAAGCATTTTTCTTGGTTTTCGCACCATAACGTTAGTATAAGTGAATAGAAATCTATGAAATTTAAACACAAGGTTTATGACCATGAAAGGAAGGTTGGGATTGATTTTAGGAGTTTTGGTCCCAACAGTTTCGTAATAAGGTGCCCAAAGGGTCCAAAATTAAACTTTGTTTGATTTCATCAAAATTGAATAATTGGGGTTCTTTGATATGCCGAATCTAACTGTATATGTAGATTCTCAACTTTTGGTCCCGTTTTCAAATTGGTCTACATTAAGGTCCAAAGGGTCCAAAATTAAACTTTGTTTGATTTCATCAAAAATTGAATAAATGGGGTTCTTTGATATGCCAAATCTAACTGTGTATGTAGATTCTTCATTTTTGGTCCTGTTTTCAAATTTCAAATTCTACATTAAAGTCCAAAGGGTCCAAAATTAAACTAAGTTTGATTTTAACAAAAATTGAATTCTTGGGCCTCTTTGATATGCTGAATCTAAACATGTACTTAGATTTTTGATTATGGGCCCAGTTTTCAAGTTGGTCCAAATCAGGATCTAAAATTATTATATTAAGTATTGTGCAATAGCAAGTCTTTTCAATTGCACAGTATTGTGCAATGGCAAGAAATATCTAATTGCACAATATTGTGAAATAGCAAATTTTTTTTTAATTAGAGTTATCTTTCTTTGTCCAGAATAGTAAGCAAGAAATATCCTATTGTGCAATAGCAAGAATTTTTTTTAATTGGAGTTATCTTTCTTTGTCCAGAATCAACTTAAATCTTTGTTATATACAATATACAATGTATATGGACCATAATTTGGTATTCGGCCTTTGGTTTCTTTTTGTATCCTTTTTTATAAGTTCTAAAACTTTAACTTTTATTCTGTGGGTTGTGTTGATGTTAGAATAGTATTAATGGAACAATTGAGTTTTTCGAGAAAAAATTAATACATTTTGATTCACCGTTTACGTGACAGGAAACAAAACAGGAAACCAATCTTTATTTTCTTTATTTTGCACAATATATTTCAAAAGACATAAATGAACACCATTACTAGTGTTACTTGCTTCATGTTAATATTTAAAATCTTTTTTCAATGTTAAATTAAAGTTTTTTTAAACGCGACAGGAAACCATAAGAAACCGAAAGCATTTTTTTAGTTTTATTTTATTGCAAAATCTGCTTAAAATGATCTGAACAGTATACTTTTTCTTAAAATCCATCTTAAATGTAACAGTATTATAAAACTCCTAAATATGTGCTTGTTTTGAAAACAATTAGTACAATTTATTCAGGAATTTCCGTATTTTCTTCATTGATACAGGATACCATAATCGTTGTATCTTGATGTTTTAGCCAAAAAAATGTATTTATATTTGGTTTTGAAATTCCAGTTATATACAATTTATTCCAAATCATTGGTAATGTAAAATTCTTTAAATCCAGTAAAGAAAACAACTTTTAACTTGGAATTAGCATCTTTAAAATAGGCACCATGTGATATTTGTGACCTGTACACCATCTACATGGTTTCCACATATTAACCTACTTTAGTGGGCTAAAATCAATAAAGTACTTCCTTTCAAGTCATGCATGGTAAAAGTTTACTTTTCCTTTGACAAGTTTATTGCGTTTCTGATAAGTGTTTGCAGAACATGAATAAAAAAAATTAATTAAAAATTGTGACAAAGATACCAACTTTGTACATTCCAAGTGTAACGGTACATTAACATGTATTTTTTATTAAATTATCTTTATTCACCTAAAATATCCAGTAATATTTACTGCTGAAGCTAAATCAATCCAACGAACATCGGCACCATGATAGGAGACGTAATTTCGATTGATATTTCCAAGGACCCTTTACATCGTTATTGGGAAACGAAGTGTGTTAAAACGTCGGTCAAATCTGAAATCGATTTTGTCAAGTCATTGGGCATTTATTTTCACACAAGATCGTATGTAACATTATGCACATAGGAAAAATAATAGACCCCCGGCGCAATCTCTTTGAAAATTGTATTTTCCTTTTTTAAACAAGACGAAACAAGCCTACAGATTATGTTTGCTTACATCCCGTTGGAAACAAATACAATGTTTAGACCTAGTATTTCGTATATCCGGCTGTAAGGGCGTGATCACATGTTAGTCACATGTTTCACGTATGACCGGAAATGATTAGAACTTAACGACAAAAACAATTTTAATAAATAAATGGACTTCTGTTTCGTGTGAAATGTAACGCATAACGATAACGTCATTTTCTAACTTAATTATTACGAAGAACAAAACAAGAATGTAAATCATCTCTGATTTACCTGTTTGAACATCTCGCGAGAGTTCGTATTTGCATATTGTTGCAAAGAATTCTTTTACAACAAAGCAGATTAAACCATCTAAAATGTGCGTTACGAAATGGGAAACCAAAATAACGACAGTGTTCTTACACCTGCTACAGAAATACTTATAGTTCTCGGCATTTTCTTCTCACTATTCTTATTGGTCGATGTTCTTTGTTATTTTAAAGCAAAAATTACGAATTTGCCAGTGACGATTATCTATAAATTAGTCAGCGTTATGCACTTCGGACGCGAAAAGTAACGCGAGAAACGACACACAAATACGGTCGTATAATCTTTGAAATTTGTTAATTTCAATTTTTTTTCTAGGGAAGAGTAGCATACACTTGTATGTTGATAAAAATAATGGCATCTTTAGATGTAGTTACAACTTTTCTTACAGTAATTCACATTTTATCACTTTTCTATAGTTATAGGAAACGGAGCCCAATAGCAAATTATGGTCCATATACACTTTTTACTACCAACTGATAAATTTAAATAATCTTTACCATTCAGTGATAACAAGCAGTTTTTTTACATCTTAATATTTATACCCCACGCAACGAAGTTGCGGAGGGTATAATGTTTTTGACCCGTCCGTCCGTCCGTCGTACCGTCCGTCCGTCCGTCCGTCGTCAGTCCTGTTTCTTGTCATCGCAACTCCTCTCAAACCACACAACAGAATTTCACGAAACCTTTTCAGATGAAAAGGACATACTATGTAGTTGTGCATATCGACAGGAAATTGCGATTCAATTTTTTTTATAAGAGTTACGCCCCTTTGAACGTATTTGCTTAATGTACTACTGCAACAGTTTGTCATCGCAACTCCTCTGAAACTACACAACAGAATTTCACGAAACCTTTTTAGATAATAAGGACATACAATGTAGATGTGCATATCGACAGGAAATTACGATTCAATTTTTTTTCTAGGAGTTACCCCCCTTTGAACTTATTTACTTTATTGTACTACTGCAACAGTTTGTCATCGCAACTCCTCTGAAACTACACAACAGAATTTCATGAAACCTTTTAAGATAATAAGGACATACTATGTAGATGTGCATATCGACAGAAAATTACGATTCAATTTTTTTTCTAGGAGTTACCCCCCTTTGAACTTATTTACTTTATTGTACTACTGCAACAGTTTGTCATCTCAACTCCTCTGAAACCACACAACAGAATTTCATGAACATTTGTAGATAATAAGGACATACTATGTAGATGTGCATATCGACAGGAAATTACGATTCAATTTTTTTTCTAGGAGTTACATCTCTTTGAACTTATTTGCTTTAAGGTACTACTGCAACAGTTTGTCATTGCAACTCCTCTGAAACTACACAACAGAATTTCATGAAACCTTTTAAGATAATAAGGACATACTATGTAGATGTGCATATTGACAGGAAATTACGATTCAATTTTTTTTCTAGGAGTTACATCTCTTTGAACTTACTTGCTTCAATGTACTTCTGCAACAGTTTGTCATCTCAACTCCTCTGAAACCACACAACAGAATTTCATGAAATTTTGTAGATAATAAGGACATACTATGTTGATGTGCATATTGACAGGAAATTATTATTCAATATTTTTTCTTATACAATTTTTTTTCTTACACTTATTTAATTTCTCCAATGACAATGTGGGGACGTGGGGTATGTGAGCGTGCTCACTAAGGTTCTTTAATTTATGATGTATTTAAATGAGTAGTTATTGTTGCAAACTCCATTAGAAATTTGAATTGATATCAGTTTTGAAAAAGGGAAATGGGGATGTGAAAAAAAAGGGGGGGTTAAATTTTTCTCATTTCAGATTTCATAAATAAAAAGAAAATTTCTTCAAACATTTTTTTGAGAGGATTAATATTCAACAGCATAGTGAATTGCTCAAAGGCAAAAAAAACCTTTTAAGTTCATTAGACCACATTCATTCTGTGTCAGAAACCTATGCTGTGTCAACTATTTAATTTTAGATTTAAAAAGTTTGAAGAAGAAATCTTTAATTGATTTGTAAAATCTTGGCATTTGTTTTGTGTAAAAAAAAACCATGTAATGTCAAAAATTTGATCACAATCCAAATTCAGAGCTGTATCATGCTTGAATGTTTTGTCCATACTTGCCCCAACTGTTCAGGGTTCGACCTCTGCGGTCGTATAAAGCTGCGCCCTGCGGAGCACCTGGTTCCCATATCATATATATTATAATTATGTACATGTTAATTATTACCCTGCAGTTCAATGAAAAATAGTAGGAGAAAAAAAAACAATTCTTAGCATGTAAAATAGTAGTGCATAAACATTTTTTTTATGGTTCAGAATCTGGATACGACATGTAAGAGGGAGCAATGTAAAAAAAGGTCCTGTTGTTTTGCAAATTTTCTTTCAAGATTTGGATTTCTTTTGTTCAAATTGCAAAAATTACAAAAAACCCTGAAAATAGTAGAAACACTCAAGGGCAGCTCACCCTTTCAAAGTTTTCTTTGCCTTAAATACTACATGTATCATTACTATGATGTGGTGTCACAGTAATCATTAATGATCTAGGTATACATATTAATGTATTACTCATACTGAATAATTTATGTAGTTGTTAGTACTATGATTAATATGTACAAAGGGGCATAACTTTGGGATTTGTCAACTCTATGTTGCAACCACAACTTCACATTTTCATGCTTTAATAAATCATAATAACAAAATGTTATCCTGTTATAAGCAAAATATTTTATTTAATTAAAATTTTGCTTAACATCAGTGCAACACATACAACACAAAGGCTACACAAATATTGTCAAATTTGAAATGACCAAATGATAGCACCACATACATGTATGTCAGAAATAATTAAAAGAAGTTCTAGGTAGAAATTGCTTAAATTAGTTAATATGATTAGGCAACTTAATCAAACTTGTAATGTTGAGACAACAACAGGATATTTTAGATGATGAATTACTCAAAAGATTTTTTTTTTTTAAATTTATAAGAAAAAAGGCTTATCTCTTTAAAATATATTATTATTCAGGTATGGATGGTTAAATTTGACAATATACAAAACATGTAGCCCACATGTTGTTGTTTGCATTAATTTAACATTTTCTACAGATTGAATGATATATTTTTGATTGAGGATTGGAAATTTGCATGCATGCATTAATTCATTGCTTGGAACACTAAAATGTACTAACCTTTAAGATATTTTAATTTTGTTTACACTAATTTGCACTAACTTATTGTATAACATGTACCAAGTGGCCTAACGACATATTTGTCTCACAAAAGTTCAAGCAATCCCACTCCCTTAGTGATCACTCAGTATAACCTCTTGTAAAAATTTAACTCACATTTGTACAAGGGGGGGGTTATCGAAATCACAAAGGGACTCAAATTACCTCATTGAATTGTTTTACTATCTTAAGAAGGAAAGTAGATACCACACAAATACATTGTATATAATTTCATAGCAACACTTTATTATACCCCACGCAATGAAGTTGCGTAGGGTATAATGTTTTTGACCCTTCCGTCCGTCCGTCAGTCCGTCCGTCAGTCCTGTTTCTTGTCATCGCAACTCCTCTCAAACCACACAACAGAATTTCACGAAACCTTTTAGGATAATAAGGACATACTATGTAGATGCGCATATCGACAGGAAATTATGATTCAATTTTTTTTCTAGGAGTTACATCCCTTTGAACTTATTTACTTTATTGTACTACTGCAACAGTTTGTCATCGCAACTCCTCTGAAACTACACAACAGAATTTCATGAAACCTTTTAGGATAATAAGGACATACTATGTAGATGCGCATATCGACAGGAAATTACGATTCAATTTTTTTTCTAGGAGTTACATCTCTTTGAACTTATTTGCTTTAAGGTACTACTTCAACAGTTTGTCATCTCAACTCCTCTGAAACCAAACAACAGAATTTCATGAACATTTGTAGATAATAAGGACATACTATGTAGATGTGCATATCGACAGGAAAATTACGATTCAATTTTTTTTTCTAGGAGTTACGCCCCTTTGAACTTATTTGCTTCAATGTACTTCTGCAACAGTTTGTCATCTCAACTCCTCTGAAACCACACAACAGAATTTCATGAAATTTTGTAGATAATAAGGACATACTATGTTGATGTGCATATTGACAGGAAATTATTATTCAATATTTTTTCTTATACAATTTTTTTTTTCTTACACTTATTTAATTTCTCCAATGACAATGTGGGGTATGTGAGCGTGCTCACTAAGGTTCTTTAATTGATTATGGTAAATATTAACATCCCTGTCTCACTTGACTGTGATATTAAAGAAGGGTTGAGCACACTTTGCTTTGTTTTGCCATATAATTCAGTGGATTCTGTCGACCTCATAGGTCAAATGATTAGTTTTCCATTACAAGAACTTTAAAGTACAAGAATACAAGAATATATTTGTTTGGCATTTTTCTCCACAGTACATGTAGTTTGGAATGACATCTATAAATGAAAGAGACACATTAATTTTGAACCACTTACAGTGTTCCACCTAGTTTAAAGCATAACCCATCAGTTTATTCCTGTGTGGAGTTTCCTTATAACATGGGATCTAATTTTTCAAACAAGGGGTCAGTGTTCTCCCCTTGGCCTTTGCTTAGCCTTTATAATAAATAATGCTACTGCTAAATGTTAAATTCAATATAGCTATTGCATGGTTTTATCATTGCTTAAATGTATTTGGTGTAAATACATATCATTGCCATAAACTCATACTTTCCTTGAATGACTCACTTGAAGTATAGTTCATAAATATATTTCAAATTACAAAATACTCAATAAATGGCCTTTATTTTACATGTTATGATGTACCTACATTACAAGTTACTGTACTAGTATTGTTATTTGATACAAAGTTCTTATTATTATTTTTGAGTGCTGTAGTAACTCAATAAGTCACTTCTCTAACAGTATTTTTTACTTCTAACTAACATTGCAATTTTGCACTTCAATAATTTTTTTCAAGTATTAGTCTAAAGAATTATTATGGCACTTAATGATCCATGTGCCAATTAGGTACCTTTATGAATGCATTAGGTAACTGCATTATAAAGGAACAGTCAAAACAAGAAAAAACAAGAATACACAGAACATCTCTATACAAAGGATACATATGCATGTCTTCTCGTATAAAGCTAAGATTTGTCCAACATCTGGTATGGAAATTAAACAAGCAAGTAAAATTTGTTGTTGTGGTTCAAAAGTGTTGCTCATTTCTTGATTTTTTATAAAGATAAGACTGTTGGTTTTCCATTTGAATGATTATACTCTAGTCATTTTTTGGGCCCTTCATAGCTTGCTTTGGTGTGAGTCAAGGCTCTGTGTTAAAGACTGTACTTTGACCTATAATGGTTCACTTTTATAAAATTTGACTTGGATGAAGAGTTGTCTCATTGGCACTCATACCACATCTATTTATATATATGTTAAAGCTCATTTCCTCAATGTTGGTCAAATGGCCTTTGTAACTTAAATTCTCTGTACGTAGTTAGAATTCTTTCTAATTAAAAAGCTAACTTAGATCCCAGATAGCATTTCAGTTATTGCCTTTGCAAGTAGATTGATTATATTGCAACATATTTTGCATTCTTATTACTAAGTTTAAAGGCTGTTTTTTTTTCTATATTTTTTTAAAGCGCTGATTGCTTTAATATTAGCTTGTTTTCAATATAGAATAATGAGTTAAAAGAAATCCATATTCATTTCAAATAAACAAATTGGATTTGTTGTTAATTTCAGTCTCCAGCCAAGAGACATGCAGTTGCTACAGCACTCAAGGTATTTATCAGACGGGGAAGGGACCAAATATTTCAATATTAGCTATTATATTGTCTGCTTTTGATCTTTGACAAGGTAACGTCTATAAAATCATTCATTGGTCACATGTTAATTCTTATAACCTCATTACATCATGCATGAATTGGAACATTTTTAATGCATTGTGATTTTGTAATGTCAAGCTGAGAAAACAGACGAACCTGAATATTATTAAATGGTAGATTTGTGTGACTGTATTTTTAATTTAACCCAGTAAAGAACAATTGCTGCAACATTGGGGAGGAGTTTGGATGCATACTCTTTAGCTAAAAGAAAATATAAATAAAAATTTAGCTTGTCGCGCCATAATATTAAAGACTGTATTTCTTATTCATCATACTTTGTAATCTAATGCAACTCTGTCCAAAATTTATTATCTATATGTACATGCAGCGCTAAAAATTTAATTACAAAAAAAAGATTTAAAAAAATGGAATAACTAACAGTTAAATTTGATTATTTCAGAATAAAGCCAAGAAAAGCTGCAGATGATGTGCCAAGAACAGTTCCTTGTCCACATAAGGTATAATTCTAGGCTGAATATAGAACTTAGTTACTGTGAATTCATTTGTTTTTCGTGGGTACCAATTTTTTTGGTTTGAGGAAAACTTTCATGTTCATGGATATCTAATTTTGTGGTTTAGTCGAAATCTGCATAAAAACCTATAAAAATGTGTTTTTATGCCCCACCTACGATAGTAGAGGGGCATTATGTTTTCTGGTCTGTGCGTCCGTTCGTCCGTCTGTCCCGCTTCAGGTTAAAGTTTTTGGTCAAAGTAGTTTTTGATGAAGTTGAAGTCCAATTGACTTCAAACTTAGTATACATGTTCCCTATGATACGATCTTTTTAATTTTAATACCAAATTAGAGGGTTTACCCCAATTTCACGGTCCACTGAACATAGAAAATGATAGTGGGAGTGGGGCATTCGTGTACTGGGGACACATTCTTGTTTGTTGAACTTTAAATTTCGTGGTTCTCCTGTACCAACGAAATCCACAAAGAATTGATATTCAACAAAAAAACGAAAAGATTTCATTTTTCCTTGAATAATTCTGTGTGTTTTATTGTGAGCGATAAAGTTCCATGTTTAATGTGTCATGTAGATAAATAAAATATTTCAGTCCTGTGGTGAAGAAAAAACAATAATTGTACTGCTGCTAAGCAAAAATGTCTGCAGTAAAAAAAATCTCTATCCTTATCTAATTGAATCAATATTGTTCCTCAAGGTCAAGAATATTATGTGTTGAAGGGTAGCTGTCCTGTTCTTTTTTATAAAATTTTCAAATTTTGTATTGCATGTATTTGTATCTGTTTTAAGCCAAAGTCAAAGAAAAATTAATCAATTTGTTGTGGTGGATGAAAGATGTGTAGTATATGTTCAAACAAGACAGCAACCTAAGAAACAAAAACCAAAATTATCTACATTCATCATAATTTGTTTGACAACAGACCAGTGTGTTTGCTATATTTCAAATTTCAAACTCTCTTTTTTAAATTGTCTATAATAGTCACTGTCAATTCCCTACATGACCATACTCTTTAAGATTGTTTGTGCTGGCTCTATTTAACTAATTGTAAATAGCTTGTTCTAAATTGAATGTACTTTTTTTTTACAGGGTTGCAATAAAATGTTTCGTGATAACTCAGCCATGCGCAAACATCTACATACGCATGGACCAAGGGTACATGTCTGTGCAGAATGTGGGAAAGCCTTTGTTGAAAGTTCAAAGTTAAAACGGCACCAGCTTGTCCACACAGGGGAGAAACCATTTCAGGTATTATACGAATACGAAATTTAATAAGTATAGGGTTAATTGCTAGTTACTTACGTTAAAGTGTAAAAAAAGATTCAAGATATATTCTGACATTATTTGGTGTTGATTTTCCCATGAATTCCAAAAAGCTCTCTTCACAGCAGAAGAAATGTCTTATGCATATTGTTGCTGAAAATGATAGCAGAAGAGTACATAAAATTTTATAATATAACCATGGAGGAACTTATATCTAATAGGGTCATGACCAAACATATGAGTAACAGGGTCAGTGTACTTTAAGGCTGAAAGTGAAATAGTCCTTGATATAATGGAAACTTTAAACTATTGGCCTCACAATTTCAACACAATATGTATTACTTGTATTACTTACAAGTGAGAAGGTAGTTCAATTAAAACTGAGTTTTTAACTTTTTATTATGATTTTGACTATTGAATTCTTACTATTGTTGGCATTTTATTTTGCAGTGTACATTTGAAGGATGTGGGAAAAGATTTTCACTGGACTTTAACTTACGGACACATGTTAGAATACATACAGGGGACAGACCATATGTCTGTCCGTTTGATGGCTGCAATAAAAAGTTTGCACAGTCTACCAACCTCAAGTCTCATATACTAACACATGCTAAAGCAAAGTAAGTAAAATATAAAAATGCATGCTAATGCCAAGGAAATCAACTTAACCAGTTATAAGTTGCATGTACAACATACTAAACCAAAATTTTTTCAACTCAACCAACAAGGTGTAATAAAGACTTACATGCTAATAAAAAAAGCAATGTTGAAATACATATAATAATGTGTTAAGGTGGTATGGGTGTCTTCCTCCATCTTGGATTGTAAAAAATAGAGAATCAAAGGTCCAGATTTTCCATCAAGTTAGCAAAATTTGATGCAGGAATGCAGATGTTTAATGTACATTTTCATTTAAAAGTACCAATTTATAAGAATATAACTTCTAAATATTGATATTGTAACGTTCCGGGGTTCTCTTGTCAGGATGATACACCCGTATTTACCTTTGTGGGCCTCCGGTGAAGGAATTAATAATAAAGATCATAATGGAAGTTCATAAATTGTATTATTATTATCAATATAAATTCAGCATAAGTAATTCATGATCACAACAGATACAGTGGTTCATAAAACACATGAATAGAGTTATAAACAAAGATACATTTTATTCTTAACTGCAATACAATCTAGTCGGTGCTAGAAATTTAGTTGGTGCAGAATCTAGTCGGTGCTAGAAATTTAGTCGGTGCAGAATCTAGTCGGGGCTAGAAATTTAGTTGGTGCAGAATCTAGTCGGTGCTAGAAATTTAGTTGGTGCACACCGAGCAAATAATTTTAGATACTGCTTGGTGCAGGTTAGATATTGTTAACCTCATAATTTTAGAAGGATCATAAAATATTATTATTTAAATAACTAGAAGCTTTTTATATTAAGAAAAATACTTTTCACCAAGTAATTCCACTTGGTGCAGCACCGAGCAAATCTGCTTGGTGCTAGCCAAAAATTATGTCAACACTGAGTACGCTACTTGGTGCACTACGGCAGACGCAGGTTTTAATAAATTCTCCGAACAGTGAATTAAATTCTCTTTACAAATAAAAATAAACAATTACCAATCTCGGTTTGAATCTTAAGTGATTTTGTGTCATTTTACTGCATGAAATTAAATATAAAAGTTGCTTGGTGCAATATAATTTTGACTGCAAGTAAAAGAGCTGCGATGTTCTGCATTGAGGTGAAAAATCCTACTCGGTGCACGCAAACCTAGCTATTAATACTTTGGCCCCGCCCACAAATATGACATAGTACACAAGAAAAACAAAACATAAGGAATGGCGCCGATAAGTGAAAGTAACGATAAACTGAGACAAAATTTGGCAAATGCATCGTCAAATGAAGATGACACATCGATTAAATAGAATCATTAGATAGGTTTAAGTACAGGTAAACCACTCCTCTCATAAAAATACCATACGAGGCGTACTCGGGGACATCTGCATGGAGAAGTGTGGAACGGGGGTCACAAATTACACACGATGAAAAATACACGTTTAAGTTTATAAATAAGGCCAAGGGCCAGAGCGTAACAATATTTTTGCAAATGTTAATTATTTTTGGTTGTTTTTATTTTTTTTTAAATTGACATTTTAACCCTTTCGCCGATGAGTCCCGGTTTACCGGGATTCACGCTTCAGACAGCTGACGATGAGTCCCGTTTTACCGGGATCGGAATACCTCTTTTATATTTCCCGCTTAAAACAGTGCAAACATGAGTTATCTTTCTTTGATGAATACCCAGATGAAAGTGTAAACATGGCGCTTCCGTTTGTTGAAAACCGTGTCAAAATCAGACGAAATTTACGGAATTTACGAGAATTTGAAATGAGGGAACATTTTTTTTGAAAGAATATGGAAGAATTGAAGCCAAACTAGTATACTTTTTTGACATAAAATGTAGTTTTATATACAAAACACTTGGAATGGACATCGTTCAGTGTGAGGAATTTGTATAGCCTCATAAATTTTTTCAAAATTTTGCCGTTTTTTGTTAAAAAATTACGATTTGGGGTCTTAGAGCAAAATTTTGAGAATTTCACCTAGATAATGCCGAAAATTTGAAAATTTGAACATTTTATGAAGAAAAATTATTAAAACATGAACAAAACTGTGAACATGGTGTTAGTGAATGAAATAAATACACAAATAACTATAAACAAGTTTTTATTGACATTTATTATGAAGGTCTCCCACTTGAATAAAAGTAGCCAGGGAAGCCATCGTCTCAGAGTAGCTTCTGTCTGGGCAGCGGTCGGTGAAAGGGTTAAGGGGAGGTAACTCTAAAAAAGTGCATTTTCTAAAGGATTCTGTATGGAATTTTCCTATTTTGTATTTTAAGCCAGAAAAAATGTACGGTGACCCTATCTTCTCTTTTGATATTCTCAAAGCAGTGTCTGAAAGCTATCTTTTCCTGAAGTATTTATCAATTTATCATTTTGTTTAGTTTCTAATCACAAAATGGTGTTTTTTCCTGTATAATCCATACAAAATGTGTCATTTTGTCCTGTCCTGTAGCCTGAGAAAATGCACGGTGACCTATCCTTTTTATTATATTTTTCAATATGTATCAATAGATACAACGTTTTGGCAAAGTATGAACAAATTCTATCATTTTTATTTTAGACTCCCATACCACCTTAAAGCCAAGTGAGTCAACTCTACCATTATCAGATCATTTGCAGATCATATATACACATTGATACATTTATAAAAAAAATAATTAACCAAATTCTTACATGTATTAACCAGTTTTAGTTTAAACATATTTATTTATAGTGGATTGGGAAACAAGTTTTGCAAATAATATTAATCCCTTTCCACTTTGCGGGTGCGAGTGCTGCCTTGTAGCGGCATTAGTCTGCTCTTTTTCGAAATCTACAAGGGTGTCTTTAACGTGCAAGAGATATGACTCTCTTTACACAGAACCAGTTTTCAATTCATATATTATTTAACAACGATGTAAAGATGTTTATTTCTTATGCAGCAATAGTACTGCAATCTGATTGGTTGACTACCCCGGTGTAAATAACACCCCACCCTTGTTCACCTGGGGATAAATAAAATTTTGCCAAAATTTTTAAAAATATGAAATTTTGCCCAAAAAAATAAGAAAAGTAAATTTTCCCAAAATAAAGAAAAAAAAAAAAATTGGAAAAAAAATAAGAAGAAATTTTTTTTTTTTTTTTTTGTAAACTCAAAAGAACACAAAAATTTTCTGAATTTTTCCAAAAATAAAGTAAAAAAGTATTTGAAGATGTGCAGCAACATGGACATTGAAATAATGTTACGCTGAAAATTTTTCATTACCATTTTTACGTCCTGGTTTCAAAATGAGTAAAGGAATTGTTCATAAGAAATAAATTCGTTATCTTGATGTAATCAGGGGTGTACGGAATTTTACACCGTTCTTGAAAATTCATACACCCATTCGACTGCGCCTCAGGGTGTATGAATTTTCAACAACGGTGTAAAATTCTGTACACCCCTGATTACACCAAGATATCTAATAGTGTGAGTGAGACAGCTACCCAACAAGAATTCCAATGATATTTAGAGGTCATCATAAATTTTATTTTGTTAATGACATTTTATCATAGTTGTGCCTTCATGTTAAATCAATGCAGAAGATGACTTTGTAGATGATAATAAAAAAATATTTTGTCTTGTTTTGACAGTGCTGTTTCAAACACAGAAAAGATAATGACATTTGATGATGGTTTAGTATTGTAAGTATATATGTTTACACACTTGTATTTTGCTATTTTGTTAAAAGTCTTCTTGGCATTAATACCAGTCTATTTTTTTTTTGTTGACTTGAAAAAAAAAAAATTGTATTGTAATAAATAACTGGAGAACATGTTTAGATAACAGTCTAATGAAAACTAGTTTCTAGACAGAAATATTCCACTAAATGTTTACCAATTTTGTCATCATGCAAAATGATTATAAATGGATTTATAACTTTGAATATTTTTTTCAGAAGTCAAGCATCTGCTTACCAACTGCCTAATCAGTAAGTTTTTTAAAACCAGGGTTGTCAATAAGATTTAAAGTAGGAGGTTAAATAATAAAAGTAGCAGGCAACAGTGGCGGACGGCGAAGCCGTTCGGTGCAACGAGCTTGCTCGTTGCCCTTCACGGCGAGGGGTCTGGGGGCCGCTCAAGGCCCCCAGAATTTTTTTTATAAAATGGTGCAAAATCCTGCACCCTGGGGGGCTCCTGAACTCTACTTTTGTTCTTCACAAACACTATTTTTTTAATGATGATAAGGTAAATGAGCAGCAAGATGGTCATATTTTCTATAAAGTTGATCACATATCATCAAGACTTTCAGCTAACAAGTTATTGAAGTTGTTTGTGGATTTTTGAGGAAAATAATGAAGGCATGACTCTGTAAGACATGGTGATCATTCAGGAAAAGATTCAAATTTGATTTTATTAGTTGAAAATACTTTAATTTAACTGTAGACATGCAATTATTCAAATAGTTCTAACCCATAGAAAACATTTTTCAGTATTAATAATTTCAAATACTTATCACAATAAATCAAATGATGAATTCAATGGACTGTTGTTTAAAGGCAAAAAGGATGCACTTTGGTGAAATTACAATAATCTAGAATTTAAAATTGATACCATAATTCAGAAGAGTATTAGTTAAGAAGCAAACAAAAGGAAAGAAAGAAATCTAAGATCTGCTTAAATGTTGGTATTAAAATGACTTTTTGTGAGTTATTAATTGAAGTCTTATATTTAAGAAAGGAAAAATGGGGTCATCATGGTCATGGGTCAAAATATTTTACCCTGTATCATAGGAAAAAAACAGAGATTAAACATCTGACAGAAATTCCAGAACCTGGCCAAAGTACATCCTTGAATGCATAATGCAAGACTCACACTTCTTTATAATCATAGGGAGACATCATCCTCATCCTCATTTTTTTATTATTATTACTTGGATCAGATGAGTCAGGGCATGATTGTGTGAGATTTCTTTTTTAATAGCATTGTGTCATGTTTGTTTGGGGAATGTTAAGCAAGACCTGTCATGTGTGATAATAGTATATCCTCCTTTACACAATATATCTCTTGGTGTCAGGTGGTGGCATGCTCCTAGTATTTATGACTATATTTGAAGCTACCGACAATGACATGCAGACGAGCTATCTCTACATTTGTTTCTTTCATTTCAAAAGAAAGGCCATGGGACAGGTATACATATGATTTATGGTAAAAATAAAGAGTCTGCTGTTAAGAGGCTCTATCACTTGAAAACAAGAAAGTGAAAATCACTTAATGAAAATAATGTGATGTCTGCTTTTACGAGACAAGACATTGCTCTTTTTTTCATTTCATGGTAGGACGACGATCATGCAATTTCAAGAACATTACCAAGGAGGGTGTCTCAATTATTTGAATGCAAATGTCATAGAACAAACCTTTTTTCACTTTGTTTTTGATTGAAAAAAATCTGAAATTCTTTTCATTTCTCTGACTATGCTATTGACTGGTTACAAAATCTCTTTTTACTATGAATGCATACTTTTCCTGGTTTCAGTACAAAATATGATAGTACTTTGCAGCGAAATCAACAACCAGCATCTATTTTACCGGAAATTCAATTTTATTAACCAATCAGAAATGCCGTTTTATATCTCTCTAGATTGTCCTAGATAGTGACCGACGATCTAAAACTAAAAGTACGATTTATATTTTTTTGACATCAGAAAAACAACCGATGGGAATTTGATTATAAACGACCATTTCAATCGGCAATCGGTTCTTAATGAATACGCTGTTAAAACTTTTATATATGAATTTAAGTACACTTAAAAGATAACTCTAAATAATTTTACATCATTTGTACAAATAGTCACATCCTGCATTACATACTGTTGATGACAATTTTGGTAATACTAAATAGAATTCTGAATCAAAAGACCAATCAGAACGAAAATGTATTTGTATTTGTAAGAAATTCTTATGTCCTCTTCTAATAACTTTTGTTTCCATGAATTGCGCAGAAATATAATATCTGTATTCTAAGTACACACAAAAAGTTTTAGTTCCCTGAAATTAGAGCAAGATTAATAATCATCGTGTGAAATACATGCTTGTAAACTTGACAAACTTTCTCTTTCATGAATATAAAAAATTTCCAAATTAATTCAAGCATATCTGTTACATGTCTAACAATAAACTTATTAAAATTTGTTCATTTATCAAATTTAATATAAAAATGTCAGATATTCTAATGTTTAAAAAATAAAAGAATAAGATGATTATTCCTCATGTAGTTTGTATCTTTGTTTTGAGAATGTGTAGCAAGTTATGATTGTGAACCAGTTTCAACAAAAGCAAGTTCTTCAACCATTGTTATATTTATCTTATAGAGAAACAACATTAATTGGTTATGCATATGAAGAGCAATGAAGGAACAACATTAGATGTATATAAAACGTAAGTATAATATCTTTCAAGGTTGAGGCCAGAACTGAAAAAAATAAATTCTTGAATACTCTATTATTAACTATATGCATCAGGACACTGTTTTGTGAAAGAATGTAAGCCTAGATATATTTTAACAAGATTCAATTATGAATTGTCCTACATCAACAAATTGCTAATTCATCATTAATATGGATATAAATTGATGCACTGGCGAAAAAAAATACACATTATATATTTGTAAACTTGCACACTGTCAAACAACAAATTTACAAAAGAAAAGAAGGAAAATTAAAGTATATTTAATTGCAACAAGACAGAAGACTACTGTCCTGAATGAATGTTTATGAAATATTTGCAACTGGACAACTAATTAATTAAGCAGAATAAATGCCTATTAATATACAATATACATAAAGTTTCTATCAAGGAGAACTATGTTTTCAATAACAGATACATAGCTGATAATGTATAAAATATAAAAGCAAAAATCACAAAAAAAAAATCAACTTATGAACTGACTTTAACAAAGAAATTTGGACATACTAAGTTTATACTGATGAACTGTATTGTTAAAAGTCATGAAGAATTGAAGTAGAAGCTTACAATTTAAAGCTCAATTTCAATGTTTGCAGAATTCTGTAGCCTATTAGGGATGACATCAAAAGATCGATGTAGGATAAAAAACTTAAATCAAATAGTTTGGGGGTGGGGGGGTTAAAATTCTACAAGTTTTGTATATCTAAAATCGATTTTTACATATATCCCTATTGGTAAATCAATTTTTCCCAAATTAAGTTAAGAGGGGGGTGGGGGTGTCAGTGAAAAAACTATGGGAATTAAGTTTTTTATCCTACATTGAACTTTTTTTTGATGTTGTCCCTTAATTTGATGATATAGAAGATTTCTAAAAAAAATAATTAATTATTTTATTAAGCTGTAAATCTTTAAATTATTATAATTATCTTTTTTCTGTCTATTTCAGATTTAGATTTTATTTGCAAATGACCGTTTATTGTATTTGGTGATATGTCATCACCATCAAGTCAGGAAGACAGTATGTGTTCAGTAGTCAGAAAGAGAGAGAAGTTCTACAGGGATTACATTGAAATATGAAGAGGATTAGATTAAGCTTGTCGACACTGAAGTTCACAGATTCATTGTTCGTTGAAATTGTTTCCCCTGTAATATGATTTATATAGAACTCTATGGCTTCTCATTCTGTAGAAAATATGGGAAAAATAATCATTTGTAGATATGTTCATATGTCCATATTTCTGTTTGTTCATGTCATAAACAATTGAAATTAGAGCTGCTATTACAAAACATGGAAAATGATTGGGTCAGATTGTTATAATTCTGGGAAAGGGCTAGTTCTTGTTTCTGTGCTTCCCATCACATTAACAATGCATAGATGTCAATTTTATGTGTGTTATGTCACAATTAATGTACTAATAATGAATGCAATTTATTTATTCTGTAGAATAATGTTTGTATTTTAAATTGTGAAAAATACAATTTATTTTTGAAATATTTATTCTTCAGTTAAATTATTTGACCTCAAATACTTTCTGGGCTGTGCTTCTTTAATATCTATTGAGGCATATGGAAGATAATCAACTTCAATCACGTGAAACCTGAAAAAAGTTAACATAAAATATAAAAATAATTTATGACTTTTTAGAAAAAGAATAAATAAACAAATTTGATAATAGATTATATAAATATTGATATTTCATTGTATAATTTTGCATATCATTAACATATTGAACAGAACTAGATGTGTTTGATCAGGACTGTTCCATTTAGGTTATCAGAGCAAGTGAAACACTCTGAAACCTCTTGTATAATTTCATGATGATACTTCTTTAAAGAATTGAAACTCACAGAAATTGCTATTATTTTATGAAGTGCTACCCTATGGCCTACCACATATTCATAATGGGAACAGTCCATAGACATTTCTCTGTAAAAGATGATTGCATATAAAGTTCATTGTAAGCTGTATAGACATTTTGTACATGTATTTATTAATTCATCGTCATTCATACAGAAGCATTAATTGTAAGTTAATGTCCTTAAGACATTAGCAAACTGAGATTATTATGTTGCTATTCTTTATAAGAATGGGTATTGTCAGTGCTAATGCAAGCAGTTAAAATGTGATTAAAGAAAAGAAGAGAATTTGAAGTTGTTTTATTGGAGGCCTTTCCCTATCAGAAAATAGAAACATGTATCAAATTAGAAAAAAACCCAAGACACATAGTTTAAAATGCAGGAAAGCTACTTAATGAACACCTATTAGGGACAGAATAGGTAGACATAATAGAAATTGACACTAAGGGTTGCTTAATTATACCCCCGCTTTAAAAAAGGGGGGTATACTGTTTTACCTCTGTCTGTCAGTCCGTCCGTCCATCAGTCCTTCCGTCAGTCAGTCCGTCCCATGAAACTTTCGTCACATTTTTCTCAGGAACTACACATCCACCCTTTCTGTAATTTGGTATCAACATTTATATATGTCAGCCATTCCGTGTGATGCGTTTTCAGATTCATCACTTGACAACTTCCTGTTTACCGAACACTTGTCTGATTTTACACATGATAGCCAAGTTGAAAATTTTCGTCACATTTTTCTCAGGAACTACAATACAAGGATTTCTGAAATTTGGTTTCAGGATTTATATAAGTCAGTTATACCGTGTGATGCGCTCTCAGATTCATCACTCGACAACTTTCTGTTTACCGAACACTTGTATGATTTTACACATGGTAGCCAAGTTGAAAATTTTCGTCACATTTTTCTCAGGAACTACAATACAAGGATTTCTGACATTTGGTTTCAGGATTTATATAAGTTAGCTTTACCGTGTGATGTGTTTTCAGATTCATCACTCGACAACTTCCTGTTTACCGAACACTTGTATGATTTTACACATGATAGCCAAGTTGAAAATTTTCGTCACATTTTTCTCAGGAACTACAATACACAAGGATTTCTGAAATTTGGTTTCAAGATTTATATAAGTCAGCTTTACCGTGTGATGCGTTTTCAGATTCATCACTCGACTACTTCCTGTTTACCGAACACTTGTATGATTTTACACATGATAACCAAGTTAAAAATTTTCGTCACATTTTTCTCGGGAACTACAATAAAAGGATTTCTGAAATTTGGTTTCAGGATTTTTATAAGTCAGCTATACCGTGTGATGCGTTTTCAGATTCATCACTCGACAACTTCCTGTTTACCGAACACTTGCATATTTTTACACTATTAATATTATCCACTTGCGGCGGGGGTATTATCAGTGAGCAGTAGCTCGCAGTTTCACTGTTTCATCCATTTGTGAACTTTCTAATTCTATCTAACAACATTCCAGAAGTGCATGCATTAGGAAAATATATATTTTCAAGTTAATACAATAATCTAGAGCTTGTGCTTCCTATCATGATTTTCATTGTTAAGGGTTGCTGCTTTAAAGGAATCTTTCAAACTAAGGGTTCACATGGTAATGCGAAGTCATCCCTTTGAAAGTAAAAATGACATCAGGGCTATTCCAGAAAGAAATGTATGGGGGGGTTGGAAGGCAGTTTTTGTCAGCACCCATCACCCAGGCAATTGTAATAGAGAATTATAGTGCATTATAGTGTGAAAAGTTGCTCTGATACCCATCACCCATGTATTATTAATATAATGTGCCTTCCAACCCCCCCATACATTTTTTTCTGGAATAGCCCTCATTATAATTTGGTTATGGAATATCTGTCCTAATAATTTTCTGTTTTTGTAGCAATTGTCCTGGTGTCTTCTCTATTTTTTAATTACAGAATTTACTTTGGATAAGCAGTATCTTCTTGCCTCTTTTAAGCACCAGAAATCACTCCTGGTTTTTGGTTGGTTCTTTTTGCAGAGTGTAGTTTTTAGCTCACCTGACCTGAAAGGTCAAGTGAGCTTTTCTTATCACTTGGCGTCTGTCGTTGTCCGTCGTCCGTAAACTTTTACAAAAATCTTCTCCTCTGAAACTACTGGGCCAAATTTAACCAAACTTGGCCAGAATCATTATTGGGGTATCTTCATGTAGTTTTTAAAATGTGTCCGGTGACCTGGCCAACTAACCAAGATGGCCGCCATGGCTTAAAACAGAACATATGGGGTAAAATGTAGGTTTTGGCTTATATCTCTGAAACCAAAGCATCTAGAGCAAATCTAGTACGGGGGAAAAATGTTAATCAGGTCAAGATATATCTGCCCTGAATTTTCTGATTAATTAGACAACCTGTTGTTGGGTTGCTGCCCAAGAATTGGTAATTTTAAATAAATTTTGCAGTTTTTAACCGGATTTTTGTGACAAAAATGTCGGTTATTGATTTGGGGATGTACTGCGGTCGGGCGGGCAGCAATCAAATGTTGTCTGTGCATTAACTCATGAACCGCTCAACCAAAGCTTTTAAAATTTTAATATGTTGTTACTGACAACTAAATGCAGGTCAAGTTCAATAATGGCGATTTTGACCGTTCAGGAGTTATGGTTCTTGAAAGATTGAAAAATTGAGTTTCCAGTCGTGTCCGTGCATTTACGCATGAACTGTTCTACCTAAGCTTTCCAAATTTAAATATGTTGTTACTGATGACAAAATGGAGGTCAAGTTCAATAATGGCGATTTTGACTTTTATCGTTCAGGACTTATGGTTCTTGAAAGATTGAAAAATGGAGTTTCCAGTCGTGTCCGTGCATTTACGCATGAACTGTTCTACCGAAGCTTCCCAAATTTTAATATGTTGTTACTGATGACAAAATGGAGGTCCAGTTCAATAATGATGATTTTGACTTTTACCGTTCAGGAGTTATGGTTCTTGAAAGATTGAAAAATGGTGTTTCCAGTCGTGTCCGTTCATTTACGCATGAACTGTTTTACCAAAGCTTCCCAAATTTTAATATGTTGTTACTGATGACAAAATAGAGGTCAAGTTCAATAATGACGATTTTGACTTTTACAGTTCAGGAGTTATGGTTCTTGAAAGATTGAAAAATGGTGTTTCCAGTCGTGTCCGTGCATTTTCTCATGAACCATTCAACCAAAGCTTTTGAAATTTTTATATGTTGTTACTGATGGCAAATTAGAGGTCAAGTTCAATAATGACGATTTTGACTTTTACTGTTCAGGAGTTATGGTTCTTGAAAGATTGTGAAATGGCGTTTCCCTCACGTTGTTGCATTTACTCATGAACCATTCAATCTAAGCTTTTCAAATTTTAAGATGTTGATACTGATGACAAAATGGAGTTCAAATTTGATATTGACGATTTTCTCTTTCACTATTCATCAGTAATGGTTCTTGTGATATTGCCAGGACACAAATAAATATTAATAAATCCTGTTTGCTGTCTTTGTGACAGCCTCTTGTTGGTTATTATCTTGAATATTATTATAGATGGAGATAAACTGTAAACAGCAATAATGTTCAGCAAAGTGATATCTACAAATAAGTTTTGCATGACCAAAATTGTCAGTTGACCCCTGAAGGAGTTATTGCCCTTTATAGTCAATTTTTATACAATTTTGAAATCTTTTACAAAAATTTTCTCTGAAACTACTGAACCAAATTTAACCAATCTTGGCCACAATCATCACTATGGTATGTAGTATTAAAAATGTGTTCGATGACCCAGCCGGTCAATTAAGATGGCTAACATGGCTAAAAATAGAACCGGGTAAAATGCAGTTTTTATACGACCGCATGGTCGTATATTGGTATCACGTTGGTGTCGTCGGCGTCAGAAGACTTGGTTTTCGCACTATAACTTTATAAGTGAATAGAAATCCATACAATTTAAACACAAGGTTTATGACCATAAAAGGGAGGTTTGGATTGATTTTGGAAGCTTTGGTCCCATCAGTTTGGGATTTAGGGGCCAAAAAGGGCCCAAATAAGCATTATTTTTGGTTTTCGCACAATAACTTAAGTATAAGTATATAGAAATCAATAAAATTAAAACACAAGGTTTATGAACAGTAAAGGAAGGTTTGGATTGATTTTGGGAGTTTTGGTCCCAACAGTTTAGGAATAAGGGGCCCAAAGGGTCCAAAATTAAATTAAGTTTGATTTTAACAAAAATTGAATACTTGGGGTTCTTTGATATGCAGGAATCTAAACATGTACTTAGATTTTTGATTATTGGCCCAGTTTTCAAGTTGGTCCAAATTGGGGTCCAAAATTAAACTTTGTTTGATTTCAACAAAAATTGAATTCTTGTGGTTTTTTGATATGCTGAATCTAAACATGAACTTAGATTTTTATACGACTGCAAAAATTTTAATTTTTTGGTCGTATATTGCTATCACGTTGGCGTCGTCGTCGTCGTCGTCGTCGTTGTCCGAATACTTTTAGTTTTCGCACTCTAACTTTATTAAAAGTGAATAGAAATCAATGAAATTTTAACACAAGGTTTATGACCACAAAAGGAAGGTTGGGATTGATTTGGGAGTTTTGGTCCCAACATTTTAGGAATTAGGGGCCAAAAAGGGCCCAAGTAAGCATTTTCTTGGTTTTTGCACTATAACTTTAGTTTAAGTAAATAGAAATCTATGAAATTTTGACACAAGGTTTATGACCACAAAAGGACGGTTGGGATTGATTTTGGGAGTTTTGGTTCCAACAGTTTAGGAATTAAGGGCCAAAAAAGGGTAAAATGCAGTTTTTATACGACCGCAAAAATTGAAAATTTTTTGGTCGTATATTGGTATCACGTTGGTGTCGTCGGCGTCAGAAGACTTGGTTTTCGCACAATAACTTTAGTATAAGTGAATAGAAATCAATGAAATTTAAACACAAGGTTTATGACCACAAAAGGAAGGTTGGGATTGATTTTTGGAGTTGAGGTGACAACAGTTTATGAATTAGGGTCCAAAAAGGAGCCCAAATAAGCATTATTTTTGGTTTTTGCACCATAACTTTAGTATAAGTAAATAGAAATCTATGAAATTTAAACACAAGGTTTATGACCATAAAAAGGAAGGTTGGGTTTGATTTTGGGAGTTTTGGTCCCAACAGTTTAGGAATATGGGGCCCAAAGGGTCCAAAATTGAACTTTGTGTGATTTCATCAAAAATTGAATAATTGGGGTTCTTTGATATGCCGAATCTAACTATGTATGTAGATTCTTAATTTTTGGTCCCGTTTTCAAATTGGTCTACATTAAGGTCCAAAGGGTCCAAAATTAAACTTAGTTTGATTTTAACAAAAATTGAATCCTTGGGGTTCTTTGATATGCTGAATTTAAAAATGTACTTAGATTTTTAATTATTGGCCTAGTTTTCAAGTTGGTCCAAATGGGGGTCCAAAATTAAACTTTGTTTGATTTCATCAAAAATTGAATAAATGGGTTCTTTGATATGCCAAATCTAACTGTGTATGTAGATTCTTAATTTTTGGTCCAGTTTTCAAATTGGTCAACATTAAGGTCCAAAGGGTCCAAAATTAAACTAAGTTTGATTTTAACAAAAATCAAATTCTTGGGCTTATTTGATATGCTTTATCTAAACATGTACTTTGATTTTTGATTATGGGCCCAGTTTTCAAGTTGGTCCAAATCAGGATTCCATATCAAGTATTGTGCAATAGCAAGAAATTTTCAATTGCACAGTATTGCACAATAGCAAGAAATATCTAATTGCACAATATTGTGCAATAGCAATTAATTTTCAATTGGAGTTATCTTTCTTTGTATAGAATAGTAGTTGATAATATATGTTGGAAATTTGCCAGACATAACTATGATGTCATTTTCTATTTTTATTTGCCAATAACTTTATGTAAATAACTTCATTGGAAATTTGCCAATATAAAATGTTGCTGATGAAGCATTTTTTCCTTATCTTATCTAAAATGTTTTTAGATAATGTATGTTGGACATTTGCCAGACATGACTATTTACATTTTGGATATTGAACCATAATACCGTAGTTTAATATTAAATTTAAAAACTTTAAATTCTAATTTTCATTTCTTAAACCAAATTCATAATGTGACATAAACCTATGTTGTGTCAACTATTTAATCACAATCCACATTTATTGCTGTATCAAACTTAAAAGTTGTGTCCATACTTGTTCTCATTTCAGATTTCATAAATAAAAAGAAAATTTCTTCAAACATTTTTTTGACAGGATTAATATTCAACAACATAATGAATTGCTCAAAGGCAAAAAAAAATTTAAGTTCATTAGACCACATTCATTCTGTGTCAGAAACCTATGCTGTGTCAACTATTTAATTTTAGATTTAAATAAGTTTGAAGAAGAAATCTTTAATTGATTTGTAAAATCTTGACATTTGTTTTGTGTAAAAAACCCATATAATGTCAAAAATTTGATCACAATCCAAATTCAGAGCTGTATCACGCTTAAATGTTTTGTCCATACCTGCCCAAACTGTTCAGGGATCGACCTCTGCAGTCATATAAAGCTGTGCCCTGCGGAGCACCTGGTTATTTTATTATGGGCCCAGTTTTCAAGTTGGTCTAAATCGTGGTCCAAAATTAAACTTTGTTTGATTTCAACAAAAATTGAATCCTTGGGGTTCTTTGATATGCTGAATCTAAACCTGTATTTAAATTTTTAATTATAGGCCCAGTTTTCAAGTTGGTCCAAATTGCGGTCCAAAATTAAACTTTGTTTGATTTGAACAAAAATTATATATATGGGGTTCTTTGATATATGCTTAATCTAACCAGGCCACATTTAAAAGAATGTCTGTTTCCCCTCCCCCTGGTCTACCCTTTGTAAACAGACCAGGAAGGCAGGTTCTTTTTTTTTTTTTTTTTTTTTTAACTGGATGTGATTGTCATAGCATGGTCACATGAATGGTTTGACTTGTCCAGTCCAGGCCACTTATCAGTTGTTTGTGCTCAATTTGAGTGTATTTATTTAGAATATCAATCCTTCTGCTTTCAAGCACTTTCCAAAAATGGAAACAAATTATTTTCAGGAAAAAAATAATTTCGATTTTTTTGTGGAAAATAATTTTTTGACCCGGGGGCTTATTTTTGACCCGGGTTGGGGGAGGGGAAACAAACATATTTTTAATTTTGGCCCCATGTATTTAGGTTTTTGATGTTTGGGCCCAGTTATCAGATTGGTCCACATTGAGGTCTAAAGGGTCCAAAATTAAACTTTATTTGATTTCATCAGTAATTGAATTCTTGGGGTTCTTTGATATGCTGAATCTAACCATGTATTTAGATTTTGGATATTGGACCATAATAGGTAATGTCCAATTTCAAATTTAAAGTTTTTAAGTTTAAGTTCTTAGACCACATTCATTATGTGTCAGAAACCTGTGTTGTGTCAACTATTTAATCACAATCCAAATTCAGAGCTGTATCAAGCTTGAATGTTGTGTCCATACTTGCCCCAATGTTCAGGGTTCTAACTCTGCGGTTGTATAAAGCTGTGCCCTGCAGAGCATCTGGTTTATTATGGAACCAGTTTTCAAGTTGGTCCAAATCGTGGTCCAAAATTAAACTTTGTTTGATATCAACAAAAATTGAATCCTTGGGGTTCTTTGATATGCTGAATCTAAACCTGTATTTAGAATTTTGATTATAGGCCCAGTTTTCAAGTTGGTCCAAATTGCGGTCTAAAATTAAACTTTGTTTGATTTCAACAAAAATTGTATATATGGGGTTCTTTGATATATGCTTAATCTAATCTATTTAGATTTTTGATGTTTGGGCCCGGTTATCAGATTGGTCCACATTGAGGTCTAAAGGGTCCAAAATTGAACTTTATTTGATTTCATCAAAAATTAAATTCTTGGGGTTCTTTGATATGCTAAATCTAACCATGTATTTAGATTTTGGATATTGGACCATAATAGGTAATGTTCAATTTAAAATTAAAAGTTTTTAAGTTTAAGTTCTTAGACCACATTCATTATGTGTCAGAAAGCTGTGTTGTGTCAACTATTTAATCACAATCCAAATTCAGAACTGTATCAAGCTTGAATGTTGAGTCCATACTTGCCCCAATGTTCAGGGTTCGAAATCTGCGGTCGTATAAAGCTGCACCCTACGGAGCATCTGGTTGGCTTATATCTCTGAAACTAAAGCATTTAGAGCAAATATGGCAGGGAGTTCATTTGTTTATTAGATTAAGATCTATCTGCCCACAAATTTTCAGACAAATCCAACAACTCGTTGTTGGGTTGCTGCCCCTGAATTGGTAATTTTAAAGAAATTTTGCAGTTTTTGGTTATTATCTTGATTATTATAATAGATAGAGATAAACTGTAAACAACAATAATGTTTAGCAAAGTGAGATCTACAAATAAGTCAACATGACCATAATTGTAAGTCGACCCTGTAAGGAGTTATTGCCCTTTATAGTCAATTTTTAACAATTTTTATACAATTTTGTAATCTGTTACAAAAATCTCCTCTCTGAAACTTATGGGCCAAATTTAACCAAACTTGGCCACAAATATCATTGGGGTATCCTTGTTTTAAAAATGTGTCGAGTTACCTGGCCAACCAAGCAAAATGGCCACCATGCACAGGCACTTGTCTCAGAAAAAAAAAATTACAGGCACTTGTCTCAGAAAAAAAAAATTACCTATATACCTTAATATAACACACGCACTTGTCTCAGAAAAAAAAAATTACAGGCACTTGTCTCAGAAAAAAAAAATTACCTATATACCTTAATATAGTGTTATATTAAGGTATATAGGTAATTTTTTTTTTCTGAGACAAGTGCCTGTTAAGGTATATAGGTAATTTTTTTTTCTGAGACAAGTGCCTGTGCCACCATGGCTAAATTGAACATAAGGGTAAAATGTAGATTTTTGTGTGTATCTCTGAAACCAAAGCATTTAGAGCAAATCTGTTAAAATGAAAATGTTCATCAGATAAAGATCTATCTGCCCACAAATTTTCAGACAAATTCGACAACCCGTTGTTGTGTTTCTGTCCCTGAATTGGTTTTTTTAAGGAAATTTTACGCTATTATCTTAGATATCATTATAGTATCTGATAATATCTAATATCAATACTATTAATTATGTTTTAACCTTATTTCACATGATTTACACAGCATCTGTAAATACAGGTGAGCGACACAGGCTCTTGAGAGCCTCTACTTTTTTGTAATGTTTGTCTTTCAGTTGGTTTTTTTTTTTTTTTTTTTTTTTTTTTTATCTGTTTTTCTTAAACTTATTATTTTTGATAGTCCCCTTCACTAAAGAGACTTTATAGATAACTAAACCAGGGTCTAGACATTAAGGTGAGGTGAAACTTGTTTACAGATTTTTTTAACATTCCACAAACATATGTTATCAATAAAAACTAAGGATTTTCTTATCCCAGGCATAGATTACCTTAGCCGTATTTGGCACAACTTTTTGGAATTTTGGATCCTCAATGCTCTTCAACTTTGCACTTGTTTGGCTTTATAAATATTTTGATTTGAGCGTCACTGAGAGTCTTATGTAGACGAAACGTGCGTCTGGCGTACTAAATTATAATCCTGGTACCTTTGATAACTATTCTTTTGTTACAGTAAAGTAGTATATGTGTCATTGACACACAAATCCTACATCCACTTTACAAAACCTGAAGCCAAAAAATTCCTTGCATCTCTAATCTTTATTTCAATCATAAGCAAAAGCCTTGCCTTGTTTCAGAAGGCACCTGTAGCTTTTGTCTCACCTGGTGACAGCATAAAGTATAAGTTTTAAATTTTATAATCCAGAAAGTACAAGACCGAATAGATATTGGAAGATGTGGTATGAGTGCTAATGAGACGCCTCTCCATCCAAGTAACAATTTATAAAAGTAAACCATTACAGGTCAAGGTACGGCTTCAACACGTAGCCTTGGCTCACACTGAACAGCAAGCAATAAAGGGCCCCTAAAATTACTAGTGTGAAACCATTCAAACGGGAAACGCCTTATGTTCTAAGTTTTCTGTCTGTCATATGTCCTTTGTCTCTGACCTCATTTCCACTATTAAAAAAACTATTTTTCACATCATTTGAATTTTTCACTTATCACTAGTAGTTAAATGATATTGGAATATATGATACAAGTCTTTTGAATACAAGGGTAAACTAACCATGACCTCATTTTCATTAATCTGTGATCAAGGTAATGTTTCTGTCAATTTCTTGAATACTATAACTATTAGGGCAAATGTATTTGCTTACTGTTAGAATTTAAGATTTTAATTAACCTGGCGCTTATCTTATGTCATCACTAGGCATCCATGGTTTGTAGTGGTCACTTCATTATCAAAAACAAATATCTGAATTTACTTGGCCAAATTTGACTTCACTTGGTAACAAATTTTATCATTAGAGAATATTAGGTTGAAAAATATGACATCATTTACCAACCAACATAGGCAAAACTAAATGGGAAATGCAAGTATCCTTATTATCTTGAAAGCAGCAGTATATATAGAAAAATTGTCATGGTTCAGAAATATTTAGACCTACCTACTGTTCATTTACATCAAAACTGACCTTTCTTTCGTTTTGTCTATTATCTTGAATATAAAACAAAAAGATAGAAACTTTGAATAGCAAAAATTAATCAATAAGACCCAAGTTAAATATTGCCTTAATTGTTGGTTGACTCCCTTCAATGATTATTTTACCAATATCATTCTTATGGTAAATATGAAATAAGAAATTTTTTAATATTGTCAATTAGACAGTTCTTCAGAAGAGACCAAATGACATAGAAATTAACAAATTCCTTGTATATATGTTGCCATAACCCTGTATTGGATAAAGAAAGTCTGAAAACAGCAAAAAAGGTCAACATAGCTTGAAATATAGGAAAAACTGGGTGGCCTTAAAGGGAAAATTCACGATTTTTTACTTATGGTTTAAATATGTTCATTATGACATAATATATATATTCACAAAGTTTTATCGCTATATGTGCAGTAATAAAGGAGAAATTCAATAATTAATGAAAAAATATCAACTACTTCCTGTAGGTCGTGACGTTTTCTCCTGATTTTTGCATGCCGGGATTTAAAATACAATCATTAAAAGTCTTGGTTTTTAATCATATTTTAACGTAATCGTAAGCGCGCCGATGACGTATGCTTTATCTAATAACCATCCGATAATAAGAAGATAAAACGCACAGACGTTCAATTGTACTCATTCGTGAGATAAATTATCTATGTTAAACGTATATATTCGAATTATTTTTGAAGACAACACAAAAAGTTATAAATTTATTTTTAATAAATGCATTTTCGGACTGATAAGGTGAACAAATTAAAGTACAATAATCTGTAAAGACAATATGTTGGTGTACTATTATTGACCTTTTACTATCTCTGCTATGGCTAGGTTTATACGATGTGTGTATTCACGGTTCTGTGGCAATACTCGTAGATGGCTTGTTGAAAGGTAAATTGCTATTTGCACTTCGGTATTTAACCACGCCTCTAGGGCACACCTTGCCAGGTGTGACTGTCTATTCGGATCCGTGGTAGCATTTAATACACACATTAAAAATACATATTCAAGTTGGTGACAAATAAAAATTGGTCGCCGTGGAATTATTTAATTATATTTGGTGCTATTATTAATTTGAATTCAAATAAGTTAATTTACTAAGAAATACACAATTTTCGGTTAAAGACGGGAAACTTAATTCATATGTCAGAATGAAATGATATACAAGTCTTGTCCTTGATTTATGTCTCATAAAAAAGGGGACTTAGAAATTAGAAATAGCTTTACTAAATCATTTTTATTTGTCTTTATTAGGCGAAAAAATGTACGAGAACACTTACATTTAGACTTTTGAAAGCCATGTATTAATTAATATATGAAACTATCTGAAGATAACTCTACCGAAGCGGAATATAATATGTACGAATAAAGAAAAAAATATTTTTGTAATGGAATCGAAAAATTACGAATAGATATTCTTTTCAAGTGTGATAAACGTCAACCAAATTTATTCATAATCGGGAACGTCCTTATTAAAATCTGAGACAACTATAATAATCGTCGTCTCCCAACGTATATATATACTTAAATAACTATTTGATCAACGATGTTTAAAATTAAAAGACAACGAATTTAATGTTATCTTTCCCTATTTTTGAATGTTATTATAAGTCTGTTCAACTTGCAAGAATACCCCTAAAGCGGACAAATATCCGACAAGCAGTTTATTCTTTAAATTGCTGTCATTGAATATCAAGAAAGAAAATAAATCCCGAAATTGATACTCAATAGTTTTCCTAGAAAATATTCACATTCCTTGGGGATTATTAGTGTACGTCCAGTTGCATATATTTTACATGAATGTTGGAACAATTGTGGGTGATGACGAATTTCGTCCTTTATTCGAGAACAATTTAATTGATATATAAATCTGTGAGTTTACTATGTTCTTAACTTCGATGAACCAAAGCAAGTTATAAATTGACCTGTATTTAAATCAAATTGTTTCTTTTTTTTTCTTCTTCTTCTTTTGGTATACAATAGTCTATCGAATTCGTTGATTACATACTGTTGGCATACGTGGACTAGTCTATTTACAAAACTTTTACCACAATTTACACAAAATGTATGTTTCTTTCTTATGTCCAATGTATACATGTATACATATTTTAAATAGCGCTACTGACTATAGTTCCGTAACTTTCTACCAGGCGTATGTATACACGAATCGTCGACAAGTGCGCACATTTTTTTAGATCAATAATTCTGGTATGTTCCAATCTGTCCTAAACTATTGACAACGAGTATATATTACATTTTCCCAAATTAACCCTTGGAAAAATATGTAAATAGATTTGTATTTCTTCAATTATTTTTTTTTGTAATATTTTTTTTTTTATAAATAATATTCTTTACACCAGAAATGTTATTTATAAACAAGCGTATGAGTTCAGTAATGACTAGTATATTATATCACTTTCGGACACGCAAGACAAAAATGTATATTATACATGCACCTGATAGTTCAAAATGGAAAGTTATAAGTAACGGTCGTGTACACTGATCAATACCTACAGAAGTGAAACGATGCATGAACTTGCAAGCCCGCCGGACAGGAAATCGATTGAATACCTGGACGTGTCACCTTACACCCCTTCCAATACCTTTGGGAGTAATACCTTTAGCCATGCTGGTGATCAGATGAGGGAAGATCCGAATTTATTTAAATAAAGTTTATTACTTGAAAGAATTATGAACGAATTAGATTTTCGAAAACAATTTCCACGGAACACTTATTTATCATTTTATGATTTGAACTTTGACTTTTTAACTAATTACAATATTATCAGTTTAAAAATAACAGACTATATGGTTATTTAAAAATATAAGACCATTTTCCGTATCAAGTTAGTCAGTCAGATAAAACAACCGTACGATTGACAAGATATCGACACGCAATTACGACTACATCGTTTACTGTAGTTTTGTTCCTTTGTGGTTTATTGACATATCGTGATTTTTCATCGGAGAAGGTGACAAGATGGCGGAGAGTAGAGAACTGATACTCAAAATTTAAAATCGATGGTGATCTCTTATTTAGCGGAATAAAACTTTAATATCTATAAATTTGAGCATTTTTATACAGAATGGACATAATATCAATTTTTGATTTTTTTGCGAAGTTTCCCTTTAATGACAAATTTTTATCTATTTTTGTTATGACAAAAATATTGAAGATAAAAACAATAAAAATTATCAGCACTATAAATCAATCAAAAAGTGATTTCAGTAATGAATGATATCACATAAAATATCACATAAATTGAAAATGGAAATGGGGAATGTGTCAAAGAGACAACAACCTGACCATAGAGCAGACAACAGCAGAAGGTCACCAACAGGTCTTCAATGCAATTCTCCTAAGGGAATGAAAGGACATGTTTAAATGTCTACAATAGATACAAAACAATAAATCAAAATTGGTTGTAAAAAGATTTATTGACTGACTAGAGACAGAATATACTGACTAGAAGTTTTAATTTTGACAATACATTCAGCAGACGAATATAACAAATTTAAAATAAAAGGAAATCAAATTTTCGAAGTAAGATGATTATTTTAAAATTTGTATTACAAATTATTGTACAAAGTCATAATAGAATGATACTATCAAAAAATATAGATAATCGTGCACAATATAAAGTAAACAAAAGTTGTTGAAAGACATTGTGGTACTTGTCCCTTCTTCATAAAACATTCTTATCATGATGGTTATTAGTGTGATTCATGAAGTGGAACTCTAGTTTAATTAAATAAAATAATTGCCTTGAAATAATTTTTCATAACCAGTAAAATTCAGAAACTATATTATAAAGTTTAAAATGCATTTTGTTCATATCAAGTCCTACGATTTGAGTATTCTCTCCATTTTCATCAATGCAAGTTGATGATAAAAATCATATAACCCCCCATACATTAGCAAATACTAAACATAAAGTATACAATGAAAATTCAAAAAATATACATACAACCATAGCACCTTATGAAACCATTAAAAAACACTATTATACAGTTTGAGCTTAATGCAATGATGAAAGAAATAACCATTAAAATCTTACAACATCCCTCCCTAAACTTTTAATTCATACATCTTTATTAAACTTGCAAAGAGAATTAAACTACAGTTTACTGATATAGGAATTAAATTCAGTACTGAATGGGTCTGAATAGGGCTAAAATAGCATTTCTCAATACTAAACACAAGCCTGTGAATCAGCTGTTGATTTTCTTTCCACCTCGTGTTGTTTTGTCATAAACAATTTTTTACTTCCTTACATGCAATGTTATTCAAGCAAGGTCATTTAGCCCTTTCTTATAAGCCATCTCATATATTTCCAATCAATAATTAATTAAAACAGTATGCTAAAAAAATATAGTCATGTGTTGACTTTTCCCCTGTTTTACAGACATAAAATACCATTCCCTCATACAACTAGCTTTGGATTCAGTACTGAATTTATCTAGATACATCTGTATTATTTTTTTTTACCCGTTTTCTGTTTTTCAATTGCTTCAAATTTTTTCTTTCTATCAAATTTTTTCTTTCTATCAAATTTTTTTTGGTTTAATTTACTTTTTGTTAAAAAAGAAACTTGCCTGCCATCATTGAGTTTTATTCTACAAGTAATATAACTATATTTCACATATAAACTAATAAAAGTGGACATGTCAAAACTGTTTGAGCGAGCAAAGAAATCACAATTTTCTCACACATTCATACATCTTACAGAAGCATAGAATAATTTTTTACATAAACAAATTAACATTTTATTTATTCACATGTATGAACAATCGATTCAGTTTTTAGACAACATGTCAAGTTTAGATTAAAGTCAAAACAACCCATTAAATTAGCTTCTCATACAAACTTGACAACGACCGACTCTTGTTCTTAAGTTTCCTGCTTTTAGAGTTTGACCTTGCGGTCTTCGGAATTGATTAAATTGATCTATTGTGGCTATCCAGTAACTGAGAGAAGTGGCATAATAATTACATGTGCCTCTACTGTGGCACTCTATAAATGGAGCAGCTCTGAAATCTTCTAAACAAGATCCAGGGGACTGCATATTCTGACCAGATCCACGGCCACCAGCTCCAGTGTTCTGAAATACATAAATAAACAATGAAATAACAAGAAAAACAATGTAAGGCGAGATAGTTCATAGAGAAAATTGTTGGTGTAACAAGATGAGTTTAAAAGCACCATTACTATTCAATATCGTGTACTATATAGCTTTGAAATATCAGCATTTTGCAAAACAAAAATATAGGGTACCAGGTAGTAAATAAATGGGTTAAAAAAAATTGTTAGATCAATATTCAAGGCATTTTTCAGCTTTCTACCTGGATCAACTATTATTCTATTATTATTATGTCTCAACCTTTCTGGTGTTCTTCTGAACATGCAGAAAGGAATCATTTTTTCATTATCTTCAAACGATGTATTAGTTTTTTTATTTGATATCTGATATACCAATTTTCAGATTAATATTAGAACATATAAAAAATCTAGTATGCAGGTGCGTGAGAAAACAATTATTCCAAAAACTAACAATTATAAATCAAATTTTTCAATAACAAAAACAAAATCATCTGCATAAGTCCTAAAAGACCCTCCATAAATCAGATTTAAAAATGCTTCATCTTGACACCTCAAATAAACTCATTATTTGCAATACTGCCTGTAATATTCAAAGCTCCAAAAGCTAATTGCATGGAACGTACCATCAAGAAACTGTATCCAATCCACATGCTGCTAAATCCTACTGGACATTCTGGTAGTCTCAATGTTTGACTATGGACTGACATTACCTGAAAAGAGTGAAATAAAATACAAACTTATCAATATAGAGGTCAACATGAGATTTTATAGATATGACTGAATTGTTTACTCTTAATACCAAATAGTGTCATCTGCCCAGTGGTCAGTGTATCTTTTTGGCAATGATTGAACACTTGAAATTTTATAAAGTGATAGCTGATAAATTTGTAAATTTTACAAAAACTAAGCTAACAATTCTCACATGCAAAGTAAATATTGGACAAAATAGAGCTATTTTCTATAGGCCCCTTATTGGTTACACAGGTTTGCATGTATTTACTCCGTTTATGCTGCTTAAATCTTTTTGTACAGTCCAAGCATTCCAGGTTTATCATGATTTTTACATTATTTTCTTTTAAGTATATCTTTATTCAATCTCCTCTAGATTAGGCAGGTATTTTGGATACTCCCTTGAATCATCCAATCAAATTTTATTATTTTATTTCTTTTCCATGTAGTGAATTTAAAAAAAAATGTGGATACTTAGCTAATTTTTATTCATTCTAAAGGATTTTCCCACAATTCTTCCTGTAGTAAGGTCACCCATTTTAACACTCACAGCCCTTGACAACAGATATAACAGGATTGCTTAGATTTTTTTACTTTTGTCATATTTTTTTTAAAATTTCATATTTGGTACATTTGTGACTTTAATGGTACAAATGGTTGCAAAGGGGAACAGATCTTAATTCCCATTCAAATATCTATGATATATAAAGGCATCTTTCTTATAATTTTGATATCTTTCTGTCCAACAACCATTCTCTTACCTCTCCAACAGCTTCACAGACAGAACATCTGCTTATGTAATTCTGTAATGGCCGTCCTGAGATTGGATTCATCATTGGTGTCATGGGTTCCAAGGTAGATAACCAGTAACTGTAGTCGTTTCTATTGGCCACATTACAAACGTTATTGATGTTACAGAACATAAATGGCATGGTACTGAATCTTCTCAGACAACTTCCTGAAGAACCTGTTACCATGGAAATAAAAGATGTAAAAAGTAAAGTTTCATGAAAGAGTTAGTTTATCCATAATAAGAAATCTAAAAACAGACTGTGAAGCTTATTATAACTGGCAAAGTACTAAGATTTCTAAAAACAAACAAAAGCAAATCAAATTTTTAATTTCATACTTGTAAAAGTGTTTTAATATTTACTGATGAACATTTTTCTCAGGCAATTCGGCATAACACAGATCATGTTAGTTGTTAATTGTATAAACATTATATTCTATTATCTATATTAAGCTGTAATTTTCTTTTCTTTAATTTTATAGAAATAGATTCAAACATGGGCACACAACCCCTTTAAAACAGGGAAAAAAAGTTATTTATAGATAAAATTACAGCTATTTTTGGGGTCAAATTATAGTCCTCTAACTCCTTATTCTCAGGACTTTCCCCCCTTACGTTATTGAGTGATCTGTGCCTGACTAATCCTTATGATTTAATAGTACATAAATACAAAATTACACACCTAAATCTTGTCCTACAGCTCTTCCATTACCCATTATAAAACTGAGAGAGAAGCCTTCCCACATTTTGCTGGTACCACGAGGACATTCTGGAACCAATGTTGTCTGACTGTGCCTGCAATACACAATTAATACTCACATTGTTTAAGAATATAATACATTACTTTCAGTTTTTTTCCCTTCATGTTTCATGGGTTGTTGTCTAATTGATGTATAATAAGCATTATCGAATGATGCCACAAATATTCCATTCATTGTTTTTTTGTTATCAAAATAAAGAGGACTAAACACAACAAGAAACAAATAATGTTCGAAAAGTTCATCTTTCATTTTTTTTAAGAGGGATTCTGGATTGAGGAATAAACGTTAAAAAGACTTAACAACATATATACAGTCGTATTTTATGTAACAAACCTGGCAAAGTATATTCCTGGTGAGACACCTTGTCTACCATTTGGTCCATCCGCCCCTGGACGTCCAGGTATTCCGTCAATTCCTCCTCGTCCAGACTGTCCAGAAAAGCCATCAGGACCAGGATTACCTATTCACCTTTTGGTCCAGGAATACCTGGCTCTCCTGTCTGACCAGGGAACCCAGAATTACCTCTAGGACCTTCATCACCAGGAAGTCCCCTGCGGCCATCATTTCCTGCTTGACCAGGGAATCCAGATTCTCCTTTCTGTCCTCTTGGTCCATCACCAGGGTTTACAATTGGAGCTGGACCAGTCTGTCCCCTCGCTCCCTTAGGTCCTACAATGTTTAATGAATTTCTAATGTTTTTAAGGTTTTAAACTTGTTATAATTCAAATATTGGGAGTTAAGTTGTCAAACTATAGTTGATAAGGTAAATGTAGAAAGAGTTTTCCGCACAAGAGCTGTTAATGTGGTCAGATTTTGTCAGGCTAAAACAGTTAAGGCAAAATGTCCTCTGATTTTTAACAGACAGCAACTGTTGATATCAACGTAGTCAAATCAGCCATTGGTTGTAAATATATATGTAGTCTGATTTGACAGACCAGAGATTTAATGTCAATGCAGTCAGACTTAATTGGAAAAGAACTGTTAATGTCAATGTGTTATATTTTGTCAGACAAGAACTGTTAATGCCAATGTGTTATATTTTGTCAGACAAGAACTATTAATGTCAATGTGTTATATTTTGTCAGACAAGATCTGTTAATGTCAATGTGTTATATTTTGTCAGACAAGATCTGTTAATGTCAATGTGTTATATTTTGTCAGACAAGATCTGTTAATGTTAATGTGTTATATTTTGTCAGACAAGATCTGTTAATGTCAATGTGTTGTTAGACAAGATCTGTTAATGTCAATGTGTTATATTTTGTCAGACAAGAACTGTTAATGTCAATGTGTTATATTTTGTCAGGCAAGATCTGTTAATGTCAATGTGTTGTATTTTGTCAGACAAGATCTGTTAATGTCAATGTGTTATATTTTGACAGACAAGAACTATTAATGTCAATGTGTTATATTTTGTCAGACAAGATCTGTTAATGTCAATGTGTTATATACTGGTTAGACAAGATCTGTTAATGTCAATGTGTTATATTTTGTCAGACAAGAACTGTTAATGTCAATGTGTTATATTTTGTCAGACAAGATCTGTTTATGTCAATGTGTTATATTTTGTCAGACAAGATCTGTTAATGTCAATGCGTTATATTTTGTTAGACAAGATCTGTTAATGTCAATGTGTTATATTTTGTCAGACAAGAACTGTTGATGTCAAATGTGTTATATTCTTTCAGACAAGATCTGTTAATGCCAATGTGTTATATGTTGTCAGACAAGATCTGTTAATGCCAATGTATTATATTTTGTCAGACAAGAACTGTTAATGTCAATGTGTTATATTTTGTCAGACAAGATCTGTTAATGTCAATGTGTTATATTTTGTCAGACAAGAACTATTAATGTCAATGTGTTATATTTTGTCAGACAAGATCTGTTAATGTCAATGTGTTATATTTTGTCAGACAAGAACTGTTAATGTCAATGTGTTATATTTTGTCAGACAAGATCTGTTCATGTCAATGTGTTATATTTTGTCAGACAAGATCTGTTCATGTCAATGTGTTATATTTTGTCAGACAAGATCTGTTAATGCCAATGTATTATATTTTGTCAGACAAGAACTGTTAATGTCAAATGTGTTATATTTTGTCAGACAAGATCTGTTAATGCCAATGTGTTATATTTTGTCAGACAAGATCTGTTAATGCCAATGTATTATATTTTGTCAGACAAGAACTGTTAATGTCAATGTGTTATATTTTGTCAGACAAGAACTATTAATGTCAATGTGTTATATTTTGTTAGAAAAGAACTGTTAATGTCAATGTGTTATATTTTGTCAGACAAGATCTGTTAATGCCAATGTGTAATATTTTGTCAGACAAGATCTGTTAATGCCAATGTGTTATATTTTGTCAGACAAGATCTGTTAATGTCAATGTGTTATATTTTGTCAGACAAGAACTGTTAATGACAAGTATCATACTTTGTTAGCCAAGGATTACAAAAGAAAATGAAGTCATTTGTAAGACAAGGCCTTTTAATGTCAATGCAGTCAAGAGCTATAACACTTTATAAACTTTATTAGATTTACTGCCATTGATTTGGAATACATTTACAGTATGTCAATAATTCTGGTCAAATTAGGATTAGCAAAATAGTGTGGAAAACTGTGAAAAATATCAGTGTTTGACTTAAGTAGAACAGATAGCAAAATATATAAATTTGTTAAAGAGCTATATCAAATATGAACTATATTGATGTTTAATCCAATATTTCATTACCTGGTGAACCCTCTTGACCTCTGGGCCCACGGAAACCATTACGACCTTGTGCTCCAGGTTCTCCTGGTAACCCTGGCCTACCATCAAATCCAAAATCTCCTGATTCTCCTTTGTTTCCAGGAAGAGCAGCAATACCATCTTCACCCTAAAGAAAACAAATATATCAATAATATGCCATCTTCACCCTAAAGACAACAACCATATCAATACTATGCCATCTTCACCCTAAAGACAACAAATATATCAATACTATGCCATCTTCACCCTAAAGACAACAAATATATCAATACTATGCCATCTTCACCCTATAGACAACAAATATATCAATACTATGCCATCTTCTCCCTAAAGACAACAAATATATCAATACTATGCCATCTTCACCCTAAAGACAACAACCATATCAATACTATGCCATCTTCACCCTAAAGACAACAAATATATCAATACTATGCCATCTTCACCCTAAAGACAACAAATATATCAATACTATGCCATCTTCTCCCTAAAGACAACAAATATATCAATACTATGCCATCTTTTCCCTAAAGACAACAAATATATCAATACTATGCCATCTTCACCCTAAAGACAACAAATATATCAATACTATGCCATCTTCACCCTAAAGACAACAAATATATCAATACTATGCCATCTTCTCCCTAAAGACAACAAATATATCAATACTATGCCATCTTCTCCCTAAAGACAACAAATATATCAATACTATGCCATCTTCACCCTAAAGACAACAAAAATATCAATACTATGCCATATTCACTCTAAAGAAAACAAATATATCAATACTATGCCATCTTCACCCTAAAGACAACAAATATATCAATACTATGCCATCTTCACCCTAAAGACAACAAATATATCAATACTATGCCATCTTCTCCCTAAAGACAACAAATATATCAATACTATGCCATCTTCACCCTAAAGACAACAAATATATCAATACTATGCCATCTTCTCCCTAAAGACAACAAATATATCAATACTATGCCATCTTCACCCTAAAGACAACAAAAATATCAATACTATGCCATATTCACTCTAAAGAAAACAAATATATCAATACTATGCCATCTTCACCCTAAAGACAACAAATATATCAATACTATGGCATCTTCACCCTAAAGACAACAAATATATCAATACTATGCCATCTTCACCCTAAGGGACCGGTCAAAATTTATGTACACATAGGACCGGTGCAAAGTACAGTAGGCCAGATGCTTTTTTCCGGAATCGCTTTTATTGGGATATCACTTTTTTCACAGATAATATCCATAGGACACAAGTTTTTTTTTCAAACGATTACTTTGAAATAATTTTTATTAACATTATAACAAAACTTGAAATGACAGTCTATAACATATAAATGTAAAAGAAGATATAACTATCTAATGAAATGGGAATTATTAACATAATTGGAATAACTTTTTGTACATGCAAATAGTAATGTTTTAATAAATTGAATTAAAAAAAATAATGTCAAAACCAAATGCTATTGAGTTTCATGTTTCTCCTAGAGCTTGTTTTTATAATTAATATTTAAAGGTATTGATAAAATTCTATATAAGATACATGCAGCTTCGTTAATTTTTCAGTTTAACAAACACCTATTTGTGGTTTGATTGCAATGTCTTTGTTTTTTTTCCAATGCTATATTCATAGTATAATTTATGATAATGCCATGCCTGTAATTGTATGTCAATCAACAAAATAAATATGAAACTGTTGCTTTTGATCATATAAAGACAACATATATGTTAAATGCCTCTATTAAGTATACTTTTATTTACTATACATTGGAAAAGTAGGACTTTTTTATTACTAAGTTGGCATAGGACATCATTTTTTTTCAGTCAGAAAGCCATAGGGTTGTAACTTTTATTAAATATTTTTATTTTTTGCACCGGTCCTATGTGACGATAAATTTTGACCGGTCCCTAAAGACAACAAATATATCAATACTATGCCATTTTCTCCCTAAAGACAACAAATATATCAATACTATGCCAATCTTCTCCCTAAAGACAACAAATATATCAATACTAATGGCATCCTCACCCTAAAGACAACAAATATATCAGTACTATGCCATCTTCTCCCTAAAGACAACAAATATACCTATATATATAGTTTTATCTGAAAGAAAGCTAATACAGGGCAAAAGTAATAGTTACCAATCATAAACCTACCTGTGAATATTCATTCCTTGAAACTTTTCGTGTAATAAACGAGTATAAAAAATAAAGTTTTTGTGTTCGGTGTACAGCATCTTACCTTTGCACCGTACAGAAGGATTTATGTGGTCAGCTAAACACTGTACACAATCACAGGCACTTGTCTCAGAAAAAAAATTTCCTATATACCTGTGTTATATTAAGGTATATAGGAAAATTTTTTTCTGAGACAAGTGCCTGTGTACACAATGCTTCTTTTCAGAATAAAATATAGAAAAATAACATATTTATGAAAGATTTCAATGGCAATTATGGAAACAACTATACTTATTACACACACACACAGTGGCCTTCTGTTAGAAAAAGAGTTGCAATGAATATAGAATTATATCAGATGAGATGACCGTCAACTTCTTTGACAAGTATTTGCACATGTTTTTAGTAATCGTTCTTGTTTTGTGAAAATAATGAGACATCTTTAATCATCAAACTACGACCAAATCATTTCTTATTCAACAATTATGTTTAGATTGAAGGACACATTGATATTATGTGAACAAAACAAAGATTTTTGTTACCGTGTAAGGTCAAAATCGCTCATGCCTGCTTGGTTAGTACCAATATCCGCTGTACTGACGATACACGGTGATGATGTCCTTGTACCAATGATAAAATTTAGTAAATGTTTTGACTAATTTGTGATATCGAAAACCCTGGTGTAATAATTTTTCAGTAATACATAAATTTCTCTCACTAAAATCTAAAACGTTGTTACATACACAAACAAATCTTACAAGTTGAGATATATAAGCACCATAAGACGGTGACAAGGGAACGTCACCATCTAAAAATGGATAATTAAAAAATCATCTCTTTTATCATAAATTTTGGTATTGAGTTTCACGTTATTGGCATATACTTTGCATAAAAACAATCCCTATAACTATACTAACAAATTATAATCAATGTTTCAGTAACCAGATATGCTTACTGACATTTTAAGGAACAAAGATTATTTAATTTCTGTTTTACACAAGTGCTTATATAGAATTAATGAACAAAAAACGCATGAGAAAATTCTCCAAAAATCATGATGAACAAAACAGCAAGAGAAAATTCTCCAAAAAATCATGATGAACAATTAACAGAGGTGTTAATTAAAGCTAAGCAATGTCAGCTTAAACTTACTGGTAATCCTGAAAGTCCTGGTGTTCCCTCACGACCTGGCTCTCCATTAATTCCATCAAAACCACGCTCACCTTTCTGTCCATCTAATCCACTTATTCCAGGTCTGCCTGGATAACCTTTAGGACCACTATTTCCTAAAGAAAAATATTGCAACAATATTGTAATCTGGCATAAATCTTAGTACTTTTACAATAGAAATACTTCAGTTGTAACCAAGGCTTCCAAAATTTCCTGACGACAGCCGGACATTTTACAAAGAAATATTTTTGACGGTCAATGATCAGCTGGATACTTAAATGTAACTCACTCAGAGAGGATGCATAAGATATATGTGTCTAAGTAATTAGAAGTGTTATATGCAATAAAATTATTATAACTGTTTTGTTTTCTTCATTCTAAAAATAAATAAAATATCATCCTCGGTATTGTGTCATTTTTCTGTGTATCGTAATACAGGAACCATCATTGCACCAGTCAGCTTCAGTACCTGACTTTTCTCATGTTTTTGTTTTTGTTTATATAATCTGTCTTCTCTCTGTGAGTACTTTACACTTTGTAAATTCAGGCCATCTTATTTGAAACTGTTGATGACAACTGGCTTTAATTGTAGTACAACTTGATACACGTGATACTTTTCTTTTTGTGTATTGATTATCTGACCACGTGACTTTTACAACTGATGCTACAACTGATGCGGTATTTAAAGATAACATTGAGGAGGCCCAATGAAGGATATTGTTTTAAACCATGTAAAATCTACTGAACAGTGATAACATTTTTCTTTGTACAATTTTCAAACCTGATTTAGAAAATAAGGAATAAATAAAAACATAAAACAGTTAGAGTACCCCAGTATTTAACACGATGTACAGTGTTTAATAATTAATATATATCTGATATCATACTTATTCATTTATAAATATACTTATTTGAAGAATAACTTTTAAATATCAGAAAACTTTGTTAAACTGAACGCTCATTTAAAATAATATCTATAAAGCGTAATTAAATAGGATGTTGTTCCGTACACGCTTACATATTTGACCTCGTTACCTGATCACCTTTATGTACATTGTTATGCATCATTAGTTCTATTGATAAAGACAAGCTAAGGACACCTCATTAAAGATAACAAACCTGTAATCAGTGAATGATTTATGGCTTCAATATAACTTATTGAAGGGATGATTGTATGACAGATTGTTGTTATTTAAATAAAAGAAAACGTGTTTTTTCTACTTTTTATTGATGTACACAAGCTAAAGACCAAGCTGTACATTTATGTACCCAGAGAATTTAAGTATCTTAAATATGCTGCATCCGTTGTAATAAACCCAATTATGACCGAAATATCTTTGTGAAATAGTATGCCAAAGCGGACATGTCCAAAGCCCCAAACGGACATTTTTAATGATCGATAGTTGATCAAAATTGAAATGACCTTTTTATGAAAAATGCCTTGAATAACAAACCAATTCTATTTGACTGTTTGAGGCTGAGAGCAGCCAGACTTTTTATAAAAGTTTCGGTCAAGTCCGGAATATATGACCGTTTTGGAAGCCTTGGTTGTAACTATAAAATTCATTGTTTAGTCCTACCAAACCATTCTGAATTATTCTTAATTTTTATCATTATATGTTGTTTTTTTTTAAACAGATAACTATATGTAGTACGGTCAATTACACTTCAAAGCAATTATCACCAATTACAGCATCATTACACTTTATGGGAATGATCATCTTTGAAGGATACTTACTATATCACATTATGTAACCAGGGCTGTCAAGTCACACACAATTTTATGATGATTTAGCAGCATTTTCCTTTGAACTATTTTTCTCTCTCTTTTTGATCTTTACAATTTTTCCAAATCTTCTGCATTTGATTTGTAAAAACTTGACAGCCCTGACTAACTAGAAGACACCACTTCTCCTTATGGTTCTGAAGAAATGTGAGCCTGTAATTTAGTCATAATGTTGCCTCATAGTGAGATGTGTTTATGGTTTAACCCTAGTTGACAATTTGTTTAAAACATTATAAGACTTACCAGGAGTTCCTGGGAATCCATTATCTCCTGGCTGTCCTTTGATTCCAAATCCTTGGAGTCCTGGATTTCCCTTCATTCCAGGGAGACCATCTAATCCTGCACCTCCATCTTCTCCACGAGGACCTTTGATACCTGGTCTTCCATCAGATCCTGGTAAACCTAGATCACCTGGTGCTCCTCGGAAATCTAAAAATAGAACATAATCATATTCAATGGTATAGGTTAATACATAGTATGGAACTTATTTTAAAATTATTTGATATAAAAACCAGATGCTCCGCAGGGCGCAGCTTTATACGACCGCAGAGGTTGAACCCTGAACGGATGGGGCAAGTATGGACACAACATTCAAGCTGGATTCAGCTCTAAATTTTGATTGTGATTAAATAGTTGACACAGCATAGGTTTCTGACACAGAATGAATGTAGTCTAATGAACTTAAATTTTTTTTTGCCTTTGAGCAATTCACTATGCTGTTGAATATTAATCCTCTCAAAAAAATGTTTGAAGAAATTTTCTTTTTCTTTATGAAATCTGAAATGAGAAAAATTGAACCCCAATTTTTTTTTTCACATCCCCCTTTCCCTTATTCCAAAACTGATCTCAATTCATCTTTCTAATGGAGTTTGCAACAATAACTACTCATTTAAATACATCATATAATATTAAAATGTAAAAAAAGTGCTTGTTATCACTGAATGGTAAAGATTGTTTTAATTTATCAGTTGGTAGTAAAAGTGAATATACATTGTATGTTGTATAAAACAATGATTTAAGTTGATTCAACTACTATTCTGGACAAAGAAAGATAACTCCAATTGAAAATTTCTTGCTATTGCACAATATCAAGAAATTTTCAATTGGAGTTATCTTTAGCTATTGCACAATATTGTGCAATTAGATATTTCTTGCTATTGCGCAATACTGTGCAATTGAAAATACTTGCTATTGCACAATACTGTGCAATTGAAGATTTCTTGCTATTGCGCAATACTGTGCAATTGAAAATTCTTGCTATTGCACAATACTGTGCAATTGAAGATTTCTTGCTATTGCTGAATACTGGCCACAGACCACAATTAATTCCTCTATCAGTTCTTTTAATTGTGGTCTTGGGCCTATTAGGGGCCTAAAACTTGACCAATTCTAATAAAACTTGGCATGATTCAAGCTTAGTATATTATAAAACAGGTTACAAAGTTTCAAAGCCATATGATACCAAATAAAAAAAATGTGGCATTTTTTATATCTGAATTTTGGGTGCTGAATTGTGGCGTTGAATTAGAACAATTAAAACTATCAAATTTGAGCTTCTAAAAACCAAAAGATACCAAAACTAACACTTTTTAATGTCTCTATGTATAAGTTAACATCTATTTAAAGCAACAGAAAGCATATTTCATGTATCAGACTTATGCAAAATGACCAGAAGTTAATTTTATATGAGTCTGTGCCAAAAAATAGAGGTTTTCAATTAGGGTGAGGCCTTATATCAAATGTAATATTTTTCACTTACCACAATTTTCTGAAGTTGTTAAGTTATCAAACAAACTTTAACAGGTTATAAATGTACTTTTGATGGAAATATAAGTTTCAAATAGCATAACGCATGAGGATAAAATGGTCTTTAGCAATGTTATGCTTAAAAAAACAGATTGCCAGTTTAGGCCGTTCCCCACATTTGCATATTTAAAAGCATATAAATGATATGGGAGATGGAGATATACTTCTTTTTGCTAAAATCTGTGCTCAGATATGATAAAACATGGAGCCTGGATGTAACAAGACTGTCACTTTCAACTATATATGCAGACAGTATGGTCTGATGCAAAGTTTATTAACTTTACTGTTTAAAAACTGAATGAAATGTCAGCCTCAAAAGGCCAATATTTAAACCACTAGCTATCCAACAGAAGAAAGTAAAGGTAGTCTGTGAAACAGAAATGGTTAAGCAACCAGTAATAAGTGTTTTTGATGTAGGTTCAGTGCAATCTGTTTTGGAATACAACTTTTAAGTGCATAGAACTTCACATTTCACCTGCTGCGTATACTGACCGTTAGACTTAGACTATTAAAACAGCACATTTTGCACTCTTTTTATGTTTTTATCTACTTTTTTTTGTGTTCAGAGTTCACAAATAAGTTAAACAACTGAAATAAATACCACAAACACAAATAGATATCAGAAAAAAACTGTCAGAGAGAAATTAAGCATGCTGTTTTTGAAAAAATAGTGAAAAAAGTGAAAAAGCTACATTTTAGGCATTTAACCTGAAAAGTGACTTTTTCACAAAATTTCTATCAAATGAAAGTGAAAATCATTTCTTCTCATATAGTTTGACAAATCAATACCAATAGATCATTCAGAAAAGATGCCAAAGTAAAAATTCTAAATTTGCTGAAATGCACCTCTTAGGCCACAGACCACAATTAATTCCTCTATCAGTTCTTTATAACCTTTTGCATCATTAAAAAAATTGCACCATGCACTTTTGTCCAATTTTTTGTGTGTGTAATGTATTGTCCTAGTCCAAATATATATCCAAAATTCAGAAAGATTGAAGCAATCACTTTTACAAATTTAGCCAATACACATCCATACCCCTATTGACAAGTCAAGAGATGTTCCGAAAACTGTAAATATCACCTTTTTGCACTTGACCTAATCACTCATTCCATATCAAAATCAGTTAAAATACAACCTCCAAAAATTTATTTGACCTCTCTTCTTTCATTTCCACCCAAAAAGATTTAAGGAATGAGTGAGGAAAGGAAAGAAAAAAAATTAAGGAAAAAATACACTCTAATTAAAAGGAACTATATTCGTGGACAACGAAAAGCGGGGTCATTAATTGTGGTCTTGGGCCTACTGTGTGATTGAAAATTTCTTGCTATTGCACAATACTTAATATAATAATTTTGGATCCTGATTTGGACCAACTTGAAAACTGGGCCCATAATCAAAAATCTAAGTACATGTTTAGATTCAGCATATCAAAGAAGCCCAAGAATTCAATTTTTGTTAAAATCAAACTTAGTTTAATTTGGACCCTTTGAACTTTAATGTAAACCAATTTGAAAACGGGACCAAAAATTAAGAATCTACATACACAGTTGGATTTGACATATCAAAGAACCCCAATTTTTCAATTTTTGATGAAATCAAACAAAGTTTAATTTTGAACCCTGATTTAGACCAACTTGAAAACTGGGCCACTAATAAAAAATCTAAGTACAGTTTTAGATTCAGCATATCAAAGAACCCAATGGATTCAATTTTTGTTAAAATCAAACTACGTTTAATTTTGGACCCTTTGGACCTTAATGTAGACCAATTTGAAAACGGGAACAAAAATTAAGAATCTACAAACACAGTTAGATTCGGCATATCAAAGAACCCCAATTATTCAATTTTTGATGAAATCAAACAAAGTTTAATTTTGGACCCTTTGGGCACCTTATTACGAAACTGTTGGGACCAAAACTCCTAAAATCAATCCCAACCTTCCTTTTATGGTCATAAACCTTGTGTTTAAATTTCATAGATTTCTATTCACTTATACTAAAGTTATGGTGCGAAAACCAAGAAAAATGCTTATTTGGGCACCTTTTTGACCCCTAATTCCTAAACTGTTGGCACCGTAACTCCCAAAATCAATCCCAACCTTCCTTTTGTGTTCATAAACCTTGTGTTTAAATTTCATTGATTTCTATTCACTTAAACTAAAGTTATCGTGTGAAAACCAAGAATAATGCTTATTTGGGCCCTTTTTTGGCCCCTAATTCCTAAACTGTTGGGACCAAAACTCCCAAAATCAATCCCAACCTTCCTTTTATGGTCATAAACCTTGTGTTTAAATTTCATAGATTTCTATTCACTTAAACTAAAGTTATAGTGCGAAAACCAAGAAAATGCTTATTTGGGCCCTTTTTGGCCCCTAATTCCTAAACTGTTGAGAACAAAACTTCCAAAATCAATCCCAACCTTCCTTTAATGGTCATTAACCTTGTGTTTAAATTTCATAGATTTCTATTGACTTAAACTAAAGTTAGAGTGCGAAAACTAAAAGTATTCGGACGACGACGACGCCAACGTGATACCAATATACGACCAAAAATTTTTCAATTTTTGCGGTCGTATAATAAATGGAGAATGTGTCCATGCATTAAAATTTATAAAGGGACATAACTCAAGAACTATAAAATTGAAGTTACCAAATTCAAACTTGATCTGTGGCTGGGAAATTGGTGAACTTTCATTAAGTGTAAAGTAAACAAAGTGTATACATTTGTACAACATTATTACTTCCTATAACTCTATCAACAGGTGGTTTGGTTTTCATCAATACCCCAATAATAAAAGAGATAGGAGGGATTTGACCTGATGCAACTAATCTAAAAGGAACCAAGTCCTATCAAACCACCATACTATCATACATTGTACTGAAAAACAGTCTTCGCTTTTATTAAGGTCAAATACCTACTCCCCACAAGCGAGCCTCTGCATGTGGTTTTTAATTTTGTGATTACTTGGCTGTTTTATAGTGACAATTTAATTACTAGACAAAATATTTCATGATTATTTGATTATCTTGTTTAAAACAATTATAAATGATTATGTGGTTATATTGGCAAAAAAAACCAATGGATTATGTGTTTACTTGGACATCCCCATGAGGGGCATCACAAAAGACATTCACTTTTAAATAAGATCTTACCAAATGGTGCATCATCTCCTGGGGCTCCTGGTAACCCTGGTAACCCATCATCACCTGAAATAAACAGATGTATACATTTAACACAGATAAATACATCACCTTATTCTACCAAGTAATGTATTCATAAAAATACCTATAACAACCTCAGAAGTAATTATCTAGGAACAAAATGTATGTATTTGAATATAAAGAAATACAACATGCTTCATAATATATTTTGAATTTTCAAGGTTAAAAAACAGTTATTTAATAATTATTTAATAAACATATTTTGTAAAAACATTCCTATATGGAGGGAAAGATCTGCTTGCGCATTCCCCTCTCCTGTTTACTTCAAAGTATAATTCTCTTTCATGATTGAAGTATAATTCTCTTTCATGATTGCGAACAATATTATTGCATATTTTTAGTAATTATAAAGTCGACCTTGAACCTAGTGATGTGAAAATCATTAAAGATCTTTCTCTCATTAAATGTAACTATGGGTAAATATAGAAGTAAAATTGCAATCCTACATATAGAATTTTAATTTAGAATCCACAAACAAGTTCCTTACACAAATTTCCGTCTACTTTTAGTAACTCTGACCTTTTCCCTGGTGACCTCAATAACATTTGATAAAAGAAATTACCGGCACATCAAATTATATCACCATTCATTATGATTTTTTTTACTTTTACAATAAAATTTATGTATAAACTCAACTACAGTCAAATTAAGTTCTTTCTTTATATATATTCCTTGTTAAATTCTATACATTGTACTATATGGTGTAGAATAATGACAGATCTAAAGGGGTCCAGGTTTTTTTTATGATCAATGCATTTGAATGGGGACATATGGTAAGAACCCCCTTTATTCTGCATTTGGACACCCTTTTAAAAATGACTGAATCTGCCCCTGACATTGTACTATCTGGTGTAGACTATAAAACACTATCATACCTTGCCTTCCTGGTTCTCCTGTGATACCAGGTAATCCACCTAGACCATTATCTCCATTGCTACCCTCAATCCAGGGAAACCAGGTAATCCTGAATCTCCAAGAGGTCCTTGGGTTCCTGGATTACCACTCCTTCCTCTTTCTCCTAATCCTCCTTTGGTACCTGGTAATCCTGGGAACCCAGATCTTCCATCAGGTCCTGGTAATCCTGGGAAACCTTCACGTCCTGGCTCTCCAGTTTATACCGTTAAGACCTGGTTCTCCTCTCTGACCGTCTAATCCAGCAAATCCATCTAAACCAAATTCTCCCTGTAAAATATTGCTTTTACAATTAGATCTTAAAAAAAGTTTTCTCAAGGTATCCCTTTAAAATTTTGTTTTTAAAATAAGGTCTTTATGAAAAAATCTGACCATACTTTATCATTAAATTGTTGTTAAACAACTCAAATTCATTCATATCTATTAACTCTTTATTCAAAATGAAGAATATGACAATTGCCAATTTAACAGCTGAAATGCCTTTGAGTGTACTTTAATATATCCATATACAAATTAAAACTAACCCTCAACCCCTTTGGTCCAGGGAAACCTGGACGACCATCTGATCCTGGAGGACCTTTTACACCATCTAATCCATACTGGCCTATTTCTCCTGTTGGTCCAGATATTCCTTGGTCACCAGGTAAACCATCAAGACCTATAAAGAAAAATGATATCTTTTGAAAAACTTGCTTGTTGAAGTCATTTGAAACAATCAATCCTAATTTAAGATTAATCACAGTATCTCTTTTGGTATTCTATTTTGTTTTGCTTTATCTAAAGATGGTTCAGTTAAAAACAAAAAACAAATATATATAATAAATTTTAACAGCATACACAACATATTGTTAATAGTTCCTATGACCTCATTTTTCTGTATATATACTTGTCATACAAGTGTGAAGTTTAGCTAGCTATAAAACCAGGTTTAAAGCACCATTTTTTAAATAAGAAAATGCCTGTACCAAGTCAGGAATATGACAGTTGTTATTCATTCATTTGAAGTGTTTGAACTTTTGATTTTGCGATTGCTTAGGGACTTTCCATTTCGAATTTTTCATCGGGGTTCAGTATTTTTGTTATTTTACTTTTAACTGAATTAATGATGATAAAATTAAACGGATGCAGTTTTATTTTATGATTTCCACAAAATCAGCCTACTAGATATATACCTGGTTGTCCCATGCCACCTCGTTCCCCTTTGCCACCTGCTAATCCAGGTAATCCAGGTAAACCATCCAGTCCAGAACGACCAGGGGACCTAAAATGGAACAATTCACAATCATTCATTATTTTTAATGCAACTTATTTGCTGCAAAATAATCACATTTGAAATATTACTTCTTGTCTAGGTGGTGCAATGAAAATCAGAATTACAATTACAATCTCATAGAATCACTGTGTACTAAGGTTGGTCTTGATATTGAATTTTCTAAGATCCTAAAAACTAATAATATTTAATTCCTATTATTTATAGCTTTTGGTAAAATCAAATGTTGATTGCAGCTTTATCCAAGTTGATATCATCTTAATTTGAAACTGCAATTAGCTACAGATATATAAATTCCATTTCATATTTTGCCATAGCACTCAAAATTTTTAAACCCTATTTTCAGCATATCTTAAATCTGAATAATTAACCAGATGCTCCACAGGGCGCAGCTTTATACGACCGCAGAGGTCGAACCCTGAACAGTTGGGGCAAGTATGGACACAACATTTAAGCTTGATACTGCTCTGAACTTGGATTGTGATTAAATAGTTGACACAACATAGGTTTCTGACACAGAATGAATGTGGTCTAAGAACTTCAAACTTAAAAACTTAATTTTTTAAATTGCACATTTACTTATTATGGTCCAATATCCAAAATCTAAATGCATGTTAGATTCAGCATATATTCAGCATATCAAAGAACCCAAGAATTCAATTTTTGATGAAATCAAATAATGTTCAATTTTAGACCTTTAGACCTCAATGTGGACCAATTTGATTACCAGGCCCAAATATTAAAAATCTAAATACATGGTTAGATTCAGCATATTGAAGAACCCCATATATTGAATTTTTGTTGAAATCAAACAAAGTTTAATTTTTGACCCTTTGGACTTAATGTAGACCAATTTGAAAACAGGGACAATACTGTGCAATTGAATATTTCTTGCTGGCTGTGCAAAAACTGTGCAAATTGAAGAATTTCTTGCTATTGCGCAATACTGTCCAATTGAAAATTTCGTTGCTATTGCACAATACTGTACAATTGAAGATTTCTTGCTATTGCGCAATACTGTGCAATTGAAAATTTATTGCTATTGCACAATACTTAAATAATAATTTTTGACCCTATTTGGACCAACTTGAAAACTGGGCCCATAATCAAAAATCTAAGTACATGTTTAGATTCAGCATATCAAAGAACCCCAAGAATTCAATTTTTGTTAAAATCAAGCTAAGTTTAGTTTTGGACCCTTTGGACCTTAATGTAGACCAATTTGAAAACAGGACCAACCAGATGCTCCGCAGGGCGCAGCTTTATATGACCCCAGAGGTCGAACCCTGAACGGTTGGGGCTAGTATGGACACAACATTCAAACTGGATACAGCTCTGAATTTGGATTGTGATTAAATAGTTGACACAGCATAGGTTTCTGACATAGAATGAATGTGGTCTAATGAACTTAAAATATTTTTTTTGCTTTTGAGCAATTCACTATCCTGTTGAATATTAATCCTTTGATATTTGAAGAAATTTTCTTTTTCATTTCTGAAATCTGAAATAAGAAAAATTGAAACCACACCAATTTTTTTTCACCTCCCCCTACTACAACAACTTACCCTGTTCTCCTTTAATAGATGGTCCGGGAAATCCCCTTTCACCTTTACGACCTGAGACACCTGGGAGACCATCAGGACCAGCAAATCCTTTCTGACCTGATATATAAAAAAGGTTCAATAGAAAAATTTATTATGTTTTGTTAAATCTGTCCATTTATTAATTTTGTCAACAAAAAAAGTAATATCATATCAGATTCTTGTAAACTTTATTTAACAAAAATCAAACAAAGTGAAGGATAAATATTTATCTTTAAAATCTACATACCGGTAGTAAAAATTGCCTTTTGAAAAGTAAATTTGCAACAAACTTTCAATTATAGCTAATACTTAAACACCTAAATGTTAAAACTGATGAAGTTCATCATTATAATACAATATTAGAAACCTTTAGATCAACTATGTTTTTTTCATCCTTTTCCCGATTGAATGAAATTCTTTTTCGCATAGCATATTCTCTTTAATCATTTATTTCTAGGTTCAAGATTACAGTATTAACACAACGCTGTTTCTACAATGATGAATAGTTCTTACCTGGGAATCCATTTTCTCCAGATAAACCTTTAAGACCTGACTGTCCAGGTCGTCCATCGGCACCAGCAGCACCAGGGAATCCAGTTTCTCCTGATCCCCCTTTCTCTCCATTTATACCTCTGGATCCTGGTAATCCATCTCTACCATTTAGGCCAGGTTCACCTATGCAAAAACATCACATAAATTTAAGTTAAAGAAATTTCATTCATGTGGAAATGATCGTGTCTAAAGTGCTCATTTTTACAAGCCATTCTAAGTAGAAATTTAACAGGAATATGAATTATAAGGAATATGCTAAAGATAGATCTCCAATTATATAAATATATAATTTTTATTAGAAAATCATGAAAAAACATTTTTAGGCAACTTTTAATTATATTTAGTTATTGATCAGTTATAGTCATACATAGTCAAACATACACTATATTTATCCTTATTTTCACTCATCTAAAAATGTATATTACATTGAAATAAAGTCATTTTTCTATTTACTATCATATTAAACTGTATTTTCTATAAAAAGTAAATACATCAAACCTGACTATACTTAAATAGATTATATCACTGTTCATTGATATTTATGTGAATACCTAATATGCCTGGCTCTCCATCTACTCCATTCCTTCCAGGATTACCATTGGGACCCCCTGCACCTCTGTCACCTTCTAAACCTGAAATTCAATTAGAAATATTTTACGATAACATTTCTGACACTTGCATTCACATATTTTAATCACTGCATACAATTGCAACAAGACCTATAAACAAAAATTAAGAAAAAAAAACAACAAAAAAAAACGCTTTAATTACACAATCGTAACTTATATAGCAAACTTATGTTAGAGACGGAAACGCAATTTTTCCATTTGAAAAGGGCATAACTGTAGAATTGAAAAGTGATACCACCATAATTCACTGCGTTTTGCAGTAATAAGTTTCATAGCATTTAGTTGATAAGTAGACAATATTCAGAAAAAAAGTTTGAATAAAAGGAGATACAGGTTAATTTCAATTAGACAGCAACACATTGACACAAATAACCAAAAAGATATCTGCTAACAACAGTCTCGGTAGAATATTTCACGAAGCCTAATTTATATGATATTATTTGTTCCCTTTCATTTCACCACAGTGGTAACCTACCTTTTAACCCATTAATGCCTGGTAGACCTGGTGTTCCTCTTGGACCTGTTCTACCATCCTCACCATTTGTTCCATCTTGACCAATAAATCCAGGCTGACCTTTCCTACCTGGCTGACCAGGGAATCCAGGTAACCCAGGGTCACCAGGTATACCATTGAATCCTCTTTCTCCTATTGAAATATAATGTAAATTATGTCATATAAGTATGCATAGAAGAGGTTAATGGTCAAACACAAGAACACAATTAGAGAACATTGAATTTCTTCATCAAAATTAAAAATATTAAAAAAATTTGTCAAAGCGTTTGCTTGCTATTAAACAAACACTGTTTGGCAGCCTCCCGCCCTGTACATTCCTAAATAAAAAATGTAATACCTCATGCCAATATTGAAACATCATTTGGTATTAAAAAAAGATCTAGTGTGGCCATATTAAAGAAAGAATCAAACCTTTTGGTCCATTAAATCCACGTTCACCGTCAGGTCCTGGAAGTCCATCCAATCCATATTCTCCCTGTTCTCCTTTAAATCCTGGCATACCGGCCAGTCCATCACGACCTCGTTCACCTATAAAATAAGATAATATGAATCATCAGAAATTTTTATTTCCTCCAGATACTACAGGCTTGTTATTAAAAAATTCTCATATCCTAAAATTACAATTTTTCAAACAAATTTTTATAAAAATTTAGTTGTGGCTTTACATATGTAAAGTAGATGCACTAAATCTACCTCTATCTGTTTTTAAGAAGAGCTTAGGATTTCGTGGGTAACAGCGAACCATGAATTTAAGAATCAACGAAGAATAATCCCGAGAAATGTGTATTGAGTCGGATGTTTATTTACGGTTGTGTTATGCAGTTCTAGTATAGTGTTGACTTGCGATAAACATTGTAACATAACACATATTTTTTTATTGAAAAAAGATACAAGTAATTTGATTAAATCCATATTAAATATATCTAATATCAATGATAATTTACTTTTTAAAATTGATTAAAACTGTTCATGGAAAATAACTGCAAGTTGTTAATTACCGTGTCATAGTTTGGTTTACCAGTGATTAAAAATCAATAGGATTAAGTACGGGGATATTGCCCGTAGGTAATATTGTTTATGACAGGAACATTTATTTTCACACCTTATACTTTTATCACTGTTTAATATATCGTGATTAGGGAAATGAGCTTTCAATCATACAGTTTTGAATGCCTTATAGAATTCAGACAAGAATTTATAAATTGTAAAACAAACAAATAATTAATTGTCTCTGTCTATTATTGTAATCGAAGTTATCAATGAACACTTTAACCTAGAAAGACCAAGCAAGCTTTTTCAATAATTCCTTCTTTTTTGTTTTGTTTTATTATTGATCAAAACAAGGAGTTTATATGATCTCCTAAATCAAAAAGAAATCCACGAATTACGTATCTAATTTTTTGTTGTTGTAATCAGCGATCCACGAATTTACGTATACCACGAAACGTCTTTTTTTCTCTATCCACGAAAATTGATACCCACGAAAATAAATGAATCAACAGTATTTGATTCCATATCAAATTATGTCTGTTTGCATGTTGTGTTATTTACACCAACATCTTCTTTGAATAACAAGCTGAGATCTGGAGACTATAGACTGACTTTACCGAAATGGAATATAAATATAGATTAAACGTACCTGATCCTCCTTTATTTCCATCATTACCAGGGAATCCAGGTCGGCCTGGTTCCCCATCTATACCTCTGTCTCCATTACGGCCAGGGCGTCCATTTTCACCAGGTGGTCCTGGCACAAAATTATCTGGTACCCGTCCAGGTAATCCTCTGTCTCCCTGTAATACAGAAACATTTCATTTCAAAGTTCACAACTACTAATTCTATGTAAATTAAGAGTAACCAGATGCTCCACAGGGCGCAGCTTTATACAACCGCAGAGGTCGAACCCTGAACAGTTGGGGCAAGTATGCGGGACACAACATTTAAGCTTGATAAAGCTCTGAATTTGGATTGGTGATTAAGTAGTTGACACAACATAGGTTTCTGACACAGAATGAATGTGGTCTAAGAACTTAAACTTAACCAGATGCTCTGTAGGGCGCAGCTTTATACCACCGCAGAGTTCAAACCCTGAACATTGGGGCAAGTATGGACACAACATTCAAGCTTAATACAGCTCTGAATTTGGATTGTGATTAAATAGTTGACACAACACAGGTTTCTGTTAATGAATGTGGTCTAAAACTTAAACTTAAAAACTTTAAATTTTAAATTGGACATTACCTATTATGGTCCAATATCCAAAATCTAAATACATGGTTAGATTCAGCATATTAAAGAACCCCAAGAATTCAATTTTTGATGAAATCAAATAAAGTTCAATTCTGGACCCTTTAGACCTCAATGTGGACCAATCTGATAACCAGGCCCAAACATCAAAAATCTAAATACATGGTTGGATTAAGCATATATCGATGAACCCATATATACAATTTTTGTTGAAATCAAACAAACTTTAATTTTGGACCACAATTTGGACCAACTTGAAAACTGGGCCTATAATCAAAAATCTAAATACAGGTTTGGATTCAGCATATCAAAGAACCCCAAGAATTCAATTTTTGTTGATATCAAACAAAGTTTAATTTTGGACCACGATTTGGACCAACTTGAAAACTGGGCCCATTATAAAAATTATAAGTACATGTTTAGATTCAGCATATCAAAGAACCCCAAGAATTCAATTTTTGTTAAAACCAAAATAAGTTTAATTTTGGACCCTTTGGACCTTAATGTAGACCAATTTGAAAACATTTTAATTTATTTTGGCCCCTAATTCCTAAACTGCTGGGATCAAAACTTCCAAAATCAATCCCAACCTTCCTTTTGTGGTCATAAACCTTGTGTTAAAATTTCATAGATTTCTATTTACCTATACTAAAATTATTGTGCAAATTCCAAGAAAAATGCTTATTTGGGACCTTTTTTTGGCCCCTAATTCCTAAACTGTTGGGACCTCAACTCCCAAAATCAATCCCAACCTTCCTTTTATAGTCATAAACCTTATGTTAAAATTTCATAGATTTCTGTTTACTTTATACTAAAGTTATTGTTCGAAAACCAAGAAAAATGCTTATTTGGGCCCTTTTTGGCCCCTAGTAATTCCTAAACTGTTGGGAACAAAACTCCCCAAATCATACCAACCTTTCTTTTATGGCCATAAACCTTGTGTTTAAATTTCATAGATTTCTATTTACTTTTACTAAAGTTAGAGTGCGAAAACCAAATGTTTTATTTGGTTCTTGCGATAAATATTTGTATCGCAATATGTGGCTTAGATATTTGGTATATGATATCGAACAGTTTATGCGCTTCTGAAATTTACCCTGCGTAACCGAATACTTTTTTTTTGTAGGAGTTATCTCCCCAAACACTGTTTTCCTTGTCTCCACTTCTCCTTTGCAACCATAAAAGATTACGACAAAGTTATTTTATAAAATTGCTCAGTATATCCTTTGCATGATTTGTCCTATTTTGACCGAAGCAATATGAATACTCCATATGAGAGTAATTTCCCCTTATGCATTTGATATAAATGATATGCATTTTTATCTTGTAAACCATAAGTGATAGAGACCTAGGATCTTTTAATTTGAGTTCACAAAAATGAAAATTAGGTCAAAGTCATATTCTAATTTTTAAATTTGGCTTATTTTCACTTATTCCCAAAAACAGTATAAGATATCAACAAATTATTTTTACTAAATTGTTAGTTGTCACATGTCGTATCACGTAAATTTTGATTGGTAGAGTACGTAGAACTTAAAAGGGAGTTTTCTCCCCTCTTGTATTTAAAAATATGCGTATGGTGATATAACTCATTAACCAAATATAATTAAGACCTATGGTCTTTTGATATGAGGTCCTTGGTTTATGACCTTGAAATTGATCTCAAGGTCATAGCTTAATTTGACATTCTAGATTTTGTCCTTTGCTTTTACCTTATATGTATACATAATAAAGCCATGACACTTTGGCAATAGGTATCAAACCATTTAACCTTGAAAACAACAACCGGAAGTGACATTGTGTAAACCGGAAGTAGCTATTTTTGTACTCTATTAATATAAAAGTTTATTATATACTTAGTAGTAAATACAGATAAATTGTATGTGTAATACAATCAATGGCAAGCGTGCAGTATCAGCCACCCGTGATGATATCGATATCAGCACGGTTGCAAAAGCTTTATCACACCTTTAATCTGTATGACGTCACGTCATCGATTGCAGTCACTGTTGCAAAGGCTTTATCAAAACCCTAATCTGTATGACGTCATGTCAAACCGTGGTCAGACCTATAATCTGTCTGACGTCATTTCAATCCTCCTTATCTGTATGACGTTATGTCACATAAAAAGCATCTACTTGAGATATATGTATATAATAAAGTGTATATGATATGGCTTTTTCAATATCACACACCGTATCAACCCTCAACCATTATAATCCCTCGAGAAAAGCTCTTGGGATTATATTGGTGTCTCGGGTTGATACGGATGCGATATTGAAAAAGCCATATGATATTCTCTATATATAGAACCAGATATTTTTGGAATCAGTGTCAAGTAAATATTCAAATATTATCGGAAGTAACATTTTTCAAACCGGAAGTAATGAATGTATATCCCTTATTCAAATAATATTGTATAGAAACCATACATTTTTGGAATCAGCGTACAATAAGCTATCATTTGACGATTGAAATGACATTTTAAACTTAATTTTACTATTTTCATATTAAAATACATTGTTTTTGGTGGAAAGACCTTCAATTGTTCTCTGAACAATTGGTTTTTAACCGGATTTTTGTGACAAAAATGTCGGTTATTGATTTGGGGATGTACGGCGGGCGGTCGGGCGGCCGGGCGGGCGGGCGGGCGGCAATCAAATGTTGTCCGTGCATTAACTCATGAACCGTTCAACCAAAGCTTTTAAAATTTTAATATGTTATTACTGACAACTATACGAAGGTCAAGTTCAATAATGGCGATTTTGACTTTTACCGTTCAGGAGTTATGGTTCTTGAAAGATTGAAAAATGGAGTTGTCCGTGCATTTACGCATGAACTGTTCTACCAAAGCTTCCCAAATTTTAATATGTTGTTACTTATGAAAGAATGGAGGTCAAGTTCAATAATGACGAATTTGACTTTTACCGTTCAGGAGTTATGGTTCTTGAAAGATTGAAAAATGGAGTTTCCAGTCGTGTCCGTGCATTTATGCATGAACTGTTCTACCAAAGCTTCCGAAATTTTAATATGCTGTTACTGATGACAAAATGGAGGTCAAGTTCAATAATGACGATTTTGACTTTTACCGTTCAGGAGTTATGGTTCTTGAAAGATTGAAAAATGGTTTTTCCCGTCGTGTCCATGCATTTTCTCATGAACCATTCAACCAAAGCTTTTGAAATTTTAATATGTTGTTACTGATGACAAAATAGAGGTCAAGTTCAATAATGACGATTTTGACTTTTACCGTTCAGGAGTTATGGTTCTTGAAAGATCGTAAAATGGTGTTTCCATTCAGGTTGTTGCATTTACCCATGAACCATTCAATCTAAGCTTTTCAAATTTTAATATGTTGATACTGATGACAAAATGGAGGTCAAATTTGATATTGACGATTTTCACTTTCACCATTCATCAGTAATGGTTCTTGTGATATTGCCAGGACACAAATAAATGTTAATAAATCCGGTTTGCTGTCGTTGTGACAGCCTCTTGTTTAATTATTTTTTTATTTTTTTTTCTTCCGCCTAAGTTTGTTCTTGCAATAAATATTTGTTTCGCAATATATATGTCGCTTAGATATTTCATATATTATATCGTATAGTTTATGCACTTTTAAATTTCACCCTGCTAAGACGAACAATTTTTCTTTGTAAGAGTTATCTCCCTATTCATTGTTTATTAATTGTGTGCCTCTCCTTCGTAACAAAAAAAGATATTGGCAAATTTCTTTTTCTAACTTGTTCGTTACATCCTCAGAAATATTTGGCTTATTTGGATCGAAGCGATTCGCTGAAATTTTATAGGAGTTATCTACCTTTACGAAATGAATTTGTCGGTATGTTTTTTTAACTTATAAACCGTTAACCGTATAACCCTGGAATGTTTTTATTTGAGGCCCCTGGGTCCACACTTAGAAAATAAGGTCAAGGTCAAAGGTCAAGGTCAAGTTCTTACTGTTGACTTTTCCTTGTTTCAGCATTTTCTCCAACACCTTTAAAGATATGTATAAAAGAACAAGTGCAAAATGTCTGCTTAATTGTAATGTAGATATGTTACGTTTGGTCTGAAACAATCTAATGGCATCTTATAGGAGTTAGTGCCCCTGAAATGTGTAGTTATCAGGTTTATTGATTATTACTTCAACTTGGTTCATTATATAGCCATATGACCTTTACCAAATTGTTGGGTGACATATGACCTTGAAAAATACCAACCGGAAGTGACCTTGAGAAAATCGGAAGTAGCCATGAAAAAATACCCCAAATCCATATATTTTTGTAATCTAAATACATTTACTAATCACCGTAGACTAAAAGTGACTTTTGGTAAACTGGAAGGTGCCAATTATCTTCTGGTTAAAAGGTAAAAGTATATAGAAACTTTATATTTTAGGAATAACTGTTGAAGAAGCTATCATATGAGACTGGAATCGACATATACTTCACCAGAAGTAGCACATTATCTCCCTTATTTAACTCAAAAGTATATGAAAACCATTCATTTATTGAATCAGTATAAAGACACTTGCTTCTTTTCATAATTTCTTTGATGTGGAAAGACTTTCAATTGTTCTCTGAACAATTGATTTTTAATTGTTAAAGGTTTTGTATTTTTTAGTTACTGTTTTTTAGTTTTACTATGTTTTCTATAATTAAAATTCTTCATCAAATATCAAATGTAAATATCTTTTTACTTGTTGTTAAAAAAAAAGAAGCATAAAATAAATTTTAAATTGACATACAGGTGGTCCTTTGAAACCAGGTAATCCATCTTCTCCAGGTGGACCAGAGTTTCCTGGAATACCTGGTAATCCAGCATCACCAGGGATTCCAGAATATCCTTTGGGTCCATTTTGGCCACCTGTTCCTGGTAACCCATCAAATCCAGGTCCTCCCTTTGGACCAGGTAATCCTTTAGAAGCAGGTCTTCCCATCTCGCCTGGCTCTCCTAATTGTCCTGAAATCATAGAAAGATATTGTTATGTTTGGCATGCTGACATTTGTTTTGATTATCTGATAGCTATCATAGATTTTGATCACCTTCAGGACAGCTTTCATAGATTTGATCACCTTCAGGACAGCTATCATAGATTTTGATCACCTTCAGGACAGCTATCATGGATTTTCCTTTGCATTAAATTTACAATTCCAAAACTGACAGATTATTAATAAATTAGAAAATTACCCTAAAATAAAATCTTAATGTTGATGAATGTACCATGAAAAGAGACCATGGTCAATTCACCCCTGTCAAATGAACAAGTACACTTTTCAAGTATTTAATTGACCATTTAAAGTCAACCTATTACCATACATATGATGAACTGTGAAACTCAGATCAGGAGATTGGGTAACTTTGGTCAGGAGATTAGGAGTCAGATCAGGAGGTTTTTTATCAACATAAATTTTGTCGTAAATGTAACCGTATGATGTAGAAATTGTCTTTCCATCAGAATGTAATATGTTTATAGTACCCTTGCTGCCTTTCTATAAGAATGATATCACATTATTAAATAAAAATATTGAGAAGAATCTGTTTCTTGTTTTGTTTTATTTTTGCATGGTTTTTAACTATTATGAATGTCATATTTCTAGGAAACTTAAAACTCAAACAGTGTAAAATATTTTGCTATTTTTTGCTGAAGCACTGCAAATGTAATACGCTAACAAATATTACTTAAACATATTTGAAAATCAGGGTCTTGTAAGAGGTATTACTAATGTTATTTCAACTAATTGGGCGGAGCTTATGTTTTAATTTGCATAAGGACAGTCTATTTGAAGATGTGTGTGATAAGGATGATGGCCGTTAATCATAATTGATTTCTAATCACCTATCATTGTCACCAAACGGGTATACAAATGAACTGAGTGTACAATATGGGACGAATAACTGGACACTTCATTGATTAATTTATCCCGACACACCGGTCTATAGATGGACTTGTCTTAAATAAGCAAGCCAGTTAAACCCCGCCCAGTCAACTGAAATAAATCAAGTAATACAACTGTCAAGGATTGTTATTCTTAATAACTGAACAATTGAAAGTTTTTAACGATCTTGACTGGCTATACAGCCCTTGTACAGTCGGCTGTAATAACGGAACAAATGGAAGTTTTAAACGACCTGGACTTGCTATACAGCCCTTGCACAGTTGGCTATAATAATTGAACATTGTATAATAATCTATATATAAATTTCAATTTAATCTTTGAAAAGAAGTCTAGATTCCTAAAATATTACCACCCTTATATGATTATTTGATTAAGATATTATTCATTTATATTCTTTCTACAATTTACATTTTTAAAAGAAAAATAACTTAAAACGGATAAATCAAAGGGAAGTAGCCAAAATGCATCTTTCAATACATATCTATGGAAAACTATCATAGGGTTTGCAATAACTGGGAAATCAATGTAATTCATTGCAACCAATGTAATAATATAGATTATTTGTTCCATTATGGCATAGTTTTTACAAAGTTTCTAGGGGAACTTCTGTTAGGCATAACAAGTATATGTGGACAAAATGATGAACAAAATCCTGATTTAAAACAAGAACTAAAATGTTACCTTTTTGACCAGGGAATCCATTAAGACCGTCCAATCCAGGTTCTCCTGATTCTCCAAAGTCTCCACGTATGTCTATATTAGGATTAATCGAAGGCTGAGATGGCTCTCCTTTAACACCTGTTGAAAATTAGAATTATTGGTTAGAAATTATTGGTTAGAACAGATTTTACTTCTCATCAAGATATTTTCAATAGAAAATGTTGTAAGTATGAAGGAAGGTATAACATTAGATTTGGAGGAAGTCTCCTCCTATACGGCCTCTATGTTAACAGAGGGTGGTAAAGGGTTATTTTCGGGCAATATGTTTTGCCATTTTTATTTCAACGCAGCCGTGAAAAAGGTTTGTTATTCACCATGTTTCGTGAAATCGGTAAAAAGATCAATGTGCAAGATTTTTTAAACTTTTCATTTATCCTGAAATGGCCCCCTTTACACCCCTCTTAACAAAGGAGATGTTAGAATTAGCCTGTGTTGAAAATTAAGAAGAAAATATTGAAAGATATAATAAAAGTGGTTTATCCTTTGGTACTTTAAAAAGGGATCTGGAAAGAAGACTTTTCATCTTCTAATCTTCTAAAAAAATTAATGAAATTCCTATGTGAAACTCAGTTAAAATCAAACAAAAGAAACGGAACTCTTCATTAGATTTGGTAAAAAGGCCAAGTTGATATTTAAAAGTTAAATGTAGGTGCATAATTTAGGACTTTTTGCATTTTGTTTAAGTGTTTATACTTTAATTATAGTATAGAGCTTCAAGATATTTGTAAACAAGGACCTAAATCTATTACATCTTATTGATTGGGAAATTAAAATGTCTACCATGTAGTTAAGACAAGTAAAAGATAAACTGAGGAAGGCCAGTGACCATAATATTAGTCCATTTCAGACTTCGACCAACATGGCCAAAAAATTACAGAAGGAACAGAAGAGGACAAAATAATACATGACCTCCAGATGTCCTTATAGGCTTTATTGTGTTGCTATGTTAAAGGCTATCTCATTGACATATATTCCACGCTATGTTAAAGGCTATCCCATTGACATATATTCCTCTCTATGTTAAAGGCTATCCCATTGACATATATTCCACGCTATGTTAAAGGCTATCCCATTGACATATATTCCTCGCTATGTTAAAGGCTATCCCATTGACATATATTCCTCACTATGTTAAAGGCTATCTCATTGACATATATTCCACGCTTTGTTAAAGGCTATCTCATTGACATATATTCCACGCTTTGTTAAAGGCTATCTCATTGACATATATTCCACGCTATGTTAAAGGCTATCCCATTGACATATATTCCTCACTATGTTAAAGGCTATCTCATTGACATATATTCCATGCTATGGTAAAGGCTATCTCATTGACATATATTCCACACTATGTTAAAGGCTATCTCATTGACATATATTCCACGCTATGGTGAAGGCTATCTCATTGACATATATTCCACGCTATGTTAAAGGCTATCCCATTGACATATATTCCTCTCTATGTTAAAGGCTATCCCATTGACATATATTCCTCTCTATGTTAAAGGCTATCTCATTGACATATATTCCATGCTATGGTAAAGGCTATCTCATTGACATATATTCCACACTATGTTAAAGGCTATCTCATTGACATATATTCCACGCTATGGTAAAGGCTATCTCATTGACATATATTCCACACTATGTTAAAGGCTATCTCATTGACATATATTCCACGCTATGGTAAAGGCTATCTCATTGACATATATTCCACGCTATGTTAAAGGCTATCCCATTGACATATATTCCTCTCTATGTTAAAGGCTATCTCATTGACATATATTCCACGATATGGTAAAGGCTATCTCATTGACATATATTCCACACTATGTTAAAGGCTATCTCATTGACATATATTCCACGCTATGGTAAAGGCTATCTCATTGACATATATTCCACGCTATGGTAAAGGCTATCCCATTGACATATATTCCTCTCTATGTTAAAGGCTATCCCATTGACATATATTCCTCTCTATGTTAAAGGCTATCTCATTGACATATATTCCACGCTATGGTAAAGGCTATCTCATTGACATATATTCCACACTATGTTAAAGGCTATCTCATTGACATAGATATTCCACATATCTTTCTATTTCAAAGGAAAGCACTAAAATAATACACATAGTTTTGCAACCAAGAAAATATGAATAAATTAGTTACACATAATGTAAAACCAGTAAAATATTTCTTTAATCTCTCTACTAAGAAGATTTCACAGATAACATAACACAGATTAGTTTTTGATGAAACCATGTGTCATTAGAGGGGGTTAAAATTCTAATAGATAGCTAATTTGTTTTATCATTCTTTCTGTCTTAATCCCACTGTTGTACAATTTAGCTAGTGAAAAGTACATTTCAATTAATAATAAATAAATATTAAAAAATATTCAGAATCATTAGAAATTAAACAAAAAAATTTTTTTTTTAAGGGAGTCACAAAAAGGAATTACTGCATTCAAATTTAAATAGCCTACATAATGTATTTTCTTAGCAATATTAAACAACGACCAACCTTTACGTCCATTTGCACCAGGTGAGCCATCAAATCCTGCTAATCCCTTTAGTCCTGGGAATCCATTAGTTCCTGGGATTGAATCTCCTATTTCACCCTTGAATCCAGGTTCTCCTCGAATACCTGGCAAACCGTCTAATCCATCAAATCCATCACTACCAGCATCTCCCTATACAGATCACATATTATATTTAGTAAATTTACTAATATCAAGAGTTAAAGAGCATTGTCATAGTTTTACAATTTTCCATGAAAAAGAATGTACATTGGTGATGAGAGCCCTTAAATTGCCATCGAAAGAGCAAAAATAGTGAAATTCTACAATACTAATAAAATCATATTAATTTTGTCCTGCGAATTATTGTTGACCCTACCATCTCCTATCCCATTCTTACATTTTTCTACAGAATGAAAAATATTGCTTCCACAGGTGCAACAAGTGTATTACGATATTTCTCCACTCGAGACAGTTAAATTTTAATATTTAAAGCATGAGTCTTGCCGAGCTTTTTAAATATTTAATTTTAACTGTTGAGAGTGGAGAAATATCGTAATACACGAGTTACAGTGGTGGAATCTATTTCTCTAATGATTTTTATTCTTCTTTTCAAAAATTTGAGGAAAGTTGTGTACTTTTGATGTGACGTCATCAGGCATGGTCGCCTTTTTTCATGACGTCACAATATGAAAATTCAGAAGAAAACAACAAAATTGAACGTCACAATATGAAAATTCAGAAGAAAACAACAAAATTGAACGTCACAATTAAATTTCAACCAATCATTTGTTGAGAACAGATTTTTTCACTAGTGAGAGGAGAAATATTATTTTACATCGGTCAGGAAATGTGAAAATAGCACAAAAATTAGAGAAAGACATGGAAAAACTTCTTTGAAACAATTCCCATCTTTATACGGATTCAAAGAAAAGGTCCTATTTATTCATTGATCTCATGCCTACCTTTTCAGTCTGAAACATTTTATCATTAAGACCTCAAATTTGCATATACCTTAGGCCTCATTTTAACCTTTTCCAGAAGGAAATAAGTCCTAAGTTTTGCAATAACTTAATTCTTTATTCCTTTACACAACTCTGTCAAATATAGGTTTTCTCACTGGCAACATTGATATATGAGCTGTATCCGATAGAAATCGACCTTATGCAAGTGTATGTGAACTGTATAAAACTTTGATTAATTTTGGAACATTTATATACGAAATAAAAAAAAGATTATTTGGTTTGTCTTGTGTGGTTCTTATAAAAGGCTAATTTTGAAAGAGAAACAGACTTTCCTTTGATGTGTTTTCCCACTCAAAATAGATTAATAGCTGTATAGACATTCATTTGCATAAGGTCTATCCGATGCAGCTCATATGTTATTCAAGCAGTACAGTAGAGTATGATATTCTGAGCTCATATATTATCCAAGCAGTACAGTAGAGTATGATATTCTGAGCTCATATATTATCCAAGCAGTACAGTAGAGTATGATATTCTGAGCTCATTTATTATCCAAGCAGTACAGTAGAGTATGATATTCTGAGCTCATATATTATCCAAGCAGTACAGTAGAGTATGATATTCTGAGCTACCAATTAACCTTTTGGACTCTTTTTCAATCTCTATTGCTAGTCTGGTTGTTTGCTGTGCCACAAGTCCAAGGTTCAGCTGTTAATTCGGAGGAGAAAAAAACATGCAATACTGTAACAAAAGGATTTATCATTGACATCTTTTTTCTTGCATACCTAATTGTTAAATTTTCTACAGAACCTAACAGTACAGTTTTTTTTGGCTACGCTGCTATTTTATGTCTGTGGAGTTCCACGAGTCTTTTTTCATTCTATGACCTTATCTTACCTTTAATCCAGGTAATCCTGACAGGCCAATATTTCCTCTTTCACCTGCTTCACCTGGACTTCCGGCCATTCCAGGTAATCCAAATCTTCCTGGCTCTCCTGCCTCCCCTCTATATATTTTGTTTGGGTTAGGATCTATGACATCACCAGGGAAACCCTTAAGTCCTGTTGACCCTTCTTCACCAGGACGTCCTGGTCGGCCCTGTACGGAAAACATGCATATATTTAAAAAAAAAATATATCTGCCCATATATAAACTATATCTGTAATTCTATTTCTGTAATTCTATTTCTGTAATTCTCAGACAATTTATATACAGATCACTTAAAGGCAATATTACATTTTGGCTTCATATTGTCTTACTATTACTAAAGGCTCTAAGAAGTGTAAGTCAATTACCTGAGAATCAATTCGTTTTTATTTACAATAATAACTCCCATGAAGATCCATTTAAGGGCAATAAGTCATATAAGGAGCCATTTAAGGGTAATAACTTTTATAAGGAGCCATTTAAGGGCAGTAACTCCTATAAGGAGCCATGTAAGGATAATAACTCCCATGAGGACCCATTTAAGGACAATTACTCCTATAAAGAGTCAATAGACATTTCAGCCATGTTCGCATATTTTGTCTCGCTTATCATCATTGCTGTTCAAAACTCTTTCATTCTCTTTCTCGCCTTTGTTTACAATTTTAAACCCAGGTAATCGGTTGTCCAAAAGTATGAATTTGATGATTCACTTATGGTGCCATTAAGATAGGAAATGATTATGTAAGTTTCATATGACATTTTTTGTTTTTCTGTAACAATCGGCAATTATAATAAATGATTATCATTTTACATTTCACCCCTTTTTTACGTTGAGGTTTTCTTCTATCTACATATCTTCTCACAATAATATGGATCATCATCTTTTTAAATAATTATGTTTTATTTTAAGGTAAAAACCTTGTTTATGATAAATATGTAGCGATTGTGTGGGGTAACTATGGGGTAATTGCAAATGTTGTTCAGACAGTTAAGTACAGATTTTGATATTTTTTATATATTTTCTTCAGCCAGATTTAGCATGATAGATATTGTATGAATCTTCAAAGGAAAGAATATAAATATAATTAATACCCCTTTAGATTAAGTCAATTGAATAGCCTAGTTAACATAAATTTAGCTCACCTGGTTTCCATCAGCACCAGAATTTCCCGTATTACCAGGTACTCCTGACTGTCCCTTCTGTCCAGGTAATCCTGGTAAACCATCAAGTCCTTCAAGTCCTAAATATATCATGAATATATTGATGATATTTTTCTATCATGTTTGGACAAGAAAATGTTTTAAAGATTTTCCCTTAGTGTTTCAGAATTTAACTTCAGTCATCTCTGAATAAAAATATTAAGACTTTAACATTGTCCTGAACTTGCTGAACGTAGATGTTTACAGGCGCGGATCCAGCCATTTTAAAAAGGGGGGGTTCCAACTATATGCTCCCATTCAAATGCATTGATTGGCCAAAAAAAAGGGGGGTTCCAACCCCTGGACCCCCCCCCCCCCCCTCTGGATCCGCCACTGGTTTAAGTAAAATAAAAATTGTAAGTTTACTTCAATTAATTACAGGTGAAAAAAAAATTGTCATTGACAAAAAAAAACCAAAACAAAAAAAACCCTGGTTTATACTAAATGAATGATGGCTGTTCAATAATAAACATGATAAAAGATGGCTGGTCAAGAAATAGACTGGTAACAACAAACAACTTAGTAAATGGAAATATACAGATAAACTACATTGTAACAATTTCTACATCAACATATTTCAAATGAGTTATACACAATCAAACAAAGTCTTTTATCATCATCACGTTCAAGATTTTTGTTAGTAAAAACATCTTACCAGGAAGACCAGGTAATCCAGATTCTCCTTTGAATCCTTGTGCTCCACCTGGACAAATTCCACAATCCTCTCCGCTACCTCCTGTAAATCATAACCAATATTAAGTTTTTACATGTTGTGTACGTATGTGTTTATACTTTCTATTATTTTGATCTAAAAAGAATACACAAACCAACAAACTTGTGTTAAATAATAATAAAAAAAAATGTCCCCCAAGGGAAGCAGGTCAAATCACCCCACAGCCAAAACCGCCCCTCTTTTAAAAAAATCGCCCCACTTTTAAAAAAATCGCCACACTTGTGAAAAGGGTTAAATCCCGTTAATGTTTCTCCTGTCAACTCGCCCCACTTATTGAAAAAAGGTAAAATCTACTTCAATCTACAATTTTCAGGTCTACCAACTAGCCCCACTTAAATGAAAACTAATCTAGTAAATCTACACCGTCACATGTACAGAATACCCCCAAAAAATGAAATTAATTAAACCGTTATTTTTTAAATTAAATGATGTTTGACATTCTTAGAATATAATTGCAAATACATGTTCGTATCATTATTGGAGAATAACTTTATACTTGTAAGCTTGGTTATTTGTATAACAATTGAAAATAAACCTGTTAATTGAATCGAAATAGGATTTTAGCCTTTTTCATAAGTGGGGCGAGTTGGTAAACAAGAATGGGGCGAGTTTGTGAAAAAGTGGGGCGATTAGGTGTGGGGCGATTTGTCATGGATTCTCCCCCAAGTTACACATATTTTATATCTTCAAGGGACATAACTCTTTAAAAAAAAATTACTAATGTTGAAGAATGTCTTTAAGAGGGCTTAAAGTGATCTGTCCTTATCTAAGTACTCATACCCTAATCATTAGTGGTTGGGTCATATATGTGGCCATGATAGAAACTAAATTGGCCATGGAAAAACCTACTGGTATAATGTATTAAGTGTGGTGATTTTTTAAGAAGTTCCGTTGAAAAAGAATTAGAAATTTTACAAACTAATCCTATAATATTACAGGTCAACAAAAAAAAAACCAGATCACCAGAAACAATCACTAGGATTTATTTAAGGGACCTCACAATACTGTGGATTCATTTATTTTCCTGAGCATAAATTTTCGTAGATTGAGAAAATTTTACATTTTCCTGGATATCTAATTTCTGGTTTGCCAACCTCTGTATACACAGCCATTATAAAATTTGTAATTCGTTGAACATTTGAAATTGTGGTTCACCTGTACCCACAAAATCCACGAAAATTGATATCCAACGAAAATTTAATGAATCCACAGTAGTAGAATTAGAGGAAAACAAAATTTTAAATCATGATATGTTGGTCTGAGTACACAGTTGATACGTAGTGCATTTCTTTCAGGCAATAAATGAAAATTAAAAAAAATCCCACCTGTGCTTTCTCAATAATATTTTTACAATGTGTAGTACTGCTATTGGGACAATTTATATCAAAAATATAGAAAACTTCATCGGCTCTAACTCAAAATATGGACAATTCTATGTTAAGGGGGTCTTGAAATCTTTTGACAGCTTCCGAATTGCTTATTTGCTTGTTGTCCTATGAAAACTGAGATGAAAACTTGCTGAAATGTACAGTAGCCCTATCTTTGAACTTAGAAGATCTTTCACACTAGATATTAGCCCCTGAAAAGGTAACTTCTGTCAAAATTAAAATTACATTGGTATTAATCAATTATCCTACTTAATAAACTAAAAGGCCCTACTGTCATACAATTTATTCTGTGTATAAAAATTGGCCAAATATTCAGGAATTAAAGGCAGTGAAAACTAATATCAGTTTCATCCTGATGAATAGTAAATACATTACCTTTTAACCCAGGTATTCCAGGGAGACCATCCCGACCATAATCTCCACCATCACCTCGCTCACCAAACAATCCAGATGATCCTTGAGGACCAGTGATATCAAGACCGATTCCAGGAATACCAGGCAAACCTGGAAATCCATCGTCTCCTGGACGACCAGAAATACCATTAACACCATCACGACCAGGTCGACCTCTGAACCCTGGCTCACCTACTACATCACGTCCTGGACTACCAGGGACTCCAGTTTGACCCTTCTGTCCAAGAGTTCCAGGAAGACCTGGATTTCCGTTACCACCAAACCCTCCTACAATGGAAAAGAAAAACATTTAAATAACAAAACTTATTTTGAGAAGAGCTTGCAAATATACTGTGCTGAAATGTGCTTCAGAATATACTAGTAAACATGATGAGTTAGGAATTTACAGTAAAAATAACCATAATCCAATTATTAGTATGTTTCATTTTTTCTTTTGTTCTAAAGTCTGAACAAAACAGATCAGCTGTGGCAAAGTTCAACTCACAATTAAAAGATCTATTAAACAGCACTAAATTTTTCATTTTCAGAAATCCATATGGTTAAATCATTTCTAGAGATGAGTTAATCATTGAGGTAAAAACTTTAAAAACAATTGACCTAATTGTAATTATTATTGGAATAACCCCTTTTGCATACTGATATAGAATTTTTTTTTTAAATTATTTCATTTTAGTAACAGAGGCTCAAAACCCTGTTTACACTTGCATTTTTTCAAAATCAATCTAAATTTAAATCAATATCTATATTTGAAATGACCTAAATAAAAATAATAAAAGTAAAACTAGTCTGATGAAATAGAAAGAAATATTCTAAAATATTGTCTATATTTTTTCTTTCATGCATAGAATATAATTTATTAACAGATGTTATCCAGGATTTTGAAATAGGGGAAGCCCATATCAGCCAAAGTCATCAACATTTGGAGTGGGATGTGCAATAAGTCTATAAAGTAACCATATACATATCTCCATATGGGTGTGGCCTGGGAACCCTGCTCTCCCCCTCTAAATTTGTGTCTGATAAATTTGAATTACTTGGTGAAAGAAAAATACCTACCTCTCTCTCCAGGTTCTCCTGGAATAGAAAATCCAGTTGCACCACGGAGTCCAGGCAATCCATCTAGTCCAGGCAGACCTGGCCCACCAGGTGGACCAGAAATTCCTATTTCACCATCTCGTCCAGAGAATCCTTTCTCCCCTGTAAATCCTACATCTCCAGGACGTCCCTGTGCCCCTGGCTGACCATCTAGATCATTTCTGATATCTCCTGGATATCCCTATGAAGACAAAAAGATACTTTGATCTACTGACATAAGTGGCTATCTAAACAACTTTCTTATCATCTACCTACTAAAAATACTGAATTGATAAATTCAATTTTATAAAAAAAAATTATAAATCAATTCAAAGTTTAAGAGAAACTATATTCCCTAGAAAGAAACAAAAAAGGTTTTTCTTTAAAATAAAATAAAAAACAGCATATTTTTAATACATTGTTTCTTGCAAAATAAGGGGTCTAAGTCACTAGCCAGTCAATACTGAGGTTGTGAGTTCAAACCCTGACTGTGTAGGTTCACTCAACTCCAATCTTACTTGACTAGGATTGTCAGTTATCTTATTGAAGGTCGGTGGTTTTCTCCGGACACTTTGGCTTCCTCCACCAATGAAAACTGGCCGCCAAAAATAGCCTAAATGCGGTGCTTAAAAGTGGCGTTAAAACACCAAAAATCAAAAATCAAATCTTGCAAAATACATACTACTGGTCCTTCATCTCCTCTGGTTCCCTGTCTTCCAGTATCTCCTGTTATCCCCTAAAATACAATAATTCTAATTAATAATCATTATTGGAAAGTTAGGTCATAACTTCTCATGTGTGAGTGGATATTCCAGCTATTTTTATACTTTTACACCCCACACCTGGCTTTTATTTATTTTTTGTCAAATTAACTCTCTTCATTATTACTTTTATTCATTATTCTCTAGTCTGTAAACCCCATCCAGACCCTCCTATTAAAATACAGTGCTAACATTTTCATTTTCTTTATGCCTTTTTGGAATAACAAGCTAAAGAAAATAACTTCTCTAGAAATAAAAAACAAATAAGTCCCAACTCAGTGAATAGCTTGAGATGAAGAATTATCACACAGAAATACAAAAGAATTTAAAACAAATTAGCACTAATTTATCTTATTACTATCATTAAAACTTTGTTTTAACTTCATTTACATTAGCATTTAAATCAGAGTAACAATGATATATAAGAGGAACAAAAGATACAAAAGTGACATTCAAACTCATTCAAAGTCAAAAATAAATTGACAAGCCATGGTAAAAAAAAGAAACAGACAAAAACTACCAACTGTACTCAAAACACAACATAGATTATTAAACACTGAGCAACAGGGACCCCACTAAATTTATTACAATTTGCATTCAATAGCTATATTTATAGTCATGTTAGCATAGAGAAATCTCAATTACAAAATTTACTTAAATAAGAATGTGCCCACATGGATGCTCCATTTGCACTGTCATTTTCTATGTGGACCTTGATATTTGGCATTAAAATTAGAAATATCATACCATATAGAACATGTGGGTCAATATCCCTAATGTGCCTCAAATTGAGGAACTCAAAAGTTGTGTGTAAACAAAAAATCTCTGTGTAGTGATATTGGACATGTTTCTACTTTTAACAAGTGACTGAGCTTAACCGTTAGTGTTGATATGAAAGTAGAGGAACATAGAATAAATGTGTAAAAACTATGGAGCTATTAACTGTGTTCAAAGTATCAAATTTCAAAGAACTTGTTGTGTTAAAAGGGGATTTTTCACCATGAGAAACAGCATCCCTAAAGGATTTTCAGGGTACGCTTATTTAAGGAAAAAGTTATCTCACTTTGAACCCCAAAAATAAACCACATATATGAAAATGTCTCAGCATCGAAACGAGCAATCATACATATCCAAGTTTACTATATGGACTGAGCTACAGGAAAAAAACATTACCATTACAGCCTATGGAAAATCAATTAAGGATATTGATCCATGTGAACTAAGTTTCAAGTTTATAAGACTTCAACTTCTACCTTGACCAAAAACTTTAACCTGAAGCAGGACAGACAGACAAAAGAACTGATGAACGAACAAAATGATGCACAGACTGAAAAACATAATGCCCCTAAGTGGGGCACAATAATAAGAGGGGCATAACAATATATAATGATAATGGATTGAATTGGGTAACATTTGTCTTACCTTAACTCCTTTAAATCCATCAATACCCTCCCTTCCTTTGTCGCCAGCCATTCCTTTTGGACCATAAGACCCAGTGGGTCCATCTTTACCTCTCTTACCCTGTAGAAATACATATGTCAAGATATAATTATAAAATACATATCAATTCAAATTTCCATTGATTTTTGTGTGTGTTTTTTTTCTGCATGATCTGATTTTGTATTATGGATGGACATCCTTTGTTTTTCTATTAAAATGCAGTTTTTGTTGTTATAAACATTGAAAATTTAGAACTCTTTTTTTATCAATACCTCTTCTCATAAAGGTATTAAAATGACCTCTTTAAACTGTTTTTCTTTGAATATACAGGATTAAATGTTTACAAATACAAAATTTGTTACATTGAAAATTCAAAAAAAAAAATGTTCACAAATACAAAATTTGTTTCATTGAAAATACAGGAATAAAATGTTCCAAAATAAAAAAATACCATACCTTATAATATCTTCATTTTTTTGGGGTGGGTGGGTTCTTTTTTACCGATATAAAATGTTTAAATGTTTACATTGATCAAATAATTCTGCAGTTAAAACATACATACCCTACGACCTTCTGGACCTTGTTCTCCTGCTGGTCCTTTCATCCCATCCATTCCTTTGCTTCCCTGAAATATTATGTTCATTGAATATTAACATTTATATTGCTAATGAAGCAGTATGTACTTGTTATTTATAGTCCTTGATTTTTTACAATGTTTCTCTGTATTTTATACTCCACATACATGAACATGATATGCTAACAGCTATGCCCTCTGGTCTCTAGTGATTCTCAGAAAAAAATATTATTTTATCTACCAAAATTTATGGTAGTTGTCTCATTGGCCATAAAACCACATCTTCTTAATTCTTATGATATGAATAACCACAGTAAGTTTATATTTTATGAATATTTATAAATATATTTTATCAGTTAAATATCTGATCATTTGTAGGACTTTTTCTATTCTTTTATGTACTGTGATTCTTTATTAGTGTTTTCCAAAGCAAAACAGAATATGTAATAAATAATCTCAAGTCTTAAGAATATTGAAAGTTGACAAACTTTTATCATCTGTAATTCATTGTTCAATATACTTCCTTTATAACATGAGGTTTTAATTTTCCATTTGAAGTTATATATTGACTAGCATAGCATAAAAAAACAAAAACCGCTAGTAGTTCATGATTTATGAGTATTTTTTCCTGTAAGATGTTTTTGTGATATATAGAAAGTCGATTTTTCGTTGTATTGTTTCACATTTTGTTAACCAGGGCCTTTTACAGCTTACTATACCATATAAATTTGCTCATTGTCAAAGGCTGAAGACCAATAGCTGTACTGCAGACAAGCAGACTGACAATTAATTATCTTTTCAGAAAAACATTGTTTCTCACAAATTTTCTGTAATTTTAAAAACATTGTGGTACGCATCTTATTCACAGCAAACTATTTGAGGCCTGAAACTAGCAAAAATGTAACCTAAGATCACTGAACCATGAAATTGAGAACACACCAAAGAAGAGGCTTTGTGGTATAGAGCCACAAATTTGTCCTGGTCAGAGGAAAAACAAATTAAGACGAATTTCCTATTTCAAACATAATATTTTCTGCACATACCAATTAACTGACCCATATTTTACGGGTGTAAGGCCACACCAATTTGATTCCTTGTTCGACGGACCCGCCCGCACCTATTTTTTTCAAAACAGAATTTTTTTATTTTTTTTATATTCCCGCTTCCCGCATCCGGAAATGTAATCATGTCTATTTCCCGCACCGTTTTTTTTTGTAAATATTATAAAAAGTTATCAACATTGGTTTCTTTCCCCCTTACTTATATTCCCTATCAAAAAATGTTCGTTGTTAGAATAAAGTACAAAGAACTTCTGAAGGATTTGCCTTCAACTGCAATTATATTGTATGCTGGCAAAACAAAACTATCTATAGCCACTGCATGTTTATGCACCTGTCCTGATTGATTCAGGGGCCTGTCGTTCAGCAGTTATCGTTTGTTGATGTTGTTCATTGGTATTTTCCCGTTTGAATATATAAATTAGATCATTGGTTTTCCTGTTCGAATTGTGTACGCTAATAATTTTGGGATCCTTTATAGCTTGCTGTTTGGTCTGTATCAAAGCCCTGTGTAAAAGGCCGTACTTTGACCTGTGTTTGTTATTGTCAGGTTGAGAACAACCCTCCCTCAGACAAGGGGTCATTTTACTGATGTAGAAAAGAAAATAGAAATACCAAGGATTTGTATAGTTCTTCTATACAAAACCTTTGAAAACTTAGAATTTTGTACTCAAAAAGAGGAGAGTTGCATCATATTTTAAACTTTTTCTAAAAGAGGGGTCCACTTATTTTCAATAATATTAAACTGTTAATTTAACATGGTTAAAGTCCAGGAATATTACAAAATTCTTGGACATGTTTTGACCATTATAGACCAGATTTAATTATTTCTTGGTGAACAGGGAAAAATACTTCAGAAATTAAAGAAATGTCAAAGTACAAGTTATAAATCAAGTTTTATTATTGTCAAAAACTACTATTTTATGTTTACAAAAAAAAAATATAATCGCTCGCCTTTACTTTTCAAGCTTCGCCTCAAAAATTTTCAAATTAAATATTTTTTTATTAAAATTTTTCAAATCGCTCGCTCGCCCCAAATTTTGGAGTCCAAAAATCCGTAGAACAAGAAATTAAATTGGTGTGGCCTAACCTGTGAATTTACTGAAATTTATTAATGACTGCCTGGGATCAGCAAATATTGCGAGATTTCAGGATCTGACTGGTTTTCCTTTGTAATTTTAAAATTTGTCTTCTCAAAAACTTACAATTTGAACTTAATTTTCTGTTCAACAACTACCTAACAATAGAGAGCAATGGGGTCATGAATAAGAAGTTATTAGTCCTTCTAAATAGAGAATGAAATTACTTACATCCTCTCCAGGACGGCCAGGGATACCTCCCACTCCCGTTGCTCCTTTCTCTCCGTTCTCTCCATCGTCTCCCGTTAGGCCAGGTACTGCAGTTCCCTCTCCCCCTGTCTGATCATTACTATTACCTGGGGGACCTGGAGGTCCTCTACCACCTTTCTGTCCCTACAATATTAGTAGATAAAATCTATAAGACACCAGCAAAACATAAACGTCAAATAGTTGTTAAACCTTTCTAAGACAGCTGATTATTTTTAATTATCATAATTAGGCCAGATAAAAGTATGTGTGTGGTTCCAGTTACATCCTTTAAATCAAAGTACTTGTTAGCACAGAAGGATAAAAATTGCTTTATAAATTTATCAGTGGGAAGTTTAAATTGAACATTGCATTGTCAATATTCTAAACAATGGAGATAACTCCAATTTTTAAGGATGACCTTAACAATGACATCATTTATATTTTCAGGACAGATATTAGATTCCTGCACCTTGCAAAAGTTATGTGAATTTCTTGATAGGTGTAGTATCATTTTGTGACTTGAATATCTGAGCATGTATTGATAAATTTCTGGAATTGTTCATGGACAGAATGTATAGAATGTTATCATCAATGCTCTAATTTTTTTGTATCAAAAAGGTAGTGATAAGCCTTGGAAGATTTAGATATCAAGTCAGTAAAATTCCATACAATCTTTACCCCAAAAATAGGGTTAGAAGGTTAGCGATTTTTTTTCTCTGATTGTCAAAATCCAGAAAAAATTGTGTGTTTCCCAAGTCTGAATCCAGTATTCTGTTACTATTAGTTGCATTTTAGCCCTAGTGGATACTTCTGATGGAAAAGCAGATGACACAAATATCTCAAAAATGAGCTCCATAGCCTATCAATATTTTTAGCTTATCTTAACTAATGCTCTTCTGACGTAATGTATCAATTTTGAATTCTAGATCTTTTTTAATTTCACCTATATACTGGTAGTACATTTGTATATCCTTAATTATGTGTTTTTTTAATTTCCTACTTTTTATTCATCATACATACCCTGTCTCCTTGAAGTCTTATTACAGCTGGACTTCCCATATCTCCTTTTGCACCTGGTTCACCTTCCATACCATTTATACCCTAAAACAATTCAGACGTTTCAGCAAAATTAAATATGAAGAAATATTATTTATTCTTATTACTGGTAGTACTCAATTAATAGTTTTAGGTTACCCAAACTTGAGCATCAAGCTAAAATTTTTCAATCTGTCGTAATTTTTCCGTTGTTGCAAAAATTGTTATATGAAATATGTCTACTGACAATTTGGCTATACCTAGATAATATATTTAACATAAATCTGAAATGTCCTTAAATTGTATGTCTATAGAAATTAAGGCTCCATACTCATTTAAAAAACGTAAGTGCAATTTAGAATACCCATTACAGCTAATGAAATACCAATTGCCATACATACCTTGAAAAGATATCACAAAATTGATGGTTTACTTTCTTAATGATTTGTGGAAAAACATTTATAAAACAACTGATATAAAGATCTACTATATAGTCTAGATTTTCACATACAATTTAGTACTAAACATATACAGATATACATACCTGTAGACCATTATCTCCTTGTATTCCAGGTTCACCATCATAACCAGCTCTTCCTTCTAATCCCTGCATATAATTCAAAGCTTTAATTAATCATTTTTGGATAGCTGAAGTTAATATAGCCTTCATAGTGGGTTATAGGATTATTAAGATTATGTTATGTATGTAATATTTGCTGTTTTCTGTATGACAGTCAGTATTTTCATATCCATACCAAACATTGGTGTGGCAATTATTGTATGTTTTTTTTCCAATTTTTTGCTGCATGACTTTGTGATTAAATTTTACTTAACAAGAGTGCAAATGCTGAAATGTCTCGCCTTCTTTACTAATCCTTGATATTATGTTGATAGTCCTAAATATAAAGCTTTATTAGACTATCACAAAAACATAACATTAACCAAGAAAACTAAACATTGACCAATGAACCATGAAAATGAGGTAAGGGCAGATGAACCATGCCGGGCAGACATGTACAGCTAACAATTGTTCGATACAACAAATATAGTTGACCTATTGCCAATAGTTAAGAAAAAGATCATATCATAAGCAACAAGTGTACTAAGTTTCAAGTTGATAATTGACTTCAGCTTCATCAAAAACTACCTTGACCAAAAACTTTAACCTGAAGCGGGACAGACGACGCACCGACGGACGGATGAACAGACGAACAAACGAACGAACAGACGGACACACAGACCAGAACACATAATGCCCTTCTACTATCGTAGGTGGGGCATAAAAACAGACCAAAACAAAAAAAATACTGAGCAATGAACTGTGAAAAGGAGGTCAAGGTCATATAAAACCTGAACAACTGACATATAGATCATAAAATATTTCCATACACCAAATATAGTTCACCAATTGTATATAGTATAAAAAAAAAAGACCAAAACTGAAAAACTTTAACTGTGACCACTGAACCATGAAAATGAGTCCAAGGTCAGATGAGACCTGCCAGCTAGACATGTACACTTTACAATCATTTCATACACCAAATATACTAGACATATGGCATACAGTCCTAAGAAAAAGACCAAAACACAAAACTTAATGCTGATCAATGAACTGTGAAAATGAGGGCAAGGTCAAATAAAACCTGCGCAACTGACATAAAGATCATGTAATATGTCCATACACCAAATATAGTTGACCTATTGCATATAGTATTAGAAAACAAGAATGTGTCCATAGTACATGGATGCCCCACTCGCACTATCATTTTCTATGTTCAATGGACCGTGAAATTGGGGTAAAAACTCTAATTTTGCATTAAATTTAGAAAGATTATATCATAGGAAACAGGTGTACTAAGTTTCAAGTTGATTTGACTTCAACTTCATCAAAAACTACCTTGACCAAAAACTTTAACCTGAAGAGGGACAGACAGACAAACGAACAGACTGAAGCACAAACCAGAAAACATAATGCCCCTCTTCTATTGTAGGTGGGGCATAAAAAGACAAAAAACTCAAAAACTTAACTATAACCACTGAACAATGAAAATGAGGTCAAGCTCAGATGACACCTGCCAGTTGGACATGTACACCTTACAATCCTTCCATATACCGAATATACTAGACCTATTGCTTATACATGTAGTATCAGAAATATGGACTTGACCACCAAAACTTAACCTTGTTCACTGATCCATGAAATGAGGTAGAGGTCAAGAGAAAACTGTCTGACGGTCATGAGGACCTTGCAAGGTATGCAAATACCAAATATAGTTATCCTTTTACTTATACTAAAGGAGAATTTAACATTACAAAAAATCTTAACTTTTTTTCAAGTAGTCACTGAACCATGAAAATGAGGTCAAGGACATTGGACATTGGACATTCCACCTTCTAAAATATAAAACTTTTAAGACGTAAGCTAACACTGCCGCCAAATCAATATCCCTATGTCGAGCTTTCTGCGACAAAGGTCGCAGGCTCGACAAAAATTAAGCTAAAGACACCCATTTATTATTTGATCATTTGGTAGATTCATGTCAACAGTTTCAAAAAAGCTTTCTCTCACAGCTATTGCAATTCTAGTTTGAAACAAATTTTTGGGAATATGTGACATTTTTATCCCCCTTTTTGCAATATTTTAAGGTAAATAAATGCAGAATGTTGCCATGGATATACACAAAAGGAATTACATTTCACCATTTGATCTTTTTTCTGTGGAAGATACTGATTACAAGCATATGAACATGTATGACACTGTGTGTCACACACAGTTGGCTTAATGTATTAGAAAGCCAAGAATAGAAGATGATTAAACATTTTGTGGTTCAATCTTTATTTTATTTTCTAACTGAGAAGTGCTACCTACTCATGCTAATGCAGCTTGCTTTTTTTCTATAAGCTGAAGTAAAGCTTGTATCAACCAACCTCTCTAGACAATGGTGTTCATGCAGACATCATATTTTTCAGTATTTTATTATATAAAACGATTGCTAAAATTGAATTCGAAATTGTAATTTGATAAATATGGAAATAAATAACTGTAGTATGATGTTCAATTTAGACGGTTTTTTTTTTAAGGTTTCCTTTTTTTTTTTAATAAAAGTACTAAATAAATATATACGATGTGAAAGATTGTCAGTTACAATTTGCAACGAATAAAAACAAAAAATTAAATGTTAAATTACAAAGTCTCTGCAGGACACAGCTTATCGACCAGTGTTGAACCTGAACGTTGGGGCAAATTGGTCACATATCAGCTTGATCTGTCAATTGGTTTGATCAATTTTGCAAAATGTAGGTTTGTCCAATATGGGGTCAAGATCTACAAATATTGCACAATACAGCAATGAAACTTTTCAAATTCGAATTGAAATTTGAAAAAGGAACCTTAAAATGGTAAACAAATATCCCCCCACTTTGAAACCCTTGGAGCAATACCTAAACTCAATCCCATGCTTTCCTTTGTAGTATTGAATCTTGTAGTACAATTTCTGTCATGATTGTTTGGAAACTAGAACCATGCTTCTTTTTGGCCCTTTTTGGTCCCTTATTCCTACATATTTTGGGCAATTAACCCAAAACTTAATCCCAGCCTCCCTTTGTTATATGGTACATTATGGTACAATTTCAGAGAGATTCATACAAATACACACAAGTTATTGTCTTGAAACTAGAAAAATGCTTGTTTTGACCCCTTTTTGGTCCTTAATTCCTAAAATTTGGCCCCATAACCCCTAAAATGAATCCAAACCTTCTACTTGTGGTTTTAAACATTGCGGTATAATTTTAGAGCAATTAAATACTTCTACACAAGTTATTATCCTGAAACTAGAAAAATGCTTGTTTTGGGCCCTTTTGGACCCTATTCCTAATCGTTGGGACCTTCATCCCCAAAATCAATCCCAACCTTCCTTTTATGGTATTGAACCTTCTGAAAAAAATTTCATGAAGATCTATTCACTTTAACTAAAGTTATTATCCGGAAACCAATGTGTCTTCGACAGGACACGCAGACGACGACATCATACCATTATAGGATCCCAAAAAATTTATATAAAAAATGATATAAAAAACAGAGTTCCAATGTCCCTTGTGCTGCACTTATTTAATATTTACAAGGGGCATCACTCTTTTAAAAAAAGTTGATCGTCCACCTTTATAAAACTTGTCCTAGATATCACTGATATTAACCTTTAGTAAAAGTTTTAGTAAAATCTGGTAAGAATTGTACCCGTGAAAGTGCTTGCATAATTCAATTAGGAGTCCTATAATAATATCTGTTACTTTTGTTGCTTTACTGTTTTCTATTGTAATTTTTAAATAATATGTAAAGGGAATTTATTTTTTCAATAAAGGATCAATTGACAATTTCAGCCATGTTGACCATTTGAAGTTTATTATATACAACACAATTAACTCTGTATGATATCTCTTATCTATAAATAGCTTAAAAAAAATCAAAGTGATGGAAATCACTCATGGAAAGATTGGAAGAGTAGTTTGAATAATTTCATATTAAGGTATGGTGGGAACAAAAGAACAATAAAGCATATTAATGAAAATTCTTCTAGTTAATGTTACCAACTATCTTTGTAAGACATAAGATCTAGACCAACAGCTAAGAACTTTAAAAGTGTCAACAAAAATAATCTAAAAATGTAGTTTTGGGCATTTTGTAAGTTAAAACATAGGATACATGACATTGAAGATTAAAGTTGTAGAGTGCCTTTTGATCAATTTATAAAGTATGTTTTCAGGACAGGCCATTGAAAATGTACTTTTTCAATATAAACAAATTAAAAAACTTTTTATATTGAAATGTGGATTTTTTCTTGATTGCAAAAATACATATTCACTTCTTATAAAAATTCAAATGACTAAAATAGACATAATGATTGATTGGGAATAAACTAATAAAAAATAGTTTGTTATAAATGTAATTAAAAGTTTTAAAATTTTAAAACTGTTTCAAGCATAATATTCATATTTTATTACATTTTATTTTTTTAAGATCTTGTTAATGCTTTATTTATCATTTATCTTTCAGACATTGTTACAGAATCACTTTATGTAATGTTGATCAAAGGTAATAATAGGCAATAAATAAATATATCTTCCTTATATATCAAACATCTAATATATACATTTGTGTATTAAATTATGAGGTCAAATATTCACTGATATTTTTATATTAGGATGTTTATTGTAAGGTTTGTATAATTATGTAAGACTGAGGTTGATAAGTAATGATGTCAATTTGATTGACAGTTTAGGGATGGGGCATTGTAATTAAGGTGTAATACCACCATTGATTTTCCCCTATTAGTCTTTGTTAAATTTGCACTTTTCAAAAAAATGTGCAGAATTTATCCTTGTTTCAAATAAAGAAATACTTGGCATGAGTACAGTTTTATCTGTCCAGTTCTATAGAAAAAAATTCACATAACATTTCATTGCATATAAGAAAATAACCATCATTGGAAGTAACCAATCAAATTCCCCCCCCTTATTTTATCTGTGTACAAGGTTTAGTCACCATGTAACCTCAAGATTACAAAATTTTCTTTAGAAATCCCAAATAAAAAATAATGGTGTTTTGAAATACCAAGACACATGTTTATGACACAGAAATGGTTTTACTGCAATAAAATGTAGGATTAATTACCTACAACTGTCAAATTCAAGGGAATATTTTTTCTACCTACTTTCGTATACAACCGGATGTGACGTACCATGATTTGGTGGTATTACACCTTAAAGGTCCACCTTGTCCCTGATTGTTTGATGATAATGACAGTTGTCAATCATATAGTATTGTATCAATACTCAATTCCCTTATCAAAATGTTTAAAAAAAGCCTTCACTTCAACACACCTTAATGACATAATTCTTGAATGAACTGCTCCTAAAATATACCCATTTTTTCACAGTTTATATGTTTACTATGTGCACATACATGTGAACTATAGAGAACTATATTTCAGTGTGAATACATTTAGTAATAGTAGAAAACCTGTCGTGTTGTTAGGGAGGCCAGTGCCTAGGGAAAGATTTAGAACAAGTTCCAATCTTTCCAAAAATGCCTTCCATTATCTTTCATGGGCAACTACTCCTATCAAGGGTTTTTTGAAAATTTTAGGCATGTTCATTCATTTCAACATCTTATTAAATAAAACAAAAATGTTGTTTATTCTCTCTCTACCTGATATAGTTTTGAAATAAACACCAAAAATTGGTAAATTATCCTCCAAGGGCAATAACTCATATAATGGTATAATGGGTCAATTGGCAATTTCTGCCATGTTGACTTATTTGAAGAATTTGTATTACAGAGCTTTTATAGCTTTTTATAATTTCACTCTTTTGTACATGGATATAGATTCTGCAAAAAATGCAAAATGGGTAAAAATCCTCTCTTCAAGGACAATAACTCCTCTGAAGGGTCAATTTTGATAATTTGACTGAATTAAGAATCTTGTGTTAATTATGCTGAACAGTTTTAAAAATATTTAAAGATATCCAATATCTACTATAGTTTCCACAAAAGATGAAAAAAAGAATAAACATCACCTTCTAAGGGAATAACTCTTTTAAAGACAGTTGATGATTTTGTTGTTTTTTTTAATCCTAGTTTTAAGAATCTAATAAAAAAAAATCATAAATAAAAAAAAAAATTGGTTGTTCTGAGACTTTTAAACCACACAATCAACTAAAATAGAATTCCATAATATAATTGTATTTTTACAGCATCACAACCAAAAGCATGAAAGTGCTAACCAGTGTTAACAATTCAATTATAATTTCATATACAGTCAACTTTCGTTATCAGAGTCAAAGTCAGCCGGACCAGATAATTATTTTGAGATACATGTTGTTCGACTCAAACAAAAACCAGAAGTTTGACAGACATGTCATAAATCAATTACTGTAAACCAACTTAATTTCGCGAGCGATTTATTTTCGCGGCTTTCGCGATTAGAAAAATGACGCGAATTTAAATCTTCGCGAATATGTATAACTTGGATCTTACCTTATTTAAACACCTCTAGTAAATAAGAATATCACGAAATTAGATAGCCGCGAAGTTGACTAGATAAGGCTAAACGCGAAATAAAGTATCCGCGAAAATAAGTTGGTTTACAGTACAGTTGTCAGAGATCGGAAATTTAATTACACGTGTATTGTCAGATGAACTCTTCAATCTATTTAATTCCCAGAGGTCATGTTTTGACATATTTGCATTAGTTCAAGATAAATAATGAATTTTGAATGTTTTTGTTAACCTTGGGACTGTAAATTTTGTTCCACTCAACCGAAATTTCGACTCATCAGGAGTCGAAATACATACATTTATATGGAACAAAGTTCGGGACCACGTGATAACCTGGACTCATCCGAAATTTTGAGACAACAAGAGTTAACTGTAGTTTGGAACAGCAACTAGTATTGCACAGTTCAAAGGTCCTGAACAATATTTGTTTTAGCAAAGAATATTTTAAAAACCATAAAAAAAACACCAAAGAGAATGTACTCCTTGCAAAAAACAGTGTTTCACTTTTAAAGACCTTTGTAATTTTGTAGATACAAACCTTTATAAAGGATAGTATCTAACCATATTTTTTTAAAATTCTAATTTTTAATTTATTTGATTTTCTTTGTTTTAAGAATTCTAGTAGGGAACGTATATTACATTACATTTATTGTAGTAATAAACCATTATTAAAGACGTTTCGGCCAATGGCCTTCTTCAGTTTCTTTATTTTTCTTCTTAACTACATGGTAGACATTTTTCCTTTCACAATCATTAAGATGTTATAGATATTATTTGATTATGTTTTTTTGTAAACAATATTTTTTATTTTGACATAATAACATGAACATTCCAATATAGCAGTTTAATAAGGATTGGAAAACGAGTGAATTTTCACTTTTACAGTTTCCTCTGCCACTATATTGTATACTGACCGGTAATCCTTTTGGGCCTGGTTCTCCTGTCTCTCCTTTGAAGCCTAATCCAGGAAATCCTAGATCTCCCTCTTCACCCTAAAAAGAGAACATGATTATAAACATCATTTATCCATTTTTTTATGCAAATATTTTATACTTAAATTTAAATGACAATTTCTGTTTTAACTGAAGACTAGATGGTGTTATTCATTTAAGATCTATAAGTTATTTAAATTATTTTTTCATTTTCTATAATGCAGTGTTTGAGTTAAGTATGACATCCATTATCACTGAACTAGTACACATTTTTGTATAGGGGCCAGCAAAAAAACGCTTCTGGTTGCTGGATTTTCTCCCTGTATTGAAGACCCATTTGTGGCCTTCAGCTGTTTTCCACTCTGGTTGGGTTGTTGTCTCTGACATGTTCCCCAAATTTTATTTTAGTTCCATTACAATCATTCATAAATAAATTACCTTTGGACCCCTAAGACCGGATGGTCCTCTTGAACCTTGTAAACCAGGCAATCCATTGATACCATCACCTCCTCTTATACCCTGTATAACACAAAAAGATGGATTAAAATAGTCCAAAAGTCTGAGATAAATTACAGCTCGTCTCTCATTTACTTACCGGTCCTTGCTAAATGTTAATTTTCTCTGCCAAATATGTTATCTGTACAAAATAATTTGAACCAGATGCTCCGCAGGGCGTAGCTTTATACGACCGCAGAGGTTGAACCCTGAACGGTTAGGGCAAGTATGGACACAACATTCAAGCTGGATTCAGCTCTAAATTTGGATTGTGATTAAATAGTTGACACAGCATAGGTTTCTGACACAGAATGAATGTGTTCTAATGAACTTAAAATTTTTGTTTCTCTTAGAGCAATTCACTATGCTGTTGAATATTAATCCTCTCAAAAAAATGTTTGAAGAAATTTTCTTTTTTATTTATGAAATTTCAAATGAGAAAAATTGAACCCAATTTTTTTAATCACATCCCCCTTTCCCTTATTCCAAAACTAATCTCAATTAAAATTTCTAATGGAGTTTGCAACAATAACTACTCATTTAAATACATCATAAAATATTAAGATGTAAAAAAACTGCTTGTTATCACTGAATGGTAAAGATTATTTTAATTTATCAGTTGGTAGTAAAAAGTGAATATACATTGTATATTGTATATAACAAAGATTTAAGTTGATTCTGGACAAAGAAAGATAACTCCAATTAAAAAAAAATCTTGCTATTGCACAATATTTTGCAATTAGATATTTCTTGCTTACTATTCTGGACAAAGAAAGATAACTCTAATTAAAAAAAAATTTGATATTTCACAATATTGTGCAATTAGATATTTCTTGCCATTGCGCAATACTGTGCAATTGAAAAGACTTGCTATTGCACAATACTTAATATAATAATTTTAGATCCTGATTTGGACCAACTTGAAAAACTGGGCCCATAATAAAAAATCTAAGTACATTTTTGGATTCAGCATATCAAAGAACTTCAAGATTTCAATTTTTGTTAAAATCAGACTAAGTTTAATTTTGGACCCTTTGGACTTTAGTGTAGACCAATTTGAAAACAGGACCAAAAATGAAGAATCTACATACACAGTTAGATTTGGTATATCAAAGAACCCCATTTATTCAATTTTTGATGAAATCAAACAAAGTTTAATTTTGGACCCCGATTTGGACAAACTTGAAAACTGGGCCAATAATCAAGAATCTAAGTACATTTTTAGATTCAGCATATCAAAGAACCTAACTGATTCATTTTTTGTCAAAATCAAACTAAGTTTAATTTTGGACCCTTTGGACCTTAATGTAGACCAATTTGAAAACGGGACCAAAAGTTAAGAATCTACATACACAGTCATGACAGTTAGATTCAGCATATCAAAGAACCCCAATTATTCAATTTTGATGAAATCAAACAAAAGTTTAATTTTGGACCCTTTGGGCCCCTTATTATGTTGGGACCAAAACTCCCAAAATCAAACCCAACCTTTCTTTTATGGTCATAAACCTTGTGTTTAAATTTCATAGATTTCTATTTACTTATACTAACGTTATGGTGCGAAAATCAAGAAAAATGCTTATTTGGGTCCCTTTTTGGCCCCTAATTCCTAAACTGTTGGGACCTAAACTCCCAAAATCAATACCAACCTTCCTTTTGTAGTCATTAACATTGTGTTTAAATTTCATTGATTTCTATTTACTTAAACTAATGTTATTGTGCGAAAACCAAGAATAATGCTTATTTGGGCCCTTTTTTGGCCCCTAATTCCTAAACTGTTGAGACCAAAACTCCCAAAATCAATCCCAACCGTTCTTTTGTGATTATAAACCTTGTGTCAAAATTTCATAGATTTCTATTAACTTAAACTAAAGTTATAGTGCGAAAACCAAGAAAATGCTTATTTGGGCCCTTTTTGGCCCCTAATTCCTAAAATGTTGGGACCAAAACTCCCAAAATCAATACCAACCTTCCTTTTGTGGTCATAAACCTTGTGTTAAAATTTCATAGATTTCCATTCACTTTTACTAAAGTTAGAGTGCGAAAACTAAAAGTATTCGGACGCCGGACGACGACGGCAACGACGACGCCGACGCCAACGTGATAGCAATATACGACGAAAATTTTTTCAAAATTTGCGGTCGTATAAAAATAATTGATCCAAAAATTCAAATATAAAAAAAAAATCAACAAGTGACAGATCAACACAATAGTTCATGAATGCAAATAGTGCTGGAGCATGTTGGGTTAATTAGCAATGTTGGTACATGTAGGTCAAAAGTTAAAATTTCTTGATATTTGATATATGGATTATATATTCTGTTATAACCATTGACTTTAAAAATGATAAATGAAATAAATTAGAATTTCTGATGACATAGAGATATGTTTCACTTTTTTTAATTCTGAAAGTATAATGTAAATGTTGAAAATAAAATAGCATACATACATTATATGCAAAAAAGTCGGTAAATCAACTATGACTAAAGGTGCAGTGATAAGTAGGCTCTGAGAAAATGCTTAGACTATCAATACAATGTATAAATCCGGTTTTTATTTCACTAGTAGTTTAATATGTTGTTTTTTTTCAGAATCTAAACAATTGTGGTTATTTATTGTTTGTTCCCCAAAATGAAAACAACTTAATACCATTGGTAGAATTTCTATTGTTTGGTTCGTTCTTAACCAATCAAAACGTTTCGGTGTACGCTTTTGAAAATAATACTCAGAATGCATTAGATTCTGAAATGACTAATTGAATAAATGTTATGCTGTCCTACCTTAGTTCCATTACAGCCAGAAAAGCCAGGTGGACCAACTATACCCTCTATTCCTTCAATACCCTGTAAACATCATAAAAGTTTATTCAATAGAAATCCTATTATACAATTATGAAGTCAAATGATACTTTATATGTTAATCTTTTTCGGCTGAAGCAACTACAAATGCTGATCTTTTCTTGGCTGAAAGATGAATCACATTTTGTGTCTAAATTGTCAATATCTATTATTAAACTGATAATTTTAACATATTTTGGTATAACAGTTATCAATTTCCAATTTTACTTTTTAAAATACAGTTTTTCAAGCTTCTATATGTCATACAAGTAACACAAAATCAGAAGAAAAAAAATATATGATCTAACTGTTTCATCGTACTATCTTTAACATAATACAATTACATATGTGAATATTTTCATTCAGAATATAAAATCACAAATTTGTAAGCTCAATTTAAGAATAGTATCTTAAAATAGATGAATTGTTAAAATTTGAAGTGTTCATAAAAAAAATGCCGTAAGAGTACATGTATACTTACTGGGGTACCAGGTACACCTGGAAAACCTGGGGAACCAGCTCCACCCTGTAGCAAAGAAATAATGCAATGATTTAGAATAACATTCCAAGAAATCTGTAAGACTAGAACATATTATAAGTTCTATACACAATTATTTATAAAATATTTGTCCAACAATTATCAAAATTTTCAATTATGGCTTATACCTCTTTATTTTTAATGTTTTGTTTTTTTCTATTTTTTATTAAGAGGTAACAATTCTATCAAACATTATAAATGTAAAGATTAATTAATTTTACTCTCGTCTTTTAAGAAAAATACAAAATATATGATACCAACCCTAATTCCTTGATTACCCTGGCCTCCAAATTCTCCTCTATCACCAAAAAATCCGACTTGTCCATCTCGACCCATTGGTCCCAAAAAACCAGGCAATCCTCTAGGTCCCCTCAAGCCTGACAAACCTCCAACACCCTGTAAAATAACAAAGTATTTACTATAATCAAAGAAAAACATATCATAATTAACAAACAATTAACAAATCTAAAAACAATCTCCATATATTTCTGATTCATAGAATATTTTTAAAGATGTTCATTCACTTTTCTATTTTTCCCAATCATTCTTACTTAATTCAAAGAGCTGAAGTGCTGGAAGGGCAGTTGCTACATTAAATTTTTAATCAATGTTTTTGTGACTTCTAGTTTTAAAATTTCTGTTTATGTTGTGAATGGTTGTGGGTGTTCCTTTAATCAGTAAATACAAAAGAGTTTTATTTTTCATCTGCAAGATCTACTATTTATGAAATAAATGTAGAAAAATAAGTTTATAAATAAAAGTTCAATTAAAGATCTTTTGCTGAAAAGGAATTTTGACTGCATAATTAGTCAAGTAAATAAATGTATAATAAATTATCTGATTTATCTCCCTTGAAGAATTAAAAATTAAGTTATCTCCCTTATTGTATAAAATAACTTATCTCTCTAGTTAACCCGAATAATCCAGTCGTTATATTACGATCACTTTGATCACTCCATTAACTGGAGGACAATGACCGTAAGGGGGCGCTGTAATTATTCGAGTTACTCTCTAGTTGTATCAAAAATCAAACTAAGATTTTTTTATTTGAAACAGAAACTATAAATAATGATAATGAAAATGAACTCTTTTTATAACTTTTCTAATCAGATTTTATGTTAACAACAAAAAAATGCAGATGAACATGACAATAGTTTCTGTTCAAAGGTCATCCTTGAGGTCTTTAATGTTAAATAAGCTTTTTATTTTTCGTAGTGATATTTCTTTTTTATAAACTGTCATCATAATCTTAAGTTATTCAATAAAGAAAAATTACTTCCAGAATTTCAGTATATTTCATATTTTAAGTAGCAGATATTGTCGAACCAGGATAGCAATGTTTCAAACATAAAAATTCCAAATAACCTTCAGATTCAGGAGAATATTTACAATCCCATTAAATTTCTGGTATGAATCAGGCTAGCTAGTAAAGTTGGGTTATAATACATAATATTATTATAAAATAAATGTCTTCATAAATTTGACTTTAAATACATTACATCTGGTCCAAGGACACAGTAATTTGTTGTCTAGGAATTCAGTCCCTAGTGTGATCAGTGTATAACTTGGATTTTAATTTGATACACTTTCCCAATTTATTTCTTGATATTGAATGCATGAAATATTAAGTAGGGGGATGAAATTACATCTTTTAAAAAAAGTGGGGTGCTGAATCTTTATGTTAAGCAGTGATTTGGTCCAGTTCAAAAAGGTCAAATTTTTATTATGTCTGAAGCTGTCAAACTGAATTCTAGACCCCCTTTACACAGAATTGTCAATATTTTGAGTTAGAGATGGTAGAAGTTTCTATAATTTTGATATTATTTGTCCCACTAGTAGTACACTATACTGTAAAAATCTTTTTGAGCTAGAGCAGATGTGATTTTTTTAATTTAAATTTATTGTCTAAAAGAAATGCAGTACGAAATAACTGTGTTCTCAGGCCATCTGGATGAATAATCAAGTATATTTTCATGAAAAATCAAAATGTAACCATTACCCTGACTCCCTTTTGTCCTGCACACGTACATGTTGTCTGGTGACATCCTTTACACACCTGTAAGTAGAATAATCATGTGTAAGATTATGATATAACTATATAAAGAAAAGCTTTGATTAATTGATTCAGGATAAATATCTGGTGGCAAATATTTCAATATTAAGTTTCTGGTGGCAAATATTTCAATATAAAGTTAACTGTTTGTACCATATAAAAGAGAGGCAAAAGATACCAGAGTGACTGTCAACCTGATAGATCAAAAATAATCTGACAACACTATGGCTAAATAAATATACCTGCTTTGGACAATTTACAATACTGATTACTTACATGAAGTTATACATGTGTTTTTATTAAATGTGCTTGATCACAATATATCACCAGATCTTGCTCTTATCTCCTTAATTCTATGTGTGGAAAAGAAGCAGCAAATAAAAGTTCTAAAATGTTTCGATTGAATCCATACACATCAAAACTGCAGATAACATAGCTGTGTACAGACAAATATGTACAGGTCAAACTAGCCAGAATAACATTCTAGATGCCTTTTTAGAGCAACTTATAATAAAAGAAGATATTATATGTCAATAAGACAGCAACCTACCAAAAGAAGTAACCAAAATGAATTTTGAGGGTAACATGAGGCCCTTAACAATAGAAAGGTGTACACAATTATACAATATATGATTCTAAATTCTCCAGTCCAGTCCACTCTAAAGTTGTGAACAAAAGATTTATGGCATTTAATGGATGAGAAAATAAAAGGGATGCAAGATAATTTGCCAATGAGACCAAATGACAACGAAGTTAGCAATTTGTGAAGCAGAAGGTCAAGGTCAAATAAACCTATTTCTTGTTCAACACAATAGAACTCCATATTTGATAGATTTTTGCAAAAAAATAAATGACTGGAGCATAAATAAAGTTAGTATCAGAGAAACAGATTCAAATTCAGACTAAACTACATGTACAATGTAGCATGAAATATACATGTGTAGGTCAGTGTGACCTTCTTTTTGTTGGAGGTTACTAATTTCCTGTATCTTCATACAAAAAGTCAACTTTTTACTCAAATCTCAGAACCAATTTCTAACTACAATTAACCATATTCTCTTAACATATAACCACACAATAAATTGTTAAGCCTACAGGTGGCTCAAGTGGCAATTTTGAATTATGCTAACAAAATTGTACAATTTCAATTACACAAAACTTATGGCACTGGTGCAGTTATTAGTCTTGTATATTTTTTAAATTTCGTTTGGTTTATATGTTTTGGTGTTTATTGAGTCATCCATTTTTCTCTGAACTAGTGCACATTTTTGTTAAAGGACTACGGGTGCTGAAATTTTCTCAATGTGTTGAAAACTTTTTGGTGGCCTTGGACTGTTTTCTGTTCTTTGGTTCCAGTTGTTGTCTCTTTGACACATTCCAGATTTCTATTCTTAATTTCAAGTTAAAATTGAATGCCTGTCTAAAATTTGTTTAAAAAAAAAATGTACAAAATAGTAAAGTGGGGCAACACAGCTGTGTACTTTATTTAATTTGTATGTATGATCTACCAGGGCAGCACATATAAACTACAGTTAGTAACTTAATGTAGGGAATATCCATTTAACTTCAAAAGGGGGAGGGGTATTTTTTTCCTTTGACGCCAAAAAAATATTGTGGTCAAACAGATGACAAAAAAAAATTTCTGAATCAAGATTTTTCCCAGAGGACCTCTAGCAATAAGAAAAAGATACATGCCAGATCCCCCTAAAAGAGTAAAAAAAACAAAACAGAAAAACTGTTAAAAAGTTCCCTCTTTCAATTTCATTTTGTATTTTCAATAAGACAAAATAAAATTGCCAAAAAAAGGGGGATAGCAAATATTTTATTTTACAACTATTGAAAGATAGGAGGCAGGCCCCCTTTTCCCCCAATATAGAGCTTTTTAGCACTCCTACTACAGAAATTCATTTAAGCAAGAGTTCCTGAGAATTCAGAGGGACAAACATTGATGAATATCCAACCATGATAAAACATAAACGATCTTATATCATGAATACTAATTTAGCCTTTGTATTTTACATTTTGCTCTTTTATGAGTTTTGTAAATTAATAAAAATGTTAATTTCTAGTTAACAATTATGCATGTAAGGTTGTTCCTTTGAATAATCTTGCTTTTTTTGTATTTCTGTTATGTAAACTTTCATGTTATTTATGATAGATATAGGAAGATGTGGTGTGAGTGCCAATGAGACAACTCTCCATACAAATAACAATTTAAAAAGTAAACCATTATAGGTTAAAGTACGGCCTTCAACACGGAGCCTTAGCTCACACCGAACAACAAGCTATAAAGGGCCCCAAAATTACTAGTGTAAAACCATTCAAACGGGAAAACCAACGGTCTAATCTATATTAACAAAACGAGAAACGAGAAACACGTATATATTACATAAACAAACGACAACTACTGTACATCAGATTCCTGACTTAGGACAGGTGCAAACATTTGCAGCGGGATTAAACGTTTTAATGGATCCAAACCTTCTCCCTTTTTCTGAAACAATAGCATAACATCACAACAAAGAAAAACATACGATAAAATATCAATTGGCAGACTTAACTCAATCAAAAAACGTATGATTAAACAATGAAGTCCATTTGACTGGATTCACACTTTTTCTCTTAGAAACCAATGTACGTCACAAAATGTGACATTTAAGATGGACCTTAATTCGTTCTTTTATTATTAAAGGCACAGACTTCGGTATTGCTATAATAGTGTTCGCGATCCCGTTTACAAATAAGAAACAGACTATACTTACAGCTCCTAAAGAGATGTCTACAATCAGCGTGAAAACTAAGAGACCAAATAAAAATGTCCGTCCGTTCATTTCTAAAATAATTATCCTAGTTCTCCACAAACATTCAACAGCGGAAAAATCCTAAAATCCGCACCACAGATCTTAAATTTTCTTTTTAACTTTTCCGTGGTAGCAGACTACATTTCCACCATTTTCTATCGTGTAAAAATGCAAATGTATTAAAGCGCAGTCAGTTTCCTCAACTCCTACGCCCTTGCGCGCATGAAATAACAGCTAAAACTTTTTTCTTACAGTTCTCAAACATACACTTTTTAACGGAAATTCCTAATCTAATATAATGCACTTGTCGGGATAAAATCAAAAAGTACTAGATAAAACGTTCATGACAAATCCCACTTTCTGTACTCAAGAACTTTTTCCTATGTCGGATGTTTGTCATAAACGCAAAATTCTTCATGAATTACATACACTCTCGGCATCTGTCAATCATATGCAAATCAGTGTTGATAAGATAATAAGTCTTTGTATTAAGTTACAAATAGATAAAAATTAACAAATACAAGGCTCTTTTCTGTTTCTTATGTAACAACATAGATAAAGCTGGACACTTTCAGTAAAAGAAAAATCTCCAAAATACGCGAAACAAATATTTTGGAAATTAATATTTGGATACAACAGACAGGAAAGTTTATTTCATTTACATGTTCAGAACACGTGGATTAAAAAGAAACAATCAAGTGTCGCTTTTTCATAGAAATTATTAATTGGGAAGGGATAATATTATTTTATTGTTGTACTAAAATGTGTGACTTTGATATAAAATGTGTAACGCAAGGTCCAGTTAAAACTTATTAACTTTTGCCTGTTTAACATTTTGCGCGACCAACAAATTACAAGCGCCGCCCACCGCTTCCAAATCGGTAAACTGCAGTGGCACTATCTTCAGCCGAATTACACAGAAAGAACGGAGATCACCGTACTCTGAAAGCGGCTAGCTTTTTAATGCTTTCTTGAAAAAACAAACTTATTCTTGAAGTGGAAAGTGAAATTTGGCTGAGATTTATCTCAGCGGATTGGAAGCGGCAGATCTGGCCGTCTGAGGACATTTTAGGAGTTTCCAGAGGAGACACACAAATATTAGCGGTCTGATTCCGTATACTTCTACCGTAGTTCTTTCCATTGTTAAATTTAAGCCATGAATGAATGGTAAGTGCTTTCTATATTATTATTACAATTTTTGTTTGTAACTCATATTTGAAATTTCAATAAAAAATATTATTTAAAGATTTTGCGGGTGGTATTGCATTTCTTTGGGCGACCTATAGTCTGTTTCAATAAGTTAAATGCAATAATGGCGGGCGACTACTGTAAACTCCATGGATACTTATACATCAATACGAGAAGATGAAATAACGAAACAAAACCATTTCTTAATTTGCTTTGATACATTGCCTTTTTATTTTAATATATCTATGATACAAAGAAGTTATTGCAGATTCCTCGAACTATAAGTTTCTTTGAATTTTTTTTAGGGAATATACAACCATTTCTTGGTTTTTCATTTAGATATTCCTTGCGGCTATCAAATATTTCATTTTAACATTGTAATAATTTTTGAATGTCATGATTTTTAGGCTTTTGAAGATTGCCTGTCTGATATCATTATGTAGTTATCACGCCGTGTTAGCTGTAAGTATATGTTATTAATCTTATATAATCTGCTATTAATGTTGGGATATCAGTAATCCCTTTTACCATGTTCACTCTTATCATTATACAGCTGTGGTATACTGACCCGTGTATATGTTTGCAATTGACCGAGTTTATTGACCATCGGTATCACATTAACAACTGTCAGATAATGATAAAGTTTTACACAAAACTGAAAGGAAATGGTTGCAAAAGTTCTTATTTCTCGCCACAAAGACTTATAAAGAGCCTGTATGATATTTTTTCCCCATTTCGACACAATGAGTTACTTAATGATCTTGTTCAAATATCAGACATATTAAATATGTCTTTGAGAAAACAAATGATAAAAGCTATAAATTGACTTGTTTGGAGCTTCTTATATCTTTTATTACACGCTGTGCTGAAAGAATCCTACCAAGTCCTGATATAACTAACCCTTAATAGAAATAGGATTAAGGTATATATATTTTGAAGCTCGACACGAATTTCTCAAAAGGAGTATCGGCAGATACCCATTATACATGGCTTTCAAATACTGATATGAATTACGTCACCATATCCCCAAACTGATCTGCGTTCACGGTGAAAAATATCATTGTAGTGGCTATAAAGCAGATAATTGAGACAAGGGCACCCTTTACTATCTCTTTCATGTTTCATAGTTCCACTTTTTCATCATTTCATATGTTCTTGCTCTAACCCATACAGTCAAGGCATATTGCAGTAACTGGTTTATTATATATATACGCTCTGTTCATCTATACTATTAGAGGGCACATAATACCAAAAGATGTTGCAAAATTGTCTTGATAGCAGCAAGAACACATGAAATACTAGAAATGGAAGATAAATTGAACTATTAAAGAGAGCATTTATCAAAAAGAATCTTAAAAAACACGAGGGGTGCATGCAACAGGTGCCTGTTGGTTGTCATGCATATACATACAAATACAAATTTTTGATTCCAAGTAATTTCTGCAGATGAGTCACAGTGACACTATCAAGTGTACAATGTAATTAAGTTATATTCAGAGACATATGTCTAAAGTATATAACTTGAGATATATTATTCCATGCAATAAGCTGTACGTTAAACTTGTCTGCAGTAGTAACTAGTAGGGATTTATTGGTGTCTTCTGCAGATTTATAAATTAGCAATACATTTTTCTGGTGCCATAGTCAATCTCCAATATGAGTTTTTAGTTTTAATTGAGTGAGCACCCACTTTTGATAGTTTATATATTTAGATTGTTAGTTTGATATATAAATATATGTATTGTTATGTAACTGTTTCCAATTGTATTATTGGTTTGCGTGTTCTGTGGTCCTTTTTGGTAAACAAAAATATCCCAAATTCTTTTTATACACGAACATATGAGAAAATATAAAAAAACTTTTTGATAACTGAGTACAACAAAATCATGATCCTTGTAGGTTTATGAAGAAGAATATCTACAGCAGTTCTCCTACGCTTTCTAAACGAGTTTGCATAGTAAATACACATAAATCTATCACTCATATATAATTTATCCACATAAGTATATAAAATACAATGGTCGATTAATATAAATTGTTTTACACTAGAAATATTTCAATAAAATAAGAAGCGTTTTATTAATTACATGCATGAAATAGTGTGAAATTATTTATGTTTGGCTGAGAACAGGAAATCTCCACAGGATATTGACACTAGAGAGAAACAGCTGTGGTAAGCCTGAAGCACTTTGTGGGGCGTCTAGACCGTCTTAGTCAGCATCTTGCTATGTTAAGATTCTCAACCACTGTCCATTCATAAATTATACATGTATAATTAACACATTCATAAAACTGAATAAACAAAGAGCCATGTCACGTTCCGTTCAAGATGCACTGACATAATTTGTTGATTAAAAGGGAGGGGGGGACATTTTTACGGAGGGGAAGGGGGTCTGTTCACATGCTCTAGTACAGTAAAATTCACACCGTGGAAAATAAGATAAAATTAACTTAATTTTTAATGTATTACTATAAAAAAGATGTGGTATGATTGTCAATAAGACAACTCTCTAACAAAAGACCAAATTACACATAAATTAACAACTATAGGTCACCATACAGCCTTCAACAATAAGCAAAGCCCATAACGTAGTCAGCTATAAAAGGCCCGAAATGACAAATGTAAAACAATTCAAACGAGAAAATTAACATTCTGTAAGCATATTACCGACACTTGTCTCTGAAAAAATACCGATATAATACCTTCATGTGTGTATCAAGGTATAGAAGGTGTTTTCTGACATTTATAATTAAGTGCCTCTGTAACTTTGATCAAACACACTTAGCATTGGTTGGTACATTTTCGCATAGAAGTTTTCTTGTAAAATTATTTATTTATTGCAATCAGTTTTAGAGAACCGTACTTATCAGCTATAGAAGTAACATGAGAAAAGTTTATCATCACTGATATATATCACAAACACACACATCAATCTTTTTCCTCCAAAAGTCAGTTAAAACGGCATTTCAAACATTAGCAATATTCCCAAGAAAATATCGTAAACATTTTGTTATCGTTATATCAATTATATAAGATCATATAACTATGAATTTTTGATAATATAAACCTAATTAAACTTCGATGTGAAGGGCATTGTCCTGGTTTTACGGTGGCACTATTCCAAATAGAACACCCCTTTTCCTTCATGCATTTAAACACAAAATACGGCAAATATTTACCGAAAGAAATTATGCAGACTTTGCAAAAAATACAAAATTCAGAACAAGCATCTACACTAGCTTAGTGACCTGAATGACCAATCGGTCACAGCAGTGACACACTCAATTTTCTCTAAAACATACTAACTGTAGCTTTGTATTACCATTGTAGTGGCATCTTCTCAAGCCAAGGGTTCAATCCTGTCACCATCATGATGATCTCTCAGAGAGGAGGTAGATATAGGAGAGAAGGTGACTGGATCGTAACCCTTGGCCAGAAAAGATGCCTTAACAAAGGCAGAACGGTAAAAGCTAGTGTAAAATATCACTGACCAGGTAACCTGCAAAGGTACACTAAGGAGGCCCCTCATGGGGGGGGGGGGTCCTAGTAATCACATAATCACCATTTTTTTGCCAATATAATCACATAATCAATAAATATTTGCTTATCTTTAGTAATCAAATAATCATAAACTAAAAATACAGTCCTAGGTAATCAAATAATCATGAAATATTTGGCTTAATAATCAAATAATCATTAAAAAAACGGCCAAGTAATCACATAATCAAAAACCCCATGAGGGCCCTCACTAAGACAAAGACATATAATACATATTTTACAAAGCTGAGGTATATTTCCTTATATTATCCAAATTTTTGGTTGTGCAAAATGAACATAAATATTTGTCAAGTACTGGCTGATGTACTTATTACTATATATGTACTCTAACAAGTGTTTTTGCTATTTTGGTACTTATACATTTAATCTGATTCATACTTTCTCTAAACTTTGTATATAGAACAAGAGCAGAGGCATGTGTTCACTTTTTTATTATTCTAATAATCTGCTAAAAATGCAAACAATGTCTGCTATAAGTTTTTTTTTATATTGTGTCTTTGAATTGATCTTGCTTTAGTTTCATGGAAACTTGAATGTATGCATACAACTATTAAGCTAAGGACTAGGAAAGAGAAAGACTAAATTACTGCTATAACTTTATTAAAGGCTTACTAAGCTGAGTTAGTGTTGTGTGGGAGGAAATGGGGGATAGGGTCCTTGTATTTGTGTGTGGCCTTCTATCCCTAAATACTCAGATTATAAGACTAACTAAAAAATATTCTTTGAAAATAATACTCATTGAAACAGACAATTTTCCATGAGTTTATGAAAGTTTGTGTATGTAATTTTTGCTAAACAGTTCAACAAAAGAAAACGAATTCTACTTTCAAAGTAAATTAGCTCTCTAAATGGTGTAAAAACAGCCAAATAAATGTGTAACATGTGTAACCAAGATAGACAAATGGAGACCTTCAAACAGTAAGATATTTTTTTTCTTAACCAGACTTGACTAATTAATGGTCAAAAAGTGTATTCAATTCAAGCAATGCAAATACATAACAAAATGACCTTTTGGGGTAATTAGTTGGCTGTTCGCTTAGTTAAAACTACCACAACATACTTTGTTTCTAATTAGTTGGCTGTTGAATTAGTTAAAACTACCACAACTTGGTTTTTACCAGTTTTTAATTTTGTCATTTCCTGCGTGGGCTGATTATGCAATATTTCAAAAATGCCTTGGTGTAAAATCAATTAATATCTAAATGGTATAATTTCCTGGGAACTAAAAACTGTACTGATGATGTGGTTTTATTTTTCCTCCTACACTTTAAGTTCCCTGCCTTCTTTCAAAGTTGGAGTTTGAAAGCTCTGACATATGATGTTGATTTCAACCAGTCAGTTCAAAAAGAATTTTATAGCTTTGTAAATAGCATGAAATCAACATGATCCTTAATGCTGAACATCCAAACAACTCCTTCTGACAGGTTCTACAGACATGAGTTAATTAAGACAGAGGAGGGCTGGTTAGGCCACCTCAATGCATTATTGGTGTGTTTGTTTGTTCAATCTCACAAAGAAGATGTCAAAATTAACATAAGCATTCCTGTGGGTAACATTTCATGTGCTGGTCTCTTACTTATCAAATATCTTACTTGCCAATTATTTCATTTTATTACTTCTAGAGTTGCCTATGGCAATTTTGCTAGGACACATTGATATGATTTTCTGTTTAATTTTTTTTTTTTTTTAGAAATAATAATCTTTATTGCAAACAATATATATAAACAAATGAAACATGTTTGTTACAAACTAAAACAAAAAAAACCTAACATACACTCATACATATGTATATTATATGTTATTCAGGTCTCAGACAGGGTATATACCAGTGGCAAACCCAGGGGAGGGTTCCAGGAGTTGGACCCCCCTGTTTTAATGGGGACATATAGTTGTACCCCCCCCCCCCACCCCCCTTTGTCCTGGGTTTGGAACCCCCCTTTTTAAAATGGCTGGATCCGCCCCTGTATACTGTGACATACGATACAGTTTTGATCCCGTATTTACATTTTGATAAAAATTTCCATATAGACTATTTTTTACCCAATTAAATCAAATATGTAATAAAAAATATACCTTCATGTGCTACTTTTTGAGTAAAATGAGGTCGAAATTTTTTATATTTAATGCACTTTGCAGAATATATATTAAAGATATTTTTAACAAATATGCACTTTGGTAGGTTTCCAATACATATCATAATGAAATGCTTTCAATATGTGGTATTAATCTCTAGAAGTTTAGCTAATTTGACATAGTACATGACAAAGCTAGTTTTAGACACTATATGATGTTTTTCAAAATTTAACTTTTGTCAGTGGTGCCAAATATTAATCAACTGCACAATAAATACCAGATGGTTGACGGCATATATTTTAATTAACAATAAGAAGATTGAATATCCATTACTATCTAACATAACAAAAAAAAGCAAAACACTATAATAAGCTATGTCAAAACACAGGCACTTGTCCCCAAAAATGTCTTTTATACTATACACCTAAATGTATATATAGGAAAACAAATAATTTTAAGAAACGTGTACCTGTTAGACAAAAGCATGATGTTAGGTACCATTAGTTCCCTGTGCAATCTAAATATTCTTACAGTGTAAACTATTGTGAACTAACACAATGAATTTGTGAAATAAAATATGGGTGTCAATTGTTATTTTCTTGTTATTTTATTTCCAATAACATCCAGCCAAATTATCTCCCCTGGATTGAATTTTAACACATGAGTTATATCCCCTTGAAAAGTTGTTATTCCTAAAGAAGTCAATAGTTGCAGAAATTTATTAAACATTTCCTTAATAGTTAGAAACAGAATGTATTAGGCAAGAGCATTTCAAACAAAGTAATAAATTCTATGAGTTTTGTCTCAATACTAAAATAAGTAGCAAGGTACAGTCCCACTATTGATAAAATGTAAAAGAATTCCAAGAGAAAACCGACATCCTGATTTATTCACAAAACATTGAACATAAGAACAAACTATAAAAATCAGTTGAAAAAGGATTGAGTCGTCAGATAGACACATGCACTAAAAAATAAACAATTTTCCCCCCAAAAAAAGGCAATATGTACTGATTTAAGAGTTTTCACATCTACAGAAAGCTAGTTCAGGGTAATTTACAATTAATAAGTAAAAGAATTAATGTTTCAATGAATTATTATTACAAGGAACTAAACTGCTTTGGCCTTCATTATCAAAGAATCATAGATATGACAGTGATTGTGTTGCTTTGGCCTTTATTATTAAAGAATCATAGATATAACCATGATTATGTTGCTTTGGCCTTAATTATTAAAGAATCAAAGATATGACATCATAGTATTTATGAAGCAGATCAGACAGAAAGTGTCTGTTTCTACAGTGACTCACAAACCTGTGGAAAATTGTCAGCAACTTTATCTGTTCTTACATCTACATGACTACTGCCAAACTACAACAGAAAACATTAGGATATGTCATACTGATTATTTGTTTCTCATGCCCACTAAGATTTATCTGATGGAATATAAGTAGTTTGAATGAGTAAGAAAGATAATATAAGATTTTCAGTAATTAATATGCAGATTTGTGAAATAAGAAAGACCTACTTTCACCTATAATGGTTTACTTTTACAAATTGTGACTTGGATGGAGAGTTGTCTCATTGGCACTCATATCACATCTTATTTTAACTAAGAATTTCTTTATAGTGAAAAGTCCTTTTGAATTTTCTTCTAATTTTTTTATCTACTTGATTCTTGATGTAAAGATTAAAGACCTCTGTAATATATGAATTATTACCTTCCCCAAACTGAGTTAGCTGTGTCTTTTCCTTACACATGACTTATTTTCTGGAAAAAAAAGAAAATTTTGTGATTTTTTTTGTTACTTTATAAGTAACAAATACATAAAGAGTGTGAAAGAGAATATTGTTACCCCAAGAAAACATGGTCAAGGTAAATCAATATATTTTTGAGGGGTAATACATTTCTTGAATACCTTATATGAAAAATCCTAATTCAGGCGGCACGTTTCAGTAGAATAGAAGGGTAAAAGTACTAGTTACACCTCCAAATGAATAGCCCTGGTTGTTTTTTCCATTTGTTGCATTTAAAAAAGTGATTTGGGACAATGGAATTGTTTGAGTAAAGTGCATTCTTTTCTAGTCTAGAAACGACAACAACAAAAAACTTGAAAGTTTTCTTGATTTCCTTACTCTCATTGTTTCTCTCTTTTATTCACATTATTTCGTGTACTTTCCAAAGAATAAGGCTGATTAAAAACATTTTAAAGTGCTTATCTTTGTACAGTTATTGTTTAAATGAATGTACGAGTCACTTTGTTCTCAAGTGCAAATCACTGAACTTAAATTAATTGGAATGAAAGAAAACTGTTTAATCATGACATCATTACCACATTTTCTTAAATTTTTATTATGAAATCATTAGCAATAGCTTAGTTCAAATTATTTCAGCTGACTCAACACTTCTGTACTTCACGACTGACTAGCATTAAGATCAGCAATCATAATTCCTACAAAATATTAATAATATAAAGTATTAAGGAAGAAGTCATTTTGGATAGCCTACATTTTTGCTAGATACATAATGAATCATCTAATTAAAAGATAGGTGCTCTTTATCCAACTCCTGTCAACTTCAGTTAAATCTAATTTATATATATAGATCATGAGTAGAAAGAAAGTATTATTCATGGTGTTTTATTCTTCTGAACAATGACTTTGTCCACACTTAGTAACCCTTCTTACATACCAGTACAATAAATAACATACATTTTGTATGCATGCATCAAAGATGACAGACCACATCTTGCACCTGCTAAGAGCAGAATATTTTTGCAAAGGTGAATTGCAAGCTTAAAAATCAGTATAATGTGGGTTCATTGCCCAGTGGTTAAGAATCAAGATCCCTAGCTACAGTGCTTCGATCCTAACTGAGGTTGCTTGAAATTTCAGCAAATCACCAGGGTGATTCCGAATTTCTCCCCTCCCTAACACATCTCTGTTACCCAGACCTGAGTTTAAACTAGCATTGGTACTTTAAGGGCCTTGGTTGACTTAGAGATCAATCTGCAAATATCTCATGACTTTTTTTGTTTTTTTTTGTTGTTTTTGTTTGTTTACCTTGTATAAAGGAAAATGTTCATTTTCTTTATGAAAATAAAAGAAATTAGAATGATTTTGATGTATCATGTTAAATTCTTTCCAAAAAAAATTACAACCAATAATAATTTGAGGCCTCTGATGAATCAGGATAAAATTTTAACCAAATTGATGCTATAAAAATTTAGTAACGACAAGTAATCTTCAGTATTCTGAAGCTTTGTTCTACAACCGAAGAAGAAGAAGAGCAGAAAACACACAGTTTGCTGCCTGACAGTAAAGGGCTATCCTACCCTCTTATATAATAGTCATAATATGAAGTGTAAAGAGTCCACTGTTCACTCCCAGCTTTCAAGGGTGATTTGAACACCTGAAGAACTTATATACATGTACATCTGAAGTCTGTCTAAAACAAATAAAAAAAATTGTGTCTCTTTAATACCGTTCTAGAGTTACAAATGAAAAAAAATGCTTTGTAGGAAATATGGTTGTTTATATAGAGAATCCCTAAAGCATGACTGGAGCGCTCCCTCTTAAGGCAGTCAGTTGGCCTAGGCCTTCCCTTAAAAAAAATTCTGGACCCACAATGACTACATTATTCAACCGATGGAGGTATTCAATTAATTTCAAATGCAAGTCTTTCATTAGATATATCTCCAAAGTAGTTTTTATGAAAGTGATAAGTAGAGTCATATATTTTGTGTGTCAGTGAGTCTCATCTTTAGCCATTAACACTTTCTTCTTCTTCCTAGTATGGGAAATACTCTGGCAGAGGCAGATGTAGAGGGTTTTTCAGAGGGCCTGCTCTCCCCCCCCCCCCCCCCGCACCCACAAATTTCTGGGAAAAAATTTGGTCAGTGGGCCCCGGGCCCCACAGTCACTTGAACATTTCTGGATCCGCCACTGTCTGGTACAGTGCGGGAGTGTAGAATATCCTGGAACTGTGGCGCTATGTACATACAAATGGAGGTCGAAGATTGTGATATAAATAAAATAAAATATTTGGCATAGTTCAATTACAATTTAAAATAACATTGATTCTAGAGTTGCACCTCTCCCCCTTTTTCTTTCTTTTTTTATCACACGTAATATATCTATAAATGTCTAGTTACACTGTTATAAACAAAATATAGGTGCATTTTACATGACACACAATATTAATGACATTGATAAGAAAGTATTAAAGAATATTTCTTCTGAAAACGAACCCAACAGCAGCAACAGGTATAAAATTATGTCTTACAATCCCAAGCAACATAAAGTTAACATCAGAATGATAAATGATCAAAATGCTTTGATAACAAATGATAAGAAAATAAATTCCTCTGAAACATAATAATATTTTTTATTACAGATAAAATTTTACGTAATTTCTGAAGTAAAAACACATTTTGTTACTACACAACAATGTAGCTTTAATGCGAAACTTAAATACTGAATTTAGATATTCAGGTTTCTTAGAGTACATCTGAACTTTAGCAACAAAACTTTAGAGGACTCGAGGAACTGTTCTTACCCGTATTATAGTATGGTCTTAGATTCTGTCTGGTAATTTCATTGTTATTTGTGTCCAGGTGATGCAACAAGAAACATTCATTAGTTGGAAGTGGAAAAGTCCAATTTTCACAGACATAGAGGGTGTTGAGTTTTTTATTTCCATTTATTGTATATCAAACCCTCAACCAAAAATGTTGTCAACATATCCTTTAACTCCTCATTATTAGGAAAACCCTCTAGCATCAAATCCTGGAACAGTCCTTGATGTATGAGGACAGGGCAATTTTAGTTTTGCCTCCCCAATGGCAGATCCATTTTTTTTTGCGATCAGTGCTTTTGAATAGGGACAAATTGTTGAACCACCCCACAACCCCACACTATTATTCCAGGTTTGAACAACCCCCACACTTTAATTCTTGTTTTGAACAACCCCTTTTAAAAGTGGCTGTATCTGCTCTTGCTCCCGGTGTTTCCCAAAGTCTGTTATCTTTTCCTTTGCTTTTAATTTTCAGTATTCACTGGCGTAGCTTGCATGTATGCTCAGATGCTCAAGCATCCACATCATTTTGACAGGAAAAACATATAAATAAAGATATGTTTGCAGCAGTTAAACTCGGAGGTATCCGTATACATGTAACAAGGGTTAGGATATGAGGATAACATCCAATAATTTCCAATGAAGTATGCGTGGTCTCTTATTAAGGAGTTCATGTAATAAAACAAGATGAATGAATCGCAGAAAAGTGTTCTCGATTTTTTTCGTAAAAAGACTACGTCGTCGGCTACGGCAAGTGCAGAGGACGATGCACAGATCCTCGGACATGTTTCATCTGAAATTGAGCCTAGCGGAGCGATGGCTTCTACAACTGACTATCAACATAACTGACAACAAACCACCATATCCTGATATCGTTTCCTGTGACATGAAAGACCACGTGAAAAAAAACTAATCTGTAATAGTGTGATCATTCCTAGGCTTATCAGTAAATTCCAGTTTCTATCTAGGTCCACATATTAATTTTATTTTCAATAAAAGAACAAAGTTCCTATGTCCCCTGCATTTCACATATTTTATGTAACCAATGAACAAGAGCAATAACTAATAAAAATTAATGTTTTTCCTTTTCCTTTTATTTTTAATGGAGAAATAAAAGCTTTCGAGAAAATGCAATGGGATTTCCGTTATAATTTGTATTTCAAAAGGTCAAAGCTTAGGACTTATTTTTTAATTGTCATTTCTGATGATATATAAATCTGGCAAGAATTGTACACATGAGAGTGCAAACAAGACCGGATGGACGGACACCAGGTATTTCGATGATGTCCCCTGCGACGCGTTAATGGGGTCACTTCAGTTCCTATATTCCGAAGTGCCGCTGTGATAGGGCCGTTTTTTGAGAAATGCTAGGAAAGGGGGTCACTTCAGTTCCTTTATACAGAAGTGCCGCTGTGATGTGGCCATTTATGAGATGTCAAATATTAAGATTGGTGGGAAACTTTTACATCAAATAAATAAATTATGAATTACATTCAATTTCGAGAAAACATTAAAATTATGTTTGAAATATAATTATATATGAATTGGTGGGTATTTTGAAACTAAACAAAAATCTAACGAGTGTCGGATCTATGGGAGCAAATGTGCTTACAGGATCAATGTCTGAAAAAATATAATTTTAGGCATCCACATCATTTCAACCCTGGCTACGCTACTGGTATTATTTCATGTTTTTCTATATAGGTAAGACTTGCAAAAATATACTCATTACCTGGGTGAAAGATACCAGAGGGACATTATTGAAAATATATATAATTATATGTGAAAATAAACTGACAATGTCATGGCTAAAATAGAAAAGACACACAGACAAATAATAGTACACAAGACACAACATCAAAAACTTAAGAATAAGCAACAGTGGTCACTGATTATACATAAAATTTACATATATACATGTACAAGCATATAATTCAGTGACCGCTGTGGATAGTAATCTAAAATTTGAATGTCTACTTTATTCAGCAATGTCTATCCATTTGTCATACAATTTCTCTAGTAATAAAGCATTCCTGAATCCATTTTATGGAATATGTGCACTGATCACTAAAAGTCATTGACACTGTGTTATTACCTCTTTATGTAACTAATTACTTCCTAAGACTTTTAAGAACCCTGTAACAGTTTGATAAGAGAACTATTCAGCCTGAAGGTTTTTAACCTCATAGGTACTAAGGAAAAATAATTAAAATTTGGTATCTTACTTTGTAACTTGTAACAAAGTTCAAGGTGGTTGCCCTTTCTGCTATAACCATTCTATGATTACATTAACAATATTTGTCCCTTTTCTACAAACATATGTTGTAACAAAAACAAAATGCAAGCAATGTTAGGCATTACAAAGAAAGGTATTTTCAATTTCTTACAAGTGGGCAATTGTTTCATGACTTATGAAGAGCTGTTTAGACAGCATCCGACGCATACCGGCCAACTGTCACTATTTGCGTGGGATTTCCCCCATGGAGGCTCCAAGTGGAAATTTTGTAAGAGCAATTTTGTCCACTATTTTAAAGAAAACATTTAATTTAACAATGGCTATGAGCTTGTTAAAAGCATGAAGAAACCAAAAAACCACATTAGAATATATTTGAAGGCCCCCTTGAAGGTTTTGTAGGACTATAAGAACCATCTTTCACGTAAAACCCCCATGGGCATTTTGAAAAGTTGGCAGGTATGCCTGAGACGTTAAAACTTCTTCACATAGAACTGGGGTAAACATTAGGTTAAGTTACTTGTAGACACTTGTTTGACCTGTCTATACATTAAAAGATACAAATGTTCTACTAAATTTTTTAACAGTAATCAATGGTTTATAATGAATTTGTAATGTTTTAGGCTTTGACAAGAGACACTCCTTCACATGGCTGATGTGTTGGACTCCAATCTTAGTTGACAAGGATTGTCAGTTTTCCTACTAAAGTCCTAGACACTCTAGCTTCCACTGCTGATAAAAACTCTTTGCCATGAAATAGCACAAATTTAGTGTTGAAAGTGGTGTTAGACACTTTTCAAACAATCAATCAATCTTTTGGATATCAGATGATGTTGTATGTTCTTCTTTGACTTATGATTTGTATGCACTCCAGATTATAGTATAATCTAATCTAGAGTTGATGAGAACATGTAGCTCTCAATATTGTTGTGATTTAGATAGGCTTGATTCTGTCAGATTATATATCTTAGGCAGGTTTTAGGGTGTATTTGTAACATAAGTTGTGTAATTTTGTTGTGTAATTTTGTTGCATTTTTTGTTGCATTTCATTAGATCTTGTTATGTATTGTCATGATTTTCTGGAATTAAAAATTTAGCTCTAGGAAATATGCATTACATAGAAGTAAAGTAGATTTTTTTCAAGGATACTAAGGAGTCTTTCCTATCCTTCACCTTGGTCTCAATTTTATTAAATTGCAAGTATCAAAGAATAGTATTTGAAGAGGGAAATGTTTGTACATGTACCAACCCCAAATGATATGGCTAACATGCTCTTAGTAAGTTCAGAGATAGCCTTGATCTGATCATAGATCTATATAACTAATCTATCATCTGATTCATGATTTCAAGGATATTGAAAAACAGCTGAGTAAGCTGAATTCTAATTGATATATGTCTGGACCGCTGTGATCTGGACAACACATCTGTACTCTTGTAAACTAATTTCAAAGAAAATATACAATGTTTTATTTAGAACTGGTTTATTTATATTAGAAGATAGAATTGCCTCAATTCTTATTCATCAGTGGTAGTTTTGAAAAGAAAAGAATAAACATGATATAAGATTAATGCAATGTAAGTTAGTAGGTTAACTAGATGTGCATCTGCAAGTGGAATTGCCTCACATGTATATATATGTGAATTGTCTTTCTATTTAAAAGATATATACTTTAGAAAACAATGTTTATTGGAAGTCTGGTTTCTGATGAATTTTTGATTAAGGAATTTAGCTGAGCAATAGTCTAGCTGATTGTCTTTTAAGTACCTTTGTGAAGACTGGGGTAATCTAAAACTCAAAGCTATTTTGTCAGTGAAAAGATGAAAGGTTTGCATAAAATTGTGTTCTAGCAATAAACGAAGATTTTTGAGGGATTTTTTGTTCATCTAGCTAGAAATAATCAGAGTTTAAGATTTTATATCTCCTTAAGATAAATATTAAGCCAAAATAAAAGAAGTGGAGGTAAATTAATTATTAATAATTTGGTATTTCACATTAGAGTAAATTAAACATGTATATGCTTCTCAACTTAAAACTAAGAATTCTGTCTGAGTATGTTAATGTATAAAAACTGCAGTAATGATGTTGAAGATAAAACCTAATACCAACAGTCATGATAACATGCATTATGATGATCTTTCTTTCTTCATTTAGAGAGTCAAGAGCTAAAATTGTTTATACATAAATATAAACAACGTTGATATAAGTCACACCCTGTCTAGTTGATATGGAAACCAAATTGATTGATATCTTATAAACTTATCTTAAAGGTAGTTTGTGCAAGAAGAGGTCAGTTTCAATACATGAAACACCTGTAAAAGAAAAATTCAACCAGAAATATTGCATTAATCTTTTGTCAATCAATAAAAAGTCCATCAAAATGCATAGCTGCTGCCAAAACTTTTAAAAGATACTGCAAAGTTCTAAATCTTCAGAAACAACTGGAGGATTTCGGTCCTATCATCTTTATCTGTACATTAATTATTGATTGTTTCACTACTTGAAAACTTTTGTTACCGACGGACATTAAACACCAATCAGATTGCCCTTTATTTAAATCTAGTAAAATACAGTGAGATATTTATATTCAATTTGAAAAAAATATAAATCTTAATTTCTTCTTACATGTCCTATTTTTAAACGACAAGAGAAACACTAGTACAGGACATCTAGAGCAGAAAAACTGCCTTTCCTTGTGAAACCTCTGAGTTTACCCAACTTTATTGGGGTTTGTGTTGCCTAGTCTGTTTTTCGGTGGTAGTGTTTTGTTGAATATATTGTTGAAAAAGGGTCATAGACATTGTGACCTAAAGATATTGAATTACCTTGTGACATCATTTTTTTCAGGATAAAGTACCAAGTGGAAGATCATGTAATATAGTTATCATATAATAATAAAGATATTGTTTTTTCTTCACAGCAACGTGACCCTAATGACCCAGAATGTCAGGGTGGTAACTGTGTTTTCCATAATGGATGTAAATGTGTTGGAGAAAAGGGATCTAGGGTATGTACTTCACTTCACTTTTCTGATTGTAAAAAGTATATGAATAGGCTCATTAACTTTATTAGAGGGAAGCTGTTAAGCTATTCTCAGTAGGATTATGACTAAAGCCTCAAAGTTTTGATATATGCTAACATATAAACTTTGTGATATTCTTACTTAGTTACACCCAAAGTCTTTGAACTTGTTATATTCATATGTATGAAATATTACAGCATGATCATTTGATTAATGATGAAATTAAATCAAGACGCTTAGGCCAAGCAAATTGTAGTTAAGCTGCTTTGACTTTTTCCTTCATCAGCTAAAAGATAATATGTTTTTTGTGAAAAGTATTTCTTACACGATCAACTGACAAAAGGTTTTATAAGGAGAACAAATATAAATAGCACTTGAATAAAAATGAATAAAGCAATTTTATTGAATTAAGACTTTCTTCGTTCCAAAATTAATTTACATATGAGTTCTCTTTGTTTTTTTCTGTTTTATGAAATAAACTACTCATAAATTATGAGAAAAAAAAATAGTGTAAGAATTTAAAAATCCCTCTTCCCCAACTTTTGTTATGCCAAAGTCTATAGACTTGCAGTTATTCTTCTGACGTTTGCAAGAATTGTTTTTGATAAAAAATGACTTATCCACTTATCAATCTGATGAAACAAATCACCTACAACTTTTCTTTTTTGAAAAAAACAAAGTGCAGTTACATTACAGTGGGAGTGCTTGTCACTTTTGTGTCAGGTGCACATTTTATGTGAGAAGACTTGTTAAATAAGTCAATGGCTTCCACATGTGTTTACATCTTATAAATTACATTTTTGTTGTATCATACTTTGGGATCAAAATATTTTGCATTTTTACAACCTGCATCTTTTCATATTATGCAAGAAAAAAATTGTTTGTTGTCAGGATTTCCTGAATTATCTTAAACCTTCACATTGCAGAGAGAAGCTGCGTAAAATTCTTTTTTCCCTATAGTTCTATTTTACACAGCTTTATAGCTTTTGTCATTACATGAGACATCTTTATATTTTCGCGACTGAAGGTAGATGTTGGTTAAATGTCAATGCAACATCTACCCAAAAACATAATTTACCAAAAGATATCTAGAAAATATTTATTTAATAAATAGAGTACAAATTATGTCTTGTTTTTACTGATCCCAATTCTTAAAAAGGTTGTGAACAACTAAACAGACATCAAAGGTCTACAATCAGCACAGAATTACCCAAATAATAAAAAAACATAAATGGTTATTGTCATTATTGGTATAACAAATAGCAACAACTGCCAAGAAACCTGAATTTGGACAGGCACATAGAGATGTAGCAGGATTCAACTATTTTTGGGATCTCAACCTGGTCTGGGAACACAGTTATCGTCCAAGATTTTTGTTGTCTACAAATATAGTTCCTAGTCATGAATTTTAAAGTAAAGTAGTGATTTAGTCCAGCTAAGAAGGGTTTTAAAAAAACTAGTATTTATGGAAGCTGTCAAAAGATTTCAAGACCCCCTGAACGTTAAATTGTCCATATTTTCAGTCAGAGCTGATGAAGTTTTTCTCTAATTCTGATATAATTTGTCCCAAAAGTATTACACCACACTGTAAAAATATTATTGAGAAAATGCAAGTTGGATTTTTTTTATATTCATTTATTGTCTAAGGGTAAGAGAAATGCACTACAAAACGGAAACCTGGCCCAATCATACTGCGTCGATAAGCATGTAGCGGAGCTAATCAGTAGCCAGGACCCCAGGCTATACAAAATGACTGTGTTCTCTTGCCATTCCCCTTTTTTGCCTTCATTGAAAACAAATTTAACTTCTATGAATTTTTCGATATGGTAGAAAATATAAGAAAGATAGAAGAACATTCCATGGAAGGATGGAGAACAGCATGACCTTTATTTTATATAATCCACGGTCAGTGACCCAAATATCTTAATTATAAAACCATAATCCATTACAGAAGCCCAACAGGAGGTAATCTGTTCTTGCCATGTGTCATGAATTATTAAAAGAGGAAGTGTTAATGGAAAATTATAGTTTCAAGTAATTTATTAGAAAAGATAGTTTAAGTAATTTATTAGAAAAGATAGTTTAAAGTAATTTATTAGAAAAGATTTATGGCAGTTAAATGTATTCTTTCTTTCAATATTATTGCAAAAAGAAAAAAATTGGAAAAAAATTACAAATATTATCAAACCATATTTAAAATTGCCAGACTGAAATTTAAGTTTATCCAAAATTCTGAGTGGTTTTGATAAAGTTAAGGACATTCTTGGTACAGGTTTTTTTTATCCAAAATGCAATAAATCAAAGTCCTGGTCCATTACTATTGTAACACATACAGTGAAGTTCTGTTGAGGTTTTAATATATAATGATGGTGGGGTCCGGTGGCCAAGTGGTCTTAGTAGTTCTACTATTGTAATCACTTAAGCCAGTCAACACTTAGGTTGTGAGTTTGAACCCTGACCTTGCGGGTACACTCGATTCCAATCTTAATTGTCTAGGATTGTAAGTTTTCCTACCGAAAGTCAGTGGTTTTCTCAGGGCACTCTGGCTTCCTCCACCAATAAAAACTGGCTGCCAAAAAATAGCCCAAAAGTGGTACCAAAAAGTGGCCTTAAAACACAATCAATCAATAATAAGTGTACAGATTGATTTTCTGTAGAAAACTGAGAAACTGAAAAGATAATAAAGGATGTTTATGTTAATAATATTCTTATTACAGGTTTATTTAAGAATAGCAGTATTGTCAGACAACAAAAATAACTTGGCATTGTTTTGTATAGTTGTAATAAAACGTAACTATAATCATGTTTACATGTCTTGATATGTAATCATCAACCAGTTGCTGGTATTTAAGGCCCTTCCAAATGACTTTCGTACTACTAAACATAAGTGAATATAAGCGGCTTGTAGTTAAGCCCTTAAGCAATTTCTATTGCAGCTCTCTCTCCTATTGATCAATAAACGTTAAATTAAAATGGGATTAATGCCTATACAAATTTTCAAATTTTTCAAAAAAGTTTTTTTTTTTTTGTCGCTCTTTAACTAAGAAATATAATGCATAAAAAAAATAAGACATTGTAAGAAGTTTCTCTTGTGAAAAAATCTTTAAAAAAAGAGTTTGGTATGACTGATTGAGTGAACTTGATTACTTATGAAGAGTATGTCCCTTATTTTCATGGTGAAATAATTTTGAATGTTTTCAGGGATCACCTGGTCCCATTGGCCCTCCTGGACCCCAAGGTATTCAGGGATTTCCTGGTATGGAAGGTCTTCAGGGAACTAAAGGAATGAAAGGAGAACATGGACCTGAAGGACCTGATGGACCAAAGGGTAACAGGGTAAGTCTATTTATAGCCCATACATCAATTAAAACAATTTAAAGATAAAGACAAAGTCATGCAAAAACTATAAGGTTTTTTTTCTGTACTCTTGTAATCTCAAAAATGAATTTCATCAGATTCAAAAAAACATGATAACCATGCACTTGGTTGTTAAATAAAATGCATTTTGAAGAATTGCAATGACCAATGTCTTGGTTTATAGAAACTTTGAAAGTCAGGTCTTTTTGTTCAACTGCAGTCTGTCAGATATATATAGTTAGAATAAAGTATTGATAACAGTAAAATTATAGTGAAGTCTATGATAAATTGCAATGTATTTTACACTATTGTAAGTTATGCTTAAGTGATTTCTGATTGTATATTTTCAGGGTAAGATGGGTATGCCTGGATTTCCTGGTATGAATGGTATTCCTGTAAGTATCAAGAAGTTTATATATTTATAGAAGTGGAAATTCCACCAAAAAATTGTTGTAATTAGGTCTTGAGGAAAGTTCACTTACTAATTATCCTAACATAAACCATATTTCGCTTTCTTTTTAAAAAGTTTGTTAAAATGATAGAAAAGCAAACACATTAGCTCCACAACTGTCAAAATAGGTTATAGTCTGGTCTACCGTCTGACAGATCTTCAATTATAGAATCATTTCCTCCACTCTGAAAAGTACATACAGAAAACTTCCTCTATTTCTAACATTAAAAAATTAAATCATCTGAAAATCTAAAGAATCCAAAGTAAACATGTATTTTTGGAAAAAAATCAACAGTCTGCACTGTTAGCCACTAGTTGGATATCCCCAGACAAATAAATTTTATTCGGATTAGTAATTTTTTGAAAATCTTTGTTTAGACACATGTATTTATGGAAAAAAATAAACAGTCTGCACTGTTAGCCACTAGTCGCAGATGCCCTAGACAAGTATTTTTTCTTCTTCGGATTAGTAAGTTTTCGAAAGAAAAAAAATTTAAGCACATAACAAAAAGTCAAAATATTAGTTTTCAGACTCTTAGTTAGAAAACTTTTTTGCGCAAACTGAATCAATCACACTTTTTTTTTAGCCAGACTTATTTTAAAAAACTGAATGAACACAATAAATGCCAAAAACTGTGTTAGTATGTCTGTTGTAAAAAGAACATGTGTTTAAGTGCATAGTCTTAATAAGAAACAGATCTGGCCAATTTAAAGGTTAATATTTTTATCAGTTCAACAGTAAATTGTGCATGTCGACACACTTCAAGATATATGTGTATTAGTACTTTAGGTGTAAAATCGTTGTAACTAGCTGTATATGAATAGTACTAATGGCAATTATAAGAGGGTAGAAATGGGGGTACCTTCATCAAATTCATGCTTAATGACGTTAACAGTAATTTTTTGTTGCATGACAATAAAAAATCAACTGATTTGGACATATCACATTCATTTTTTTTTCTTAAAAAAAAACGGACATGATAATAATTTACATCTGAGGAATCAGGAAAGGATACTTTGACAGTAAAGTTTTAACCAATTTGAGGCTAAAGGTAGGAACAATGACTGTTTTAACGCCTGACGGTAAAGGGCATTGATACCCTCTTATGATATAAATCTGCTTGTCTTGTCTTGGAAAAAATACACCATGCAACAACATATATTTACATATATTGAGAAGCAAACTTTAAAAAAAAAAAATAATAGCCTCTATTGGATTTTTAGAGTTTCCCTCTTAATGTTTATATCATTATTTTTTATTATTTTTTACAGGGTATCCCTGGCCCTGTTGGACCAAGAGGCTCACCTGGTCTGGATGGATGTAATGGAACTCAGGTAAGAAAGTCTGAATAATTTAAAATTCAGAACAATCAATATACTCAGGTTATAAAGTTGGAATAATTTAAAATAGAGAACAAACAATAAACTCAGGTAAGAAAGTCTGAATAATTTAAAATTCAGAGCAAACACCTTAAGCATGTACATGTTGATAAGTTCAGATTAATGATTTTAATCTTGAAACAAAGGACCATCAAAACTCAAACATGTCAAATTTGTCTTAAATTACAGAAAGAATACTACAATATCAAAGATACAGTTGTAAAAGAAATAAGTATTTTTCAAAAACCATAAAAAAAAATGTTGGTTATAAAACAACATTTTGGTTTGTTAATTACATTTTCTTACAAGCTGTGTTTCTAAGGAGATACATATATAATCTTCTAATAATGATATAATCTTAATATATGAATCAGTAATATGATTCTTCTTATTAATTATCAAAGGGTTATTATATAACACCCTAATCTTATGGGACCCTCACTAGATAATGATAATTTGTAAATCCTTCTGTACTTTCTAGAGATAAGGTTATTGACACATTGTAACAGACTGAAAAGTGTGTAGTTAATAGACTGTAAATTGAAAGTAATTACCACTTAAAACACACACATGTTGACTGAGTAAATTGAAAATAGTCAGGTTTTTACCCAAACCTCTTGAGATAAAACAGGATGAATTTTGTTTATTCTGATATAATAAGAAACATATGTGTAAATCTGGGAATGTTTCAGAGAATGGTTTAATTGGGTATAAAGTGGAATTTAGTGGTTTGTCAACTGAAAAATCTTTCCAAAAACATTGATCTCACATGGTTTTTTTTATTAAAGAGAATTGATTTAGTATCTATGGAATCATTTCCCACTGCCATCATTTCTTTTGAATTTGTGCATAACTAATTACTAATTATTAAAAGCCATTTGATAAATTGTTATTTTTTAGTTGTCTCCTATACTAAATTTTTCAATTTTTCTTTCCAAAAGGTATGGACATTTTTTTGTTCTCTTCTTAAATTTCTTCATTTTGTTAATGCTATGGACAAAAACAGCTGTCACAGATGAATTTTCTGAAAAAGTAAAAAAAATATATATCACAAGTAATTTTGAAAAGGATGTGGTCATTATGAATAAGATGGTGTGATATTAGTGCTAATGAAACAACTCTTGTATGTAGATATGAATTAAAAGTGATGTTATGTTTTCATCCATGAGACAGCTATCCAAACAAAAAAAATGCCAAAGGACATCTTCATATGGTCTTTAATGATTGTCAGGTTTCTGCATTTTAAAGACTGCAACAGTAGAATGCACTCAGATATTCCATCATCCTGTTTGTGTATGCCAAGTTATCTGATAACCTTAGGAGGTCTTATCAGTGAATTCAGAATTGAGCTGTCAGCATGTATACTGTTTGCTAAAATCTACAGGTGTGGTTGTTTTCTCAATCATTGCATGACCAGAAGTTGTTGTTTTAATGGAAAGTTGCATTTACAAATAAATTTTCTGTTTTTTTATTAACATTCTATTTTTTTAAAAAGTGAAATGATATGGTTAATCATGTGTGAGTATGATGCTTTCAAGAAAGTCATTTCTGCAATCAGAATAAAGCAAATTATTTCCCTGGTTCGAGAGAGAAAAAATGTAGTGGAACTATATGGCTATCATTTTTGTAGATTCAGTGTAATTGCAGGGATTTTCTTTTGTCTTACTTTTGACTTTGGTGATTATACCCTTAGTCAGAGAAAATGTATAATAAAAGTCTTTTAAAGAGGTAGGACCTTTTCAGGAATTTAAAGACTGAGCTGTTTAATATACAGGAATTGGGGTATAGTTCAGTAGACAAATGTTGGGAATTTGAAAAATCAGGATTAAATATTTCCGGAATGATGCAGGAACAGACACATTTTTTATGCCCCTGCTGTAGATGAGGGGGCATCAAGTTTTATCATTTTATCATCACTTGTATGTCCAGCCATATGTATGTACGTATTTGGTTTGCGTTTTTTGAGGACCTCTACATCCTTATAGAAATCTAAAGTGTCAGATATAAATGTTCTGATTAAATATAATAACAGGGGGAGCCTAGTGATATTTAAGTTATTAATATGAATGTTATTGAGTGGTGGTCTATAGTTGCTGTGTAAAATATCTATTTTTTGTTTCATTCATAACTGTGACCGTTAGTATTCTAGTTTTAATTGTTCTACATTTGTTTTGTTTCATAGCTTGCTTTAATAATGTATGGATTTTGATTGTTGTTATAAGACTTATGTTGACATTACGTAGATATGTCATTTCATCTTTTTAGGAAAGTTGTCTTATTGACAATCAAATCACATCTTTTATTTGTGTGTAGTAATCTAAAGGATCCTTATAGAAATGTACCGATATATTTGTATTTATAAGGAGAACCTGCTAATCCTTGAGTATTTGATAATAGAAAAATTAGTTGTGGTATGATTGCCAATGAGAAAACTATCCACCAGGGTTAAACTGAAGTGGTAGTTATAAAAAAAGGGCAACTATATGGCCTTCAACAATGAGAAAAAAGTTTTTGATGAAAGTATATTTGGGTATAAAAGCCCCTTAACTGAAAAAAAGGAAACAATGCAAATTAGAAATCTAACTGCAAAAATTTATAACAAGACAAACTTGCTGTTCTGTTCAAGGCTTCCTTTTGAAAACCATACTTTTACCAATAATGGTTTTAACTTTACAAATTGTGACATGAATTGAGAGATGTCTCATTGACACTCATACCACATATTCTTATATCTATGAAAACAAATATGACATAAATGAACCAAGGACAATTTCTGTACAGATTTATATATGTTTACAGGGAGAACCTGGTAATCCTGGAATTTCTGGATTTCCTGGACCTGTGGGACCTCCTGGTTTCCCTGGATCCAAAGGAGGAAAAGGAGAACCTGCTAGAAATGGTGTTGGTATCAAGGGAACCAAGGTGAGTTTTAATATTGTTATAACATTATTAATTCATATAATTTATTTGATTTAAAAAAAAAAAAGATTTTTAAAAGATTTTTAGAACCTCTTTTAAGAATATATGAAGCCATGGTTCAAACTTGCATGTTCAAAATGTTTTTGTTTTTTTTATTATTTGTTATGTTATTACTTAGATTTCAGTTTTACCTTGAAATTAGATTGTAGTTTTGCAAATTTTTTAATTAGAAATAATTTAATTTTGGATGTAACATGTCTTCTGATTGGCTGTGAGAATTTTTCATCAACCCATAGACATAATGATGTCATTTGACTGTGACCTCATCAACTTTTTTTCATGATTACTCCTTAAATATGGAATTTGGAATTAAATTATAAGATAAAATTTTGTCTGTCTATTTGAAATAACATAAAAAATGTGATGCACACTGCCAAATAACCCGAACTCTGCGTTATTCAGTGTGCACCACATTTTTTTATGTTATTTCTTCATAGACAGAAAAAATATTACAGTCATTCCTTAAATGAAATTTTAGGGAAAATATTTCACATCAATATGTTTTTCTATATTATTGAATACTCTCATGGTAAACTTTTGTCTCTTATGGTTGTGACTTGTTATCAATGTGATTGGCCTATCCACCATCATCAGATGATATTAAGAAATTTCCAATGGCTATTAATTTGGTCATTGGTGACTTTCAAAGGTTTAAACGATGTTAAAAGTTTTACATCAGAACAGGACATATAACCTCATACTTGAAAGTGCAAACAACTTATATAACGCAACAAGAGTGTCAAACCATAAGATCAATATGTCTTATAACGCTTGAGAATTGAATATCACTTGATATTAACTTGAGTTATTTATTTTCAATATGATAATAAACCATCCTGTGGCGAGTATATTAATACTAACTAGATTTAATAATGTGAGCTGATATCAATTTCTGACAAGTACAGGAATTTTTTATGTAGAATTTTATTTACATATTTGATACATGAATTTGTAACATTATTTTGCTTTTTTTTTAGGGAGAACCTGGTGTAACTGGATTTCCAGGACAAGTGGTCAGTAAAACTGGTTTGCTAAGTTTGTAAAATAAGGTCTTATTTGAACAGTAACTTCACTTTTACATCCTGACATACTTAGTAATTATTTTCTATAAAAATGATAAATGATGTTATTCCACTGCATGATGATTCTGATAGCGAAATCAACATTTGATTGGTCGAAACTATCACACGTGACGTCGAACAAAACTTCATATTCCCCTCTGAAATGTTGGGACTAAATAGTGCGATGTTACATGCTGTTTATATACATAACGTCTTGAACTTCTTATTTTTATACGACCGCAAAAATTGAAAATATTTTGGTCGTATATTGGTAACACGTTGGAGTCGTTGTCGCCGGCGTCCAAACTTTTGGTTTTCACACTATAACTTTAGTATAAGTAAATAGAAATCTATGAAATTAAAACACAAGGTTTATGAACATGAAAGGAAGGTTGGGATTGATTTTGGAAGTTTTGGTCCCAACAGTTTAGGAATAAAGGGCCAAAACGGGCCCAAATAAGCATTTTCTTGGTTTTTGCACTATAACTTTAGTTTAAGTTAATAGAAATCTATAAAATTTTGACACAAGGTTTATTACCACAAAAGGAAGGTTGGGATTGATTTTGGGAGTTTTGGTCCCAACAGTTTATGAATTAGGGAAAAGGGCCCAAATAAGCATTATTCTTGGTTTTCGCACAATAACTTTAGTATAAGTAAATAGAAATCAATGAAATTTAAACAAAAGGTTTATGAATACAAAAGGAAGGTTGGGATTGATTTTTGGAGTTGAGGTCGCAACAGTTTAGGAATTAGGGGCGATAGCACATATCATTATCGTATTCAAATTTAATTCAGAGGTTAAAACAAAAAGACCAATTAAATAATAAATGTTTATCCGTACTGTTTATCAATATGTATGTGGTGTTTAGTAATAAAAGAAAGAGGATAAGAAAAAATGCTTGTATGCAAACTAATATTTGAAGTTCAGATAGTTAACAAAGATTAGGTGGTGGAATAAAACATTCATTTCCCTTGGCCTCAGAAGATATGAAGATTTGTTCACCCTCGAAATATCATATTTCCTTCATGCAGAGCACTTGTGAAATATAAATATTCTTGGGTGAACAAATTTTCATATCTCCCTCAGGCACAGGAAATAAATGTATAGAACCAAATGCATCACTTAATGTACATTTCACTCATCTTCTTCTTATGGTTATACCAAATGAAAATAAAATAGAAAATCTTAAATAAAGATGAAAAGTTCTATTTACTGGCCAGGGCTCCGTTTTAAAAGACCTTACTTTGACCTATAATGGTTTACTTTTACAAATTGTGACTTTGATGGAGAATTGGCTCATTTGCACATATCTACAAACTAACACAAAAATGTTCATCTGCCATCAATCTATCAGTTTACCATACTTATATTTCCATAATGTAAACCAACTAACTTTCATGAGCATTTTATTTCACGTGTAGAAATAGAACGCCAATATAAATTAGTGCAAATATGCAACACTTGGGCCTCCCTCATTAATACATCAAGAAAATGTTTTAAATCGGGAAAATAAATCGCCTCAAAGTCAGCTGAAAAGGGCCATATGCAACATAAAGTACATTGTATTTGCAAAAATTAGATTACAGTATGTTTATGTTTTGAATTTTTAGTTACTTGTGTAATATTTTTTCAGGGACCAAATGGTAGAGATGGAGGACCGGTCCTAAAGGAGAGAGAGGATTTGATGGAAGAAATGTATGTTTATTATCAATCCTTCATTTAAAAAGACTATATACTGATCGATATTTTTTTACCAAAAGAATTTGTCTTTTTATAGTCAGAGCCTAATATCAGTTTGTTATTCTAAATTTATTTGTTTTTAACTTGTCCATTTTAGTTTAAATTTGATAATTACATGCAGGAATGTATGCCAAATAGACATAATGTTTTAAATATTGCATAAGAGTTTTTTAGAAGTTGTAATATTCTTTGGGGTCGTATGGCGATAATAAGAATGACAAACAAGAGGCAGCATGTTCATTTGTATTCCACACGAATAATGATACAACCAATGATATATTGGTTTTTTCATAAATCATATCAGACTGATATCAAAGGGAAGTAACTTAACGAACGTATATCAAAGTGTGTAAAGTACTATATAAGACTTATTATTTCAGTTGTGAATTTGATAGGTTTTTTTCTGGAAGAGATTTTTTAAAAGTTCAACATTCATAATGTTGAATAACCAGAATATAACAGCTAAAAGTTCATAATACAGAATATTATCAAAAACCTATCATATTTTTCATTTTTTTTCAGGGCTTTAAAGGTGACCTTGGTCAAAAAGGACAAAAAGGAAGTAATGGCATTAGTGTAAAAGGTCCCCCTGGTCCACCAGGAGAAAATGGAATTCAAGGTCCACCTGGTCCAGCAGGAAACATTACTAGCACTTTCACAGGGAATAAGGGATCATTTACTGGACCAAAAGGAGATCGGGGTAGAAAAGGAAACACGGTAATTTTTATTTATATTCTGAAAATAGTTTCTGATAAAGATTTTCTAGTATACTGAGCTTTTGTCTATTTATAAATTCCAAGAAAAAAAGTACCAGAAAAATAAATGCAAACATGACTATAAAAAACAATCTTAACTAAGCGCCTGTCTATTATAAGTTATCTACGTTCATATCCGTAGATATGGGTATACACCATGAGGCGTAGCCAAAGGGTGTACAGGGTACTGAAGGGTGTTAAAATACCCATATCTACTGATATGAACGTAGATAACGAATTTATCCCCGGTCTTAGTCCGAATCGGCCGAGTTTTATGGAAATTCGGGTACAAAGTGTAACGTGAAAACAACGTGTTTTTCATAATCTAAAAAAGTTTTATTGAAATTTGGAAATTTTACATCTTTTTTACGAGGTGTAGGGTACTACCTTTGGTAGAACCCTGCAGGTAGTCAAATATAAGACGTTTTGAATACAGAGACAGAGAAACTGGAATGAGTCAAATTTGGCGCTCAATGTTGTGAGAGTTACGTCATAGATGGTGTGACGTCAACATGGGTCATTTGCATAGCTAGTTCTATAGTCCCATTCCTTCAAAATGTGGCAGTCAAGTGATGCATTTAATGAAATGAGTGTAAATGATCAGCATAATAGAACAAAAGGCGTTAATGAATTAAATATTTAATTACAAACATCATGGATAATCTACAGAATTCAATTTTTCACAACGAGCAATCATGGAACTAAGGAAAACTTGCGTGAAGTTCCCGCGGGGTAATGGTTAGCAACGTCCGGAGATATGGGTTAGCAACACCCAGGGGCTATGGGTTTTGTAACGACGTGTGTTAACCAATCAAATTCCTAGATATATACTAAGCCGGGGATAAAAGAATATATCTATATTTATAGATTATCGTTGATCATCTGAACAAGATTTTTTCGATTGAGCCGGGACGGCTCAAGCAAGAGGCTCAAGTGAGAAAGGCAATTTTGAGATGACCAATGATAATCTGTTTTTCCCTATTTTATCTATTAGGGCGTTGTCAATTTAATGTCAATTTTGAAAGCAACGCTATGTGCCTGCTCAGTTTCTAGTAATAATTTTCCATCTCAAGCGAGTAGTATGACATGAAAAATTATCCCAAAAAAAGATCAAAGGATAATGCACAAAATAGCGATAATCAGATATGATGGATTAATAAAATTGAAGTCCATACTGATCCAATTATGACAAAAACTGTAAAAAAAATAATTTTATAAGAAAAGTTACTGAAAATTTAGAATTTATTCTGATGTTTTTATTATTGCGAAAAATGCAACAGGGTTGCAATCACAATAATTTGAACTCGCATTTTGAACCTTTTTTTAAGAATTAAGCAGGGTATCTCTCAAATATACGCTAATATTAAAATCAATTAATTTTTTAGTCTCAAATGACAAAATACCAATAATAAATGGGGTTGGGGGGAGGGGGGTCAGGACCTTTTTCAGGACATCAGGATCGGGTGTATTTAAGCTTTGGATTTCGGGATTGATCCTTTTGGGATCCAGGAATTTTTGTTTGATGTTGAGATTTCAATTTCTTGAAATTCTGGACCTCAGGATTTCATGTTTTTAAGCCACGGATTTCAGGTCCAGGACCCCCCCCCCCCCTCATAAATGCACACAATGCAGGTAATTTCTTTATTTACAATACATGTATAGACAGAATATATGATTGATCTGGTTGTCTTTGTAGGGATTCACTGGAGAACCTGGAAGAGACGGATTTAAAGGAGAACCTGGAAGAGATGTAAGGCATAAATTTTATTTAATTGTTTATTTCTTTATTTATCTGTCAGTCAAATTATTATCATTTATCAATTTTATTTGTTTGAAGTGTTATATATTAAAGGGGCACTAGCTGTCTAATTCATGTTCACTGATTTGACTCAAATATGGAGAAGATGTTACTAAGTTGTAAAACTTGTGTCTGATCCATTTTTCATTTTGAACAATTGAAATACTAATTCAATGGGTTTCCAGACAAATAGATCACAAAAATATCATTTAAATTTTGTAATTAATTTTCATCTAATAAGTGTGGATGATAAAGAAAATCATATAAAATTGTAGTTCCTAAAGGAGTAGGTTCAGTAAGGGCCGATTTTGGTCTCAAATTTCAGGTTTGTTGAAAGAAAGATTTGAACACTTTTTATACGACCGCAAAAATTTTTTGGTCGTATATTGGTATCACGTTGGCGTTGTTTCATCGTCGTCATTGTTGTCCAAAGACATTTGGTTTTCGCACTCTAACTTTAGTAAAAGTCAATAGAAATCTATGAAATTTAAATACAAGGTTGATGACCATAGAAGGAAGGTTGGGATTGATTTTTGGTATTTTGGTCCCAACAGTTTAGGAATTAGGGGCCAAAAAGGGCCCAAATAAGCATTTTTCTTGGTTTTCGCACAATAACTTTAGTATAAGTAAACAGAAATCTATCAAATTTAAACACAAGGTTTATGACCACAAAAGGAAGGTTTAGATTGATTTTGGGAGTTTTGGTCCCAATGAATTAGGGGCTAAAAGGGTCCAAAATTAAACTTTGTTTGATTTCATCAAAAAATGAATTATTGGGGTTCTTTGATATGCCAAATCTAACCGTGTATTCAGATTCTTAATTTTTGGTCCTGTTTTCAAATTTTTGGTCCTGTTTTCAAATTGGTATTCAGATTTTAATTTTTGGTCCTGTTTTCAAATTGGTCTACATTAAGGTCCAAAGGGTCCAAAATTAAATTTAACTTGATTTTAACAATAATTGAAATCTTGGGGTTCTTCGATATGCTGAATCTAAACATGTACTTAGATTTTTGATTATGGGCCCAGTTTTCAAGTTGGTCCAAATTGGGGTCCAAAATTATTATATTCAGTATTGTGCAATAGCAAGAAATTTTCAATTGCACAGTATTCAGCAATAGCAAGAAATCTTCAGTTACACAGTATTGTGCAATAGCAAGAAATTTTCAATTGCACAGTATTGCGCAATAGCAAGAAATCTTCAATTGCATATATTTTCAATATAGGGCAAGAAATCTTCAACTGCACAGTATTACACAAGTAGCAAGAAATATCTAATTGCGCAATAGTAAGAAATTTTCAATTGCACAGTTTTTTCGCAATTACAAGAAATATTCAATTGCACAGTATTATCACGTTTTCAAATTAAAGTTAGTTGTGTCCCTCTGAGGTTTTAACTGATTTAGTCATTAAAAACGCTCCTATTCAAGTTTAAATATGAAAAATCTATCAAATATGCAAAAAAATGTTACTTTTCAGATGTTTTTTGTCAAAAATGAAAGATGCCGCATCCGTGTTCATCCTCAACCTTAATATATGTTATGTATTATCATCAAATACAACTTACATTTCAATATTATGAATGAACACAAATTCGGCCACTTTCATTTTAGATGGAAAATGTTCAAATTTTGAAGTAATTTCAGTAATTTAGCATGACTTAAATTTAATGATTCTAGTCCCCAATATATGTGCATTGTATTGTCAAAAACAGCCCATATTTTATGTAGCAGAATCATTCTACTTTCTAGTAAATAGCTAAAAGATTACATTTTCATACTTTTGTAAAACTGTTATAATTTGGGGCCAAAAAGGGGTCTTACTTACTGAACCTACTCCTTTTCAAGAAGATTATGATATGTACCTTTATGATGAGATAAATGAAGGTTTTCATATATTTTCAGGGAATGAAAGGTATGCCTGGTATGTTTGGTGAGAAAGGTGTTCCTGGAATAGCTGGACCTAGGGTAAGATTTTTTATGGAAAATTTCGAGCAAATTCGCTATAAACCCTAACCTGAAAACCTTGAATTTGCAACATTTATTGAAGAAATTTCAGAAATGGAGGTGCATGTAGAAAAAAATTTGTGATCATCTTTCCTTGTCATGGATTTGTAAGATTAAGTATCTATGGATATAATGTAATTCTTAGGTATATTTTTATTGACCCTTGATCTCTTTTCTCTGTAAATATATAAGTTATTGATACAAATGGGTCATTATTAGAGATCTATCAAATGTTTTCAACGAAAAGTATAGATTATTATTTTTTTTTTTAAATATATAATGGGATTCATTCAATGAATCAAATCTTGCAGTTATGATGTAATACAATTGATTAAAACTTTTTGGTTGCCAAAATATAACCAAATTCAACAAAAAATATAGGTTGGCAAGGGAAATAACTCTATATACATTTTTTTTGCTGGATTCTTTTTCATGATCACCCCTCCCCCTTTTCTTAATTGTATTGTATGTCAATCATTTGTAAGGATTTAGAGTTTTCCTAAAGTGATTCAATAAGACAAAGATTACTGTTCATTTTCATTTTTAAAAAACTATAGAATTTATGATTTTGATATACTGTGGATTCATTAATATTCGTTGGATACCAACTTATGTGGGTAAAGGTAAACCAGGAAATTAAATGGTCGATGAATGACAAATTTTCTATAGGCTTGTATGGAAACTTCGGCAAAACCTTGAAATCAAATATCCACGATCACATAAGGTTTTTTAATTCACGAAAATTAATACCCAAGAAAGTAAACGAATGCACACTGAGTAGTATATAAACTGTAATTTAAGCTGCACTATAAATTATTTCAAAGCCTATAGTCTTAGATATGGTTTACACTACAGTAGTGATAACAATATTCCTTTTTTTGAATTTCTACTCAGGATTCAAACCAGTATCAAAACATCAACCATCTACACTTATTGATTGAAATCATTTGACATGATTTTTATCAATTTAAAACATTAATTCAGAAAATATTTCTTTTTGTTCAGACTCTAGGCATTTCTACTATGATATTTAGGAGATAACTGTATTGTATTTTAAGCTCCAACGGCATCAATTGGGGATTTGATGGTCACAAATTAAGTTTACTGGCGACGCGTTAGCGGAGACAGTAAACGGGTATTTGCGACCATCAAATCCCCAATTGATGCCATCGAAGCTTAAAATACAATATTGTTATCTCCGTTTTAATGAAACTGACAGAAAACCACGTTAAAACATGTAATAAAAATCTGACAAATGCCGTCTACGCTTGCGCGTACATCCCATAGCATCAATTGTCAATTGATGCCATATAAAAAAGTAACGTTATCCAATCAAAATGAACGTTACAAACGTTGTTGCATAAGAATGTTTGTTACTTGCACTAGTTTAAGTTTCAACTTTTTCTGATAGGGAAAACAAGGATTGCCAGGGTTACCAGGATTGCCCGGATTGAAAGGTGACCGTGGAATGGATGGACTTCCTGGGCTAAACGGACTTGCAGGAGAAAAGGGAGGCCTAGGGTTTGAAGGTCCTAAGGGAGATTTAGGACCAAGGGGTCTTCCTGGCCCAGCAGGAGTAAGAAATTGTTTTAATTTAGTTTTATGTAGTATGGAAAGTTGAAGATTCATATTTATAGATATCTACATGTTTTTGAATGTAACTAAATAACTACAAAGTTAATTTGGTTGTGTTCTAATTAAACAATGGAATCAACGTAATTTTTACCTTTGGCTTTGCGAACTTACAATTGGAAAAAATAACTTTTGTTTTTAATATCCAATCAAATCATGGAACATATAAAAAAAATGTTTTTGTTTCATTTAGAGTACATGTACAGTCATAGGACAAAAGTGAGTTTCCACTCAAAAAATGTTCTACCATTTCAATAAAAATCAATATTTTTCAAAAAAAATAGTTTATATGGTAAAAAGTATCAATGAAACATTTATCTAATTATTAATAAATATGTCATAAACTGATGGTATTCAGTGAAGAATTTGTGTTACACATATTTATGAATAAGTAATTGTTATTAGGGAAAAGGTGGTAATGGACCGTCTGGACCAAAAGGAGATAGAGGACCTTCAGGTCCAAGAGGTTTCCCTGGAAATGATGGATTTCTGGTCTTCCTGGACCTCAAGGAGAAACTGGACCAGCTGGAGGACCAGGAGTACCAGGACCACCTGGACCACAAGGAAAAGATGGAATAAGGGAGACAAAGGAGGACGGGGGTTTCAGGTAAGATAGTTTGCAAAGTTAAACTTTATGACCAATTTTAAATAAATATTAGTAAATATTTATTAATCATCATAGGTTTCTTTTTGGTAGAACCTTGGAACAGTATATCTATAAATGGGATATTTTACAAGATTTCGAGAGATTAATAGATTTTGGTAGCAGAAATTTATATGTTCCTGGTAAAACAGAAAACAAAAGCAAGTTTCATTTGTATGTCTCTCTTTTCATTGAAGAATGTTTTAGTACAATATACTTTGAACTAATTTTTTTGCAGGTTTTCCTGGAATAGATGGTTTACCTGGATTGAATGGATTATCAGGTGAAAAGGGAGAACCTGGATTCACAGGTGAACCAGGCAGGTCTATTCCTGGTCCCGAAGGCCCTTCAGGATTCCCAGGAAGGGATGGTGTCCCAGGTATAAAGGGTGAAAGAGGAAGGGATGGTGTGCCTGGTGAGTCTGGTAATTCAACAAGAGGCAGACCTGGATTACCTGGACCAAAAGGTGAAAAGGGGTTGAAAGGTTATGGTGGATTGCCTGGAAGAGATGGTGAACCTGGTATTCCTGGATTCAAAGGTCAGTTGAAAGTAGCAGATTGGAAACAGGATTAATACGGCCTTTCTTCTTACCTACTTGGTCAATTTAAAATTTGGATTGTTTGGCCATAATCACTATATAGCATAGTTTACACAATGACTAGATGGGGAATAAGTGTTTTATTACAATTTACATATCATCTTTCAAAATTAGCATGAATTTCAATATCCAAAAAAAACCACCATTGACAACAGGCCCAACTAAGGATTACATACTGTTTTCATTTTTGTATATATATGTATGTAAAACCACAAGTCATGTAAAACACTTAAGGAAATTATACACAATTTTAATGTAAAATACTTCAGAGAAGTAGGTTCGGTAAGACCCCTTTTTGGCCCCAAAATATAGCAGTTTTACAAAATTGTTAAAATGTAAACTTTTAGTTATTTATTGGAAAGTAGAATGCTTCTGCTACATACATATGGGTTGTTTTTGACAGTACAATGCACATATATCGGGTACTAGCATCATTAAGTCATGTTAAATTACTGAAATCTTCACAATTTTAGCATTTTAGTTAAATTTTAGACGTTTACGTCTTAAATGAAAGTGGCCGCATTTGTGTTCATTCTTAATATTGAAATGTAAGTTGTATTTGATGATAATACATAACATATATAAAGGTTGAGGATGAACACGGATGCGGCCACTTTCATTTTTGACAAAAAACATCTGAAAAGTAACATTTTTTGGCATATTTGATAGATTTTTCAGATTTAAGCTAGAATCGGAGGGTTTTTAATGAGAAATCAGTTAAGATCTTTCATTTAAAGTGATTGAATCAACTGAAATAGACACATACGTGTTTAAAAAGTCTCTTAAATTTTCGTCAGATGAACTTGAAATTTGAGGCCAAAATCAGTCCTTACCGGACCTACTCCTTTCAAGTTATTATTTGATATTAGTATCAACATTCCATATCTAACTCAAAAAACAATTGACATCGTCTAAGATATAGGCCAAAAAAATAAGACTTATGTTTCCGCTAACTAGTTGTAAAAAATAGGGTACGTAGGTAGTCAATATCTTTTTATTTTGCTAACATTTTTTAGGTGGTTACTTCAAGGGAATCAGTCTGACTTTAACAGTGCTTGTTCCAAAATGGCATAAAAAGTATTAAGGGTAGGCACTAAAAATTAGGGTAGGTTAGGTTACGCGGAAACACATGTATAATTTTTTTTTTGGCATTACACTGATCAGATTTACTAGAGACAAATATGCCTTCAACTGTTAGAGACATCTTATTGGATCTTTAGATTTATAAATTGTTTTAAATCCTATTAAATGTTATTAAGGTGACAGAGGAGGATCTTGCAGTGATTGTCTCCCTGGACTGAAAGGAGAGCGTGGTTTAAATGGTGTTGATGGTGTCCCAGGAAGGAATGGCCAGCCTGGACTCCCTGGTCCTCAAGGAAACAAAGGAGACAGAGGTCTAGATGGACTGCCAGGATTTCAGGGACAACCTGGAGAGCCTGTATGTAACAAACTTTGCTATAATTTTTATGCTTAAAAATTTATTTAGGCTCCTAAGTCTCAAAAATTTATCTAGGCTCTAAGTCAGGGCTCCAAAAAAAACATTTGACCTAGCTGGACATTTTTTGTCTAATCCAGATTTTAATCCATTTTAAGACTAAGTAAATCAGTTGGCCATCCTATATTCAATGATTGACTTTAAAAAAAAATAATTAAACTTTACTATGATATTATTACGTAAGTATTTCTGTCTTGGCCTCGTTATTGGTCTGAGGCCAATACAGCTGGCCTCGGACCAATAACAAGGCCAATACAGAAATACATGTAATATTATCTTTATTAAATTAACTACAGTGTTACAATATTTTTTTAATTTCATTTCACAAGAGATAAATATCTTTACCTTGAAGTGGAACTATCCAAATCTCATTTCTTTTTATTAGATGCAATATAAAATGATCTGGTGCTGTTTCCAGGTGTCTTCAGCATTTTCTCATCTGATGAATTTTTCTACCCTTTCCAGTCACTATGAAGTGTTACAGTTTTAATTTAGACTCAACACATAAATAGTAATTGGGAAGGTACTGCCATTGCATGTGTTATGCAGAAACTTTTTTATTGTTATGCAGAAAATTAAAAAAAATAATGTAGGAGTAACTACCCATAAGCCAAATGACCAAAGAACGAATATTTGCATAAATATAGAATGCATATGCCTGGTTCGGGGTTTAAAAATAAATGACAGTTACCAAAAAAAAAGCAAAGTAAAGAAATAATTGTACCATTGTGAAATTATGAGGTCGCCAAGAAATGAACTTTGTGATAATCTACTGTTCCCCAAACCTGAAATAATTTAATCGTCTGCTTTCAAATCCTTTTTAAATTAATGTGACCGTCTTTAGCCTGAAATATATGCCATACTGAACTTTACAGCATGTTTATGATGACTAAATGAAAACTGCGTCTTCCAAACAACTGTTTACTTTCAGTTTGTGTTTATCGTGACTTTCGATATAAAAACTAGTGACGTTCCGAAATTCTGTATTTGTGTCAACTCTGCCAATAAAGAATAACTCGGCCAATACAGAAAAAAATCTATATTGGCCGAGTTTACACCTTATATTGCATAGGCAGTTTTCATCATATTAAGTCCAATAACAGTGTAGTTAATTAAATAATTTGATATAAATCACTGACGTAAACTGTTAAATTGACAGTTCATCATTGGAAGTGTGCAACATCAGTGTACTAATATCTGCCTTTACTTTTTATTTCTTCACTTTAACCTTCACTTATGTCTATGTTTGATTTAGAATATATTTTCCTTTGCAAATTAATAGATTAATTATATACTGATGACACTGTATTTTCTGTAGGGTATTCCCGGACAACCAGGTTTGGATGGATTAAGAGGTTTTAAGGGAGAAGCTGCCTTTATTCCTCCTGATTATCAAGTAAATTGTAAGTGCTTATAGAATACTTATAAAAATGCTTGCTTTCGAGTTTCTGTGGTATTGAAATATGAGTTTAATTTATTTAAAAAACCTAATTCATTATATTAATTCAAAAGCAATACAGTTTGTAAATTTTTGTTGTTTTTAAAGTTAACAGATAATTAATTTTAAGTATTGAGCCAAATAATTCATTATGGGTGATTCTGCCTAATAAATTCAATATATATTGGTTCTCCTTGATACTGGTTGGGGTTATTTTCGTGGTTGTAAAATTTCATGATTTTCATTGAATAAGGTATAAGAAATATTTTGGCAGATTTAAACCATTTATCAATACCTTTGCATGTACACCTTTAATTTGGCGGAATTTATTTTGGCATTTTTTTTTCTATCTGCAAAAATAAGCAAAAATTTAATTACTTACGCTAACACTTATAACATGCTATACAGTATTTTAAAGTGTATAACTATGAATAATCGGTCATACACATGTTTTCTTGTCAAATTCTATATATATATATATTGAGTCTGACTTTTGACCCAGTTAGTATTTAAAAAAACTAATTGGAGTTGAATTCAAAATTTCTTAGATGTAACATTTTTTTTGTGGTCTCTGTGTACAGTCCCCAAACCTGGGAACAGTATATGTTAATATATATGTTCCTGCCCAAACTGAGGTCTGTGAACTCTGTGTAAATCATTTCACCTGTATGATACTTGCCTTATAGGTGAAAAGGGAGGTCAAGGATTAGATGGCTTACCTGGACCTAAAGGTAACCAAGGAAGACCAGGACCCCAAGGACCACCTGGTAGTTCTGGATTCCCAGGACTTAAGGGTGATAAGGTAATATAATGCCAGAAATATGGGGTTTGGGTTGGATACCATGAATATGATTTGGTCCTCAAATATTGGTTTTCATCAAAACTTCAAAGTAAGATATTGATGTTCCCCATTATTCAATCTCAAGAAGTTTACAGTTAAAATCTGCATTCACTCCAACCATGCATTTTGTCCAGAAATAATGGTTTTACTTTTTTAAATAAATATTGAATTCTTTCAAGAGTTCACATTTTATACATGAACACATGTCAGGGTGTAGATAAAAACCACATGGTCATTGTGGCATCTTATGCTACATATATATAAAGTAGAATCCAAGTAAATACTAATATTTATTATACAACTCAAACGATCGAACTACAGTTACAGAATGATCATAATCCTAATAAAAGCCTTATTAAACTATGTGCAGATAATGAACCCGTGTGTGGTCGAAATGATAGATACATAGAAACTGTCACAGTATCAATTATCAGCGGATGTAACTGTTTATATTAATGTCACTACAGTCATCAAAGGGTTAATTTATGTTTCTAGGCTAAATAAGTAATATTGATGATTTACAATTTTCATACTTGGCAAACCATGATGAAAACTGTCTTTTTGGTTTTAACTGGCTTTATTCAAAAACATGTATTGTAATATTAAACTCGATATAGCCTCTTTGTGCTGATGCGGCATTAAGCAACCATCAAAAGCAATTAATGTATTGTAATGCAAAAACATATAACACGACCTTGTACTTTAGGGAGATGGCGGACGTCCAGGACTAGATGGTCTTCCTGGTAGCAATGGACTGCCCGGTCAACCAGGACAGAAGGGAGATGCTGGAATCGGTATCCCAGGTCTTCCTGGAATAAGAGGAGAACCTGGATCTAATGGTCTGCCTGGAACATCAGGCTTTACAGGATTGAAGGGAGAACCAGGTTTGTAGCTTTCTTTATTGCTAATGTTGTCGTCTCCTTTTCTACCTCTATCTTTTGAACAGATCTTAATTTTAAGCAAAAGATTATCTTCAGTTTTCAGTTCAATTCAGCCAAGACTTTCCCTTTGCCTTTTAGTTTTTATCCTGAAATACACATTATGTATAATGTTTTTTAATTGTTTTATTATGATAAAGCTTTATTTTCTTTGCCCTGACACAAAGACTCTGTCATAATAGAAAATATTTGACGCCACAATGAAAAAGTGATTATTGTATATGACGTCAAAATTTCAAGTGGGAAGATTCTGGAGTCAAGCGGGACAGATTTCCAAATAGGTGTATCAAATTGTATTTTGAGTCAACAATACTCTTTAGTGATTTATTATATTGAACTAAATAATCTTCATTCATAATAATTGCCATTAAAACTAAAAATATCTCATGTTATCATTTTAGGTGTGAGCACTCCAGTTAATATAGCAGACATCAAAGGAAACAAAGGTGACAAAGGTGCACCTGGTTTGACAGGTAGCACAGGTAGAGATGGATTACCTGGAATGAAGGGTGAACATGGTGAGTCATTATTGATTTATATCTAAATCTGTATTTTCCTGTTCGAAAAACATTTGCAATTACCCCTTGGTAACCCCACAATATCATTATTATTATGTAGGATAAATTGCATTATTTCTATGATTATTACTGTTTCTCAAACTTCTGAAATGACTTCATTGCAAAATTTATATGACTGCTGTTTAATTTGATTAAAAAAACACACAAAAGTTATCATGATAACCATTTCTATATTACTGTGGGTTCAATTCTATCATTTCTGGAGGGATTTTTTCCCTTAATCTCAAATTCACTAAATATGTTAAAAAAACATTTTGTGTATGTGTTTTTATTCAGATAACAAACAAAGAGTTGCGTTTACCACAACATTGACCTGAAAAATTAAAAAATATAACAATCTTGATAAACTAAGAGTTATTCATTTGCCAAAGAACTTAAAATCCAGGTAGACTCAAAATGCTGTGTCTTATGAATTATTTGCTAATAACCAATCTGTTGTAGGTTTGGACGGACTACCGGGTATAAATGGCAGACCAGGAGAATCTGGACCCCGTGGTGAAGATGGACTACCAGGACTTCCTGGACCAAGAGGTATATGGCTTAGTTGGTTAATCATTTTTGTTTGCATTGAAACTTTTTCAGGAATCTTCCCTTTTTTTCAATGACTAAATTTAAAAAAAAATCATGATCATTTTTTAAAAAGAACAAAGAGTATAAAATGGATATTGAATCCCAAACAAGAAACTATATTAGGAGTTCTATCAATTTTTTCATGATTCTGTATTTTTGTGATTCATACTTGTTTTTTTTTTACTTAAATATCTAAGAATGTTATAAAGATAAGAAACACTACAGAGTATTACAAGTACTTGATAAAACGATGGTGTCTTGCTTTTCCTCATAACACAACATTTGATATTTTTTGTACAGGACTTCCTGGACCTAGAGGGGACAAAGGAACCTCAGGACTTCCTGGAGGACCAGGACTTAATGGACTCAAAGGAGAATCAGGACGTGATGGCTTCCCAGGAATGAAAGGTCAGCATAAAAACTTTTGTCTTCCTTTAACTCTCATATTATATATGGTTAAAATCATTAAAAAAAACTAGATGTTAGGGGGTCAAAGATCAAACAATGTGCAGTCAGGTCCCTATAGATAAAGACTGAAAAGCTATATTTTAGCCATTTTCTCTACTTGCTTTTTTGTATTAAAGTACACACAATGTATTGCATAGATGTGATCCGCCTTTGATCCCATTAATGCCTATACTTTTTTCTTTCACTTGTAAGTCGAAACAATATTTATAGCATACTGAAATAAGAAATTTACCTGATGCAGAGAAACATTGTAAACGGCTGAAACAGAAGGAAAAATTGTATATTTTTCTGAGAAAATTTGCACTTTAATGTTTGATAAATTTTCTCTTTTTAAGAGACCTATACATATGCATTCAATACTTTATGTATACATTTTGTTTACAAACTTATAAAATAAAGTTGTTTGATTGTAGGTGATGGTGGTTTGCCTGGTTTACCTGGTACCGTGTTAGAAGGAGCCAAGGGAGAAAGAGGGTTGGATGGATTATCTGGAGAAAGGGGACCATCAGGTCGTCCTGGACAAGATGGTAAGTGTGAGGGCAAGGCAGGGTAAGATAGACTAAGTTTGGCAGTATCCAATGGTAAGTTTAAGGGAAGATGGAGACAAAGAAAATCTACTGTTAAAAAAAAAAAAAAATCCATTTTATTTAGCAAAACTTGATGAATCCTAAGACAGAAAGAGAAAGAACTAGAGAACAGCAATTACTGGACAGTCCCTTAGATTTAGCTTTTGTAAATTTCTGAAGGAACTTTATATAAGGAATTAATACACCCTATCCCTTCTTTTAATTTTCCCAAGAAAGAAACTTTTTTTTAACTGTTACTGTCAATCGTCTGATACTGTGGATTCATTATTATGTATTGGTGAATAACAAATTTAAATGTTCAACAAATTACAAATTCTATATAGGATAGGCTTGAATTGAGACATTAGCAAAACCAGGAAATCAAATATCCACCAAAATGCAAGATTCCTCAATCCATTAAAAACTGGTACCCATGAAAATAAATGAATCCACATTATATTAAAAGTTGATATACAAAAATAAGAAGATGAAGCTTGTACACACATATATATATATTGATATTTATTTAAGGTGTACCTGGATTGGATGGATTACCTGGTATGAAGGGAGAACCTGGACCATCAGGATTATCTGGAATTCCTGGACAGCCAGGTGGTAAGGGAGAGAGTGGAAGAAACGGAATACCTGGAGAACCTGGACGTACCGGTGCAGATGGCTTACCTGGATTACCTGGTGACCTTGCTTCTAAGGGAGAGCCTGGTTTACCAGGTGTTAGAGGTATTGATGGTGAACCAGGAATCCCAGGAGAGGCTGGATCAAGTGGCAGACCAGGATTACCAGGATTAGATGGACCACAGGGTCCGCCAGGATTACCAGGGCAAGATGGACTACCAGGTCAGTGCTCATAATCTCTTTATGTTTTGTCTGAACACATCTGGATTAAAAAATGACAGATCAGCAAATTTCTTGGTTTTTTTTTATGAAGTGATAATTTTTGGACATATCGGCACACAGATTTGTTTTACAGAATGTTTCTTTCATTTAGTCTAGTCTTTGTATTTTTCATTTTTTTAAGTACCAACACTGTAATGATATGAATTTCTTGTGTGATAAATTTTTACCATTTTATTTTCAGGAGCTAAAGGTGATGCTGGTGTATTTGGATTCCCGGGAGAACCTGGACGTGATGGTTTACCTGGATTACCTGGTTTGAAGGGTGGTAAAGGTGACAGAGGACTCAATGGTGTACCAGGAACAGCAGGTCTCCCAGGATTGTCAGGTTAGCAATCCATTTGTAGAACAAAATGTCAGGTTCAAATATTTGTATGGCCATTTAAATTTTGTAAAAAACGAGGAACAAGGTATATGTAAATGAAATGCAGCCAAAAAAATCAGTAAAAATCAAAAGACATCTAAACCACTATGACAACCAGTGTGGATGGCATACTTCAAGCTTGTAATCTGTATGTTTAACCCCGCCACATTATTTTTATTTTTATGTTTAAACCCCCCACATTATTTATGTATGTGCCTGTCCCAAGTCAGGAGCCTGTAATTCAGTGGTTGTTGTTTGTTTACATGTTACAAATTTGTTTTTTGTTCATTTTTTTACATAAATAAGGCCGTTAGTTTTCTCGTTTGAATTGTTTTACATTGTCTTATCGGGGCCTATTATAGCTGACTATGCGGTATGGGCTGTGCTCATTGTTGAAGTACGTACAGTGACCTATAGTTGTTAATGTCTGTGTCATTTTGGTCTTTTGTGGATAGTTGTCTCATTGGCAATCATACCACATCTTCTTTTTTATATGTTAATTAATTATTGCAAATCATCTGCTAAGAAAAGTGACAGGAATTACTTTTCTCACATATGACATACTTGCAAAAAATAGGAAATTCTGTTTCAACTCTCACAACTAACTTTAAGTCAACTATAACTCTATTTTTTCCACCTTTCAAGAATATAGGGATAAAAAATGTTTTTTTATCAACGTGAAAAATTGACGAGCAAAATAATCTTATTTGTCTGAATATTTCTGAAACCTTCAATATAAACAAATTAATTTATAATAATTTATTAATTTCTTCAGGTGGTAAGGGAGATAGAGGTTTGGATGGACTACCAGGATTTGAAGGTCGTCCAGGAGTAGATGGATTACCAGGACCAAAGGGAGAATCAGGATTGCCAGGACAACGTGGAATCAGTGGGGAACCAGGCAGAGATGGTCAGTATCTTTTATATGATTTACACACTGAATACAAACTTGATTTCAGATATTTATATTAATTGCTTAAATGGAAGAGCCATTCTTAACTTCCTTATTTTGAACAATTAAAAACTGATTTTTGTACTGTGTTTATAATATTGTAACAATGAGGAGACTGTAGAAATGAAATGTTTTATTATGAAATACACTTTCTAGAAGATATATATGAGAACTGTACAGACTGAAAAATTATTTTGTATTATAGGACAATGAAAGGCGTATCATGCCTTCAAGGCACAGCTTTTATTATTACTAGAACTATCATCATAATCATCATTATTTAGTAGGTTTTTGGAATATTTTATACCATATAATGACAAATATATTTTAAACATGCAGGCTTACCAGGTTTAGATGGAAACAGGGGAGATAATGGACTTCCAGGAGTTGGTATCCCAGGTGAGGCTGGTATTTCTGGAGAGCCAGGCAGAGAGGGTCTACCAGGAGGCAGGGGACCATTTGGAGCCAAGGGAGATGAAGGTGTACCAGGTTTCCCTGGTATGAAGGGAGAACGGGTAAGAAAATGATATGACTATAGAAGTTCAGAAATATAATTTAAGGAGTTGGACAACAGCCCCAGGATAAAGCCTGCCAATAGGTCATTTCTGGAATCATGTCTTTCACTGGAAAAGATCGTCAATTTCACACGCCTTTATGACATCATTAACCAGATAGAAGGTGCGCCTGTATCCCTGCTCTATTAAAAGTTTCCAGCCCTTTCATAATCGTCATTCTGTATGGTAGTATAGAAATAATTAATGTTCTGTAAGTACATAATCGTGATTGCCGTTTAAGTGAGGGAAGGTAACCATCCTTTTAGAATTTAATTTCCCAAATATTTTTTGCAGTATAACATTAAACTTTTTCACCTGTTTGCTCAACATGTGTTGGAAATTTCGTGCATACATTTGGCACATGGTGATGGAAGTCACATGACAGATTTGTCTGAAAACCGTATCCGGAACTGGCCTATAGGCAATTCAAAATTCCCTCTCAAAGTCTGTTGTATTTTGAACAAAAAGAAAAAGATCTCTGCTGTAGACATAACAATAAGCTTTGATTTTATATGTGTAAAAACATTCTATTTCCTATCAATAAATATTTTAATTATTTTTTTGTTGATATTTTTTTAAGAAAGAAACTTGATCTAACCCTCATGTGAAAAGATAATAAGTTATTATAAACAGTGGGGTATATGTTCTTGGCCAATCTGTTCCAATAAATCAGAATGAAATTCAAATTATGTAAGAGGTGCTGCAAAAATATTTGTTTTCATTTTTGTTGATATTTGTTTTTGTTTTTTTTTTCCTTTGAAAACAAGTTCTGATATTTGAATAAATATATTTTCATCTTACAGGGTCCAAGAGGAGATGCAGGTCGTCCTGGGGGACCAGGTCAAGATGGACTTCCTGGAATGAAAGGTAATTACAGAAATAGATTTTGTAAAAAAGAAAAATCCATTGGCAAAATAGTATATTTTAAAAGTAATATTTGTAGTTTGACTACTCCTCTGAATAAAAAAGTCTTTAAAAGAACAACATATGAAATTAATGATTATAATTTATAGAGAAGAATAATTGTAACAGCATTTTATACACACATGACACATTCAGAAAGAATTAATTTTGTTATGACAATTATGATAAATAACATTGAGAGAAAGAAAAGTGTAGAACTAAGTCCAAAAGCAGAAGTCATTTCACAGGTGGATTAGCTGCGGAACCATAGCTCATAGGTCCTTATGTTATGTTTTGACTATTGAGGTCTATGGGCTGGATCTGTTGAATATATCTTGGCTGAGTTAAAATAGCAAATCACCATAGTAGTTGCATTAGCATGCAAGGAAAATGATTTATTGATATATTTCTGTTTGTAGTGAATCAGTTTGGTGGCTTACAGGTGTTGAGCCAAAGGGAATTTGGATTCCTGACAAGAAGGTAGACCAGGTAACAAAGGAAGTGGACCACCGGACTAATGGATCCCCTGTTTAGATGGACCCAGAGGACAGAAGGACATCGGCTTACTGGAAAGATGGTAAGTCAATTTATATTGATAAATACAGAAATTCAATTGAATAAAATATGTTTATAGATGAGCACAGAATTCACAATTTTGAAACATATTTCTTTTATTGTGATCATTATTATTTGTGAGATTAATTTTCATGGATTTGTGGGTTATATAAATAGGAATTGAATGTTAACCAAATACAAATTTTCTGTAAGCTTGTTTGCAGACTGTGGCAAAACCACAAATTAAAATATCCAGGAAAAAATATATTATCCCAGATTTACGAAAATTGACCATGAATAAATGATCCACAGTAAATGATTTAGATAGCTATATGAATCCACAGTAAGATCTGATTTAGATGAGCTATATGAATCCACAGTAAGATCTGATTTAGATGAGCTATATGAATCCACAGTAAGATCTGATTTAGATAGCTAATGAATCCCAGTAAGATCGATTTGATGACTATATTACCACAGTAGATCTGATTTAGATGACCTATATGATACTGATGTGTGTCCTTTGGCAAACTATGTTGGTTAACTGTAATTGATCAGAATCAACGTTTGGATATTTATAAAATGAAATTGCCTTGTTATAGCAAATATACACTACCACAGTGTTTGATCATCAGTCTGGTATACAAGTTAGCAGGAAATACACACTAACAAAAATCATGTTACACTAAAATAAAACTTAATAAACAAATGACCAATTGAGACTAATTTTGACTGTGTTGTAGGAGAACCTGGACTTCCTGGAATGAAAGGAGATGGTGGATTACCTGGATTTGATGGTCTACCTGGACCTAAAGGTAACCCTGGAAACAATGGACTCCCAGGTGTTTCAGGTATGTACATTTCTTTACATCATTATTTCTCTTTCTATCCTATTATTTTGTTTGAAATTTGACGTATCTTCTTATATGTTCATGCTGACTTGGCCCAAATGAGTAATTCTATACCTATAAGGTAATGAAATCAATAATTAATTACCAAAATCACATTGGCTTTAAATTTTCAAAGTTTTGTTTTTACTTTACAGAACATTTCATAAAAAAAAACAAAAAAAAACATGAATGCATTATTTATTTCCTGTTAACTGGCTAATGTATTTAACTTGAATTTTTTTGGTTTTCTCTCTCATATGAATGTATTTTTATATACGCAAATTTGAAAAATTTTCGTGTATATTGCTATCAAAGTTTGCGTCGTCGTCTGGATCCCGCCGAATACTTTTAGTTTACGCACTCTAACTTAGTAAAAAGTGATGAAATCATGAATTTTACACAAGTTATACACAAAAGAAAGTTGTATTTTTTTGGGATTTTGTCCAACTTTAGAATTAGGGCCAGGCCCAATAAAATCATTTCTGTTTTCCGCAACTATAACTTTAGTTTAAGTTAATAGAAATCTATGAAATTTTGACACAAGGTTTATGACCACAAAAGAACGGTTGGGATTGATTTTGGGAGTTTTGGTTTCAACAGTTTAGGAATTAGGGGCCAAAAAAGGGCCCAAATAAGCATTATTCTTGGTTTTCGCACAATAACTTTAGTTTAAGTAAATAGAAATCAATGAAATTTAAACACAATGTTAATGACTACAAAAGGAAGGTTGGTATTGATTTTGGGAGTTTAGGTCCCAACAGTTTAGGAATTAGGGGCCAAAAAGGGACCCAAATAAGCATTTTTCTTGGTTTTCGCACCATAACGTTAGTATAAGTAAATAGAAATCTATGAAATTTAAACACAAGGTTTATGACCATAAAAGGAAGGTTGGTATTGATTTTGGGAGTTTTGGTCCCAACAGAATAAGGGGCCCAAAGGGTCCAAAATTAAACTTTGTTTGATTTCATCCAAATTGAATAATTGGGGTTCTTTGATATGCCGAATCTAATTGTCATGACTGTGTATGTAGATTCTTAACTTTTGGTCCCGTTTTCAAATTGGTCTACATTAAGGTCCAAAGGGTCCAAAATTAAACTTAGTTTGATTTTGACAAAAAATGAATCAGTTAGGTTCTTTGATATGCTGAATCTAAAAATGTACTTAGATTCTTGATTATTGGCCCAGTTTTCAAGTTGGTCCAAATCGGGGTCCAAAATTAAACTTTGTTTGATTTCATCAAAAATTGAATAAATGGGGTTCTTTGATATACCAAATCTAACTGTGTATGTAGATTCTTCATTTTTGGTCCTGTTTTCAAATTGGTCTACACTAAAGTCCAAAGGGTCCAAAATTAAACTTAGTCTGATTTTAACAAAAATTGAAATCTTGGGGTTCTTTGATATGCTGAATCCAAAAATGTACTTAGATTTTTTTATTATGGGCCCAGTTTTCAAGTTGGTCCAAATCAGGATCTAAAATTATTATATTAAGTATTGTGCAATAGCAAGTCTTTTCAATTGCACAGTATTGCGCAATGGCAAGAAATATCTAATTGCACAATATTGTGAAATAGCAATTTTTTTTTTAATTAGAGTTATCTTTCTTTGTCCAGAATAGTAAGCAAGAAATATCTTATTGCAAAATATTGTGCAATAGCAAGATTTTTTTTTAATTGGAGTTATCTTTCTTTGTCCAGAATCAACTTAAATCTTTGTTATATACAATATACAATGTATATTCACTTTTTACTACCAACTGATAAATTAAAATAATCTTTACCATTCAGTGATAACAAGCAGTTTTTTTACATCTTAATATTTTATGATGTATTTAAATGAGTAGTTATTGTTGCAAACCCCATTAGAAATTTTAATTGAGATTAGTTTTGGAATAAGGGAAAGGGGGATGGGATTAAAAAAATTGGGTTCAATTTTTCTCATTGAAATTTCATAAATAAAAAAGAAAATTTCTTCAAACAATTTTTTTGAGAGGATTAATATTCAACAGCATAGTGAATTGCTCTAAGAGAAAACAAAAATTTTAAGTTCATTAGAACACATTCATTCTGTGTCAGAAACCTATGCTGTGTCAACTATTTAATCACAATCCAAATTTAGAGCTGAATCCAGCTTGAATGTTGTGTCCATACTTGCCCCAACCGTTCAGGGTCCAACCTCTGCGGTCGTATAAAGCTACGCCCTGCGGAGCATCTGGTTTTTATATATTAATATATATATATATATATATCTTTTTTAATTAGGAGAGAAAGGAAATCCTGGATTCCCAGGACCTAATGGACAACCAGGATTACCTGGACCTAAAGGAGAAAGAGGTAAAGTCAGATTATTTATAAATTACTGATATGTCTTTCTTTTATATAATCACAGAATAGCGTGTCACCCTATAGTGATCAGTCTGTCCGTCAACAACAAATTGTGTACACTCATTATATAGAGAACCATTATATTCTCGTACTTTATACTTGACATATATATTAACCCACACCAGAGGGTGTGTCATAATGTTTTTACAACACCCTCTCCCTAGGGCAAAGGTCAAGGTTAAAGACTTTGTTTCAATTGACAATCCCATATCATATGGTAATGGTACAAATTTTTTATTCTCAGTGGGGCGCACAGAGATGGCTTCCATCTCAATGATGTCTAGCTGTTTTAGATAAAAAACTATACCCCCTTCAAACAGAAGCTGAATTTATCTTGAATAACAAAAACTGGTATTCTTATTCTCTTCATATTGAGTGTGCTATTGAAGATGTTGTTATATACATACTTTATTTCATGAACAATTTGATACAATGTACTTTCATATTTTTGGAAATTTAATTTCAATAACTATGTATTTGTTTGAACAGGTTTCAATGGAAGAGACGGAAGTAAGGGAGAGCCAGGAAGAACATCAGAGGGAAGCAAAGGGGAACCAGGTCTACCAGGTCGTTCTGGATTAGATGGTTTACCAGGAATGAAAGGAGATGTTGGTAAGTATATAATTTACAAGGGCCTAAATATTATTAGGTTTTTTTCTAATTCAAACTTTGGCTGGTTCATAACTTATCTGAACGAACCTCAATAGTACACCAAAAGTGTTGTGTCTGGTAGTGGGAGTAAAATTTAGAATTTCTAACAATCAAAATTGCTTTTGCTGTTTTTCAGTTTCAGAAATTCTGTTTATATTCTCTTAGATTACATTGTTGTATCTGCAACTTCATAATGACTTCATAACCAGTCAGAAACATCAAACTCAATAACTTTCTTTAGGACACCATTTCTGACTTCATCTATTATACTGCTTCTCTATGTTAAAAATGTGTATCCATAGTCTATTTAGAAGTATTTTTATTACTTACTTACTTTTAAAGAACTTTGTAAATAAAATTAAATGTGTTGTAAAAATTGATATCTGGCCTCTATTGTTTTACATCAAATAAATGTAACATTTTTTTTTAGGTTTCCCTGGTCGGGATGGATTCCCAGGTGCTAAGGGTGAATCAGGAATTCCTGGACTTGAAGGAATCGGACAGAAAGGATCACGAGGATTGGATGGATTACCAGGTATGTACTATCACTACATTACATATATTTATTTATTTGTAGTTCAATTTTTTTTTTGTAAAATTATTGAGGTGCAAGAAGATGATGAATAAAAATAAAATTTTAAATGTCACAAGTAGTAAAATGTCAATGAGACAACAAAAATCATGTTCCCATTTATCACTGTTTATATTTTTCTTTACTTGCTATTTTAGGTAGTGCTGGTCTCCGTGGAGAATCTGGTAATGATGGATTACCTGGGGTGAATGGTCGTAAAGGAGAATCAGGAGATAGAGGTCTCAATGGTTTACCTGGTCCTCAGGGTAACAATGGATTGGATGGCCGTAAAGGTGAGTTTGATATCCATATATGATACTGTAAATTCAGAAATTATTGCGATTTTTTTATAATTGTAAAAAATGTGACAGGGTTATAATCGCAATAATTCAAACTTGAATTTTGATATTTTTGATTTAAATTATATAGAATTTTTCTCAATATAGCAAAAATTAAAATCGCATTTCAATCTAAAATGCCAAAATCGCAATAGTTAATGGACGCAATAATAAATGCATGCAATAATTTCTGAATTAACAGTATATTCCTTGGAAAAATAAAATCTAGGAAAACTTTCCTTCATTTGAAATTATTTGTTTGTAAATAATCCTATTTGGACTATGATTTGTTATTATTAGTTTCTTTCATTTTGTATTTTTAAAGAGAAATACATAATTAAAATCTGTTAACAAACAAAATTCATTTCAGTTTATCATTTTATAAAGTTGAGTGAGATCTTGAATGATGAGTTAATAAGAAAAGGAAGTTTGATATTGAATATAACATTCATTTCGAAAATAATTATTAGTACCAATTGGAAAAGTGTTTTGACATCAGACTATTTAGGCACCCTGACATTCAGCTGGTAAAAAACAAACAGATGTAAAAATGTATGATTACTAAAGAAAAAATTTACTAAAATTGATGTCAGAATCTAATGATGAGATATAGAATAGAAACAGTTTTAATCAAACAGAAAGTATAAAACAAAATGTGTATATTATATTTGAATTACTTTTCCTATACAGGTGAACCTGGTATTCCCGGTGGCTTTGGATCTAAAGGTCAAAAGGGACAGTCCGGTTTGGATGGATTGCCTGGAAATCCTGGACCTAAAGGAGAAAGTGGACGAGATGGATTTGATGGACTTCCTGGAGAAAATGGTAAAATTGGAAAGATTGAAATTAGAGAATTAGTTTTCTAATTTTGTGCTATTTTCACCTTTCTTTAGCGGTGTGAGAGTCTTTTGTTGCAGAAAGCTCGACATAGGGATAGTGATCCAGCGTCGGCGGCATTAGCTAACTTCTTAAAAGCTATATATTTTAGAAGGTGGAAGACCTGGATGCTTCACACTTAGTATATAGATGCCTCATGTTACGAAGTTTCCATCAGTCACATGTTCAATGTCCTTGACCTCATTTTCATGGTTCAGTGACTACTTGAAATAGAAGTTAAGATTTTTTGTAATGTTAAATTCTCTCTTATTTTAAGTAATAGGATAACTATATTTGGTATGTGCGTACCTTGCAAGGTCCTCATGCCTGTCAGATAGTTTTCACTTGACCTAGACATGTCTGCTGGCATGGTTCATCTGACCTTTGACCATTTCATGGTTCATTGATCAATGTTTTAAGTTTTCTTGGTTAGTTGAGTTTATGTGACAGTTGTAATAAAGCTTAATATCTAGACTATCACATGATATCAATGATTAGTAAAGAAGGGGGACATTTCAGTGTGTCACTCTGTGTTGATATTAGTTTTATCACATAAAAAAAGTTAACTAACAAAAATACCTACTCGAGCAAATTGACAAAACCGAAAGTCCCTAAACAAGTGGCAAAATCAAAAGCTCACACATCAAACTCATTCTATGCATTATTTTCTTTGCAGGATTGAGTGGCTTACCTGGAGATAAGGGAGACAGAGGTCTACCAGGTGTTATAAATAACGCACTATTACCTCCAGGTCCTAAAGGAGAACCAGGAATACCCGGATTGAGAGGATTCCCTGGTCTAGATGGACAGAAAGGAGAAATTGGACTCAGAGGTAACATTTATAAAATACTGGAATATTTGTTTTCATATAGTCCAAATAATTATGACGTATTGATTCTGCTATTGAAAGGCTGTTTTATTTTGATGCTTTGACGCCTTGCTAGACATCAAAGCAAAAAAATAGACTATTTTTGATAATAACTTTATTAGCAAGAATAACAAACTTTTGAGCCTACTAGGATCAGCTCATGCAGTCAGTATTAAAAATAATGATATGATTGTAAAAGTTTCGCCTTTCTTAGAGAAAATTCTTATTTTCATGTTGCATTAGTTGTCAGTTTATAAAAAGAAAAATAATCCTTTCTCTCCTAAGGGTTCATTTTCAGATAAACAGTCATGTGGATTAGACTTGTGTTATTATTAAACTGAAGTTATATGTTTAATATGGTTGCGATAATGCTCCTTAGGAGCCCTGCACAGTATAGAAAGAAGAAGAATTGAAGGATGTTTTGGTCAAATTATTACTACATGTACTAAAATGAATAATAATATATATAATATTGGTCCTGTTCAATTTCCTTTGTCTGCTTGTGATTTTAATATTTTTATATTTTCTATTAAGGACCACCTGGATTTGCTGGTGTGAAAGGAGCTCATGGATTAGATGGTTTACCTGGTATGAAAGGTGAATAGGACAGCGTGGGTTCCCTGGTACTCCTGGTCAGGATGGTCTTCCAGGTAAGTTTCAATAAACTTATTTACACTTTTGGTATTTAGCTGAATTGTGTCTCTGAATAACCTTTTGATGTCAAGCAGCAATCAATTTTTAATTATTTTAAACATATTTATTTATAGTGGATTGGGAAACAAGTTTTGCAACTTAATATATTAATCCCTTTCCACTTTGCGGGTGCAAGTGCTGCCTTGTATCGGCATTAGCCTACTCTTTTTCGAAATCTACAAGGGTGTCTTTTACGTGCAAGAGATATTGCTCTCTCTTAACACGGGTAAGCCATTTATCGTCCCTTTCCGACGGACTATCATCATTTCCTCAAGACCATACTTGCAAATGGTGTCAAGGGAGAGCCAAAATTCAGTCCCTGAAATTTTCATCCCGCAACGGGAATCGAACCAGAAACCTTTGTGTTAGTAGTCCGATGCACTAACCACTACACCACGGCTCTCACTTTTTTAATTTTTAATTATGACATCATGTTTTACAAATTGTGATGTCAAAGTTAATGGGAATTTGTGTGATATTATGTAAAGGTGGAGGAATTTGCATACATCTATTGTTTATGAGGTACATTTTAATACCAAAAGGAATATTTATTTTCATTGATAAGGAATTTGTTCATCTTAATCAATAAATTAAAAAACCCACAAATCATGCATGCTTGCACAAACCATGAAAATGGAAACTTACAAATAAAAGTGATGTTACGGGATTTGGTCTGAAACCCTATAAGAATAACCCTTTAATGCTGCAACTTCATTTATCTGTCAGTTATTCTGGCTGTCCTCAAGTTGTTCCTTGATAAGAACTACTGTAAATTCAGAAATCATTGAGTGCATTTATTATTTTGATTTTGTCATTTTAGACTTAAATGCGATTTTAATTTTTACGAATTTGAGAAAAATCCTGATTTATTCATATAAGATATTTCAAAATGTGAGTTTAAATTATTGCGTTTACAACTCTTTCGCATTTTTGGCAATAATAAGAACAGCGGGATTATTTCTGAATTTACAGGATTTTAAGTAATGTTTTTAATTTTCAATTTAAGGTGCTCGTGGATTAGAGGGAGAACCTGGACGTTCAGGGTTGCCAGGCAACACTCCACCCTCTGGTTTCCTGTTAGTACGTCACAGTCAGAGTCAAGATATTCCAGTTTGTCCAGAAAGACTTACCAAAATATGGGAGGGATACAGTTTATTGTACATTGAAGGAAATGAAAGATCTCAGCATCAAGATTTAGGTAAATTTCTGTCAGAAAGTTAAACAAAGAAAATCATGTGTTTATTTCTGTTGTTTGGTATCCTAAAAGGTAGATTTACTAAAAACAGATCCTATGATTGAAAACATCAAAATAAAAAAAAAACAACGCTTATAGAAAGGTTATAGTTAATAGATTAAAAAAAAAAACTGAAACAAGGCATATGGTCAGATAGTTGTTATTAAAAATTAAATGAAAATGAAGTTAATGGTTAATGAAGATTTCTTAAACAATTATCCTCGTCTCATGTTAATAGATATAAGAAGATGTGGTATGATTAAGAATGCATTCAGAAAGGTTGCATAGTATGAATTTATATGACATATGAAAACATATGATCTTACCATAGGTATTATAGAATTAATTTCTGATTTTAATAATGAATTTGACCATTGATATTTTAGGTATGGCCGGTTCCTGTCTCCAGAGATTCAGCACTATGCCATTCCTCTTCTGTAATACAAACAATGTTTGTAACTATGCCAACAGAAATGATAAATCTTATTGGTTGGCTACAAATGCACCATTACCCATGATGCCTGTGACAGATAACGATATCTCTCGTTACATCAGTAGATGTGTGGTATGTGATGCCCCAGCTAATGTAATTGCCGTCCACAGTCAAACATTACAGATTCCAGAGTGTCCCATTGGTTGGTCAGGAATGTGGATTGGATACAGTTTTGCTATGGTAAGTTTACTGCTTTTAAATTTAAAGACTGTCTAACTTTGAGGGGAAGAATTATGGCAAAAAAGTATGATATAATTCTGATAAGACAGATTTCCATTGTAAAAATTTTAACAATAGATAAGGAGAAATGAGATTACAATAAATTGAATATAATTCCAATATGACAACCTTTTTATTTTGTAAACTATATAATTTCTGATTTTTGGTTAGATAAAGTTTTGATGTTACAACAGTACATTTCTAATTGTAAAATTTCTAATCCGGTATTGAAATCGGTAAAAAGGATGGACAAGCACAGTGATTTTTTAGGAACACCATGCACTTCTTTGTTTATTATTTACCTTATTATGACTTTTAAATGTAATTGACATGTTTGTTTTTTAAATTTGCAGCACACTGGAGCAGGACCAAGCGGAGGTGGTCAGTCATTGTCCAGCCCTGGCAGTTGTCTAGAAGATTTCAGAGCTACTCCATTTATAGAGTGTAACGGTGATGGTGGAAACTGTCACTTTTACGCAAACAAATACAGTTTCTGGCTCACAACAATAGATCAAAATTCACAATTTGCTAGTCCAATACCAGCAACTCTTAAAGCTGGAAATCTCCGTACACGTGTCAGTAGATGTCAAGTTTGTGTCAAAAATGTTTAATATGTCTCTTTCTAAGTGAACAATTAATTAATGATGGCTAAATATGTGAGTGATTGGGGAAATAGTTTTATGTGTGAATGGCAATAACCATATGTGCCTTACTATTTCAACGTTGAAATTATGCTGCAAATAATAGTTCAATATAGTTTGATATGCTCAAATGTTATTTTATTTCTGTGATGTATAAAATGTTCTTTCTCACTGCCAATTTGAATATGAATACTCAAATTTGTCTCGTTATTTAGATCTGTAGATAGCTATTAATAGAAATCTTCTTTTTTTCTTTTTTTTTTGTATATATTTTTGTCATGTTTATATTTGTTGTTATTATAAGTTTTTGAAGTAACAACAAACTATATGTCTTCACATTTTACATAATGCATGTTTTTTTTGCTCTTTAATTATATGCCAGAACATATGTGCCAAAAAAAGACAAAATAAGGATTTTGCCAGATATACTTTATAAGTGATCATGGTTTCAAAATGTGATCCATTTTTATTTGAAAATAGTACCGGTAATAAATTCTTATTTCTGAAACATTAATGGAATATAATTAAGATTAGTGTTTGAAAAGGTAAAGGGAAAACTTTTTTTTCAACTAAGAAATTCTTATATAATTTAGTGTTGTCATTGTTATCAAATCAGCTTTTAGATATTTAGATAAAAAAATGAGAGATGAGCCACTATAAGTAAAGTGGACCGAAGACCCGGCTTCTGTCCAGAAAGTAGCAACAGTTATAGGCCTCCGAACAAAATTATATAAGTTATACAATAAGCCGGTATTGATATTTAATGAAAACCAATGAAATATTTTTTATGGTCTTATTTTTATGAATTTTTTATACATCGGTTGTATTTTATTCAAATCTAAGTACATTATTGATTATTTTAATAATTAGAGGCCAATGAGGAAATTAATGTGTGTAGTTCATAATAATATACAGTCTTATGTGACATAAGAATTTATGGCAGAATATTTCTGTTGCCTGTAATGTTACATTAATATTATACTTCATATATGAACATTTTCTTTTATTATATCATATTTCTGATAATGTTCGTTGTTTGTTTTATGTGAAAGTCATGACAGTGCAGGACAAAACATTTTATTTCATTCTGCTAAAGTTAGAAAAAAGCAACTGAATATCAATAACATAAGAATTTTCAAAAATTATTTAGATTAAATTTATTAATAATAAAAATAATGTATTTGTTTTATACAATTTAATTTCATTGTAGATTCTTGCAATTCAGGGTAAAAGGGTGGAAAATAGGGATTTATTTTGTTTTACAGTCAATTTTCAATGTATTCTAGTCAATAAATTCATGTTGCTGAATAAATTCTTCTTTTTTTTATTTTGTGTTCTAATTATTCCATTTGAATTCTAAAGTGTATCTAATACTCAAGCATTTTCTTCTATTATCTCCTCTTGATAAATCCAAACAAGCTATGTCAATATGCTAACACTGGTCAGTCATAGATAATGGCTGATTTAACAAAGATAAGAAATCGAAACTTCTCAAAAAATAAATATACAAACATAGACAAACATTAGCATCAACACATACCTGGTTTACCGTGTATGAAATAAGGAAAGGTGGCATAATAAAAACAATGAGACAATTATCCAATAGAGTCCTAAATTTTGTGGATTTTATAAGCAACTATAAAGTAACCATACAACCCTCAAAATTGAGCAAACAATAAAACCAACACTGTGATTAATAACAAAACAATAAAGGAAAAACTGTATGACAGACAGCCAAACATTGTATAAAAGGCTCCTGACCTCCTGACTTGTGCAAGACACAACATGTGATTAAGTTAAACATTTAATGTGTTCACAAACTTCCATTTTTCATATGTCTATACCATATGTCATAAACTAAAAGACAAAAAGAAATTTTAACATGTTGTCGCGTCTTGTCTGTGATTGCTGCTATCAGTGTAAAATGCCTTATGTTAACAGCTAAAAAAAGACAAAAAAAAATTTTACTTATTTGCTATCAGTTAATCTATGAACAGCTATCTGTCAGTATTTATTTATTCAAATGCATGTTGATCTGGAAGCTTCTGTCCAAGTTTTATGTATCAATGATCTGACTTTGATCCAATCTTAATTACTAGTTCCTGTTTCTTCTTCTCCACCAATACAAACTTACAGGCACAGTATAGTCAGTTGTGCTGAAAGTGGCATTAAACACCAACAATCAAACATCTTAATTATAAAAAATCTTCTGCTGATGTTCATAAAAATCTAGGTTTGAAAAATTATAGATGTCTAACATCTTGAACCTGAGACAGCATCGAAATGTTAACTGCCAAATTAAACTGAAGTTCATTTATTAGTAAAATATAGAAAAATGAAGAAGGAATTTTGAAAATTGTACTCTGGAGACTGTCTTTAATCGTTAAAAGGCCAATGACAGAATGTAGGATTTCTAAAGTAAGTAAGTTGGTAAATTTAATTTGGAGTCGGGCACAATATGTACAAATTAACACAGTAAACATGAGCTCTGAAGAACTCTACTGACTTAAAGAGCCATTGTCAGACAGACATGTAAAAATTAAAATCATTCTATACATGAAATTTGAATTGACTCTCTTATGGTACATGTATCTGAGAAACAGATATAATCACAAAATTGCTGTCTTGCTTCCACGACAAAATGTTGCATGCTCAACAAAAATCTAAAAACATTTCCTTTACTGTATCTGCATTCAAATGTACCACGACTGACTAGAGAAGTTTCTGTCTTTCTGCAGTGCCCTACAACCCTTAAGGATAAAAATCTTTGGATAATTATATCTAACATATGTTTACATTTCTAATACTAGTAGACAGAATTCACATTACCTCGACCTCATTTCTATGAGCAAGGTAAATTTTTGGTGAATAGATCCATTTCTCAGACAATATGAGCTCCACTTCATAATGAAAATTGATTGTAAGATGTACCTTTCAGTCTAGCAGGGTACAACTGACCTTGACCTCAATTTCATAGTTCAATGGTCAACATTGAGAATTTGTGGTTACATCTGTCTCTAAGATACTATAAGAGTTCAACTATATTTGGTGTATAGAATGAATGTAAGGTGTCCATGTTAGTCTGACTTTGATTGACATCACTTCAAGTGGTTCATATGTCAATTTTCTATTCCTCAGCCTGTACACTCTTATTTGTACCTTTGAACTGGAATTGATTATAGCAATCATCAAACTTTGATATAAGAATTGATTATACATTTAGTATTCATATCAAACTTATGATGCACAGCATATCATTTTAGTATTCAGTGATTTGAAGGTTAAAAATGATGAAGGTTGATATTTTTGTAATGTAACCCTTCCATTCATGAGACTCTTCATTAGGTTTTTAAACGACCGCAAAAATTGAAAATTTTTGGTCGTATATTGGTATGATGTTGGCGTTGTCGTCTGAGTCGTTGTCCGAATACTTTTAATTTTCGCACTCTAACTTTAGTAAAAGTGAATAGAAATCTATGAAATTTTAACACAAGGTTTATGACCACAAAAGGAAGGTTGGGATTGATTTTGGGAGTTTTGGTCCCAATATTTTAGGAATTAGGGGACAAAAAGGGCCCAAATAAGCATTTTCTTGGTTTTCGCACTATAACTTTAGTTTAAGTAAATAGAAATCTATGAAATTTTGACACAAGGTTTATGACCACAAAAGGAAGGTTGGGATTGATTTTGGGATGTTTGGTTTAACAGTTTAGGAATTAGGGGCCAAAAAAGGGCCCAAATAAGCATTATTCTTGGTTTTCGCACAATAACTTTAGTATAAGTACATAGAAATCATTGAAATGTAAACACAAGGTTTATGACCACCAAAGGAAGGTTGGGATTGATTTTGGGAGTTGAGGTCCCAACAGTTTAGGAATTAGGGCCCAAAAAAGGGCCCAAATAAGCATTATTCTTGGTTTTCGCACCATAACTTTAGTATAAGTAAATAGAAATCTATGAAATTTAAACACAAGGTTTATGACCAGGAAGGTTGGGTTTGATTTTGGGAGTTTTGGTCCCAACAGTCTAGGAATAAGGGACCCAAAGGGTCCAAAATTGAACTTTGTTTGATTTCATTAAAAAAATTGAATAATTGGGGTTCTTTCATATGCCAAATCTAACTGTGTATGTAGATTCTTAATTTTTGTCCCATTTTCAAATTGGTCTACATTAAAGTCCAAAGGGTCCAAAATTAAACTAAGTTTGATTTTAACAAAAAATGAATTCTTGGGCTTTTTTGATATGCTGAATCTAAACATGTCATACCCGTAGCCAGGGGGGTTCGAGGGGTTCGGACGAACCCCCCCTTGAAAACTAATAAGCACTGTTAAAGTCGATGTTCTGTTCGAATTGTGACTGTTAAAGTCGAGTTTGTGAGTCAAACGAACCCCCCTTTGGAAAATCCTGGCTACGGGCCTGCATGTACTTAGATTTTTGATTATGGACCCAGTTTTCAAGTTGGTTCAAATCAGGATCCAAAATTATTATATTAAGTATTGTGCAATAGCAAGAAATTTTCAATTGCACAGTATTCAGCAATAGCAAGAAATCTTCAATTGCACAGTATTGTACAATAGCAAGAAATTTTCAATTGCACAGTATTGCGCAATAGCAAGAAATCTTCAATTGCACAGTATTGTGCAATAGCAAATATTTTCAATTGCACAGTATTGCGCAATAGCAAAAAATATCTAATTGCACAATATTATGCAATAGCAAGAAATTTTCAATTGGAGTTATCTTTCTTTGTTCAGAATAGTAGTTGAATCAACTGAAATCATTGTTATATATTGTTATACAATATACAATGTTTATTCACTTTTACTACCAACCAATCTTTACCATTCAGTGATAACAAGTACTTTATTTTACATTTTAATATTTTATGATGTATTTAAAAGAGTAGTTATTGTTGCAAACTCCATTAGAAATTTGAATTGATATCAGTTTTGGAAAAAGGGAAAGGGGGATGAGAAAAAAATGGGGGGGGGGTTAAATTTTTCTCATTTCAGATTTCATAAATAGAAAGAAAATTTCTTCAAACATTTTTTTCAGAGGATTAATATTCAACAGCATAGTGAATTGCTCAAAGGCAAAAAAAAAAATTTAAGTTCATTAGACCACATTCATTCTGTGTCAGAAACCTACGCTGTGTCAACTATTTAATTTTAGATTTAAATAAGTTTGAAGAAGAAATCTTTAATTGATTTGTAAAATCTTGACATTTGTTTTGTGTAAAAAAAACCATAAGTGTAAAAAACCCATATAATGTCAAAAATTTGATCACAATCCAAATTCAGAGCTGTATCACGCTTGAATGTTTTGTCCATACTTGCCCCAACTGTTCAGGGTTCGACCTCTGCGGTCGTATAATGCTGCGCCCTGCGGAGCACCTGGTTGATTATGTGATTACTTGGCCGTTTTTATGGTGATTATTTGATTACTAAACCAATTATTCATGATTGTTTGATTATTTGATAATCTAGGACTGTATTATTTGATTAACTTGTTTAAAAAAATAATTAATGATTATGTGATTATATTGGGGAAAAAATTGTGATTATATGATTACTTGGACACCCACACGAAGGACTTCATTTGTGCATGTGCCTCTCACAAGTTGTTTGGAGATCTTTGGTATGAATTATTTAGGTTACTGAAGTTTCACTTAACATTTAAAGCATTTTTTTAATATTCAGTTAGAACTGGGACTATTATACTAAATTGTTACCCCCACATGTTAAATGTTGTAAAATAAGTCTGTTAAAAAGATTCCTCTCTTTTATTCGGTAAACCTGAGACTACTAACAGACTTTATCACCGACTGGTGGCTGCACCGCTGTGCACGTGCGGCTGTGTTAACTTAGCATATAAAAATACCTGTACAGAGTACCGTAGACAAATCTATTTAAAGTCAGATCAGCTGATCACACTAAATATAACTATTCACCCGTAAATATTTATAATTATACACGTTTTCATTAGAATGGAATATCTTATCAATACGCGGTACGAAAAGTGATCTTGAGGTCATGGGGTCCGGCAGTTCTAAAGCCTCAATTGCAGCCTCCGCACCTAAAAGGTAGGTATATTTTATTTTCGTCATATGTAATCCACACGTGTTGATTTTTGTGAAAATCGATACATCGATATTGTCAATTTATTTACTTGTAACTAAGTCAAGTTGTGTACATTAATTGTTACGAAAAGGACAGGTAAACACATTTTTATGCATGCAGAATATAGTGATTGATAAATTGATTGATTTTTGTTAAACTTAACATCCAGTGGCAAATAGTTCACGAATACTTAGTACTGAACAAATATGCAATTAATAAAATGAGTAGGCATGATTTTAAAAGAGCAGGACATTTTGGAAAGACCCACGAGGGTTTGGATGGGGTTAAATGATTTAAAAAATGTAGATTAGAGAATAAGGGGCAAAAAAATGAAGATTAGAGAAAAAAGGGGTTAATTTTTTGAAAAATAGAGAAAAAAGGGGTTAATTTTTTAAAGATTAGAGAAAAAGGGATGAAAATTAAATGTTTACAGAATAACAGACTCCCCCATCCAGACCCTCACCCATCAGTGAGCTCAATTTTAAGGTTACAGACGAAGAGAGTCAGTGTGTCACTCCTGTCGGCCTGCAAGAGCCAATTCATATTTACAAACCAGATGGGGTTGCCCTCTCACCAAATCAAAGTGTTTGACTACTAGTGGCATAGTGCTTTTATTTAGGCAGCAACCATTTGATTTTCTGGGGGGGGGGCTATGTTTTTTTTTGGAAGAAAAAGGTTGTTTCCAGTTTTTGGAGAAAAAAATAATTTGTTTTTGATTCTGAGAAAAAAAATTGTTTGTTTCACCCTCAGCTGCCACTATATGTAATGCTAAATTGAAAGAAAAAAATAGTTTTCGACTTGTCGCGAAAAAAAATGTGTCCAGAAAAAAAACTATAGCCCCCCCCCCCCCCCCCCCAGAAAATAAAATGGTTGCTGCCTTAATACAACAAATGGAAGTTTTTAACGACCTTGACTGGCTATACAGCCCTTGCACGGTCGGTTTTATTTAATGACACAGAACCCTCCCTTTTAAATGACTTGCATGTGTTGGAACCCCTTTAAAATGGCTGAATCTACCTCATGCTCAGGGCAGACCCTGCTTTGTTTAAAAGGGAGTTCCAAACCCAGGTGAAAAGGGGGGGGGTCGGTCCCTACTGTATCTCCCATTTCAAATGCATTGATCATCCAAAAAAAAAATGGGGTTCTAACAGGAAACCCCCCTGGATCTGCCACTGATGCTATCTTATCTGCAGAATTTAAACTTTTTCAAAAACGAGTAAAAATTGCTATACATTTGTGAGCCTTAATACACTATAGAAAAGTTATAATTCTGTCCATATTAGTTGTTATTCTGGCTTTGCAATTTTTATGGTACATGTACATCTAAACGAGTTTTGATATGATGCATATGCTATTAAAGCTATATACCATATGTGTGACCATAAAAGAATACAGACTTATTTCCTCTATTTGTCTCTGAACTGACACCTCAAAAATGTAAACATTTTATAATTCTAAACCTCAGTTTTGTATTTTATAATTCTAAACCTCAGTTTTGTATTAAACCTTTTCAACATCTCTCGACACCGACTAATGACACCTACAGTTTACAGGTAAAATGGATGGGTCGTCTCAAAAACAAAAATCATCATGATTATCATCACGTAACATATTGGATTGGCGGTTTTATACTGTTTTGACTATATAGTTTAAGAATATATATCAACCAAATAAATAAATAAATAAATATATGTATGGTGGCCTGATGCGGCCATTTATTTCGCCTTTTCACGTTTTCGTGAATTCTCCGTTCATTTTGCAAACGCGAAATTGGGAATTCGAGAAATCGGGAAATCGGGAAATCGAGAAATCAAGAAAGCAAAAACGCCAAAACACGAAATGAATTCTCGATTTTGCGTTTTTGCTTTCTCTATTTTTCGATTTCCCGATTTCTCAATTTCTTAATTTCCCTTTCTCGATTTCTGGATATCCCCGAAAGGGGAAACGTCTACCAAACATATGTCTCTGTCATAAAATATTCTTATTTCGTATGTATTTGCACGACATTTCATGTTGAATTGATTAAACAAATATTCCAATCATTCAGAATCCTAACCCATTTTCTCTTCACTTTTGTGATGATGTGAGTCTTTACGCCAAATATTTACCGCATGCCAATAACGATTTAATTTGTTGGTGTAAAAGCTTTTATGATGTTTTTCAAAACTGAAAAAGAATACTGGTCCGTCCGTATCACACTTGTGAACACGACCAACTTTGTGTTTTTCCACCGATCTTCACCTCAGTCGATGTACATTTTCAATTTTTACATAATTACATATTGATTTTTTAGGTCGAAGGAACAGATCACATTTTTTTTTATTATTATTATCAACTACGGTCTTCTCCGCTTCAAGATATCTTGTTCGAGGTAAAGTTTTTCCTAGATGAATTTTGAAAAAAAATATAATTGACCCCTCGTTTCAATGCTACAACATTTAAATTGGTGAATTGAAATGATACAAAGTATTGAGTACATTATGGAGGCATCCAAGGCCAAAACTAACAGACATGTGCCGCCCTTGTAAACCAACACAATCATTGTTTAATTTTAAAATATCAACTACAATAGAACATGATTTGTTCTTTTCGTTTTCCAAATTCAACCAGGACAGCTAGAAGCTAAATGTCTAAAAGATGAAATGTGACTTAAAGTCTATCATTTTCTTTATAACAAATTAAAAAAAACCATGTCATTTGGACTCTGTATGAAAGTTTTATCATTGTCAATGATTGAAAGCAATAAAATCAATAATGATCTCATTTATTTTTTTATTTTTGAGATGACCCTACACATTTTACCTGTCGTAGTCGTTCTCAACTGTAGGTGTCGAGAGATGTTGAAAAGGTCTATTAGAAATGAGTATGAACAATCATCCAGGACAAATACTGTAGAAAGTTCAAACAAATCTTATTCACAATACAAAAATGAATATTTAACTTTTCTGTTATATGTTACCTGAATTACCTGTAAAATGGCGCAAATGAAATATAACCTTGTGGCGCAAATGAAAGATTGGATTTTTTTTCAAATTGGCACAAATGCATAAGAATTGTTTGGAAAAATACCATAAATTGCTCAAACTTTTGAAATGATAATTCCTGAATTAATATATTGTAATGAAAATTGGCATATAGTTTAGTGTGGCAATGATATTAAAAGATATGCTAGCTGTAGGCATACCTAGTTGGAAAATATATGTCTTATATATACCTACATGTAGTACCAAATACATTGGTAATGGGGGAAGCAGTAGGTAATATGTGTTATCTCCATTGAATAATTTTGATTATAACTAATGTGTATGTGTAAAGCAAAATTATATCCAGGTGAAATTTGATCCGGAGGAAAAAATGTCACAGTAGTTGTTGTTATTTTTTTTATCCGGAGGAAAACATTTCCCTGGGATATTTTTTCCTTTGCCGCGAAATTTTATCTGGGTAGTTAACTTATTGAATAGTTATTAAAAAAAATCCTTTACAAATACTATAAAATAATAATAGTGTATTTGAATTAAACCTATTTTGTAAAAAAATAATTTCATAAATTATCATCGAAAAAATTTCCTGAAAAAATTCAAGTAAATCAATATTCTTTTAAAAAAGAAAATTATCATTAAACATAAGAAAGAAAACCAGAAATAATTTCAAAGATTGTTATTGTGAAATAATATCATGATTAAATAAGGTAAGTGAAATACAAATACAAATACAAATACAAATATTTTATTGGCACAAACACAATTACAATAATTGGCAATGGCCCATACAACTGGTATACAATATTAAGTATTGAAAATAATGACAATATTAATATGTAATATTATGAACAATGATTATTAGCAATTTTATAGAGTTTGTTCTGCTTTACGCAGGTTAAAGTGAGTTGTTTTCAGATCTCAGTACAAATTTAAATTAAAACGTAAAGGTAGACATATAGTTGCATTACTACTGTTAACAGTAATGGAATAATTATGTGATTATGATACTATTTTTAATCATATAAATAGTCTGGGGACAAAGATGTTGTTGTTGATTATATTGAAATCAGATTAATTATAGCACAACAATATATTGGAACAAAAGCAATTTTAACAGCTGGATAGTATTTACCTGTGAAATGTTATCTGTCTTATTAAAAATTCATGTTGTAAGTCATCTTGTTATATAAATGAATATATTTAAAAAATAAGATTCAAGGAAAATTTTTACTATGAAATAGATTCAGGAATATATTATACATTGTATTAATATCTTTAAAATATAAATTGCTTATAATTACCTCCCTTTGATAAATTATGCAAATTTGTTTTACCTTTGTGAAACATTTTATAATTAAATTCAGGTATATATTGATTACGAGTAACTTACATACTAGTTGATGGGACAATATTTCACAAGGTTCTGTGAAATATGATACGCCAAATATATACCGGTACATACTATCCGCATAACACAGATAGATTTTCACTCCTCTGGAAAAATTCTACCTGTGAAATACCATGCCTGGAAAAAAATTACTGTGACAAATTATCCTCAGGATAAAATATCACAAAGGAAGAAATAAACCGTTACATATGCAATGAAATGTAGAAGGACAAGTCCACTATCTCCTTTAGATGAAATGATGAAATATATCACAAATGATGGCTTGATCAGCTTAGATATCAAAATTTTATGAGCCAAAAAGTGTTTAGAAGTAAAATCATTATTTTCTATTTATAGGTTAGACAATACTTGGTCATGTTGACCAAGTATTGTCTGACCAATTTAGAACATATTCACACTTTCGAGTGACCTTACAAAATTAGCCTTTCCCATTGTAATATTCAAACCTTAAAAAGAGTTCACATTTTATAATGAACCAAAACATAGGTAATCATCATTTCAATGGATGGAATGAAATAGCACTGACATAGTTTGTGAGGACCGAACGGATAAATTTGTTTTTCTTCTGTTTCAGGTAAAATTTAATACATATATATCTTCAGATTTTTTTATTTTAAAAAGCAACACAATGTTATATACATCCCCTTTTTGAAATTTGATTTTTTTTTATAAATATAAAACTCTGTATACCGGTAAGCATTTAAATTCAGACCATTCAACGTTAAAGGCTTACTTTTTTGTTGATAACTTTATATGTATTGTGTTTCTCCGTAAAAAAAAATCCTTTGCTTTATGTATCAGCAGTCTGAAATTGTTTTCTTGAAAGAAAAAAAATTCTCAAATGCCCAGTTTATAATAAATAAATATTATTTTACCTACATCCTTACCCCCATTGTTTTTGTTTATTCTATATATGTGTACCATTAGAACATTTATGAAAATTTGCAAAATTCAAAATAATTTGTTTTAATCTTTGCTCTTTCATCTTTAATCAGTATGCTCTTTTCCAAGGGAAAATGCCTCAGGTAATTGTACACTTGTTCATTAGTGCAGTTATTAAGAGTTCACTTTCATAATTAACTGACAATGAAAAGTCATTCATGTATAGCATTTCATAGTGCATGGAAAACCATGTACTATGAAAATTAGAGGGTGAAAAACTGACTTTTCATTGGACGAGAAGGGGTGAGTATGTTCTAAAATCTTATAAAAAAAAACTTTGATTGTGCCTTACTTACACTTTTAACATGAGGAAGTATGGACTGTATTTATATCTACATACAAATTTTAAAAGAGGGGAATATCTATAATAATTTCATAATCATACCATTAGAACGAATATTTTTTTTACTAAATACCTCTTCTAGTTTAAGGGAGAATCAAGACAAGATTGTCAAATTTTGGCAAAAAGAGAGTTTGGAGTATGTTAAAACTCATAAGTCAATGACAACACCATCTCCAAAAACAAAAAGTAATAAAAAACCCAACAGCATAGCAAACTCTCAAGACTAAGCAACACAAAAACCACCAAAACACGGTGGTAATCTCAGATTCCCTGGAAGGGTAAGCAGATCCTGTTCCACATGTGGCAACCATCACAACACAAAAAGTAGAGAGTTGTATTTACTGTCTAATGTTTTATGTAGGGTAGAGAATAAACAGCCCTTGTCAAAGACAGTTCAAAACAGTAGTAAGCCAGCTCCTCAGCAGAATGGAGGACAAGACAATGGACCATCCAGCAACCAACAAACAGTAAAAGATCAGAAATCAACAGTTCAAAATGGCTGTCCTGCGTATGAAAAGGAAAAGACAGATTTTGAAATTGCAAAGAAAAGGATATCCACTGCTGTTAGCCGGAAGGCAAATGTCCAGAAAAAATTTAACCGTGGTTTTAGCATGGCAAAAATTCAGGCCAAGAAAGAGAAATGTACAAGTAATCCAATATTATTGGGAGATATAAATCAACAATTTCCACCAACTGCCAAAATTGTCAGAATATTCACCAGTAGTACATTTACAGGTATATTCAGATATTACTCACAAAATATGAAATAAAAAATTTGATTTGTCATATGGAAGTTACAATAACAACAAGATATGATTTGAAAGCAGTCAATTTGAAGTCACATTTATTACAAGCTATGATTTCATGATAAATAACTTTTACTATTGATTAATTAAATAGTTGAATTTCTGAAAGGTGCAAAGCCATTTTTTTCTTATCAAAATCATTTCAAATGTTAAATTTAATTATACCAAAGAAAAATATACACTTTTTTTCTGTCTGTTAATCTAAATAAATAACTTGAAATCAATGTGGCCCCAACAATGATAACTCAGTAAATTATTAAACGATTTGAAGCCAAACAAATTATATAACATGATATTTGATTAAATTTTCATATCCTAAAACAATGTTTTCTTTGTATTTATCAGATTTTTCAGTTTTATATCAATTTATAAAATTCTTACTTCAATTTATTATATCTGTAGCCTCTAGGTTAAAATACAGCTACATTTACAAAACACAATGTATACCATTAAGTTTTGTCAATATGATTGAAGTTAATGAATAGGAATAAAATGAGATATGGGGGTAATGTTAGTGGGGGCAGGACCTATTTGGGACGTCAGGATTGGGTGTTTTTAAGGTCAGGATTTTGATTGATCCTTTACGGGATCCGGGATTTCTTTTTTTGAATTTGGGGTGTCTGAGATTTAAATTTCTTTTAATTCAGGACCTCGGGATTTCATGTTTTTAAGCCCAGGACTTTGTGATAAGGACCCCTACAACCCCCCTCTAATGTCTATGAGACAGCAAACCAATGATTCAAATTTGAAATATCCAAAAGACCATGATTTATATAGAAGCACTCATTGTTAACAGAAGGATAAAATAGTGTATTTGCTATTAAAGTAGGATTTCTAAAACAGTCTGATATACCAAGGAGTGATACAATGAAATAGTAAACTAAGAAAAAGATGTCAAGCAAATAGTTTTTAATTATCTTTGACATTTACAATACGAAGAAAAAATTTTTCTTTATGATCCTGTATGAATGCTATAAAATATTTCAGCGTAATGCTTTTATATTTACTTTGTAGATACAAAATATGAAAGGAATTCTTGGATGGTTCATTCATATCCCAGAATTCAATCTTTTTGTCGTGATCATGGTTACGAGTTCCAGGTTGTTGATATGAGATGGGGAGTCAGAGATGAAGCTACAGATGAACACAGCGCTGTAGATCTTTGTCTCAAGGAATTGGAACAGTGCCAAAAACTGTCAACTGGTCCCAATTTTGTGGTGACTATTTTTATCTGGTTAAAACTGGGTTTCTGTAAATAGATATGTGATCGCAGATTTGATACTGCAGTTTATTAATTGTTCTAAAATTTAAAAGCTATTTAATTTGCCTATTGACGTATTGTCTTTCATCCTCTCTAGAGTCCCCTTAAGAGTTGAGTACCAGATCGTAACCCCCTTTTTATGGACTTTAAATACATTTGAATGGGGACATATGGTTTGAATCCCTCCCTTTGTCCTGGGTTGAGAACTCATCTTTTGAAGATGGCTGGATCTGCCCCTGAGCGGGGGTATTATCTGTATCCCATAGACACATTCTCTGTTTATTTATTTATTTATTTGTTCAATTATTCATGAAAATAAAATAATTTGCTTAAAGCTGCCATCAAGTTCAATTTTGTCAAAATAAGTTAAGAAACTTTGCTGATGAATTGTTCACTTGCAAGTGAATAATTCGACCTCATTGAATTAGCATTCATGAGACCTTCGATTTAAACCATAAGCTAGAGATTGGTTAGGCATTTTCTTTAGTTATGTCACGGGGGGGTCTCAACATGGGATTTTGGGTACAGGTGTGCAGCTGGGATTTTAAAAACACCCCCCCCCCCCATTCATATATTGAATAATTGTGAAATCCCTACCTATACATATATTTCACAGCGAAATCATAACCCATTCATATATTTATCACCCATTGATATATCACAATCGGTCAATTACTACCTATTGATATATTTCCTCGGTAAAATTGCACCCCATTGATATATTTGACGGATCAAAAAAGGGACCCATTCCAGCGGCACATATGTATATACCTTTATATAGGAAGAGACCCCCCCGTGAGTTATGTTCATCCATTAAAAGGAAAATAATGTCAGCATTAAGAGGGAAACAAAGATGAAACATTTCCTTGGCTGATTCAGTCCCAAAAAATCATTCTTATGCAGGTAAACATGATGATTAACATATTATTTAAACCTATAACATGAAACCAAATAGGCCTAGAAAAGTGCAAAAATTTCACAAGGTTGCTATCTATTTATATATATGTTTATGTTTAAATAAAGTTATGTGACCATCTGCAGTCTTCGGAGGTCACCTCAATGGTTATAATTAGATGCTGTCTAGACTAAAATACAGAGGAAATGTTGATATTTTATCCAGTCCATGCATTGTTAATTGTTAATTTCAGACTCATAGTAATTTGGATATACATTTGAGTATGTTATAAGTCAAATATGAGAATTTGAGTCAAATCAGTGATCATACATTTGACACATTTAAATGTATCATGTTTCAAGTAATTTTACCCCCCCAAAAAAGTTGTATAAGAATGTAGACATTGTATTGAAATATATGAATTTGCTAGGTATCTTTATTGAATATTGAGAAAGTTGTAATGGTCAAGGTTGATCATTTTGTTTTATTGAATTCAATTAAAGGATTTCCGCTGAAGGCATATTATCTAGAATTCCAATTTAATTTTAGTTTAAGTAAGCAGGTAATAATATCGGTACTTAAATATGTTGTTGATTGCTTAATCCTTAAGAAATAATGTCATATATAGAAATGTTATTTAAATTTGATCTCCATATTTGTTTTTTAATTGATATAAAATTGCTTTAGAAGTTACACATAAATTTTTACTGAATTAAATAAATTACAGACATTAAAAGGCTTAATTCTTCTGTGAATAGCTAAAGTTTTAAAATAAAAACTGTCAACAGACATAGCAATTTCTGATTGTCATGTCTTGATATATAATATATATTATAAAATTCAGAATAAATAAGAAATCCACATTTTATAGTCTTGTATATAATTTTTCAATGTTTACCCCAAAAGTCATAGTCAACTTCATGTGATTTTAGGGGTATTGTAAAATCCTGACTAGGGAAGAAAAACAGAAAAAAAAGAAAATTAAACACTGAAATAATACATTTTTTGGCCTTTATTTTTTTTTGACTTCTTGCCTAAAAGGTTAACCACAAAATGAGGTACTGGTATTCATCAAAATATCAGTTTCTCATATTCAGAGTTTTTTCAAAATAATGAAGTTAAGTTTTCATGAAAGTACATTTTATTTCTCAATCTGCTGAATTTGTACCCACAAAAATAAAGTAATTTACAGTAATGATAAGAACAGTTAAAGTGGTTGCAGCTTTCTGGTTCAGGCTCCTGAGTTGCTGCTTCTATCTGAAATCATAATGGCAATCATATTTGATAATATAATAATAATAATATTAGTGATCCTCTGCTGTATAAAGATGAACGACATAGTAATGGTCTGTCTGTTCACTAACTGAACACAGGCTCCATACCTGCCAACTGTCACTATATTTGGGGGATTTGCCCCATGAATGCTCTCAAATGGGAATTTTGAAAGAGCAAATGTGTCCACAATTTTAAACAAAACAGTAAATTTACAATGGCTGTAGGGTTTTTAAAGTATGAAGAAGGCTAAATAATATATTAAAATACATTTGAAGGCCCCTTGAAGTTTGTTTTAGGTCTGTAAGATCTCTCTTGCACGTAAACCCCCCATGGGCATTGGGCATTGAAAAGTTGGCAGGTGTGACAGCCCTTTTTTTTTGTCCAGTCTTATATATTGAAGGATGATTTATTTTTTCAACTATTGTTTTTACTTACAATTTTATATCTGTGTTGTAGACTCTATTGTCTCACAAGTATGGGTACAGAAATCTCCTTAAACAGATAGAAGCTAAAGAATTTGAACAATTATTACAAGCAATAGACTCTACAGAAGATAAAGATCTGCTAACAAAGTAAGTTGATATAGTTTGTGTAAATAAGAAAAAAGTGTTCTGGGGTTATAATAATATTTTGGCCTTCTTGTCATTGGGAATTTTTCACACAATTTGGTCATAATTGTTTGGAAAAGTAGATCATGTTTTGGCAGTTAGTTATTGAGTATAGATGTTATCTGCTAGTACAGATTGGCTTGTACTAAAACCTTATTCCTTTTATCTTGGTACTTATAATAGTCCTCCAGGCTTAGTACACGACATTGGTTGATGTAAATTTTAAAATTTTACTGGTTGCTGTGATTTTTTTTCCGTCACTACAAACCTTATGAAAAAAAATACATGCAAGAGGTTTTGATGTAATCTATTTATAAAGTGTTTTAAGAACAATATCTTCTGTAATTATTTTTTTTAAAGATCATAATAACATCCTGGTAAATAAAAAAACAAGAGTCTAAAAACAAATTTTGCAGGTAGTAGATTCATCACAAAATATATGAGCTGGTAGAATGGGGCGCCCATATTCTCCGGGGACACTATTTCAAAGGATGGCTGAAATGGAAGAAATATGCCACTTAATTCTAATTTTAAAACATTATTCAAACTTAGACAAAATTTCAGCACTAACCGCAAAGGACCCAAAAACAAACAACGATTTTCAGCCAATTTCATGAATATGAAACACGATTTCAAAGAAGTATTTCTTAGTAATTCTTTGACTGGTTGACCTAAATTTCATTCTTTACACCTTTGAAATGTCTGCTATTCATCCATAATAAAATTGACTTGATAAATATTGTTTAAAGCTGCTGTTTTTTTGTTTTAAATAGATGTGTAATAACGGCGAATATGTGTGACAAAACATCAGGCAATTTCAAATAGCCTTTAATCTAACTTTTCAGATGATTTGTTTTCAAAGAAACAAGTTTTTAAGATAAGAATATTTTGCTTTTCATGTTATCTTCATATAGAAATATCAGTATACTTCAAAAACATAAATACCTGAACATAAACTGCAAAAAACATGAGAAACTATGGCGAAAATGAGCACCCCACTCTAACGATAGTGAAATTACAAAGAGATTTATAATAGCCATAGGGTGCAGAAATTGAAGTATATATTTATTTTATAGATGGTACAAGAAAGATGATAATGCTGTACCACCAGTGTATGTTCTACAAAGAATCAGTACACAACTTCCTGATTTTATCTCTACCAATGTGGATGCTAAAGATAAAGCTAAAGCTATATGGTGGATTGACAGTGATAAAATGCAGGATCTTTTAGCTACTACTGCAGAAAAATGTCTTGGTCCTGAGAAAGCAAGAAATTATTTGGTGTCAGGTTAGCATCATCTCTTTTTAAGATTGTTAATATATGTTCAATGATTTTGAAATACTCTTCAATGACAGATCCATAACTTTTTGTAAAAGGGGGGTGGGGGCTGCTCCAGTCACGCTTCAGCGATTCCCTATAAAAGCAACCCCCTGGATCTGCCTATGCTCTTCAACAATAGCTGGAAATTTCCACTGTTTAAAAATATTTATTCATCTTGTTAGCACATTTCTTTTAGTAAAAAGAATTTTTCATATAAATATGTAATTTAGCATAGGACATCAGTCCATAATGTATGTGGTAAAAGATGTACCAATGAGATGAAGACTATTGATTTTAGGGTTCCTATTATCTCTTTTGAAAGTGTTAGGTACTTAACTTCTGAATTTTGATTTAGTCTTTAAAAAAAATATGCATTGCTTAATTCCAAGTTTTATAAAAAAAAAACTGATTTGAAACATAATTTCTTCTGATTACAGTAACAGAAAGAGAAGTACAGATGGGATTATTAGATATCAAGAATCAAGAGACTAGCTGTATATGGTTTAAACGTAACTTAGAGAAAATTGAAGATGACACACCATCAAAAGCACTGTCAAGATATATAGGTAATATTTTTGAATTATTATAAGTAGAGATATCTTATTTCATCCATAGAAATCCAAGATGACCAGCACATCATGATGAGCATTGTCAAAGTAAAGTACATCATCATATATTGGAAAAAATATTAAAGGGGCACTAGCACAGATAAACATTTATTTTTCCTCTCTAATATGAAATTAAATATACCTAGAATATTCCAACAGCACAAGTTTGCTTAATCTATTTATATCCATATTTATGTTTACATCACTTATATGGTCATCGGATGACTTTAGAGGTCACCTAGATAATTAATTAGATGGCGCCTAGACTAAAATACACTTCAAATGAAGCTACATATTTTCATGCCTGTGCCCTGTTAATTGTTTATTTTAGACTTTTAATAGTTTGGATAAATGTTAACAAAAATTACATTGTTATAAATAAATCAAATATGAGAATTTGATTAAAATCGGTGAACATGAATTTGACAGCTAGTGCCCCTTGAAAGTCATAGTACTTTATAGACTTGGCGTTACTGGTATGTCTATTAGAAGAAAAACAAGCATGTACTAAATTTCTTTGGTAACACTATAGTCTGCTATAACTAGAGTGTTACAATTCAATTTCTTCAGCAGAATTACATTCAAGAATTCATGAACTTTTTCGGCCATCGGGATCTAGTGTTTTTAAGCTGGGGATTTAGGGATTGACTCTTTTGGGATCTGGGAATACTTCTTTTGAATTTTTCAGGATGGTGGGATTTTTTTTGTATAATTTGGGACCTCAGGATTTCATGTTTATAAGTCCAGGATTTTGTGATCATGACCCCTCCGACCCCTCCTCTGATATGTTTCCTACTTCCTTCGATGCATGCAGTTAGAATTTATGGTCTTTGATAACAAGAAATGTGTCATTTAACTTGTAAAGCAATACATTAAGAATATAGCATATCATATATTTACATGTACAAGATCTTTTTCTTCCATTGGTTGTGACTTTTTATCTTGCCGTATTGGAGGGCACATTATGTTTCATCCCTTGTCCATCTGTACATACATTCGTACCTCCCAAAATTGGTTTCCGTTCTCAAACTTGAGTTTGCCTAAACCAAATGTTATGAAACTTTTACACAATGCTTATTACCAAAAACACAGATCAAGTTTGAAATTTGGTGGCATCACTTTAACTGTTAAGCCCCTTTGCAAATTTTTAGTTTCCGTTCTCTAACTTAAGTTTGCCTCAATCAAATCTTATGAAAACTATACACAATGCTTATTATCACAAAATACAGATCTAGTTCAAATTTTGGTAGCATGACTAGAACTGTTCTAGAGTTATGCCCTTTATAAATGGAAAAATTACAAAATGTTTAGTTTCTGTTTTCTTACTGATGTTTGCCTCTGAATAAACCAAATGTTATGAAACTTTTAGAAAATGCTTATTAATACTATAAAGCAAAGATCAAGATTGAATTTTCTGTTGTTAAGTTATGCCCCTTTACAAATGAAACAAGAATGTGTCCATAGTACAAGGATGCCCCACTCACACTTTCATTTTCTATGTTCAGTGGACTGTGAAATTGGGGTAAAACTTTAATTTGGAATTAAAATTAGAAGGATCATATCATAGGGAACATGTGTACTAAGTTTTAAGTTGATGTGACTTCAACTTCATCAAAAACTACCTTGACCAAAAGCTTTAACCAAAACTTTAACCTGAACTTTGCACTATCATTTTCTATGTTCAGTGGACCTTGAAATTGGGGTCAAACTTTAATTTGGCATTAAAATTAGAAAAATCATATCAAGGGGTACATGTGTACTAAGTTTGAAGTTGATTGGACTTCAACTTCATCAAAAAGTACCTTGACCAAAAACTTAAACCCAAGGTGGGATGAAGGGATAAACGGACGAACAGACGGACGGAGCCACAGACCAGAAAACAAAATGCCCCTCTACTATCGTAGGTGGGCATAAAAATGTGGATTTATTTTGTTTTGGTTCTTTAACTTTAGTTTGCCTCAACCAAATGTTATTAGACTTGTACATAATGCCTATTACCTCAAAATACAGATCAAGTTTTTTTTTTTTTTTTCAATGAAGCTTATGTTTAGTTTTAAAAAAAAGGTGTCGGTGTTCATTAGCAAAAAAATTTCCTGATTTGTGTCCCTTTATAAATCTAAAAATATTTTTTTAAATATCTGGTGAAAGTATTGGATAAAATTTAGAATGATTTCTTTTCGTGTACATTGCATTATTAGAATTCCTTAATCAAATAATTCAATAAAATCTATCTTTAACCATTTATTCTTGAAGATTGTCAGGGTGAGGAAATAAAATGGAAGAAATCTCGCCAGCTTTTGTCAGAACTGAAGGATGAGAGAATGTCAAAAGTTCTTCCCTCCAAGAATATTGTACAATATAATGTTAATTGGATACAGGGAGGTAGGTTGCATATATTTAGTTTTATGTGCCATATTTTTTCTGAATTTATTAGATATAGGAAGATGTGGTATGAGTGCCAATGAGACAATTCTCCATCCAAAAAAGTAACCATTATAGGTCAAGGTACGTCCTTCAAGGCGGAGCCTTGGCTCAAACCGAACAGCAAGCTATAAAGGGCCCATAAATTAGTAATGTAAAACCATTCAAACAGGAAAACCAACAGTCTACACTATATAAAAATGAAAAACGAGAAACACTTATGAACTACATAAACAAACAACAACTACTGAACATCAGATTCATGACTTAGGACAGGTGCAAACATTTGCAGCAGGATTAAATGTTTCGCTTTTTTGTAAGGAATCCAAAATAATAGAAATAATGAAATATTAAGTTCATACCTAAGTTATAATTGTGTCTAAATTTTAAGTATTGCCAATGATATTGTATGACAGACCTTCATTGTAAGAATTGTTATGGATATTCTAAATAATAATTATATAAGGACCTATTTTGTGCTCTCTTTTAAAACAAGAAATTTAGCAAATTTAGTCTCCTGGCAAAATCTACAATCTTGAATTGCAACTTTTAAAAGTAATAAAGAAATCGACATTTTTTACAATGAAATTGACTATGATAGAAACCTAATGGATATAGGAAGATGTGGTGTGAGTGCCAATGAGACAACTCTCCATACAAATAACAATTTAAAAAGTACACCATTATAGGTTAAAGTACGGCCTTCAACACGGAGCCTTAGCTCACACCGAACAACAAGCTATAAAGGGCCCCAAAATTACTAGTGTAAAACCATTCAAACGGGAAAACCAACGGTCTAATCTATATAAACAAAATACTCATTTCCTAGAATATTCAAATATTGTCTGCTTATTATTGAAGAGTCTAATTATTTGCATTTGATGTTGTTTTATGTTTTTTTCCCCTATATATATATATATATATATATATTGATATATCAATGTGTATGCATGTAATTTTATCAGAAGGAAGATATAAAAGAGGTATTTGAATGTTTGAAATGCATGTTAATTTTGTGTGTGACTGTGTGTATTTAAACTTTTTTACATGCACCTTGTACAAATATAAGTTATCATGTGTGGGATGTTTGTGGCAACAAATATAACAAAAGATCAGTGCAGAAAAATAATAGCTTATCTAAAAATAGAAATAAAAAAATATGACACAGAACAAGAGACCACATCAGCCACCAACAACTTTATACACCTCTGAAAAACAAGTGGCAGTTCTGATTTTTGCTGACATTAAGGGTTTAGGACTTAGAAAATTGTTGAAAATTTCAGTTATACAGACTTTTTGCCTAATACACCTTCAAATTTTGCGCTGATTTTTTATATGTTTGTGTCCACATGTGTTGTTGAAATTGCAGATTTTTCTACTTTTTGAGACAGGGCTCGTTTCGACACATCTAGTTATTACCAGAAACATATATAAATACAAATGTACCTTGCTTTAAATAAATAACACAATAAGGAAATAGACATGTGTCAAATACCTATTTGCCATTATCTCAATAATTTCTGAAAATATCAATAAAATATCATTCAAACTAAGTAATAAGTGATGTCTGAGTGTATTTAACTTGTAATCTGTCATTTTAAACTTGTCATAATCACATTCATTTCATAACAGAAGGGTAAAGAATGCAAACAGGGATAAAAAGTTGTGAAGATTGCATTCCCAATTTCACAAACCCACTACTGTAAATTCTGAAATTATTGCGTGCATTTATTATTGCGATTTTATCATTGCAATTTTATCATTTAAGACTTGAATGCGATTTAAATTTTTACGATTTTGAGAAAAATCCTGTTAAATTCAAATAAAATATTTCAAAATGCGAGTTTAAATTATTGCCTTTACAACTTTGTCGCATTTTTTGCAATAATAAAAACCTCGCAATAATTTCTGAATTTACGGTATAACACTTCACATCAATTAAATTGCACTTATGTTGCTCATTTTATATGACAAAAAATATCTACTTTACGATTAAACTTATATTTGTTGAATGTTTGGAATGATGTGGTCAATTTATTGAGTAGTTCAAAACGTTTTTCAGTCAGTAAACCTCCCCTTTATAACTGGTTGGCTCTGTAAGGCTATGATTCCAAACACAGGAATCAATAGTGCACTTGTAAACTAACCTCAGATAAAGATTGCCAAATGAGGGCTTCATTTGTTGTTTTTAAAATTGAGAATGGAAATGGGAATGTGTTAAAGAGACAACAACCTGACCATAGAACAGACAACAGAAAGAAGGTCACCAATAAGTCTTCAATTATGCATGTTTATATTTCACTATGTCATATTCATAAACCTCAGATAAAGATTGCCAAATGAGGGCTTCATTTGTTGTTTTTAAAATTGAGAATGGAAATGGGAATGTGTTAAAGAGACAACAACCTGACCATAGAACAGACAACAGAAAGAAGGTCACCAATAAGTCTTCAATTATGCATGTTTATATTTCACTATGTCATATTCATAAAACAACTATTTGTTATCTCCCCTTAGCCTAAATTTAAACATGATTTTCAGTTTTAATGCACTTATTAGATATACCCCGTATTTCAACAGAATTTTGTATAAACACATTCTTCTATTGTCATAAATGAATGATTAGTTAAAATCTTATTCTTATTCCTTATGCTCATAATTCTATTGAATTTATACAGCTCCTGATTTTAAAAGTTAAATTTCAGTTTTTCTAGCATTTGTTGTTCTACTGCAGGCATAGATCCAGAAAACAAGGAACATGCTAAATATTTAAAGCAGATCAGTGAAGACCTGGTAACCAACATGCAAGATATGATAGATAGAGCTATCAAGGAAAGGGAAAAACAGGAACTAGTTGATCCTTTGCTGGAGGAGTGTAAACAGCATTTAGTATTCTGTCAGGCAAAATGTCATGGTTTCCAAGGACGGGAGGATATTTTAAAAGTATGATTTTATTAAGTTCCAGAAAACTAAACATAAGGATAGTGGCAGCCGCGTTAGATGACTTCTTAAACGCTTTATATTTTGGAAGGTGGTAGACCTGGATGCTTCATACTTTGTATAAAGATGCCTCATGTTACGTAGTTTATGTCTGCCACATGTCCATTATCCTCATTTTTATGGTTTATTGACTACTTGAAATAAAAGCTCTGATTCTTTGAAATATTAATTTCTCGTTTATTATGAGTAATAGGATAACTATATTTGGTATGTGCATACCTTGCAAGGTCCTCATGCCTGTCAGGCAGTTTTCAATTGACCTCAACCTCATTTCAGGCATCAGTGATTAAGGTTAAGTATCTTAGATACTATAAGCAATAGGTCTAGTATATTTGGTGTATGTAGGGTATTGTAAGGTGTACATGTCTTATTGGCAGGTCATCTGACCTTGACCTCATTTTCCTGGTTCAGTGGTGAAAGTTAAGTTTTGTGTTTTGGTCTGTTTTCCTTAAGCTATAAGCCATACGTCAATTATCTTTGTTGCATGGAAGATTGTTAGCTGTACATGTCTGTCTGGCATGGTTCATCTGACCTTGACCTCATTTTCATGGTTCAATGTTGGTTAAGTCTGTTTTGTAGAAACTATAAGCAATTGGTCAACTATATTTTGTGTATTGAATGATTGTAAGGTGTACATGCATTTATTGTTTGGTTTACATGACCATGACCTTGCTTTTTGGATCATGTTAAGTTTATGTGATAGTTGTAGTAAAGCTTTTTATATAGGACTGTCAACATAATATAAACGGTTAGTACAAGAAGGGAAGACATTTCAGCGTGTGCACTTTTTATTTTGATATGATTGTGAATTAAAGTAAAAATTGTAAAAATTTTATATGTAAAGGCCTTATCAGTAATGATGCAAGAATAACAGGAATACGACACAGGATTTTGTGTTTTTGATCATTTGATATTCTAATTATGGCCCACCTAGGGGTATTATGTTTTGATCTGTTCATTTGTTAGTTCTTTTGTTCGATCATTCATCTGTTCGTTCGTCTGTCTGTCCCGCTTTAGGTTAATGTTGTAGGTCAAGTTAGTTTTTGATGAAGTTGAAGTCCAATCAACTTTAAACAAGTACAAATGTTCCATGCGATATGATCTTTCTAATTTTAAAGCCAAATTAAAGTTTTGACCTCAATTTCACGGTCCACTGAACATAGTAAAATGATACTTGAAGTGTAGCATCCATGTACTATGAACATATTCTTGTTAACCATTTAAACTACAATTTTGATTCAAGAATTTATATTACATTATTTCAGAAAATAAAAGCCTATGTAACTGGAAATTCAGAAAATCCTTTAGTGATACATGGATTTTCTGGCTGTGGTAAAACTTCCATTATGGCTATGGCTGCTAAACTGACTAAATCAATCTGGAAAAAACATGCTGCAGTTCTATGCAGGTAAACTGAAAACAAATTATTTAAATTTTCATAACTATATAAGTACTTTTATATTCAAGTATGGTTAACGTAGTTTGAAATCAAAATGAATTTTGATGTGCAAAATAAATATATACTTTCCATGATTTATTTTAAACAAGGTCAGAAACCAAGAATTTTGATAGGCCATGGACCAGTGAATTTATTGTAAACCATTACCATTTGTTTCTTATTTAGGAATCATTTTCTTTTAAGGTTCATGCTCAGACCACACATTTGAATTCTGAGATTATACAAAATCAGATGGTTGATTCTTTTAAAGAAAAGTGAAAAAATAGATTAGTTAACCTCCTAATTCAAGTATAAACTTTAGAAAAAGTGAAACAAAAGTTCTGAAGGAGGTTCATACAAGATAATAAAAGTCAAAGTTGTAGATTATCAAAAAATAGTAATTGAGACTGGTCATTGAATGGTTTCATTGGGAAAACATATATTGTAAATTTTGTTCTGTTTATTTCTAGGTTTATAGGTACAACACCAGACAGTTCATCAATAGCATCATTACTTAAAAGTTTGATATCACAGATTCGTCAGACATACGGTCTAGATAAAGCTAACTCTGAGGTAAATTTATTTTGCAAAGTTAATATGTATACATTTTATATTCTTTTCTGCAGACATTTTCTTTCCAGAAATTTCTGTTGTACTACAGGGTAAATTTTATGTCAAATTATTGTGCTACAAAGACTTTTTACCATTTCAATTCCATGTTAAGAAATTAGAAAATTTTAAATGATTTCAAAAATAATATTTGGCTTGTTATGGTCTTCAAATAGGCTATTAAGGTTGAAACTGCATTTGTTTTCCTAAATTTCTTAGCTGTTGTGTTATACAGCCATGGTTGCCAACAAGAAATGGAACAATCTTCCTAAATTTCTGACTTACATAGAAGTTTAAAAAGTTTTGTTTAGGTACATTTATTTATTAGCTTCCTAAAGCATGAAAATCATTGAAAGGTATTGCTATACATAGACTGAAATGATGTTTTATACACAGGAAATTGTTCAACACATTAAGGTGAAGTATATATACCCTTAGTTTGTTTGTCTAATGTTTAATTCCTGATTAATACAGCCCCTGATTATTTTTCATTTGTTGTATTTGTATGAAGTTTTTTTGAAATACTGTGCTTATACCACAGGTGTTTGGGATATCTTATTCTATAACAATATGTGCACTCTAGAACCAATAGAAACACTTCAAAAAAGATGTTTCCCAGTACAAATAATGTATTTCCATTGGTTGGAGATCACATATTCTTAAAAATAAAAAAAGATTTCCAAAACACATGTGCTTATACTAATGATGAAATGTTATAGACTTGCATCTGCTTTTAGAATTGTGCTTTTGCTTTTTAAACAAATTAGGTACTGTAAAGATAACTGTCATTCCTATAAATATAACAGTATGAATCTGTGTTAGAAGCATTGAAAACCTTCCATTTTGTGTTTGAAAACTTTTATTAATATTTCAGATATAATATAATAATGCCAGAACACTATTCAACTTTGGTTTGTTTGCACTTAACCATGTCACCAATATGTGAAAGAAAGTCCAAGGCTGCCAAAAATAAATTAAGTGATGTATTGACAAATTTGACCTTAGTTTTCTCAATCCTCTTGGGATCCTTATTTACTTGAACACACATCAAATATCTTTGAGTATTTTTAATCATGCAGATTTGAAAGTGTAAGAATTAAGACGAGAACAAAATAATTGAGAATTTATCATTCTAAAAAGCTTAATCAGATGCCATTGGCCTTATAAATGATGCCTTTTATAAATGAAAGGAATCTTAATAAGTTTACAAGGTTTACATATAAAACGGTTCAATATCAAAATAATATTTCCTTTATTTAAACTGTTAACCCTGAATTGTAAACTTTAGCTCCATAATCAAGATGTCAATGTATTTTTTTCCCTTCTTTCAGACATGTTCTTTTTCCTTTTTGTCTAAACAAATTTTGTATGTGTAGGCTGTACAATTTATATAGGCTTTGATTGTGTAACCCTGGTACACATATTTTGCTTGAAATATTAATACCAGTAAATGTACAGTGAAACCTGATTAAACCGAACCCTGAATAAACCGGAAACCTGTCTAATCCAAACTTGTTCTGAAGACCAATCATATCACATTTTATGCATTGTGAACCTGATGAAACCGAATACCTGCCAAAACCGAACGAAATCTCAAGTCCCGAAAGGGTTCGGTTTAGTCAGGTTTCACTGTAGTGATTTATTACAATCTTTCAGAGCATAGAGGAACTTAAGGAGGACTTGATAACATGCTTAGGATTGCCTCTAGCAGATATACCCTTAGTTATCTACCTTGATTCTCTTGACCAGTTAGATGCTTCTAATGGTGGCAGGAGTTTATCATGGCTGCCTGAAGATTGCTCTGCAAGTGTCAAGATTATAGTATCCACCTTAGAGGATAGGCAATATGAAGCCTTTCCAAAACTTAAGGTATGATTTCAGATATATAATATAAACTGTGTTCATAAAATTGGAGAGCATTCAAATAATGTATTAATTACCATAGAAGAAAATGACACTACTGGTATAAATTTTGAGTGTCTTTGTGCTTTTATAGATTTACTCACATGGGAATGATCAAACCCAAACATTTGAAGGCCAGGAGTCAGTTTCACAAAAAAACTTGATCAGGTAACCTATACTGAATTGTTCATTTTTGTATTGAAGTGAATTAAGTGCTTCTTATTTATCTTAGTAGGTTATACATTCACTCTGGAATTTTAATTCTTCCTATTGTAGACCATGCTTCCAGATGAGAGTTTTGTCCACATACCCGATCTTTCTGTTCAAGATGCCAAATCCATTATCCAGAGCTGGTTGCAGTCCCAGGATCGTATTCTAACATCAATACAGAATGATATTGTTGTGAAAGCCTTCAATAAGTGTTCATTAGCACTGTTTCTGAAGCTTAGTTTAGATGAAGCATGCCACTGGAGTTCTTTCACACCGACTAATCAGACCGTATTACAGAAAACCGTTAGAGACAGCATAAATAGTTTGTTTCATCGTCTTGAAGTCAGATATGGAGATTTATTTGTGAGCAGGACTCTGGGTTATGTGACTATAGGTAAGCACCTTTTGTGAAATCACAAAGTCTACAGATATAAGAAGATGTGGTGTGAGTGCCAATGAGACGTTTCATCGTCTTGAAGTCAGATATGGAGATTTATTTGTCAGCAGGACTCTGGGTTATGTGAATAGGTAAACACCTTTTGTGAAATCACAAAGTCTACAGATATAAGAAGATGTGGTATGAGTGCCAATGAAACAACTCTCCATCTAAGTCACAATTTAGCAAAGTAAACCATTATAGGTGAAAGTAAGTTTAAACCTATTTATTTATAGTGGATTGGAAAACAAGTTTTGCAACTTATATTAATCCCTTTCCACTTTGCGGGTGAGAGTGCTGCCTTGTAGCTGCATAAGCCTGCTCTTTTTCTAAATCTACAAGGATGTCTTTAACGTGCAAGATATGGCTCTCTCTTAACATAGGTGAAAGTATGGTCTTCAACACAGAGCCTTGGCTCACACCAGACAGCAAGCTATAAAGGGCACCAAAAATGACTAGTATAAAACCATTCAAATGGGAAAACCTAATCTATATAAAAAGGCAGAAACGAGAAACACTGATGAACCACATCAACAAAATACAACCACTGAACATCATATGATCACATGTCTCATTTTTTTCTTTAAATATTTTTTTATACAGCTTTGAATGGTTTATCTGAAACAGAATTAGAGGATATATTGTCATGTGATGATGATGTCCTTAATGACCTTTACCAGTTTTGGACTCCACCAATCAGACGACTTCCACCTCTTCTCCTTGTTAGATTAAAAACAGATCTACAGCAATATCTAGGTATGGTTTATTAGTATTTTTGAACATATGGTACAGTATACTTTTTTTTATGAAGAACATTGGATATATATCTTTACTTGCGTTATATTGCTTAGAGATAGACTCTGATGATGTTAAAAGAATAGAGAATAATAGGCCAATACTGCAGAATAAAAAGGACCTATGAAAATAGAGAAAAATAAGCCCAAAATTATAACAAAAAATAAAGAATAATAGGCATAGCATATAGAAAATAGAGAAAATTAGCCTAAAAAATAAAGAATACAGAAATGAAGGACCTCCACACAGACCATCATTATCCACTTGAATTATAGACACGTATTATTTCAGAAGACTATCACTTTAACTCTCGTTGGCAAGACATACCAGGGTGTGCATTCTTGCTAAGCAAAGATGTGCAACTTGTAAAACTTAGGAAAAATTTGCAATCAGGTCATTTGCATTCATATTTATTTTAACAGCTAGTTCTATATATTGAGCATTTGAAAATAGAACTATATTTGCAGTGGACAGAGGTGCAGATGGTGTAAGAGTGATATACTGGTACCATCGACAGTTTATTGAGGCTGCCCAGGATAGATATTGTATCAAAGGGAAACAGTCATTTCTACATTCTGCATTGGCTGATTTCTTTGCAGGAACATGGTCCAATGGTAAGGTTTGATGCCAATACTTTCTCAATATTTTTATGCCCCACCTACGATAGTAGAGGGGCATTATGTTTTCTGGTCTGTGCGTCCGTTCGTTCGTCCGTCTGTCTGTTCGTTCGTTCGTCCGTTCGTTCGTTCGTTCGTCCGTCTGTCCCGCTTCAGGTTAAAGTTTTTGGTCAAGGTAGTTTTTGATGAAGTTGAAGTCCAATCAACTTGAAACTTAGTACACATGTTCCTTATGATATGATCTTTCTAATTTTAATGCCTAATTATATTTTTTACCCAATTTCACGGTCCATTGAACATGGAAAATGATAGTGGGAGTGGGGCATCCGTGTACTTTGGACACATTCTTGTTAATTATATAATTCTGGTCATGTGCATTGTCAGAACAACTCCAAATTGGCTAAATGGATATTGGTTAAAATTGATGCTATTGAAGAATACCATGTTAGAATATGCAAATAGGAATATAATCTTCAACATGTTAAAGGGGAGGTAATCAAATACTTACATCATTATGCTAATAGTATTGCAAGACTGCACAGGAGCGAATCCAGCCATTTTAAAAAGGGTGGGAGGTTCCTAACCCAGGACAAAGGGAGGGGGGGGGGGGGTTTCCAATTACATGTCCCAATTCAAATGCATTGATCGTCCCAATAAAAGGGGGGTTCCAACCGCGGAACCCCCCCCCCCCCACCCCCACCCCCCCCTGGATCTGCCAATGCTGCAGGTATTCTTTTGTGAGTTCACTCCTAGTTATAGGATCTTTTTTGGTTAATCACATCTTTGTGGTTTTATGAATAAATTTTTTTTGGTACTTTTTGGTGAAACTTTTATTGATTTTTGCAATTTAACGAAAAAGGGAATAAGTTTACCCTATGAATGAATACTTTCGAAATTCAATTAATGAACAACTTATTAAATCATGAATCTTAGTTGGGGATGAAATAATTTGTTTTGTTTTTGTGTATTCTCAAGTTGCCATATTCCTATGTTTAAGGTGGTACCAAACACCTTGACTAAAATTTTATTATTTTCATAAAATTTGACAAATCAACAAAAAATAAAACAAAAAAAAAAAAAAAAATTTCATTGGTTAAATAACAGTTTGACAAACACTGATTTTGATCATGAGAAGCTTAATATTTCCTGAACAATAGAACAAGATAAAAATCCAAAGTTGATTTTTACAGAGTTATCTCCCTGTACTGTTATTTTTTCATAATCAAACCTACGAGATCTTAAATTTTTATCGAAAAAATTATCACTTAGATTAATCGAGTGAATTGTAGTTAAAATATAGTTATTATTTTGTATCCAGCAAGTGATATCACCCAATTATCAAAATATTGATATGGTAAATGTGATTATCCCAATGATTCAAAATGTATGATTTACTATAATTAATTGTCACACTTATTTTACTGATTTATGTCATGAATTTACTACTGGCAGTTCAATATTTCATTTCAGGGAATAAGAAGCCTTTTGAAAATACAAAAATAAGACAAGGGTACAGAGGATAGACTTGTTACAGCTCAACCTTATAAATTTAAAGATTCCTAAACTATAGGAAGTTAGGACACTTACCTTACCATAGGATAAAAGCAGGACAACTGAGAAAGGCCAAATCTGAATGTCTATGTAACTTTAAATTTCTACAGACCAAACTTATAGCAATGTCTTACAGGTAAGTACTAAGGTAACAGAGGAATCGTCTTGTATATCACCTGTTCCCAGAGGTCAAAGTTATGATTTCATGATCTATATTGCAATTTTTACAGTATCTTTTAAAAAGTAAATGTTTAGTGCTTATTCATTACATTATGTAGATTAAAAAACAAGATGAAGAGAATTTTCGTAGACAGCAATGGGACAAACTCATTTTTTTTTGTTAAACAGAAGAAACTTTTTAACAAAAAATAAAGTTATGTTACACTTAGTTGGCAAAACAAAATTGAAAGTGGCGAAAAAATAATTAATCAGGCGAAATCCTGATTACATCCAGGAAAAATCTCTTTATGGAAGAGATATATGAATACTATGGTATTAAAAATGCATTAATTGAATTTGTAGTTATTTACCATACAAAATATTTCAGGAATGTGTTCAGAGACCTGAATCTTGCCAGGAATACTTTCGAAAATGACAAGGAGTTAGCTTGGATTACAGATGCCTTTAAATTGTCAGAATATGCACTGTCACATGATCCTTATCAACTGGCTCCACATATGATTGACAGACTGTCCAAAGAAAAAGTAAGTGTGCACACTTTATAATTGACAGTAAAGATCAATGATTCCTCAATGCTGAGTCAGTTAAAAATGACATTGCAGAAGATGGGATGGGGCATATGGAGCTACATATATGGCCATACATGTCCACTCCAAACAGGGCCCTTACTTTTTCAGAAATCCTGCATCAGCATCTAGGGTTTAATAGTCATGTACTGTCAAGAGTTCATGTTATTCTTTTGTAGTGTCTTGCTGTCAGTTTTGATATCAAGTTAGGTACTGTAAAAATAATTATACCCCCGCTTTAAAAAGGGGGGGTATACTGTTTTACCTCTGTCTGTCAGTCCGTCCGTCCATCAGTCCGTCCGTCCGTCAGTCGTACCGTCCCATGAAACTTTCGTCACATTTTTCTCAGGACCTACACATCCACCCTTTCTGTAATTTGGTATCAACATTTATATATGTCAGCCATACCGTGTGATGCGTTTTCAGTTATTACTCAAAATCATTTTACGAAATTGTCTGAGACCTGAATCTTGCCAGGAAAACTTTTGTAAATTACAAGGAGTTAGCATGATTCAGATGCCATTTAAATTGTCAGAATATGCAACTATCACATGAACCTTATCACTGCTCCACATTATGATTTACACACTGTCCAAAGAAAAATAATTGTGCACATTTTAGAATTGACAATACAAGATTCTGAAATTTGATTCAGGATTATATAATTAGCTAGTATAACCCTTGAGCGTTTTCAGATTCATCAGCATCGGAATTCTGTTTAGGAACATTGTTGATTTTTCACATGTGCCAAGTTGAAAATTTTCTGTCAAAATTTTTTCAGGAACAATTTAATTGATTTCTGAAATTTGTTTCAGGATTTTTATAAGTCAGCTATACGTGTAATGTTTTCAGATTCATCACTCGAACAACTTCCTGTTTACCGATACACTTGCATATTTTTACACTATTAATATTATCCACTTGGTCTGGGTATCATAGTGACAGTTGCTGCAGTTTCCTTGTTATTGTTTGGATACAACTTTTCAGAAGTTTTGTATTTCATTAAAATTGGGAATAGAGAATGTATGTAGACACCATATTAGATGTACCTTTGATTGGAAAGTCATAATGATCTAATAAAACAAATAACATTGTAGTGTTGTTGGTGACTGCTTCATTGACATTTATCCTTAATTCTCCCTTTTATTTTAAAGATAACAGAAAACACTTATAATAATATGCCCTTTACCCAATCTGTATAACTCGGTAAAGTCTCTTTTACGTATTAGTCTAAATCTTTAACTATTTTCGAGCCTTGTTGATATTCACTAAGATTCCTATGGACAATTAAAATTTGTGTTTTCCTGAGTTTATTGGGAGTGCATACAAATGATGGTGTTAAAATTGATACATTTGTGATGTAGTAGTTGTGACAGTGCAGACAGAGTGATGTCCCTTATTTGGCTAGTAGTGATGATGTTACTTTTAAAGCCTGGTGGAGAATTGATCTATACAATGACAGGACATACATCTACAGTCAAAAGTCTGGATGTAACTGCAAATGGTAGTACGGCAGTAACATGTAAGTATATTTATAAACTTTATTGATTATTTCTGATACATCATAATTATAAGTAATTCCGAGCTTAAACTGTTTCTTCTATTGCCAATAAAGTCATATTTTTCATTCAGTCTTCTTGTATAAGATCGAAAAATTGTTTCCAAATTCCTGTTTATTTATGAACCAATATTATAAATATTATTCACAAGTTGTCTATTACACAAATCATAGATCAGTGGAATTTTGGTGTGATACTTTTTCGTGTTCTAATTAGTCCAGTTCAAATGGAAAAATTGCCGTATTATAATTCTATAAACTTTAGTTAACGAATCACACCGATATATGTTATTGAACTACTTTTAACTTGGTTAATACCACAAACTAAATCAAGTAAAAATGGATAATGTATTTTGTCCTTTTCTTGGTTATGCCCTTAACAAATATTATAATGCAAGTGATGACATCATCTGTGTCACATGACGACACTTCCGCAGTTATTTCACTTGATAACATCTTCTGCTGATTTCTATGGATTCAACATTTCAAATTACAGATTTGGAGAATGATTGTCCATCAAACATGGTCTTTAATGAAGGGCAAACATGAGAAAGAGTAAAGATTTAATTTACATAAAGATCAGAGAAGGTTTTTCGCTGACAAGGATAAAAAAAGTCATTTTAACTTCGGTAGGAAGAGCCTCATAATATTGTCAAACACACCGGAAAATATTAAATTCAACATGTTCCAGCTTTCTGTTTTTAGTGACAAACAAAACAATATTTATATCATACATCGTTCACAACCAATAACAGAAGTTTGGTATTTATCTAGAAATTGACGAACACCTGACTATCAAAAGACGTGAAAAACACATTTTGTTTTCAACAAATTATTAAAGTTAAGATCTAAAAAACATCTTTAGATGTTACTTGCAATGAATAAAATACAAAAATTTCAAATTTAGAATTTGAAATTGGTCAAGGTTATTTAACAGCTCTTTGAAAATTTCAAATTTGCACCCTATATGCAAAAAGTCAATCTAAAGTCATTTTTGGGGATGAAAATATAAAATAAGTTTTAAATGTAGATACAAAAGATATATTTCTATAAATTAGTTGTTTTTATTTTGCTCCAAACGCATATGTGTAGGAGAAACCAGCTATCTAAAAGTGACTGTGCAATTTTCTGAAATTTTTGCCTTGACCTTTGACCCTGATTTAAAAAAAAAAACGTGACCACGGCAGACAACGACGACAACGATATTTCGATGAGGTTTGTTCTCCTCTTTCCAGTGATATAAAATATAGCCATGTGTTATTCCGTTAAGGCAAATCGATAAAATTTGTTGATTGGGTACCCTACTATTTATTATATTACATGTATATGCAAAATGTTTTACAGGTGGACAGTTTGGAGATGATGTCATCAGAACATGGTCTTTAATGAAGGGCAAACTTCAGAAAGAGTATGATAATTTACCTAAAGATCCAGAGAAAGCTTGTTTCGCTGACAAGGATAAAAAAATACTTATTCATTACCGTAGTGAAGTAGTCCTCATCAATATTGCCAACAACACACGGGAAAATGTTCAAATTCCAAACATGTGTCAGCTTTGTGTTTTTGGACCAGACAAATCAATATTTGGGACATTCATCGTCAGGGATTGCACTTTCTACAACACTGCTGATGGAAAGTTATGGGAGAAAGTTTCATTTGATAAAACAGATGAAAATTTGTTCGACATTAGGTCTTGTACTTCAGGTATGTTTGTAGTAACATTTTGTTATGTGTAATTGCAAATATTAAAAAAAGTAAACATATTAAATATGAAAATGAAGTATTCAATTGGAAATATTATGGAGCATCTGCATATAGAGCAAAACTGAAGAAGGGATAACTAAAACAAAATTAAAATTAAAATCTGAACATCCTGGCTCAGTTTTTAACAGGAATAATGAAGTAAAGTCAACTCTATTCTTTTGAAAGGAAAAAAAATCAATTGTCCTTCCTTAGTTATTTCATCAAATGCAGTACTGAATAGCATGAATTCATATTTAATCTGCAGCTTGACATTTTTAAATAGTAACTTATTTGGAATACTCCCTTTTTGGATTTGTCAGACACTTGGCATACAGCTGTTAAGGTGGTACCCAACACTTTCACTAAAATTAATATGGTTCGTTTAATTTTCATAAAATTTTGACAAAGTATTTACTTTGACCCTTTAACCAAAATATATAAATTTCAAAAATTTTGAACCAACCATTTTATCAGAAAAATTACACTGGTTATATAGCAGATTGACAAACACCAATTTTTATCATTGAGAAGCTTAATATTCCCTTTACAACACAACGTTATTAAAACGTTTGGCTGATTTTACAGAGTTATCTCCCTGTAGTGTTAGGTACCACCTTAATTTCTATGTCATTTGGTCTCTTGTGGAAAGTTGTCTCATTGGCAATCATACTACATCTTCTTTTTTTTATACTTCATGTTTGTTGATACTTTAAATTATGAGAGATCATGTATGCTAAGCATGTTGACATATGCAACCTCTTATTTCTCATTTTCAGCCACCTCAAATTATGTAGCATTAACTAATCCCACAGAGGATGAATTCTATGTAATCGATATCACTACCAAAGAATTGTCCTCCAGTAAACGTGAGACCTCAGAATCGTACACTGTTGATGCCATAGTTATAACACCAAACCAGAAAACAGTCATTTGTGCCTCATTCCTGGAATCGACTATTAGACTTCATGAAATAAAAACACTTAAAATCATAAAGCAGATTAAGACTAGAGGTATGAATTGTCATCCATTGTATACATTCCTCCTCAGTAAGTTAAGAAAATATACATAGAAAGGTAATCAAAAATGCTATTTTGAAATATTTTTTTTACAACACAGGTATTTGCTACTTGATGAGTATACAAAACATGAAAAGTATCGTAATGAATACTTAACAAAAATGAATTCTTGTCTAAAAGTTTGTAGAAAAATAAGTACTTCGGCTGTTGTCTGCTCTATGGTCGGGTTGTTGTCGCTTTGACACATTCCCCATTTCCTTTCTCAATTTTATTGCAGTTAAATTTTTAGTACTACAATGTATGAGCTGACAAAGGATATTTTATTAAAGATTTCTGATGGGTTTTCTAACTAATGCTACTTCTAACATACCATTTAATTCAACGATATTTAAGGCTTTCAGCTGAAGGTGCTGTTTCGGAAGAAACTGTATAAAATGTGTTATCATTAAAAAGAAGAACATTTCCACAAAATCAATTTATTTCACTTTTTCACATGCATATTGAAAAAAATTACATCTTGAATTAGAGTCTTCACCATACATACTCCTTTATTCCAAGTCACCTTATTTTTAAAGTTAATTATTCCTAATTTTCATTTTACAGATGAGCCATATGAAGAGATAAGTAATTTCCATGTGACAGGGGATGGCAAATATTTGTATTTCCCTTGCTACAGAGAGGTTGTAGTGATTAATCTGAAAGAAGAGAAGGAAACGACAAAATTCCGGAGCCATCCTGATTCAATCACTGACGTCTATATTTACTCTGCTGACAGAGCAGTAACTATTACCCAGGATCCTATAGTACGATTGTGGGATATGTCAGAAACTAATAAAGCCAGTGATAAGGATAAACCTTTACAGAATCATTGTGTTGTGTAAGTTATAACCATTGGTCTTACAACAAGATAAGGTTTAGATTAAAGTCAATTACCAATTAGCTTGTCTTTTTTTTTCATTTGTGTTTTTTTGTAATGGCGTTTTAATGTCCCTGCGGTATCTGTTTATCTCTTTTTTCTAGGTGAGCTTTCCCTATCACTTGGCTTCCATTGTTGTCTGTTAACATTTACAAAAATCTTCTCCTATGAAACTACTGGACTTAATTCTTAAAGATTCTTCAAATTGTTGTTTCATGATAATAAACGTCTAACTTATGATCATGATGATATATTATTTTATCCCCGGCTTAGTATATATCTAGGATTTTGATTGGTTAACGCACGTCGTTACAAAACCCATAGCCCCTGGGTGTTGCTAACCCATATCCCCGGACGTTGCTAACCATTATCCCGGGGAACTTCACGCAAATTTTCCTAAGTTTTATGATTGCTCCTTGTAAAATATTGAATTATGTAGATTATCCATGATGTTTGTAATTAAATATTTAATTCATTAACGATTTTGTCCTATAATGCCGATCATTTTCACTCATTACATTAAATGCATCACTTGACTGCCACATTTTCAAGGAATGGACCTAGCTATGCAAATGACCCACGTTGACGTCACACCATCTATGACGTAACTCTCACAACATTGAGCGCCAAATTTGACTCAATCCAGTTTCTCTGTCTCCGTATTAAAAACGTCTTATATTTGACTACATGTAGGGTTCTACCAAAGGTAGTACCCTACACCCAGTAGAAACTATGTAAAATTTCCAAATTTCAATAAAACTTTTTTAGATAATGAAAAAAACGTTGTTTTCACGTTACACTTTGTACCCGAATTTCCATAAAAACTCGCCCGATTCTGACTAAGACCGGGGATAAATTCGTTATCTACGTCCATATCCGTAGATATGGATATTTTAACACCCTTCAGTACCCTGTACACCCTTCGGCTACGCCTCATGGTGTACTTGGGTAATTCAGGGTGTTAAAATATCCATATCTACGGATATGAACGTAGATAACTTATAATGTGTAACAGTTGTTACAGTTCTATCTTGTAAATATATTTTGTAATTTCAGGAAATTTAAACCCCTACCAAACTTAAGACATGTAGTCGTGATTGGAAACCCTGATTCTACACAGACTGATGATTACTATATGTATGTGTATGACCTTGTAGACAAAACTATTGTGCAGTCAACAGAACTGGTAAGATCATGTTTTTTTTAGCAAGCTCTTATTTCAATGTATTTCTAGTAGACCTCAGAACACATGTTTCAGTTAATCAAAGTACTTGTAGGCACTGAAGAGTTATGATTATTTAATTTAACAGTAGGAAGCAGAATTACATATTGTATTGTATAAAGCATTGGTTGTTCAACTAGAATTCTGGACAAAAGAAGATAACTTCAAATTTTAAAGATGACAAACAATGACATTGATATTTTTAGAACAGATAGTAGATTCTTGCACCTTGCAAAAGTGATGTAATTTCCTGACAAGCAGACCTGCCAACTATCCCGATTTTCGCGGTATCATCCCGATTTTTATCCCTCAACCCGAATCCCGATATCAGGATCGTAAAACTAGTCAAAATCCCGATTTTCACCAAATATACCCGAAAAAATTATTGTTTACCGATTTTGAAGTTTTTCTGATCAATTTTAAAAAATCTATAATTTTACCTGGGGACATATTATGACAAGTTAACGACCCTACGCTAATCAACAGTCACAACAGGTGTCATAATTATTGGTTGTATGTAATCAGATTACCTAATGGGTCGTAACAGTCCTCAAAATTAATTTGTATACACAAATTTGGTCAAACAGCCTTTCATTTTTAATCAATTTATCATACAAGCACAATTTGCAACATTTGCCGTAGTTCCACAACAAAATCATAATAAATTGAAAGATGAGAACTGTAATGAACTCTCAAGAAAACATCGTCTATCTTGAAATCTGTTTAATTTTTGAAACCAGACATCGTGTGTCTGTTGATTTAAAATGGACGCCATTTTGTATTCACTACTGTGTTACTGTATAATCCTCCGCCAGTAAGAGCACCTCTGAATACAAAGAAAGATAACTCAAATTTTATCCATTTTCTCATTGACACTGATAAGACCATAAGTAAGACTAAATCAAAATCTGTCTTCATCCTTCTAACTTTAGGACATGTAGTTTTAGGTCTTTTGAGTCAAGGTTCATAGATAAAAAGGTCTTTGGAGGCGGAAAAGGGGAGTCTCTACTTTGAATCCTTTATTTTTAATACCATTTTTCTCTATTCTTCAGTTATTTTGTCAATTTTATAAATTAATAGCACAAGAATCATGCAAATAAAAGAAATCAAAGCCTACAAGCTCATCAGTAATATACCTAAAGAAAAAAGAAGAGAACTTAGACTATTTTAGGAGTAAAAAACAATGCACACAGAAAAGTCGCTAAAATTGTAACCCTTAAAAATCTAGTCGCGCGCTAAATCCCCCATGGAGATTTTCAAAAGTTGGCAGGTCTGGACAAGTATAACATCATTTTGTGACTTGAATATCTGAACATATATTTCATTGATAAATTTATGAAAATCTTCATGGATCGGATGTATTGATAGATTGTCGTTGATCATCTCAACGAGATTGATTTTCTCGCTTGAGCTGGTACTGCGACAGCTAGAAAAGCAATCGAGTTGAGATGACCAAAGATAATCTGTTTAACGCTATTTTACCAATGACGACATTGTCAATTTCATTAGCAACGCCACGTGCCTCCTTAGTTTCTAGCTATAATTTTCCATCTCAAGCGAGTAGCATATGAAAAATTATCAGCAAAAAAGATCAAAGAATGCACAAAATAGATATAAAGAATGTTATGATCAATACACTATATTTTGTGTATATTAAAGGTAGTGATAAACCTTTGGAAGATCTAGAAATCAAGTCAGTACCATAGGGTTTCGATTGCATATTTCATGCAATCTTTACCAAAAAAGTAGGATTGGTACGGTATATGTATCAGTTAAAATATTAGAATAGACATATGTATAACTCAGTCATATTTGAACCAGACAATCTAAATTTGGTTAAACTGTTTAAACTGTCTGTGCAATGCATTATATGTGAACTTTAAAAGAAAGTTAAGGATGAAAAGAGAAAAAAAAAGTAACTTAATATTTTTGTTAATTGTTGATGATTTTTTTTATGAACAGGATGAAGGTTCACATCTACTTGAAGTTATAGATGATAACACTGTACTTGTACTACCAATGAGTCTGAAGCCGAAGACAATTGATTTACAAACCATGACCATAAAAACTGTATTCCAAGGCAGAGTTTGTGACAGATGTAAACTATATAAAATTACTAATGATGAAAAAGGTTAGACTTCAATACTTTTACAGTGCCAGTCTTTGTAAGAATCAGGCTATTTAGAAAAATTTCAAAACTTGGCCAGAAAAAAAAACATGAATTTTTTTTGGTTAGAAATATAGCAAATTATTGAGTTATCTCCCCTTAATTGATATTTTCTAGTGTATTTCCGTCATATCTTGGATTAACAGAACATGATACGGAAACAAATGCTATATTCATGCACTATTTTACATTCTGAAATTAAATTAATGAAAAGCTGAGTGATTCTTAGGCAGGTTGGCACTTAATGCTAATGTGATTGGTTTGCAATAAGTTAAACTTGCACGACTGTGCACTGCAATATCTGAGCCTATACGTTTCATTTAAGAGTTTTTTTTATAACAGATAGTTGTTTCTGTAAAATCAACAATTGAAGTAGATTAGAAATAAGTTACATCAAAATTTTCATGTCTCATATTCTTGTTTAGAAGCAGTTGTAAAATTGTGTGAAAATTCAATTTTAAATTAACAGGGGTAAGACAACATCGTATGTGATTGTGGAGAACATTTTGGTAGAAAACAATGTGGAATCAAGTCCCTCAAAGAAAATGACAATGTCCAATCAAATTAGTTGTAACAAATTAATTGTATCATCTAATTGTTTCAGAGTTTATATGTATATCCAGAGGAAAAAGGAATATTAAGGTGTATAGTACCACAACTGGTAAAGTGATTAAAATACATAAATCACCAGCTAACAAAGACCTTAGAATCGATGATATCTTTGTAAGTATTACCGTTACCCAACCAGAATTCTTTTTAGAATCGATGCCTGAACTGAAAGCTACGTATACACAGTGAGGATGAAGAACAGCAAGAAAAGGGCTGTTCCTTCTCTTTTTGCGTTTTTTTGCTGTTCATAATACTGATTATGTGCCATAGATGGATACTCATTTACTTCTTTTTCTACAAATTTTCATGAGTATTTTTTTGAGAGGAAAGAAATATATATTATGTAAAATCATAAAAAATTTAAAAATCGTGAAAAATAAATCTGAATTAATTGGGCTTGAAAGGGCTAAACACAAAACAAAGCTTCCATGAAAATAAATTGGTTTTCAATATAAGACATTTAAAAAGTGACCAAAACCAAGCCAACATACATCTACAGCTGACAAAGAATTTAAAAGGATTTATGACCTCTTAGTTGGTATGTGATTTTAATACCTACATGTCACCAGCTTTCGGAAAAGGCACATTTTTAGGAAACATTAAATCATAATTTTTTTTAAAAGCAGGGATTTGAAAACTATCAAAACCAACTGTGTATTCATGTTTTAAAATAAAAAAAGATGACAACTTGCCTTTTTTTTTAAGGGATTCTAAAAAAAACCATGTAATATTGATATGATTTCACTTCTTTTTCAGACCAATAAAAGTGGCAGTACTATTGTAGCTAAAGCAGATGAAACTTTTATTATATTTGATATCGTAAATGGTAAAACTTGTACCGTCACACCAAAAGATCTCAAAATGGAAGTTCTATCAAAAGTAGCTGCAGTATGTCCTAATGGCAATCATGCTGTTCTCTCTGCATGTAAGATTGTTACAACTGAGGAATGGGAGAGTGAGCCTATTGGTTTTCTGTGGAATGTTCAAACAGGTAGCTAATTGTTATTGTCATTTGTTGCAAAGTCTTTATTAAAGGACATTCAGGCCAGTAGAATAATATGATATTCAGACAAAGTGGTATCACTGAATATCAATTTATTTTCCCCTGTCATAGGGCGTATTAAGATTTTAAATTGCTGATATCCATATGTTAAACATTCTAAGAGCTCTCAATAGGTTTAATGTTTCATAGGGATATGATGTACAGTGTGAAATGTATTTTCCAATTTATCTCTCATAAACTTCCTGTCGTTTAAATATTTCTATATTCTAACACATAATGGACATGTATGAACATTTTGTCACAGTTTTCTTAGGAACTAAATATCAAGGATTTCTGTAATTTTGATTCAAGCTTCTGGTGAAGATACTAAAATGTTTGATGCATTTTGCCTAACATTTTATAAAGACTAATGTAATTAATATACAACTAAAATCATGAAAGATTTTTTTCTATTTATAAGAGAAGTTACTTCAATTGGTGGATTCAGTTTATCACATGAAGTATAAAAGGATAGACAGTCCTTTATCAGTAGCTTTAGATGAGGTGCAGTTCCTGGATGATGAGAAAGTTGTGTCAGCCCATGATGACTATATCATTAGAGTATGGGATGTTGAAAGTGGTAAGTCACGGTGATTAGAAATATTAAAGAAGCACAATTTTGAGATTGCTAATCAACAATTATGTATCTTATTACTATGTACTTTGAAGTGATATGAATTTGCCACTGGAATATTCAATATATAAAAATAAGAAGTTGTGGTATGATTGCCAGTGATTGAACGACATCATTATTGTCACAAAGAATTAACAATTAAAAGGTCACTGTGCAATGAGGAAAACCCACACTGCATAGTCAGCTATATTAGGCCCAAATTTTATTTTTAAACAATTCAAAAGAGAACCAGATGCAGGCTTAGCTTTATACGACCGCAGAGGTTGAACACTGAACAGTTGGAACATGTATGGAAACAACATTCAAGCTTGATACAGCACTGAATTTGGAATGTGATTAAATAGTTGATACAGCATAAGTTTCTGACACAGAATGAATGTGGTCTAATGCACTTCATTTTTTTTTTTGCTTTTAAGCAATACACTATGCCTTATGAATATTAATCCCCTCAAAAAAAAAACATTTGAAGGAATTTTCTTTTTAATTTCTGAAATCTGAAATGAGACCAGATGCTCCGCAGGATGCAGCTTTATACAACCGCAGAGGTCAAACCCTGAACAGTTGGGGCAAGTATGACACAACTTTTAAGCTTGATACAGCTCTGAATTTAGATTGTGATTAAATAGTTGACACAACATAGGTTTCTGACACAGACCGAATGTGGTCTAAGAACTTAAACTTAAAAACTTAAAAATTTTAAATTGGACATTTACCTATTATGGTCCAATATCTAAATACACGGTTAGATTCAGCATATCATAGAACCCCAAGAATTCAATTTTTGATGAAATCAAATAATGTTCAATTTTAGACCCTTTAGACCTCAATGTGGACCAATTTGATAACCGGGCCCAAATATTACATGGTTAGATTCAGCATATTGAAGTACACCATATATTCAATTTTTGTTGAAATCAAACAAAGTTTAATTTTTGACCCTTTGGACCTTAATGTAGACCAATTTGAAAACAGGAAAATACTGTGCAATTGAATATTTCTTGCTATTGCGCAAAACTGTGCAATTGAAAATTTCTTGCTATTGCGCAATATTGTGCAATTAGATATTTCTTGCTATTGCGCAATACTGTGCAATTGAAAATTTCTTGCTATTGCACAATACTGTGCAATTGAAGATTTCTTGCTATTGTACAATACTGTGCAATTGAAATTTTTTTGCTATTGCACAATACTGTGCAATTCAAGATTTCTTGCTAATGCGGAATACTGTGCAATTGAAAATTTCTTGCTATTGCACAATACTTAATATAATAATTTTGGACCCCGATTTGGACCAACTTGAAAACTGGGCCCATAATCAAAAATCTAAGTACATGTTTAGATTCAGCATATCAATGAACCCCAAGAATTCAATTTTTTGTTAAAAAAACTAAGTTTAATTTTGGACCCTTTGGACCTTAATGTAGACCAATTTGAAAACAGGACCAAAAATTAAGAACGGTTAGATTTGGCATATCAAAGAACCCCAATAATTCATTTTTTGATGAAATCAAACAAAGTTTAATTTTGGACCCTTTTGGACCCTAATTCGTTGGGACCAAAACCCCCAAAATCAATCCAAACCTTCCTTTTATGGTCATAAACCTTGTGTTAAAATTTCATAGATTTCTATAAACTTATACTAAAGTTATTGTGCAAAAACCAAGAAAAATGCTTATTTGGGACCTGTTTTTGGCCCCTAATTCCTAAACTGTTGGGACTAAAACTCCCAAAATCAATCCAAACCTTCCTTTTGGGGTTATAGACCTTATTTTAAAATTTCATAGATTTCTGTTTACTTATACTAAAGTTATTGTGCAAAAACCAAGAAAAATGCCTATTTGGGCCCTTTTTGGCCCAAAATTCCTAAACTGTTGGAACCAAAACACCCAAAAACAATCCCAACCTTCCTTTTATGGTCATAAACCTTGTGTTCAAATTTCATAGATTTATATTTACTTTTACTAAAGTTAGAGTGCGAAAACCAAATGTCTTCGGACGACGACGCCAACATTGTTGGGTTGATGTTTAGACGAGTTGAATATACATTATGTACACAGCCATGTATCACCATCATTGCTGGTGATCCAAAGATAAATCTGTTGTAGAGTTGTCACTGACTCAGACGTACTTATAAATATAATTATTTTCTGTGACTGTATCTTGCATTAATTTGTACGATCCTTTACTATAGATAATTGAGTTGATCTGTAACAATAACATCTCAATGCCTTATATATCATGTACTGTAGTACGACGCTAGATTAAAACTGACGAGGAAAGGTAACACACGGCCACCGAAAGCTTCATTATTGTGAAGCCCAGGTGGTCGTGTGGTCTAGCGGGACGGCTGCAGTGCAGGCGATTTGGTGTCACGATATCTCAGTAGCATGGGTTCGAATCCTGGCGAGGGAAGAACAAAAAATTTGCGAAAAGCAAATTTACAGATCTAACATTGTTGGGTTGACGTTTAGACGAGTTGTTTATATATATATATACAACTCGTCTAAACATCAACCCAACAATGTTAGATCTGTAAATTTGCTTTCGCAAATTTTTGGTTCTTCCCTCGCCGGGATTCGAACCCATGCTACTGTGATATCGTGACACCAAATCGCCTGCACTGCAGCCGTCCCGCTAGACCACACGACCACCTGGGCTCTCTAAAAAAGAGCTTTCGGTGGGCATGTGTTACCTTTCCACGTCAGTTTTAATCTAGCGGCGTACTACAGTACATGATATATAAGGCATGAAGATGTTATTGTTACAGATCAGCTAAATTATCTATAGTAAAGGATCCTACAAATTAATGTAAGATACAGTCACAGAAAATAATTATATTCATAAGTACGTCTGAGTCAGTGACAACCCTACAACAGATGTATCCATCGGATCGCCATCAATGATGGTGATACATGGCTGTGTACATAATGTATATACAACTCGTCTAAACATCAACCCAACAATGTTAGATCTGTAAATTTGCTTTCGCAAATTTTTGGTTCTTCCCTCGCCGGGATTCGAACCCATGCTACTGTGATATCGTGACACTAAATCGCCTGCACTGCAGCCGTCCCGCTAGACCACACGACCACCTGGGCTCTCTAAAAAAGAGCTTTCGGTGGGCATGTGTTACCTTTCCACGTCAGTTTTAATCTAGCAGCGTACTACAGTACATGATATATAAGGCATGAAGATGTTATTGTTACAGATCAGCTAAATTATATATATATATAACAACTCGTCTAAACGTCAACCCAACAATGTTAGATCTGTAAATTTGCTTTCGCAAATTTATATAGTTGTTGTGTGGTCTAGCGGGACAGCTACAGTGCAGGCGATTTGGTGTCACGATATCTCAGTAGCATGGGTTTGAATCCCAGCGAGGGGAGAACAAAAAATTTGCGAAAGGAAATTTACAGATCTAACATTGTTGGGTTGATGTTTATACGAGTTGTATATATATATTTCTCTAATTCTTAGCCGATATATCGTTTTCCTAACCTGTTGATTATTTTTATTTAATCAATGTGTGGTTCGTTTGATCCGGCTATATATCTTTATAACCCCCCATAACCATCCCTTTGTAGTATGGAAACTTGTGGTCTAATTTCATAGATATTTATACACTTAACACATGTTATTGACTGGAAACTACAAAAATGCTTATTCGGGCCCCTAATTCCTAAACCTTTTGGACCATAACCTCCATAAGCATTCCAAGCCTTCCCTTTATTATATGGAACCTTGTGGTACAATGGTTGAGAGATCCATACTGATAAACACAAGTTATTGTTCAAAAACTAGAACAATTATGGTTTTTGTCCCCTTTCCTGCTCTTAAATCCTAGACTGTTTGTCCCATAACCCTTAAACTATATCCCAACCTTCCACTTATGGTATTAAACATTGTAGTACAATTACAGAGCAATTGATATACTTATACACAACTTATTGACTGAAGACTACAAAAATGCTTATTTGGGCCCCTTTTTTGGCCCCTAATTCCTAATCCTTCAGGACCATAACCGAAATAATCAATCCAAGCCTTCCCTTTGTTATATGAAACCTTGTGGTAAAATGGCAGAGATATCCATACAGTAATACACAAGTTATTGTCCTAAAACTTGAAAAATGCCTGTTTTTGGCCCCTTTTTGGACCTTTATTCCTATACTGTTTGCCCCATAACCCTTAAAATAAATCCAAACCTTCTACTTATGGTATTAAACATTATGGTACAATTTCAGAGCAATTGAAATACTTAAATACAACTTATTGTCCTGAAACTAAATAAATGCTTATTTTTGGCCCCTTTGGGCCCCTATTTCTAAACCTTTTGTAGTTATAAACATTGTGAAATTTTTTTTTATTGATTTCTTTTCACCTATACTCAAGTTATAATCCGGAAACCATCCGTCTTCGGACGACACTGACAGAGACAACGTGATACCAATATATGGCCAAAATAAATTTAATTTTTGCGGTCGTATAAAAATAACAGCCTGATTTATGCACAAAATAATTAATGAAAAACATAATTCCAAGCTGCATTTTATATGATATGTGCAAAAAAATATTTTCAGGCTACTGAAGTATTGAAGTAGGTTATAATTTTGACTGAACATGAAATGCATGTTATAAATACCTATTTCCCAAGTTAGCCTTTAAACTTAAAATACATTTAAGTTTACATATAGAGCTTAAATTAATGTTTTTTAGGAAAACTTCTGAACAGATTAACAGGACACAGTAAACAGGCAATGTTAACAGTACCAGATGATGGACCTTACTTTTTGTCTTATGGGTTCATGGATGAAGAAGTCATCAAACTCTGGGACAGGAATAACTTTAAGTGTCTTGCATCATTTAAATTTGACACAACTGTAAGTTATTCCTATAAAATCAATTTAGTCTCCCTATAGGAATACACTATAATTCAGATATATAATAATGCAGTAAAAATGATACAACTTATGAGTATTTAAAGTTATTTCTAATTACATTTAATTGCAAAATAAACTCACGGAATGTATACCTAAATGCACAACATGATGGGTACCTCATGTGGAGCAGGATCTGCCTATCCTTCCAGAGCACCTGAGAGCACCCCGGGTTTGTGTACAAAAAGTTTAAATCCACCACAACATTTTATTATTGGTTTCTATTTAAATTGCATTCAGGAAATATTACATAATTATATTACTAGTTCACACTTCTTGTTCTAATATTTCTATAAACCGAAATTAAACATTTGTGACCAGGGGCTTATAATTTATTTTTTTGTCATCTATTTTTTTTCCAGCTTAGAAAGCTTCATTTTTGTGGAGACAATGAAACATTTGTCACATCAACAGATAACCCTGTCAACATCGTACACTGGAGTTTACATGGTGGAGGACATACTTCCAAGGCTTTAAAGGATTATCCTAAATTACAAAACAAAAGTAAGGAAAAATTTAAATATACTATGCTTCTCTTTTCTATACTGACCTAACTTTGACTGTAAATATCTTTGAATATCTCTACATTTGTAAAGCAAAATATTGAGTACCGGTAAAATATTTAGTGAAATTATCTCCCTTTGAAAATTTTATCACATTGTAACTGAGTTTTCAAAAACATTTGAACCAGCTGGACATTTTTTTATGACATTTATGTCTAGATGTTAGAGGCATTCAGGTCAACAAAGGTGTGAACAATCTTTCCATCAGTGGTTTGATCACTTCGCTTTAACAAAACAGATAGTTTGAAAATGATTATCGAATCATAAACACCAATAGTATATATTTAAATTGTTTTAGATTATAATATTCAACTTGAGATTGAAACTGAAGATGACATGGCAGTGGAACCCGATGACCCAGATACTGACCCTGAAGAACCAGAGGATAGCGAAGAGGAATGCAGTGATTTAGAATATTAGAAATTCCTCTTCTGCAACATGAATTATTCTTTGCATATTAATTTATTTTTGAGTACAAGTACAGCATATATATTGTAAAATCTATAGTTATAGTCTGATGTAAACATCTTTGGAAATAGGAAACTATATCTTTTATGTTTCAAGCTTTACTCTATGGTGTAAAACATCAATGGGTAAAATTCTAGAAGTGTGAACTCTCAATTTTTATACGACCGCAAAATTTGAAAAAATTTTCGTCGTATATTGCTATCACGTTGGCGTCGTCGTCGTCCGGCGTCCGAATACTTTTAGTTTTCGCACTCTAACTTTAGTAAAAGTGAATGGAAATCTATGAAATTTTAACACAAGGTTTATGACCACAAAAGGAAGGTTGGTATTGATTTTGGGAGTTTTGGTCCCAACATTTTAGGAATTAGGGGCCAAAAAGGGCCCAAATAAGCATTATTCTTGGTTTTCGCACTATAACTTTAGTTTAAGTTAATAGAAATCTATGAAATTTGAACACAATGTTAATGACTACAAAAGGAAGGTTGGTATTAATTTTGGGAGTTTAGGTCCCAACAGTTTAGGAATTAGGGGCCAAAAAGGGACCCAAATAAGCATTTTTCTTGGTTTTCGCACCATAACGTTAGTATAAGTAAATAGAAATCTATGAAATTTAAACACAAGGTTTATGACCATAAAAGGAAGGTTGGTATTGATTTTGGGAGTTTTGGTCCCAACAGAATAAGGGGCCCAAAGGGTCCAAAATTAAACTTTGTTTGATTTCATCAAAATTGAATAATTGGGGTTCTTTGATATGCCGAATCTAACTGTCATGACTGTGTATGTAGATTCTTAACTTTTGGTCCCGTTTTCAAATTGGTCTACATTAAGGTCCAAAGGGTCCAAAATTAAACTTAGTTTGATTTTGACAAAAAATGAATCAGTTAGGTTCTTTGATATGCTGAATCTAAAAATGTACTTAGATTCTTGATTATTGGCCCAGTTTTCAAGTTGGTCCAAATCGGGGTCCAAAATTAAACTTTGTTTGATTTCATCAAAAATTGAATAAATGGGGTTCTTTGATATACCAAATCTAACTGTGTATGTAAATTCTTCATTTTTGGTCCTGTTTTCAAATTGGTCTTCACTAAAGTCCAAAGGGTCCAAAATTAAACTTAGTCTGATTTCAACAAAAATTGAAATCTTGGGGTTCTTTGATATGCTGAATCCAAAAATGTACTTAGATTTTTTATTATGGGCCCAGTTTTCAAGTTGGTCCAAATCAGGATCTAAAATTATTATATTAAGTGTTGTGCAATAGCAAGTCTTTTCAATTGCACAGTATTGCGCAATGGCAAGAAATATCTAATTGCACAATATTGTGAAATAGCAATTTTTTTTTTAATTAGAGTTATCTTTCTTTGTCCAGAATAGTAAGCAAGAAATATCTAATTGCAAAATATTGTGCAATAGCAAGATTTTTTTTTAATTGGAATTATCTTTCTTTGTCCAGAATCAACTCAAATCTTTGTTATATACAATATACAATGTATATTCACTTTTTACTACCAACTGATAAATTATAATAAATAACATTCAGTGATAACAAGCAGTTTTTTTTACATCTTAATATTTTATGATGTATTTAAATGAGTAGTTATTGTTGCAAACTCCATTAGAAATTTTAATTGAGATTAGTTTTGGAATAAGGGAAAGGGGGATGTGATTAAAAGAATTGGGTTCAATTTTTCTCATTTGAAATTTCATAAATAAAAAAGAAAATTTCTTCAAACATTTTTATGCCCCACCTACGATAGTAGAGGGGCATTATGTTTTCTGGTCTGTGCGTCTGTCCGTCCGTCTGTCCGTTCGTTCGTCCGTCCGTTCGTCCGTCCGTCTGTCCCGCTTCAGGTTAAAGTTTTTGGTCAAGGTAGTTTTTGATGAAGTTTAAGTCCAATCGACTTCAAACTTAGTACACATGTCCCCTATGATATGATCTTTCTAATTTTAATGCCAAATTAGAGTTTTTACCCCAATTTCACGGTCCACTGAACATGGAAAATGATAGTGCGAGTGGGGCATTCGTGTACTGAGGACACATTCTTGTTTTGAGAGGATTAATATTCAACAGCATAGTGAATTGCTCTAAGAGAAAACAAAAATTTTAAGTTCATTAGAACACATTCATTCTGTGTCAGAAACCTATGCTGTGTCAACTATTTAATCACAATCCAAATTTAGAGCTGAATCCAGCTTGAATGTTGTGTCCATACTTGCCCCAACCGTTCAGGGTTCAACCTCTGCGGTCGTATAAAGCTACGCCCTGCGGAGCATCTGGTTATTACTGTCAACAGCAATAAGAAAGCAATCTTTTCAAAGGCATTGTCAGAAGTAATGAGTTTTAAAAGTTAATATTTCTGCAGTCTGTGTTGCAATTTCTGAAGTTGTTTTTGTATATTTTCCATCACATTTTAAAATGTTTATGTATTTTTCATTTCGAGTCAAGTGGTTTCAACTTATTTATGGGTTACACCTTTGGTAAAGGTAAATCACGAATTAAAATGTCCAACGAAGTACATGTTTATAAATATTTATATTATATTCTGTTTTTATGGTGTCTCTTAAGGTGGTACCTAACACTACAGGGAGATAACTCTGTAAAATCAGCTAAACGTTTTAATTACATTGTGATGTAAAGGGAATATTAAGCTTCTCAATGATCAAAATTGTTGTTTGTCAAACTGCTATATAACCAGTGTAATTTTTCTGACAAAACGGTTGGTTCAAAATTTTTGAAATTTTAATATACTTGTTAAAGGGTCAAAGTAAATACGTTGTCAAAGTTTTATGAAAATGAAACGAGCCATATTAATTTTAGTGAAAGTGTTGGGAACCACCTTAATCAATCCTATCATGTAAATAGTTTTGATTAAGGTAGTGAACCATGAAGTTGTGGTCACTTCAATTTTTATGATGTGAACTTTTTGTATACATGCCAAATAAGGGTCTTGACCATGATTTCTAAATTAAAAGAACATGGAATTGTGAAAGTTTGTGTAGATACATATTCTTGTTTGATTTGTTCAGAATAAAATATCTGAAAATTTAATCCAATCAATTCAAATTAATACAAGTGATGTATGGCTGTATATTACATTTCCATTTTTGTATTTTTGTACTAATCTTGGTTAGAGAGTGCTCAATATAGATGTTGAAAACTTGATCTGGATTATAATGGTCAGTATATCTTGTATTCTCTAAATAAGTGTAAACAGAATTGGACACTGAAGTTTATTTAATCCATAAAATTTATTTTGTAAATATTTACAAATAAGAATCTTATTACAGTGACTTGACTGTTAGTGTTGCTATCCACCAATTACAACTCATTCAAAATTTTGACCAAATTGCAATTTGTTTTATAAAATCAAATTGTTCAACTGGTCAGAATATTGAACAAATTGTTCAGTCAAAATGTGAAAGTGCAAGGTGATAAAATAAAATATACTTCATTCCTATAAGATTTTAACTCCACTTTAATGATGTTATTACTAAACTTGTTTATCAATATGTATAGTTATATTATAGCCATTACCATACTAAAGGTAAAATGTTTTATTTTGAATTGCTATAAAAATGTCCAAACTAAGCTTTTATATAGTTTTTCTTTCGAAAAGTATTTTATATTTATAAGAATCATATATCATTTAAAATAATACATCATATATTCAGTAAAATACGTGTGAAATAACAATATGCTATTGATAAGTTTCCTTGGGGAGATAACCTAAAATACTATTCTTTTGAATAAAGATTTTTTGAAACCAAAAAAGATTATCTCCCCTTCCTACAAACATATTGCAATTTCACAAATATTTTACTGAATCTGAATATGTTGTTTATAGATAATTTTTTGTCTGTTATTTCTTATATATGTTACTTTGTACTTTTTCAATAAAACTGTTTTACAGGTATTTTTGATCTACTTTAAATCTCTTGGCCAAAGTCAGGCTACATCTGTTTGGATAAGTTTCAGCAATTCAACCCAATAGCTCCATTAAGGAAACTGCTGAACACACAGTTAAATTCATAATACTTTGCACTTTTTTTCCAATATAAAAGTTTGGTCATGGAATAACAATGACCAGTGCTAAATTTAAGAAATAATTCATGGGGGCTTGAATATATCATGATTTTACCACGGGTTGGCCCTTTATGACAAATATTTAACCCTGAGCGATAGCTTGAGGGACAAACCGTGGTAAAACCTAGATATATTCAAGCCCCATGAATTATTTCGATTCTAATAGAACAAATACGGCAATTCTTTTAGATCGAAGCACCCTAGAAGGAGGCAAATATTTGCCGTTCCCATAAATAAATGCACTGTTGAATTGGCGTAAAAGAACGGAGCAAACAGAATAAGTCACATGCTCAAACTATTTACAATAACGTATTTAGATAGTTTTGGATGAATTTAAATGATAATTAACTTATTTGTCTTATATGTATTTAAAAAAACGGCTTATACCACATTTTAGCACCTTTGTTTACGTTTCCTTGTGAGGATTTTTGGTTTCACAAGCGTGTATTTTTCTTGTAAAATGCTTATAATCTGACGTCAGGTAGCTCATTTATAAAAAATAGCACATGACGTGGGAGTAAAATCGGAACAGCCCAGGCAGTATATTCATATTTTACCACAGGTGTGTACTCAAAGCAATTGAAGGACGTCATGTTAGAATTAGAGACAATTAATGGCATGCAGTTGTATAGATCTCCTATTGTATAAATGTTATAAACTGAGCTTTCAATTTTACAAGCTCGATTTCTACAACAATAGAAATGTGTTTGAGTGGTTCCAATTTTTTCAAGTTCCTATAAAATAAGGATCTTATTCTTTACAGTTTTGTATCATTTTATTAGAAACAAAGTTCCTGATATTCTTTAAACATTGGCATGATATTTAAAGTAGAATCATTTCAAATGAAAACTTTTATTTGACAAATCTGAACACTGATGTTTGAGTTAAAATATGACACTGCTTAATTACAAAGTCTTGGTCTACAACTTAAAAAGTCATGTGTCAAATCATTAATGAGTCTTGTAACAAAACATTTTGATAACTGCCATCTTCTCTTGGCACCACCAGAATCACATTAGAATAGCGACAAAATGCTGAGGGGAGACTATCATTGACAATGATTTTCCTGAAATATAAATAAAAGATGATTATTTCTATCAACCATAACAATTATGTATTAATAATAAAATGTAGTGTATTATTCCAGGGATAATGCTACATTGAAATAAAATAATCTAAATTATTAAAAAATTATCTGAAAAAGACATCAAAAGTACAGATTTTCTCATAAGGCCAACTAAAATTAATAAGTAGATTTTCATCCAAATTTTTGAAAATAATGGGGCGGGTGGGAGGATTTTATTTCATATGAAACCCTTTTGTGACGAGTTCTTTATATATGCAAGTGTAATAATAAGCTTATATTATGTATACACAAGTATGAGGAATCTTACAAAATATTTCAAATCCTTAAATGAATATATCTAATTGCAGCTTTAAAAACTTAACAAAAAAACCGTGTGAGAAATACTCTCTTCAGTTAGACTACCTACACAAAATGTATTTGGGTTTCTAAACAATGGTTTGTATTACCATAAAATGAAAACTCAGAGAGTGTTGAAAATAATAGGGTTGGTAGTTTATATGCAAGATGAAAATATAATCATCATGTAAAACATGAACTTAATAATAAAAAAAAAAGTTGTTCTTCAATGAGTCATTCTGGGTGTATTGGGACATTTGCTGTTTGTCAACATAAAAAGACAGCCATGGGTAAAATCAAAGGACTTGCATAAATAAAATGCGTATGTTAGTTCAATAAACGGTCATAAATCTGACAAGTTCGTGCTTGTGTTTCAATATAATTCAGTCATGTTTTCTGTATCGATGGTTTCCACGAATCTTGTGCTTTGGGTATCATTTAGAGTTTAAATTTCCTGAGACAAAGTCATTGCATAAATAAAAAAGTCCGCAGTTTTCTAATCACACAAATTTGTGCCATACCGCGATTTGCAGTCTTGGAAACAGCATTTTTCTCGTAACACCAATATTTCATGTCACTCTTCTTATCAATCTCTACTCTCGGAAGATGATGTTATCATCATAGAGTAGCGGAAAGGTCGACTTAATCATTTTGGTTAGATTTACTCGAGATACAAAACCGAAATTTGAAACAGGAAGCATTGAATGAAACGAAATTTTAACGGTTACTGGTAACGGGATTGAACAAAATCCGGAAATCGTAAATTTTATAAAATAAAAAAATTCGGGGCGGGGCGATTTTAGAGGGGCGGGCGGGGATGAAAATCTATCAATTAATTTTAATTGGCCTAATAAGAGAAATTAACTTTACAAAAAATCTGAACTTCTTTTTCAAGTAGTTACTGAACCATTAAAATGAGGTCATGGAAAATGGGCATGTGACAGATGGAAACTTCTTAACATAATACATCTTTAAACATCCAGGTCTTCCACCTTCTAAAATATACAGCTTTTAAGAAGTTAGCTAATGGCGCTGCCAAAGCCTCTGCCATAGCCTCCTCCACCGGATCACTATATCACCTATATTGAGCTTTCTGCGACATAAGTTGCAGGCTCAATAAACTAGAGGCTCTGAAGAGCCTGTGTCGCTCACCTTGGTCTATGTGCATATTAAACAAAGGACACAGATGGATTCATGACAAAATTGTGTTTTGGTGATGGTGATGTGTTTGTAGATCTTACTTTACTGAACATTCATGCTACTTACAATTTTCTCTATCTATAATAAACTTGGCCCTTTAGTAACGGAGGAAAATATTTTTGTAAAAATTTACAAAAATTTACCAAATAAATGAAAATTGTAAACTAAAGGCTCTTCATGCTCTTAAGAGCCAGTGTCGCTCACCTTTGTCTATGTGCATATTAAACAATAGACACAGATGGATTTATGACAAAATTGTGTTTTGGTGATGGTGATGTGTTTGTAGATCTTACTTTACTGAACATTCTTGCTACTTACAATTATATCTATCTATAATGAACTTGGCCCATTATAGTTACAGAGGAAAACCTTTTGTTAAAAAACAGGACCAACAAGAATGTGTCCTCAGTACACGAATGCCCCACTCACACTATCATTTTCTATGTTCAGTGGACCGTGAAATTGGGGTAAAATCTCTAATTTGGCATTAAAATTAGAAAGATCATATCATAGGGAACATGTGTACCAAGTTTGAAGTCGATTGGACTTCAACTTCATCAAAAACTACCTCGACCAAAAACTTTAACCTGAAGCGGGACAGACGGACGGACGCACAGACCAGAAAACATAATGCCCTCTACTATCGTAGGTGGGGCATAAAAATTAGGAATCTTCATACACAGTTAGATTCGGCATATCAAAGAACCCCAATTATTCACTTTTTGATGAAATCAAACAAAGTTCAATTTTTGACCCTTTGGGCCCCTTATTCCTAAAATGTTGGGACCAAAACTCCCAAAATCAATCCCAACCTTCCTTTTGTGGTCATAAACCTTGTGTTAAAATTTCATAGATTTCTATTCACTTTTACTAAAGTTAGAGAGCGAAAACTAAAAGTATTCGGACGACGACGACGACGCCAACGTGATACCAATATTTGACCAAAAATTTTTCAAATTCTGCAGTTGTATAAAAACAGCAAAATTTCCATAAAATCACCAATTCAGGGGCAGCAACCCAACAACAGGTTGTCCAATTCGTCTGAAAATTTCAGGGCAGATAAATGTTGACTTGATAAACAATTTAACTCCATATCAGATTTGCTCTAAATGCTTTGGTTTCAGAGTTATAATCCAAAATCTACATTTTACCCCTATGTTCTATTTTTAGCCATGGCGGCCATCTTGGTTGGTTGGCCAGGTCACCGGACACATTTTTTACACTTAATACCCTAATGATGATTGTGGCCAAGTTTGGTTAAATTTGGCCCAGTAGTTTCATAGGAGAAGATTTTTGTAAAAGTTTACGGATGACGGACGCCGTACGACAGAAGATGGCCGCCAAGTGATGAGAAAAAGCTCACTTGGCCCTTTTGGCCGGGTGAGCTAAAAAGGGAGCTCACATGGTTGAAAATTCACAGAATACATTTCGTCTTTAATAAACAGATTTTTCAGAACATCAACGAACAAGTTCTTGCTCTTACTCATACAGGAACAACATTTTTACAATACACTGTTTTGAGATTGTAAATCACAAAAGTTTCTAAGTAAAATAACCTATATACATACCTTTGAACACAGCTTCATTAGTGAGAACATTGATATATCTATGGTGGACTGAGGGACAAACATCTGACGTCTCAATAAGGCACATTCTCTATGTCCAGGCTTCCATTCTTTCCTGAAAAAAATATCAACATTGATGTAATGCAGCTTTCTTAAAACTTTATAGAACATTTATCCTTTGGTTTCCTGTACTGCTACAACTGTAAATTCAGAAATTATTGCAATGTTTTTATTATTGTGAAAAATGCAACAGGGTTATAATCGCAATAATTAAAACTCGCATTTTGAAATTTTTTATATGAATAAAATTTTGATTTTTTTTATATCGCAAACAATAAAATTGCATTTTAGACAATAAGGACAAAATCGCAATAATAGATGCACGCAATAATTTCTGAATTTACAGTATTTTACTATTTAAAATTAAAAAAAACAATAAATGCATTAAGATTCATCACTTACTTATTCAAAATATATATATAAATAAATACCTTCTCATCTCTGTCTCATTGACCTCAGTTAATCTGTCAATGTTTACTGTGTCATAAAAACCTACAAAATTTAAAAATAGTTTTTTCAAGATCTGTTTTCCTGGCATTGCAACTCTTCCTGGTAGACTGTGAAAATCTAATGATTGGTCAACTGTTTTGTATCAAGTATTACCTGAACTTGTACATGTGGTTCTTAGAAGTGCAAATAGCATGTCCTGCAAACTGGCTGATTTGTTCAAGAAAGACACTTAAATATTAAAATATCATGAAAGTTTTATAATGGCACAGAAATATGCTAATAGATATAGGTAATCTATGGATAATTGTACTCAAAATATTTTATGACCTTAGTCCATGGTGATTGCAATATAGCTCCACTGGTGTTATTCAATAAATATACATCAAAATCATCATTTTCATTATGCAAATTTCTCCTTTATCATGTACAACTGATTTCATGGGATGCTTTCACCTCACAAAGTCAAAGTTTTACTTATCTTGTAATCAAAACAATATGCTGTTTTTTTTTTATGAAAGTAGGAATTAAACTCATATCAAGCCTATAAGACTATTACGACAACCTACCATTTGTTAAATTCCAGGTAAAACAAAAACTGGTCTGGTACATCTTGATGGAATTTTTGCTACAAAAGAATCACAAAATTTGAAATTACACATTTATAGATAATTTTCATGCAATTATGAATCCTCGACTTTTATTTTATATTCCATATTTGGTTTAATAATGATATTTTTAAAGTTTGAATTAATGTATCGCTAAAATGTCTGCTAACAACCTGTAAATTCCCCAAAGAAAAAAAAACAAAAATTCTGAAAACAGCACAAATCTGTATGTGAAACCTCTAGAACACTTATAACAAGATACACCATGCATTTTTAAAACACTTCTTAGTTCCTAGTTTATTAGTTCTAAACCTTATTATACTCAATAATTACAGCAACCCTAATTTTGTCAATAACAAGAAGATATGTTGTTACGAGACTAAACACAAGTCTGGAATCTTTTCAGTGTGTTTTTTTAAATCTGTTGCTGTCTCTGTTGAATCCATTCACAATGTGTAGCATTTATCTATGATCAATATAAAGACTATTTTGTATCTCAGGATGTTCTTTTTTTTCTATTATTGATTTTGTTCAATTTCTGTCTGGCTAACAAATACCCCACAATTCTTTAATTAATAAATATTCAAAGTCCTGTAATTAAAAGTTTAATACATGGAACAATCCAATGGTGCAAGTTATCAGAAATTCTAGTGTATACACAAAAAAAATACATAAACCCTGTCACATGCTTTAGGCGCCTGTCCCAAGTTAGAAGCATATAGTTTTGTGGTTGTCATTGATTCATGTTCATTTTTCCTGCAGGGACCTTTTAAAGTAGACTATATGATATTGATTTTTTTCATTGTTGAAGGCTGTACAGTTGTCTATAATTGCTTACCTCTACTTCATTTGAACCTTGATGGATAGTTAATGTTGCCTTACTGACCATCGTACAACATTTTCTTATTTTTATATATAAAGTGTAGATTGAATAATATTTTTTCTGGATGTTGTAATTTATAATATATTCTTTACCATCTCTTTACTTTCTTTGGCAGGTCTACTTCTTCACGGGCATGTAATAAAACAATGACTTTTCCAACAACTAAATTTCTGTCTGCACATACCTGTAATTAAGAAACAAATAAACATCTCAAAAGGGTGTCCATTAAAAGTGAAGCAAAACAATATAATTGACTGATGTTTGCTAAATTTTGAAGAGTAAATATTTCATTCATGTTCAGGATGAATGCATAAATGCAGATGAAAAATATGTGACACCATAGACTAGAGTAGTAAATATAATTTAATTGTCAAAAACCCTTTTATTTAACATTCGTGTTGATAAAATGGAAATTATTTTATAGATAAATGTGTCTCATCTCCACAAGATGTTGAACAAGAATGTGTCCTAAGTACACAGATGCCCCACTTGCACTATAATTTTCTGTGTTCAGTGGACCGTGAAATCGGGGTAAAAACTCTTATTTGGCATTAAACTTAGAAAGATTCATATCATAGTGAGCATGTGTACTAAGTTTCAAGTTGATTGGACATCAACTTCATCAAAAACTAACATGACCAAAAACTTTAACCTGAAGCAGCAGGAACAAACGGACGGACGGATGAACGAACGGACGAACAAACTGACGGACCCACAGACCAGAAAACATAATGCCTCTCTACTATCGTAGGTGGGGCATAAAAATTTGTCTTTATTCTAATTTTCTAAACAGGAAAGAAATTTTAAAAATATTTTATATGTGCCATTTAATGAGCAGTAACTTACTACAGATGAATTATTAACCTATATAAAGAAACACTTTTTATTCATGATTATCTAGATATTAGTTTTAATGTTTGCTTACATCAAGAATTTGTAGGTCATAGTTTGTAAAAGAAACATAACGATGACCCCACTCAGCTTTTTGACCAATCACTTCCTCAAGGTAATGCTCAACATCAAACGTTAACTGCACAACCTTTAAATGTTTCTGGAAAAAATTAAAAAGCATAATTGAATTAAGCCTTCCAATTATATTTTATCGTGTGTTTTTCTATGTTGTGATGTTATGCTATTGTTTCAGAAAAAGGGAGAAGGTTTGGTACCATTAAAACGTTTAATCCCACTGCAAATGTTTGCACCTGTCCTAAGTCAGGAATCTGATGTACAGTAGTTGTCGTTTGTTTATGTAAGTAATACGTGTTTCTCGTTTTTTATATAGATTAGACCGTTGGTTTTCCCGTTTGAATGGTTTTACACTAGTAATTTTTGGGCCCTTTATAGCTTGTTGTTTGGTGTGAGCCAAGGCTCCGTGTTGAAGGCCCTACATTGACCTATAATGGTTTACTTTTATAAATTGTTATTTGGATGGAGAGTTGTCTCATTGGCACTCACACCACATCTTCCTATATCTATTATAAAATTTCAACTAACAGTATTCAAATGTTTCTGCAAAAACAAAAAGTATATTAATAAATTCAAAATACAATATATTGTTCTTCAGCTAGGATCCCAATATATCTATCTATGTGATTGTCATAAGTCAGAAACCTAATCAGTGTTCTTATGTCTTATAAATGAGATTAGCATGATAAGCTACTACATGTATAAAGTAAATGCATACATAAGTTTCAAATTTGTTTTCACAATAAATTATCCAACCAACCTGATTAACGTCTTTTTTCTGTGAAAGTAGGAGTGATCTCCCCTCAGGACCTTGTACATCAACTGGTAATACACTACGATAGGCCAAGTCTAAATCATCTGAAAAAAGTTTAAAAAGTGAAAGATTTAATAATTCTGTCCACATTTCACTGTTTAGATACTGTGACGTACCACCAATAACTGCTGACCTTTCAGAAGCGCTAAAATTTTTCCCACTTTTAATTTGTTGCTCCAACTTTGATTTTCTGTACATGTGTTCTTTGTGCACTGTTTATTTGTCATTCACTTTTTTAACTGTCTACGATGTAAATGTACAATGTCAAGACTCTGTGCATGTGTTGAAGGCTGTACTTCAACCTATAATGGTTTATTTTTTTAAATTGTGACTTGGATGGAGAGTTGTCTCATTGGCACTCATACCACATCTTCTATATCGATTGAACAATCAATCGGGAGTATATATTCTCTCAGTACAATATATGAAACTGATAATGTACAATTTACCAATGCAAAATCAAGAATATTAGAACAATCGATCAGACCTATATCATTTCCAGTTCAACTTTGTCTGTCTAGGAAAGACAATGAGATTTCTAACAAGATTATTTTACTTGCTACCTGAATTCAGCTGAAATTTACAATTATCAATAAATTTGAGAATGGAAATGGGGAATGTGTCAAAGAGACAACAACCCAACCATAGGCAGACAACATGTACATGTAACTTGTCTTTCTACTGCAGATAATCATTATGCAAATATTTGTTCTTTGAACTTATGCATAAAGGAAGCCAATGTAACCTACCTTCAACAACCTCTTGTGATTCATCATCTTGTTCAAGTGACTGTGTATACTTTCTCACAGAAAACGTGACTGTCCTTGAATCATTTACTTGTAACACAAGACTGTCTGTCGTACTTCTACTACTTGTGCTGTTGGACGGTGAGAAAAACGATCGTTGTGATGCCTGTCGTGATTGAGAATTCTGGGTATTGGTCGTAATACGTAGAGGACTGTGTGCCACTTGATTGTCAGAACAGTCATAATTATCGGACACATGTAAAGGACTAGATTTAGAAGGCAAGTAAATACTGCTTTGAACACTACTTTTTGAATCACAAGAATTTTCATCTTTTGGTGATCTTAAGCACCTGTCTTTGGAGATTCTATCCTGTTCAACCTCCATACTATGTATATTAGATCCACTGTCATGAATTTCATGAATAACAGATGATGAATGAGCAGTCAATACTCCGTTTGATTGATTTTCATCCCCCATGCTTTCAAACCACTCTTGTGAACTCATCCCTTGGGACCCATGTTTACCATTTTTTCGTTGATTTGAATCAATGACACGTGGAGATTTTGGCGATTTTTGCTTACTATATTCTTTTAACAAATATGCTTCCATATTCTCCTTCTGACTTTCGTCAGAAAAGTTTTTAGGCGAGGGAGAGAACACATACTCATGTTTACAAAATGGTCTCTTTCTACATTCACTACATAAATGTGACGGAGAGGCTGGACTCCTTACGGCAGTATATTTAATAGTATCAGATATGACACCATCTGTGGAACCAGGATCATCCATACTTTCCACTACAGAACAGTCCATTCTACACATAGGTGAATGTTTACAAGAATCACCGACACATACAGAAAGAGCCACAATAGAATCACCAGTATTTACCACTGCTACTCCATCAATCTTTAATTGAGTTCTAGGACAAAACGGTGGGTAAGGTGGAGTCAATTCAAATTTTGTATGAAAGGCATATTTATGAGCAAGGCACTTTGATATCGTCTGTAATTCTTTTGGTGCTGCAAAAGACAAAAAAAGTATATTTTGATAACAGTATATAATAAGTTTACATGAATAAAATAAAGAGTCAGTGTGCTAGAAGTGCCAAGTTTTATTACCATAACTATAAGGGTTGTGAAAGTTAGAGAGCAGAAATGATTTTTAACTTATGCACACAGGGTGCCTAAGTTGAACATAGTTTTTGACCATGATTTTTATTGTTTGAAAAAAAGGCTCGCCTAACAGTCAAGCAAACTTAACTTTTATGCACAAGGTACACATTCAAATAGTTTAGCTGTAATGAAAGTTTATATGTATATTGACTGATTGATTCTTGGTTGGTGTTTAAAGCCACTTTCGGTACTACTAGCACCAAGTTTAAAGTATTTATTTTTCAACGTACTCAAATGACAGGAATGCACTCATTCTTTCGTAAAGGGTACTTTCATGAATGGTATCTTGTACATGTTTTGTCTGGTAGGTCCATTCATTTCATTAACATTACGTTCAAAGGGCAGACATATAAGATCAACTAAATTACTGACCAGCATTGTAAACAACATCATTTGCAATAAATGAACTCCCCCCCTTCAAGCACAAGTTAGAATAATTTACCTGTCTGAAGCAGCTGACAAAATGAGCACCTGTAGGAGGTAGGAAACGATGTAATTGTCATGTAACACTGACAACAACTATCTCTATCTTCACTTGGTAAACTGTAATACACAATATAATTTTTATGTAACACTGATAACAACTATCTCTATAGCCACTCGGTAAACTGAAATGTCATGAGATAGTCAAGTTCAAGTTGAGGTTTAAATTATTGTAATGTCAGGGGAGACTGAGATTCTGTAAGCTTATATATCTGTCCATTTTCAATATAGAATTAGGTTTTAAGACAGCCGCAGCATAAACTTCGGAATCCATCCTGATTACTTAAAACCAGATGCTCCGCAGGGCGCAGCTTTATACGATGCTTTCAAACAACTCTTGTGAACATTGGGGCAAGTATGGACCAGGGCTTCCAAAACGGTCATATATTCCGGTCATTTGTATAATGTTCGGTAAAAGTCCGGCTGGGCAAAGCATGAAACGGTCATATACTTTTTAGTTTTCAAGGCTTTTTCGGTCATTTTTACATAATTCACGATCTTTTTGACCCAACCTTTTGCCTTTAACATCAACACATTTCCGGTCATAAATGTGACAAGATGATTAATTACTATCAAAACAACACCTACTTCAATACTTTCTAAATTTAATCAAGGCTAATTAGTAGTTGGACAGCTGAAATCTACCTGTTCAGGTGACAGGTGAACTATGTTCAGTACCGGACATCGTATAAATTGATTGGTTTATTTACAATTATTTTCTTACATTTCAGAGGTTTTTTTCTAATTGATTTAGTCCAAAAGATTAAAATTATTAGAAATTAGTATATTAATATGATTTGATGAAAAATTTAAAAAGGTTTTAAATAAAAAAAATTGTCAGAACTACATCGTATGAACTAGAATACGTGTGTGCATGTGCACAGGTGGGAAATTTTATAATGCATCCTACATTTCTTTAAAAATGCTAAATAAAGGCAACAGTAGTATACCGCTGTTCAAAACTCATAAATCCATGGACAAAAAACAAAATCGGGGTAACAAACCAAAACCGAGCGAAACGCATTAAATATAAGAGGAGAACAACGACACAACATCGAAACGCAACACACACAGAAACCGACCAATCATCAGACAAAACACTACTAGAATAACAAATGTAACATGAAAACCAAATACATGAATTTGGGATAGACAAGTACCGTGCCACGTCTTATCTCAATATCTCAAAAATAAGAGAAAACACAAACGACTCAACGTTAAAATGCAACACAAAGAGAAACGAACAATATATAACAATGACCATCTTCCTGACTTGGTACAGGACACTTTTAAAGGGGAATAAAAGTGGTGGGTTGAACCTGGTTTTAAGGCATGCCAAACCTCGCACTTTAATGGCAAAGTTAAATATAACATTGAAATGACAACATAATATTACAGGACTACAATACAAATAAAATTATCAATGAGACCTGTATCTAACGTTCAAATCAAGTATTTTGTTGAAGAAATAACGTAGAAAGAGCTTCTTCTCTCAGTCGTGCTTTGTAAAACGTACACGGATGCTTTGTAAAACGTACACGGATTTTACGTATCCGTTAATGGTCCATGTTTTACCATTGTCAAGTCAACTTCCGGTTGAAAACGAAAGTAAAGTTTTTGACAATGTCATTTTGCACAAATAAAAAGTCTACGGCAGATATGAGCACGCTGATGTGCACACTTTGAATTATGCACTGTCAATTTAACAGTAACATCCTAAGTTCTAACATCAAATTCATATCATATCAAAGTAAAGTTTAAGATCGTTTTTTTTTTAATGTAATGTCAATCATTGCAATGGCCATCTGATTACCATAATTGCCTTTGTGACTAAGTCTTAAGGGATTAAAATCGGGATCAGATATGAAATGTCCGGCTGGCTCAAATAATTTTTGGAAGCCCTGGTATGGACACAACATTCAAGCTTGATACAGCTCTGAATTTGGATTGTGATTAAATAGTTGACACAACAAAGGTTTCTGACACATAATGAATGTGGTCTAAGAACTTAAACTTAATCAAAGAGCTGAATAGCTCTGAGGGGAAAGACGGCCCTTGTTTCTATTTAATTATGTTTTTTTTTGGGGGGGGGGGGGGGGTATCTTTTGATAGTTTTCATATGAAGAATGAAAAAGAGAACAGCTAGAACATGTAGAAAGGTTGACAATATTGAAATCAATTGTTGTTTATGTAATTTTATTTCCTTAGTTTAGGATTCTATTTGGACCAATGAAAGAGATCTGCATCTTCTAAATCTAAACATTTGATTAAAGTTGATAGCTAATTATAAAACTCAACTGAATTCTGTCATTTCACAACAACTACAATATTTTCTGAAATCTTAATTGTGTACTACTGAACTGCAGGCTCGGGCCATTTTCCATTTTTTGTGACAGTTCTCTTGGATTTTTAGGTTTTTTCTTTAGAAAGTGTGGACTGAAAAATCTATTCAGTTTTAAATTTCCAATGAATTTTATGAAGTTCGGAGTTATAACTCTCATCACAGGGAATCAGGTACTAATAAAAAAAAACAATATGAGAGATGTAAACTGTGTGAAGCTTTTTTCCAAATCTTAATTTTGAAATATTTGTAAATAATAAATATGTTTAAACTACAAATTGCAAATTTTTATTATTTTTTTTTTACCATTACAATGATTATGTAGGTACACAAAAATTTAGTTTTAATAGAAGACTACTAATCCAATGAAATGTTACATTTGAAGTGTTTAAATTCATTAACTTTTATTTTAGTGGATAATTACTCATCAATTGAGGTGCTCCTGAATTGGAGGAAGATTCTCAGAATTTTTACAGAAAAAGTGGTCTGACTAATTAGCGACAAGAAGAATTTTAGCGACAAGAAGCGACAAGAAGAATATTTTTTTCTTGTCGCTAAATAGTCTTCTTGACGCTTCTTGTCGCTTTTTGACGCTTCTTGTCTCTGATTAGTAGGACTCGAAAAAAGTAATAAAATCGTTTCTTTCCCCTGTCTCATGTAACCCCACGATCTTTGTTGATTTTGAAAGTTGTTGATCTACAAATTAAAGTATTGTATGTTGATGTTTAAATCATCTACAGTAAACAATATTATGTTTAGAATTAACAAATACAAATTTGTAATTAGTGCACGATCTCTAAGAATGATTGAAATATTAAACCAGTGAACTGGTGAAGGATATCCCTGCTTCTTCCAAGAATGACGTCACTATAAAATGCAATGTAGGTTGGATATATTTAGAATATCTCGTCATACTAATTTTTCCGGATTGTAAAATAAGCGTTAATAGTGTAAAGGAGAGTTCAAGATACGATAATTTTGTGAGAAACAGAAGAGAAATGTGTAAAAAAGTGTTTAAAGTCAAACTATTCATTTCTGGGTCTCCTTCTCTTCAATCTAAGTAAGATTTGTTGGGGGTTTTCCACACTATAACATGTATAAAATCAAAATGAATGATGTGAGGGAGTGTCACTCTGGTCAATCCCATAGGGGATTGACGGCTTGAAGCCGTCTTTCCCCAAAAACTATAAATTTTAAATTGGACATTACCTATTATGGTCCAATATCAAAAATCAAAATACATGTTTAGATTCAGCATATCAAAGAACCCCAAGGATTCAATTTTTGTTTTAAGAGCACACAATCAATGGGGGACTGTACATGTGCTGGAATCTAAATCTATCTAACCTCTGACCCAAGACTAGGACTTTAGAACTATCATCCTGCCACTGACAAAATGTGATAAACAAATCTTGTGTGACATCTTCTTCTCCGAACAGTCTCACTTCAGAAACCTGAAAATATAAACAAATCTTGCGTGACATCTTCTTCTCCAAATAGTCTTACTTCAGAAACCTGAAAAGATTAGAACAAAAAAATACTTCTATCATGAAGTAACATAGTACTTTTACCGGTCAGGCTAAGAAACATCACCAGGCGCTGTTAATTATGTGTATTGGCACATCTACTATATTTTTATGTTTACACTTTTCCCCCGCTGATGCACATAATTAATATGGCTTCTACTAACGAAAGCTCTATTTGGAGCTAATGTGTCACTACACCTTTCCTATATTGCATAACATAGTACTTTTACATAGTGAAAAGACTGCCTTTTTACATAAATAATTTATTTGGGACATTAGGAAAAATAAGAAAAAATAACTTAAGATATCTTATTTATATTGCAAACAAAATATCATATTTACAGAACAAAAATGCAAAGAGAGTATAAGTAAATATGATATGATAGCAAAAAAGAACTGTCTTGAAGAAAGTTTGTAAATAATCAAAATCTAGTTTTAAAAAAAATAAGCATTGAAAAAAGCTTATCCTCTGGCTCCAACTAATAGATAATTAAATAAATTGCTTTGCTGAGTGCAGCTGGATACGACCACAGAGGGTCAACCCTGAACTGTTGGGACAAAAATGGACACAATATTTACGCTTGAAACAGGTCTGAATTTGGATTGTAATTCAATATTTGACACAAAAAAGGTTACTGACACAGAATAACTGTAGTCAAAGAACTTGGAATTGGTTATATGACTAGAATTTATATTCAATTTTTTGCTTTTGAGCAATACACTACATATGCTGTTGCGAAATGACCCCCACCCCCAGAAAAAAAAGAAATTTACCCCCCCCCTTTTTTTTTTTGCTTTTGTGCAATAAAACATGCTGTGGCGAATTGACCTCCCCCCCCAAAAAAAAATTTTGTTTACCCACCACAAATTTTGTTAAACATCCCCCCCCCCCCCCCCCCCCCCCCAATTTTGTTTAATTCTTTCACTCAAGATATGATCATAACCTCAATTCAAATTTCCAATGGCAATGGAGTTTGCAACCATAATTACCCATTTAAATACATCATTAAAGTATTAAAATAGAAAATAACTTACATAATCATGGCTAAAATTAATATACCTTAATCAGCATTTTTAAAATTATTAATATAGTAACTTCTAAAAATAAATTGACAGCTAATCACCTCAAGACAATACAACATTTCTTTATACATAATTTAAAAGCAGTGTAAGGGAGGTAATTCAAACACAACATTGTACTTAAGTACATATAATTGTTTTTTCTCACTTTTTTGCCCCTAATTCCTACACAATTTGAGAAATAACCCCCCAAAGCCAATCCTTACCATCCCTTTGTGGTATGGAAACTTGTGGTATAATTTCAGAGCGATCCATACACCGTCACACAAGTTATTGTCTGGAAACTAGAAAAATGCTTACCCGGTATATATATGGGCCCCTAATTCCTAAAACTGCTTGGACCATAACCCCCAAAATCAATCCCAACCTTCCTTTTGTGGTTATATCCGGAAACCAAATGTCTCTGGACGACGATGACGTGATACCAATATCCAACCCCAAATTTTTTTGCAGTCGTATAAAAACAAGTTTACTTTTAAAAGTTACATAGATACACTCAAAATCCAGAATACCAGTTTCTAGGGTTATGAATATTATAATTATGTCAAACGATTCATAAAGAAAGAAAAAAAAAAGATCCAAATATATATACTTGTCATGCCCTTTCAGAATACTGTCAACTTATTACCTAAAGCTTATCAATGTTTAAAATTGTTGTACATGTACATGTATGTATTTACGCCAATATACACCAAAAACAAGAACTTTTACATTATATTCTTCAATGGACAAGATTTTAAATGTTTGATCAAAATACTATATGCATAAGCACATAATTAGAAATTTGCAGATGATAGGTATTCATTCATGGAAGAATATAAAATAAATGCAGAATGTATCCCAATGGACACAGATGATGCCCCCGCTTGCATACAACATTATGAAGGGACATAACTCAAGAACAATAAAAGTGACGCTACCCAAATTTGTACTTGATCTGAGTTTTGTGGTAATAAGTATTGAGTATAGGTTTCATAATGTCTGGTTGCGGCAAACTTAAGTTACAGAACATAAATTAAAATTTTGCAATTTTTTTATTTATAAAGGGACATAACTCAATAATGGTTATAGTGATGCCACTAAAATTCAACTTGATCTGTGTTTTTAGGTAATAAACATTGTGTATAAGTTTCATAACATTTGGTTGAGGCAAACTTAAGTTAGAGAACAGAAACTAAAAATTTTGCATTTTTTTTTCATTTATAAAGGGGCATAACTCGAGAATGGTTAAAGTGACCTAACCAAAATTCATACTTGATCTGTATTTTGTGGTTATAAGCATTGTGTATAAGTTTTATAAGATTTGGTTGAGGCAAACTCAAGTAAGAGAACGGATACCAATTTTGGGACGTACATACGTACGTACAGACGGACAAGAGTAAAACTTAATGCCCCCTCCACTACGGCGGGGGCATAAAAAGAGATATATTTCATAATCCAAACGTAAAAACTATGTCTCCAAAATAAGTCTGTGGATTATAAGTTGTCCTTTATTTGATACAAGATTGTTATTTTCTAAACTTATTTCCCTACCATATGTAATGGACTATTGGGTATAAATCTCCACCATTGTAGTTTATAAACATAGACAGGTAATGTTGAATGTTCTGCAGCAACCAGCAACTGACAGGAATACGATACCACAAACTGACCACATTTGGTGAATCCAAGAAAAACAAGTCTGTAAGATGCACATCAATATTATTTAATTGTTATAAAGCTTTTAAGGTTTATCTAAATATAATGATCCAAGTTTTTTATATAAATAAACTGTAAATCTTTTGCTTTTTTAAAATACCTTATCCACATAAATTGTGTCTGTGAATAACATATAGGTTAACTTCAGGATGGTAGCTAGTTATTTTCAATCATTAATTTTTTTTTGAATCAATATACTATTGCATATACATGTACTTTTAAAATACTTTATAATAGTACAAAGTGTAGAAATTGAGCACATACCCTTCTTCAAGGAGATCTTGCGGAACTAATGCACAAAGACGATAACACATGCGACGAGGAATGCTGTTGAATAGTCTTGCTGATGTTGATTTTCTGTGTTTCTTCAATGAACCAGCAGTCTAAAAAAAAAGGAAACTTTTTTTAAATAACACAACATTATACAATAGTTATATGTACAGTCAACCATGTCAACTGTTGTCATCTCAAAACCAAAGTGATAGTGATACCATTTTGAATTAATTAAAAGGGAGATGATTAGAAATGAATTAAGGGGAGATCACTAGAATTTGCCCAAGAGAAAACCAGTATTGTGTATCCCTTTGATCTGACCATACATTGTATTTATAGATATTGTTCCAAATAGCCTTTTTCATATGAGGTAAAGAACCACTAATTCCAGCCTGGTTCAATATCCACAGTTAGGATTGTTAGTTTCGCAATATGGCCCCCTGTGGATTTTTTTGTAAAACAAATTGAAATGGTAAAAGTAGTTGAAAATTAGTAAAACCAAATAATGTTGCTATGTAAGTGGTTGTAATGGAAAGATATAACTCCAGAGAAGAGATTGAACCATGTTTTGTTCAGTAGAAGTGTAAATATCGGGTTCAAATTGGTGTCCATTCCAGCAATGACTCTGAAATTATATCAGCATTTGTTGACTATTTTGGTAAGGTGTTAATTTAGCATGAACTTTTGAAAGTTAATTTGCGAGAAAATGAGGCGAAAGACATCATTTTTTTTCTATTTTTTGAAAAGGCTATACACCAGTGTTGAAGTAATGTATGTCTGATATGCAGTGAAATACTAGTTAATATATATTTTATAGCCTGAATGGGAGGGTCCCAAAGCCATTTTTGAAGAAAAAATTAGAAAACAAACACTTTTTATTCCCATGGATACTGAACTTAAGCATAATTGTTTTAACTTTGGTATAATGATTTGGAATTTGTCTGAATAACAGGATTCTAAAACTGTATACATGTTTGGGTATCAATGTAAAAGTGGCTTTATCCATTTCAAAATGCATGTTCATGTTCCTGCACTTTAAGATGCAATTTCACCTTCAGATGCTAACTGTGGAGGGCTACCTCAGGCAATCAAAACTTATCAACCATTATGCAGGAGAGACTAGTAAAAAATAATATTGGTGTCACCAAAATAGAAAGTTGAAAATCCTTTCCTCACTATTTTTATCTTATCAAATCAGATTCAATAATTACTCCATACAGGATTTTAGGAATTTGAACTGATTTTTTACATGTTTTAAAATAGAAAGAATACCTGGGTGAACCAGTATCATGTACTAAATGCAATTACTGTACTTTCAATATCAATTTCTCAGTACTGGGGGTATTGTACAATGTACATTGTTCATGCCAAAGGTGCAGAAGGTGTAAAATTAATCTAAGTTGTATTAAATCTTTCAGATGCTCCCTCTCAAAATCTGCTGTTTTGTTTTTATTAACATGGACAATAGAAGGACAATAGATATCTACACAACAATAGGTAAAACAGTTGGGACCATAACCCCAAAACTTATTCCCAACCTTCTTTTAAAGATTATAAACCTGGTGTTACAATTTTATTGATTTCTATTTACTTATACTGAAGTTATTATCCAGAAACCATCTTAGGACGGCGCTGACGACAACGACGACGTGATACAGTACATTCCGTGACATGGTCTGAAAAATGTCGCAGGTTTTAAAAAGGCTCAGCATCAGCGACTTAAATGTCGATGATTGATTACCTGTTGTCAATCAAATCATCAGCTGATAATAGGTGCAATAAAATCAGCCAAGCGTGCATGGTCGGCCGCACATGCTACTTAATATTATGTAATTAGTTATGATAATGTAACAGGTAAAATCGATAATTACATAATAGACATTTAAAAGGCATGAACGGTTTTCAGATTGTTTCAGTTCTAATTATTTAATTTACCAATAAAAGAAATATGGTTTTTTTTTCAGGTCTGTGTGAGGAAGAAACATTCTACACATTATTGTTCTCTTATTTATCTTCTCAGTTTTTTTTTACGATTCGAATATAAATTAAAATATCTTTTCCTTTCCATTCTTTTCTCATTACTTCTACATTTCGTCGCGAGTTATATGTTCTAGTAATTTCGTAGATTAGTTTTCTTTTAAAAAGACATGAGTTTCCTATCTTTATTCATATTTGAAAACGTCATGTGAGGGAGGGTAAGAAGGGGTCCTGATCCCAAATGCCGGGCTTAAAAAAACAAAATCCCGAAATCCCGGACTTAAAATCACGAAATCCCGAGGTCCCTAATTCGAAAAATAATTTCCGGAACCCGAAAGTGTTACTCTTGAAATCCCAAGCTTAAAAACACCCAATCCTGGAGTCCCGATAAAGGTCCTATCCCCCCTCTTATATATTTTCAAAACGTGAAATATTACTGTAACAAGAAATACCCGAATGAAACAGCTGCTGAAACGTCTATTATTGAAAACTAGTTTTTTGTTTGTAAGATACGATGGTTATTTTTATTGTAATAAAATGTTTGGATTGGAAGAGAATATGCTATTTGATCGAACATTTAAATGCATTGCTGGTGAAAGCGGGGTCAAGGTTGACACAATAATATCACGTGTGTACATGTGTTTAAAACTTTAGGGGTTTCCTGTTCAATTTCATGGATAAAATCATCAATCGGAACTACTCGGCCGGCTTTCTGTTTGCACGAAGAAATAACTCTTCAATAATTATTGTACTGTATAGCGAGAGTAGTTACGATTGATAAAATTATAAAAGATATTATTAGCCTAGCATGTAACTATGTCCAGTGTGTATTCTTTGTAAAAAAAACACAACGTCATATTCAACTGGCTTAAAATTCTATGATTAAAAAAATTAAAAAATCGAGATTTTTTTCTCAATAAAATAACAAAAAAAACTATTTACGAGATTTTTTCTAGGTAAAATAGAAGGCAGCAAATTTTCTCAATTATAATATAAAACTTACTGAATAGCGTAAATATGTGTTTACAAAAAAAATCGATATTTTCTTTTGTTCTTGAAGAACAAGAATATGTAGGATAAAAAAATCTATACGTTTTAGAAATCAGTCACAAACAGTAGAGGGTCACTACTTGATAAGGCAATGGGTATAATTAGTAAAACTCTTTGAAGCCCCCCTTTGAGTGTACAACAAATTAAAGATATCTTTTTGAATGATTTGTGTAGCCTTGAAAAAGACTGTTATGAAAAAGTTTCTGCCGCATCTCTCGTAGTTCTTGACTTGGTTTTCTTAGTGTGGTATTTGGTTTACTGGTGAAACATAAAAAACAAGACTAAATAATACCATGAATGCTACAAAAAACTGAAGAAAAACGAACAGCTTTTACCTATAAAATCTGACAAGCCGGCCTTACAAGATTAAAAGAAAATAAATATTTAACAAATATTTTATTTACTGGTGAAACATCAAAAAGAAGACTAAAAAAATACCAAGAATGCTACAAATAACTAAAGAAAAAAAGGGAGAGCTTTAACCTATAAAATCAGACAAGGTCACAAGATTAAAAAAAAGGAATTACACACATACAATGTTCATGTACCAATTCAAAACATATTCTTTTATATATAAAACCAAAATCCTTTAAAATGACAAATCGTTTTAGAACGAACAAGAGACATAAAATAAAAAAATACCATTATTTTTTTTTATTTACTGATTTCCTTAAAAAAAAATCTTTTCAATAGATATTAATCAAATTAATAGGAAGATGGTTATGAATATATATTACATTTAAAATTTAGTTTTATTAATATTTGAACAAATATTAGATTTAAAATTAATTCTTTAAGACACACCAGGTGAAGAATATAAAAAAAATATATATTCTTTAATGTTTTATTCTGACAGACAAAATAACAGAAAAGCATAATAAAAGGGTGTCTTCAACCTATGCCAACATTTGATAAAAATATATTCAACCTATGCCTACAAACAAAATACAATAGATGTTGTTTTAACAATTATTAATTAATAAAAGGTAAAATACAGTTAGTATATTCAAGCATTGAATATTTCTCTTTAAAAATTCAGAAACAAAAATAAAGTATTTACAAAGTTGTGTTGGTAAAAATGGAATTTTTACTAAAATTCTAAAAAGACAAAAAATGTAAAATAGAATTTGAACCCTTGAAGTTGATACTAGTAATATTGTGTCGAAATCAATTTTAATTATATTTTTTTTTTTTACTAAAATTCTAAAATTAAACACTTCAATATAACAATACTTGAGAAAAAAGAGATAAAAAGCTATTTCATTTGTGCAATTCTTTTTAATATTTGTTTATTATTTTGTTGTATTTGAGATGAAGCATACTTCAACAACATATACAAATAAACCATACTTCAACAGAAACATTTTTAAATCAAATTATTTTGGCAATATTAAATTTAAAATAAATATAAAGAAAAAAAATTTGTTGGCTCATTTAACTTTCAAATGGGACAGTGCACCATTTATTTACTTCGTTTTAGTTTAGAAAAGAAGTACTTCGTGTTTGTTTTTATTCATTATATATTAAGTTGTGAAATTTATAGTAAAACTGTGAGTCTCTAATTTGAAACTCCATCATCCGAATTATTGTATTGTTTCTTAATAATGCAAAGACAAACACAGGTAAAATTTACCTGTACATCTAAATATTATGTAATCAAGACATGAAACCTTCTACCTTTTAAAAGATTTAAAACACCTGGTTGATCACCTTTAATTATCCCAGCAGGTAGTTTGACCATCAGCCAGTGATTTATGACCCCCAATAAAAGCCCAGCATTTAATGCCAGGCATACAAGATGCTGATGATTTTTCAGACCATGTCACAGTGTGTACTGTACCAATATACGACCAAAATTTTTTTGAATTTTTTGAGGTCGTATAAAAACAACTCAAGATTGGTTTATTTATTTCCTTCAAATTAAATTAAGGTTCATCATAACAAATGGACAAATATGGCCGTATTTTCACCTCAAAGACTACTCTGTGTACAGACTAAGCTGTGCAGTTTGGAATGTTTTAAGGCCTGGCATCCACTAGATATATAAAAGTTAAATTTGTTTTGCATATCATAAAGATAAAATCGTTTTTGGATTTTGATGGGCATTTTTTTTCCTTCCTGCAGGTGTAAAAATAAACACCTGAATTGCATTTGATACTGTCCACTCAGTTACTACCTTTAACTCACCTATAGATGTGTAGATATCTATTGTCCATGCCAATCAAGGACAATCAATACAATACAAACCAGTTGTTACCTGAGAGGGAGCATCTCAACGTTGTATCCCAACTTAGTTTATTTTTACACCTTTTGCAGGAACGAAAAAAAATGCCCATCAAAATCCAAAAACGATTATACATTGCATCTTAAATTTAACTTTTATATATCTAGTGAATGCCAGGCCTTAAAACTTTCCAAACTGCACAGGTAAGTCTGTACACAGAGCAGTTTTTGAGGTGAAAATACGGCCATATTTGTCCATTTGTTATGATGAACCTTAAGTTATGCCCTTAAGGTTCATCATAACCTTTTGGCTAAAATGGCCGTATTTACACCCAAAATTTTACTCTGAGTACAGACTAACCTATACACCTGCAACAGTTTTAAGGGATGGCAGGAACTAGATATATAAATTTTAAATGCATTTTATGTTTCAGAAAATTATAAACTTTTCTAGATTTTGCTATCCATTTTTTTTCGTTCCTGCAGAAGGTGCACAAATTTAACTAAGTAGTGAAAACGATTGAGAAGCTCCCCTCATATAATCAATGTTGTGAGTAGTATTGATTTAAATGGACAATAGATGGACAATAGACACCTGTAAACAATAGGTTATTTAACAGGTTTAAACTGTGTAACTGAGTGGACCGTATCAAATGAAACTCGGGTGTTTGTTTATTTTGCTATCTTCTGCAGACTGGAAAAAAATGAACATCAAGATCCAGGTAAGTTTTTAATTTTCTGAAACGTAGACTTCATATAACTTTTATATATCTAGTTCCTGCCATGCCTTAAAACTGTCCTGGATGTACCAGTTTGTCTGTACTCATAGTAATTTTGGAGGTGTAAACACGGCCATATTTTTCAATTCCTTATGATGAACCTTAGATGCACAATAGTCAAAAAGTTTGTTTTGATGTTGCCTAAACATTGGATTATATATCGACCAATCTATTATGTACCACTACAAACGACAGAATATTGTTGTTTTTTTTCTTGCAATTTTATGAAATATTTTTATAGAGGGAAAGTCTTTGTCAAAGCGAACAGGAGAACCGTCAGGCGATACGACAAATTTTAACGATAAGTAAACACATTCTACCAAAGATGTTGATACTTTTTATGTGCAAACGAATATCTTTTGCGTCTGTATTTTATAGATAAATTTATTTCTACCTCTCTTAATTGGAGTTTTTGTACAAAATTCATATCTTCTGGTTTTCATTCCTAGTCCCGCGTGGTCATGTTCCCTAAAATGTTTGTTTTGAAATATGATCTGTTAGAAGAATAGTTTTACTCCGATAGGTTCTTGCAGAGAACCACTCAGATACGACTAACACCAAAGTAAAATGTTCAAATAAAACGAACCAAAAAGTAAATAAATATCTATACTATTAAACGAGAAGACCTCATTTTATGTGTCGCTTCTCTTCCTTCCACAATAAATTAATCATCATGCCTCTGTGTTCTTTAGGTAATATGCATAGTCGCATTTGTCATCCGTTCTTATGATTATTCAGATTGATTTTTTTTTTGGAGAAAAACCACAGGCACTTGTCTCAGAATAAAAATTTCTTATATACCTTATTATAACACGTTTAATACGTATAATAAGGTGTTATAATAAGGTATATGGGAAAAAAAATTCTGAGACAAGTGCCTGTGAGAAAAACGACAAAATAGGTGTCCGGATATTGTTTCCGGGCCGTTATCAGACTGACTTTTAGTCATAGATAAGACTTCCGTTTTTAAACACAATCGTAACTACTCGGCCATTCTCGCTACGCAGTACAATAGCCTCGTATGCACTACGGAGAAATTCTTCTTAAATTGTTGGCCGGAATTGTAGTGATCCGCGACACAAAGAAGTTCTATCCTCCAGGTGGCGCTATAATTTGGTTACATATCACAGTAATCAAGAACTTTAACTCTGCCAAATATTTTGGCGCGAAAGAACGAGCAAAGTAAATAAGTAATGGTAAAAAATTTGTACCATTCCAGTCGAAAAAATATAAAATTCAATCGGATCGGAAAATTTTCCGGACAGGAGCAAGTTAAATCAGTAGTGGTAAAAAAAAATGTACCAGTCCAGTCGAAAAAATATAATTTTGAATCGAATCGGAAAATTTTCCGGACAATGATTCCTCCGCCTAATGCATACGAGGTTATTTCTTCGTGCAACCAGAAAGGCCGAGTTGTTCCGATTGTTTTTAAACATGCACAAGAACAACCAATCGTATGATAGATTACAAAAATGAAAATTAAATAAGCCAATCAGAGCGTTCTCCATATCATGGGTATTAGATCGCAAAAACTATAACTATTATACCTCCTTAGAGACAATTATGTTTTCGCGTTTATCCGGCACCCGTAAACTACGATTATACTACTATAATATACAGAAACTCACTGTATTCTGTCTACTTTTTTCTGAAATATTTACTATCTAAGGGGTTATACCAGTTGCATATATATTGAAATAAGTAAAACATGTGGAAACAAGAATGTGTCCATAGTATACGGATGCCACATCGGCACTTTCATTTACTATGTTTAGTGGACCGTGAAATGGGTAAAATCTCTAATTTGGCATTAAAATTAGAAAGCTCATATCATAGGGAACATATTTACTAAGTTTCGAGTTGGTTGAACTTCAACTTCATCAAAAACTACCTCGACAAATACTTTAACCTGAAGCCGGACAGAAGGACGGACGTACGAACGAACGGACGAACAGACTAGAATACATAATTCCCATAAATGGGGCATCCAAAAATTTATTGTTGAAAGTGAAAGAAGTGATTTGGCCAAAAAGAAAGTAGGGTAGAGATTAGAGGGAGGCATGACTTATTCGGGACGTCGGGATCGGGTGTTTTTAAGCTCGGGATTTCGGGATTGATCTTTACGGGGTGCGGGAATATTTTTTTTTAAATTTCGGGATGTCGGGATATGAATTTCGTTAAAATACGCACCTCGGGATTTCATGTTTTTAAGTCCGGGATTTCGGGATCAGGGCCCCTCAGACCACCCCTCAAATGAGCCTTAGTCATTTATACGAGATTCAAATGATCCTACCATTGGCATATTAATAGGGCTCTCAAAAGAAAAAGCACTGATGGATTGTCCTAGAAGCACATTTTATTAGAATACTAATGGTCTATATATAAGCAGTTTCATTTATTTAATGTTAGAAGCGGTGCAAATTTTTAATTTAATTTGACTTTTACCAAAAAATGCATTGTAGCAAAGGGGAAGAAAAATTGTGGTATAAGGCCAGAAACACGAAAAATAATTTAATTTAACAGAAAGGAAACACATAACGGACTTTGGAAAAAAAGGAGAGGGCTTTTGATACCTTATATGAAATTCTCCAGTCATAATATCTTTTACAAAAATTCATCCTACAACAGTTTACAAGCTGTATATGCCCGCGATTTCGCGGGTGTGTTCTAGTTTTATTTAAAAAGGATAAGACATTTAGCAAGCAAATCTTCCTTGAGGCCCTCATACAACAATATTAAAATAAACATTGCTTGGATACATATTCTATTAGACATTATTATGGTATAATACATTTAAACATTTTTCTCAATGTTATTTAATTAATGCGACGGTGCACGGTTTTTGAGAAGTAGAAATTAATAGTAACACATAACATATATAAAGTACTGAAGATGACATGAGGAATTTAAGAACTTGATACATATAGTAAACAATTTGGAGCAATGAGAAGTATTGATGGTCATACAACAATAGGAGGAAACTGAATATCAAAATTATAAAAGTCATTAACATTCACATCATAGAAACTGTCTTTTGTCTTCAGTATGGTGTTAAAGTCTGTGTTCCCATAGAACAGGACTTCAAGTTTTTCGTTTTGAAACTTCCTTATGAAATGTCTCACCAAAAAGTTCATATTCATGTCCAGGATTTATGGCAGACAATTATAAAAGAAATTAAACATATCATCAATCGATGAGAAGCACACCTGGAGCTTTCAAAGAAGTGGTCAGTAACCAGATGTTGTTTTATATCACCAGCCTCTTTCCTAAGCTGAATATGTGTGATATTATATTTTCGTTAACCAATATCAAAATTTGGTGGACAGCATATGATATCCTCATTCAACACATTTTTTTTATTTTGTAAACTGCTAGCAATGTATTTGAATATTGTCGTCAAGTGAATTGCATTTATCCATGATGTTTGGAATGTACCGGCTTTTTTATGACACGAGGTACGATGTTACAACAATGCGATTGTAAATAGTTCCCGATGTCATATACATTGTACTTTGTACTATTTTTTGTAAATGGTGTGACCTCTGCAGCTATGTGTCCTGGGATCTTACCAGATAAGACATTATTACAATATAATAAATTATTTTCTGTTCTTCTATAGTCTGAGGCCTGGGAAATCTCATTCAAATTCTTTCTATAATTTGTTCACTCAGTGTGCCCTATCTTAGACCAGTTATTATTCGAGCAACATCATTTTTGACTGAATAAAAAAAATCAGGTTCTTCCTGGCTGCAGTTATCTCTAATGATATTCCCATTCCATAATGGGTCTTATAAAGCCGAGATAAAGTTTTTTTTAAGGTATCTCTGTCAGTCTTATTTGTTTTTAGATATCTCATGCCATGATATTACTGCGCTTACAGGAATCAATAAACATTTCTCTAAATATGAACTGCCCACTTGACATTTGCAAAAAAAAAGTATGCATAGGTCCAAGTGTTTAAGCTTGGAAAAAATGTCAAAGGGAATTTTATTCATATGTACAGTGGTGCAATATCAGAATTGTTTTTTGTTGTTAAAAAAACAGATTTGGTTTTGGTATCATTAAAAGTAAAATTCAAACCCCAGTTAGAAGACCAATACTACAAGAATATAGATCCTAATCAGTTAGATAATCATACTCAGTTGTAGACATCTCATCATCAACAATACAGTATAAGCAATATAATCTGAAAAAAGTTTGATCTTAAGCTCGACTATATCATTGACAAACAATAGAAATAAGAAGTAAAATAAAGTGTTCCTATAGAAAAATAGACTACACAAAAGTGTTAAATGTGGTTGCAAAAGAGTTGTTTTGCATTGAATTGAAAAAAATATTCATAGGTGACAGTGTAATACATGTACGGTCCATGTATTACCAAATTATAAATACTTAAAGAGAGGTTGAAAAGGCAACTTCGGTAGATTTTTACACAAGTTTTGCGTATTTTTCTTAAAAATTAATAAGACCATTCCAAACAGGACAAACATTTTTTTTTAAAATGACCAGGAGTTACGCAATATGTAGAACATTTCTCAAACGCATTGAATTATTTTGTTAAAAGATGCGCTAATTTTGCGAAACATTGGTAGAAATTGCAAAATGTATCAAAACTATCTTCAACAGCCATCCATATTGCAAAATAACTTTTCAGTTTTATGAGATACCTGCAAAAATATTTGAAAACATTTAAAGAATATTATTTTCACTCTTTAAAAACCACTAGGTTTCATGAACTTTTGTTTTATTTTAATCCTCTCATGTTTATTTTACAATGATAGATTTACACTCAAACGAATAATGGAACTCGTTTCCAATTGATGTGCAACAGAGAAGACACCGTTTTTCCTTGCCACTTACCATTTTCTATTGAAATTTTATTATTATTATTAAATAATATTTTCACGATCTTTTTAAATATTTCTGAAAGCTAAAGTCGGTTTTGAAAAGGTCATAACTATTCCCCCTCTCCATGAATGTTGAATTTGGCTGTGCAAATGTAGAATGGATTAATCCGTCGAAGAGTTCATTCTTGTGTATATACTAGAAATGTCAAATGGTTATTATATTTTCGAGAATATTAAAGAAATATCCTTTTTTTCATCGAAATTTGACTACGGAGAAGGTGCAACGACCGGTTTATAAGTGATGTGCATGGTGAAAACTATTATTTTTTTAACGAAAAAAACGGGTTTGACCGTTGAATGGGCACTTTACAGGTACCCCAAAAATACATGTAAACATGGACGTCAATGTGTTTTTTCTCTAGCAGTAAATGATTAAACGAATACACAAGAGTGGTGTTTGATGACGGGGTGTAACAACAGTAATGAAAATATAAGTATAAAAGAGAGACGAAAGATACCATAGGGATATTTAAAGTCATAGAAAAAACCACCTGACAATTCCATGGCAAAAAACGAAAAACGACCAAACGACAAACAGCAGTACTCAAAATACAACATAGAAAACTAGGGACTGAGCAACATAAACCGCACCTAAAAACCGGTGATGATCTCAGGTGTTCTGGAAGGGTATGCAGATCCTGCTCCACATGGGAAACCCGTCGTAGTAATAATTAGTCCGTGTTATTACCAACCCAGTGATCAGTTTAATTCGTAAGGTCACAACATTAGGACGAAATTGTGGTTACGACAATTGGAACAATTCACATATCCATTGTCATCTGTGAAACAGATATTCTATAATGGTTAACTAACTCGTGATGGCGTCCGTCAATTTTTTTGAAGGGATGATTTCAACTTCAGCAATAGAAACTCTTGGTTTAATAGGTTCCTTTTCAGGAACACCCCTCTATTAAGGAAATCGTGATAGGAAATGCAAGCTCTGGAATATAGTTTCAACTTGGAGATGTAAACGTCATATGCAGGCGCTGTTGGAATGTTGCTACGTATTAGAAAGATCACAGTTGGGAAGCTGGAATAATCTCTTTTGTCGTAAAAAGGTTGTTATATCTGTGTAATAAACCAACCATCATTGTCAATTTCTAGATCTAAGTCAAGATATGAGGCAGCCTTAGAGCGTTTATAATATTTCTGGTTGATCAAAAGTTTAAATGCCTTGCTCGCAAAATTTGTTCAAACATTATAATTAAGATTGACACCTAAAACTATGGATAGGGAGTAACAGTCCATTTACTATATACAAAGAATATTCTTAGATTTTAATGGAAAATGAATACTATTATATTGTTTCTAGTCAGACACGTAAAGGGTGTACAGGAAAAGGGATATTTAGTTATTAAAAATGCGAACCAATTTTGAAAACTAATTAATGATACTAATACAAGTTTGACAGTAAAGAAAGATTTGATGGGATGATTGACATTTGTTTTATTAGATAGAACGAAAGGTTTTGTGCACACACTTGGTTTTTTTTCAATCCTGGAAGACGAAGCAATATTTCTTATCATAATGTTTATAAATACTTTTGTTTTTCATATTATCAATACAATTTACACGAATAAGTGAAAAAGGCGAAAGATACCAAAGGAAAATTCAAACTCATAAATCGAACAAAAACTGATGCCGCCATGGCTAAAAAAAAAGAAATATACAATTGAACAGAATTGTTTTACATTGTCATTTCTGGGCCTTTTATAGCTGACTATGCGGTATGGGCTTTGCTCATTGTTGAAGGGCGTACGGCGACCAATAGTGGTTAATTTCTGTGTCATTTGGTCTCTTGTGGAGAGTTGTCTCATTGGCAATCATACCACATCTTCTTTTTTTATATTAACTCATCAGATGGATACAAATACTACAAATATATGTGGACGTGGCCGACTACTTTTACATCCCAACAACAAAAAGAAACTAAGTTCAGATCTGAGAGTACTCGCAGTTACTGACAGCTAGTTCAAAGCAACTAACAACTAATAAAAAAAATTATGCATCTAAGACTAAATTATCAATCAGTACACATCCAACATCCAATGGATTAAGCGTAAAGACGTCAATATACGTGTGTGTTTTTTTTTTTAGTTATTTCTTTTTTGTAGGTTCATAAATTGATAAAATGTTATCCCTGGGTTTATTTGGATTGTTATAATAAAACTATATAGATGTTTCATTTTTTTTTGATGCACGCTTGTTAAAATTAAACCAGACACATGAATGAATGAGTTTTTAAAATTGTGTTAATACATGTATTTCTAATTCATAAGTTAGTAAATACATACAAATGTTTGAGTTTGTCGAAAAATGTCAGTCATATTCCCCATATTAATACTACTACAGTGGCCCTGAAAGAATCGAAACATACTGATTTTTCAAATCGTAAAAATTTAAAGAGTTTCAAGAAAGCGATCTGAAGTTTTTTTCTTCAAGTCTTGCAGAATATATAGTACAGTCAGTTAACACTTCAAAATTTAACGTAATTAGTAACAAAAATAATCATATTTTAACCAATCATCATAGTAACAGTAATTATATATTTAGAATTAAAATGAGTTATTTTATGCTTTACATCTTTGATACATTGCAAAATTGGTTCACCTTTAAACTTTTTTTTCCCGAAGCCCCTTTGCACGGGTCAATCTTGATTATAGGATTTAAGTAAACAGCCAAAAAAGTTTGCACTAGGCATTTAAACTGTTGATCAACATGGAATATCAAAAAAGCTCTAACTTTATATGTAGTAGTCTTTATCCCAAGTTCGATGAACTTGATATTCGTTCAACTATGTCACCAAAAATTTGAATTATTTTGTGACATTGCACCATTTACAGTTAAAGGATAATACTACTTTCTTTTCATTAGTCCTAAAATGTTCTTGTATAAAGTCATCCTCATATCAACATACTTCATAGCATATACACACATAGTACTGCTGTTGTCATTTTCCATATAGACAGATAAAAACTAAATTGAAAATCATAAGGCCTGTTGATTTATTTTTGATAAGTGAAAGACAAATTTTTTATTCTTGTGATGATTTGATGTGACTTCTGAAGACTTCAAATGATTATTTACTAGCTGGATGATGTTACCAATAATCATTATATCCATCATAACCGTAATCTGAAAAAAAACCCGACATATTTAATCACTATGTTTACACATGTTTAATGTACAAGAAATAATAAAAATAAAAACAATTGAAATGAGTTTAAATACCATTTGAATTCAACAACAAAGTAAATATACATATCAGCAATAGTTGAAATGATATAGGATATTTTTTTAGTGTGATACGAACTTTTTTAAACTCACAGTGATACATTTTTTATTTTATTTTCATTAAATATCTTTTTGATTTTTGATGAAATATCAAACATAATTTGGTGTAAGCTATTTGTTTTCTCTTGCTTAAAAATATGTGATAAATAGATTATTACATGTCATTTTTCATATGGTCCCTGGTATCAGCCCACGACCCATATCAAGCCCTCGGGCTAAAGCCCTCTGGCTTGATATGGGAGTCTAGGGCTGATACCAGGGCAATATGAAAAATGCCATGTAATAATCTATAAGTAGTACTAATTTGTCGTATGGCACGCATAATATAGAAATATCATTCCGTAAATTTTTCAAGAAAAGACAGAAAATGCCAAAATGATGACTGTCTTATCAGATAATCTATATGTAACATCTGTGGTCAGTTTATTGGGAAGAGTGATATATAAATTACAAGGACTTCAAACTGTGAAGGTAATCAGTTGTGAAATTTGAGATTCCCTCAAATCTGAGGGCATTCTTCGGGCTGTACTATAAAGTATCCGTTCGGCACACATCTCAACTTGAGTAGTTTAATGCAAATCACCCCATGACATACAAAATGGACATAGAAGAAAATTCCATACATGAAAAGCGCTGAATTCTGTAATATCGGTTAACAGACAACAAAGGGCTTAGGTACACATAAAACAATTATAAACAAGTATACGGTGCCCAAGAATTCTCGCAGTCATTTAAGCAAGCTCAGAGTACTTAATCTACTGGTCTAAATTCATGCCGTATCAAGTTTTAAGACCAATAGCGAATAAAAATGCGCAAGATTATATTAAAAAGAAGAATGTTCAGGCATATATATTATAGACTTTTTTTTTAGAAAAAATAGTGCAAAGATATAAAATTATAAAATCATAAATATGAAAAAAGTTAGAACATCCACGTGCCTGCCAGGCCAGGCACAATGTTGATTTCTCTGAATTTTTTTCTCTTACCATTACTATCTATACATAGATTCTAATGAAACCAAATTAAGGCTCCGAAAAAAAATGGAAGAAGTAACGGAATCAAATAATTTCGCAAGTCAAATTTTATCTGCATTGTTTAATGTTCATATTTATTAATTTATCCTTTTCAGGGAGAAGGTAAAATATAACTTACCTGGTACATAGAATGGTTGACCAAATCCAGCACGAGGGAATCCACCTCCACCTCCAAAGCCACGATCGAATCCACCATTATCACGTTCAACTAACAGGACATTTTCTCTTCCTCTGTTACCGCCATTAAAATTATTACCTCCTCCAAAAAAATTTCCACCTCCTAAAAGTTCACTCGCGATACCAAGACCTAGAAGGGATCCTAAGAAATTTTGTCCTGAAGTTACAGCCAAACAAGCACTGAAAACTACTGCAAGCAAGAAGGTCTTCATTTTAGCTGTGTTTCTATCGCAATCTTGATGTCAAATAAAACGGACGGTCATATTTATATCAAGATGGTTTTTTTTTAAATAGATTATGTGTTTGGTGTGATGCATTATATCTGTCCAATAAATTTTTAAAAGTAATTATCAATAATGTTTATGTCTGTGTTTCATCAATTAAATGATGCATGGTGGTTAATTACTCGAGAATTTTTTATGATAAATTTAAGATATTTAAGGTGGATATATTTAGAACATCAAGTGCAGCCAGAAGAATCAACATGTTTAGTATCTCACACTATTTACCTATAGATAATGGATAGTTGTCTGATTGGCAATCATACCACATCTCCGTAATTTTTTTTATATAACAAACACGTTCGATTTATATCTTTCCTATTATATATTATCAATTTCCACCTAATATGTAGTCATTTTAGAGTTGTTCATAACTTTATTGATCAAAGTACATAAGTTTCGATCATCGGATGACCGCAAGTTCTGGTGGATGGTCACAAGCACTTGTCTCAGAAAAAAATCACATCTCTATACCTGAAAGGTACCGGTTAAGGGTCATAGATATATTTTTTTCTGAGACAAGTTCGAGTGTGAATGATGAATAAAATGACAGAGAATTCAACATCAAAGTAATAACTATTTTATTGTAGTGATATAAATATTTGTTACTCAGTATACTCTGGTTTGTTGTTATGTATTAAATTCATAAATTGTATATCATTTATATATTATTTTTCATCCATTAGTATATCATTCTATTCTACTATTCTCGATAGCGCAGTGCCAGAGCATGGTGGACACTCTTCTGTAATAATTCGTTTTTCAAATAGATTGGATTTGAGTAGGCATTCATATTTTTCCGCGTTTATTACAAAACGTTCTTGAGATATTCTCCCGCATGCGTTAACACAATTTTTTTGTATTCTTGATATCATATTTCTCAGGACAAAACATTTTCATATCATGTATCTATGTTCTTAAAAATTATTTTCACGAGCATTTTTAATACAATTGATAAATAACAAGCGATAAGGAATGTTATTTTGAACACGATAATATCCGCGTAATTATACGGTTTTTAGTCAAAAACGAATGTAAAAATGTCTGTTGCAACAATACACCGGAATGCCCTCACGGTCATCCGATCTAAAAAAGGAGATGTGTTATGATTGTCAATGAGACATCTATCCAACAGACAACCAAGTGCTGCATTACAGGTTCAGATATAATGTGGCGAGGTTAACTATGTCAAAAAGCACACAGTATTCCCATAACCTTGCACAATGCTTTGACAGCACAACATAACAACAAATAGTAGATAACCAATTAGAAATGAATAGACTGTTCCGATTGGTAAGAAACGCAAAAACAACAATCACATAGACAAAAGATACAAGTACCAATCTAAGAGTTCTCACAGTTACTGAAACCTAGTTCTATCTAAATAACATAAATCATGTTTTCTCAGACTAAAATATTAATCAGTACACATCAAATGGATTTAGCGTGAACATGTCATCAAGTTAACTTTCTGACATTCTTACAATTATGACCTTGTGCAATGCTAAACTATAAGTACATAGTAACTACAGGCTGTAGGACTATAAACGGTTTTCATAATGATATAGCATTACATATTCAGTTATCAAAAACAAAATCAATGTGAGTATATCAAGAGAAACAAAACAATATTCCACGATCTTACTTCGGTGATAAATTGATAACCTTTCAGAATAGGTTTATTCAAAGGATTAATAGGTTATGTGAATCATAAAGACATTTACGTTCTGTGACCAGGTGATATAAGACAGTATCGTCAGCCTGTTAACACCGATGCTGTGAGTTCGAACCCCGCACGTGACGCATCGTTCGACTCCAATCGTAATCGGCAAGGACTGTCAGTTTTCCTGCCTTATATCTGTGATTATCTCCATGCTCTGAGATTGCCTCTACGATACAGCCAACCGTGTTAAAGCTGCATAAAAATACAACCAATCATCTAAAAAAAACGGACTTATCTGATGAGTTAAGCCTTTTTCAACTGGTTTTTATAGTTCGTTCTTATGTTGAACTCTTATACCACTGTCCCAGGTTAGGGGGAGGGTTGGGATCCCGCTAACATGTTTAACCCCGCCACATTATGTATGTACGTGCCTGTCCCAAGTCAGGAGCCTGTAATTCAGTGGTTGCCGTTTGTTCATGTGTTACATATTTGTTTTTCGTTCATTTTTTTTTTATATACATAAGGCCGTTAGTTTTATTGTTTGAATTGTTTTACATTGTCATTTCGGGGCCTTTTATAGCTGACTATGCGGTATAGGCTTTGCTCATTGTTGAAGGCCGTACGGTGACCTATAGTTGTTAATTTTTGTGTCATTTTGGTCTCTTGTGGAGAGATGTCTCATTGACAATCATACCACATCTTCTTTTTTATATTTATAAACAACATAACGGTAAAAATAGGATAAGACATCCCGTATTTAATTATAATTCTACAGGTATAGCATATGTTTAGTTTTTGTTATTCGCCGTGTTATTATTATTTTTATTTTGGTTCTCTTTGATCGAACTTCAACTATTTCATCAAAATATTTTGCCGTTCTTTAGTCGGAACACCTCTTATGTCTTAAAATTCAACGATCACATGGAATTGTCATAATTATAAAAACAAATACCACTTTCATATCCTTATTTTCCACAGTTGTTAAGAAAATGCCTTTTCTACTAACAGATTTGTCTAAGTAGAAGAGAGGCGAAAGATACCAAAGGGTCATTCCAACTCATAAGTCGAAAACAAACTGACAACGCCATATGCAAAAAATGTGAAAAAGATCAAAATACAAACAACATTACACAAAACACAACATATCAGGGATCCCGTTATCATGACTAACCCGCCACATTCTGTATGTATATGTCTGTCCCAAGTCAGGAACCTGTTATTCGGTGGTTGTCGTTTGTTGATGTGTTACATATTCGTTTTTTATTCAGTTTTTTGTACATAAATTAGGCCGTTAGTTTTCTGTATGAATTGTTTTACATTTGTCTTTTCGGGGCCTTTTATAGCTGACTATGCGGTATGGACTTTGCTCATTGTTGAAGGCCGTACAGTGACCTATGGTTGTTAATGAGAGTTGTTTCATTGGCAATCATACCACATCTTCTTTGTTATATATAGAAAACTAAAGACCGAGCAATATGAACCCCACTAAAACCGGCGATGATCTCAATTGCCCAAGAAGGGTGAGCAAATTCTGCTTCACATAAGGCAACCATCTTGTTTCTCATACAAGATAAGTCTAATTCGGTAGGTCACATTCAAGGAAACGCGTTGTGATTGTGGTCCAACAAATGGAACATATCCGCCATTATTTGAGAAACATATATTCCATAACGGTCAACCAACTCGTGATGGCGTCCATTCGATTTACGAAGGAATGATTTCAACTTCAACACTTGGAACTCTTGGTTAGCTTCTTTGTGAGAAAAACCCTCTATTGAGGAAATCATGATAGGAAATACAAGCACTGCATTGGATATCGTATCCACTGGGAGATATATACTCCATATGCAGGCGCTGCTGGAATGTTGCTACATAGAAATGAAAAGTTCTCAATTTGGAAGCTGAAATCATCACTTTTGTCCTAAAGTTTTGTTTTCAACCGACCCTCATTGTCAATTTCTATAGATGTGAGTCAAGAAAGGAGGCAGACCTAACTGTATCTGTTGTATCCTTTAGCGCAAGTTCGATGGGATAGATGATATTGTTACCAAACTTTTAACTATTTGGTGAGAGAACATCATTTATATAGCGGAAAGTTAAGTTAAAGGATAATTCTAACTTCTTTCTTTCCTAAGTATCCTCTGTATGAAACCAGCATTATTAAAACAAAGGAATACGCCGGCAAGAAGAAGAGCAAAATTTGTTCCCAAGGGAATGCAGATTGTTTGTTGAAACACGCCTTCCAAACGTAACAAATATGTTGTCTATCAAAAAATCAAGCATCTTGATAATGTCAATTTCACAGAATTTGTTTGTTTTAACAAAATACAATTTATCCCTCCCTAAGAACAGATACTTGTATTTATGTTGGTGAATCTTTTTAATGAAATAAAACGGGACCAAATATTTCAATTTGTCTTAGTTTGGAATGGGGAATACTTATGTAAAGCTTTAAAAAGTCAAAGGTTTTAATACTATTGCAAGATGAAAAAGTCTTAGATTGTTTGTACTCTAAAAGACATGGACATGTTTTAGTATCTACATCTGATTCAAGCCACCTCTAGAACCTCTAGAATAGGTAGTTTCACAATAACTTTGAAGAATGGCTAAATGGATGTGCTGATAACATTGATCTTAATAATGTAGAAAGATGTTTCGTGGAGCACTTGGAAGAGTCAGCAATATACCGTTCTTTTTATGTAAAATAATAAATTAATAATAAAAAAATAATCTTTATTTCAAGCGGATAATCTCATTATATTAGTTAAAACTAGTCTTCCCAAGAGGCCTCAAAATAAAAAGAAAACATATTCGTAAAGTACATACAATATAATATGATATATACCCACCACACTATTTTATATAACATTTATGAAAAATAATATTAACCTGCCTTCTTCATGAACACTTTTTAATATTTGTTTAAAAGTTATAAGTGTATTATTCATCATTAAGGCGTGTCAAACTGTGCAATATTAGGAAAAAATTAATATAGGTCCATAAAGTTAAATAATTGTACGTAAAAACGAATATATGTTCATTAATACAATATATATATATATTAAAAAAAAATGTGTTCATAAAATAAAATATATATGCATAAAACATAGATAATTGTTAATAAAACAAATATCTATTGTTCTAAAAAATGTATATATGATCATAAAAACAAATCATTGTTCATAAAAGTACGATAAACAATATTAAATCACGATATCATTATCACCGACTTGGAAACTAAAGAAATTGCTTTATAGGATGGAAAATAGAGGCAGAAAACATACACTATAAGTGGGCAAAGAAAGACAACAAGGAGATGAGGTTCAGAAACTTTTGGACACCTTTAAAACAACATGAACACCAACATTCCTAATACAGAAACAAAATCCCGGAACATCATTCAATAAATAAAAAATATGGAGAGAACAATGCTTAAAAAAAAAGAGGCTATACAAACAAGCCAGGAAAACAAGCAAATGGTCCAACTGTAGGCCTTACAAAAAAGGAATGCAAGAGACAACTCATAAAAAGCAGAATAAGAATATGTCAGCCAAAACATCTTTAAGGGCATAATCAACAACGATATATATAAAGGCGTTTTGGAAGTACATCAAATCAAAATGCCAAGTATCTGGAGGATTCGTACCATTAAAGAATTTACCTATCCTCATCAGCGATAGTTCAAGAGAAACATGAACTACTATTATAACAATTCAAGTCTGTCATTGCATTAGCATCAGACGCTGTAATACTCACCAACAACAAGAATAAGAGTAAAAAACAATATAGCACCAATCACGATTGACAAAAAGGAAGTGGAGAAACACCTAAAACACCAATCTATACAGTTCCCCCGGACCTAACAACATTCAAAACCGCATACCCAAAGAAAGTGCTGATTTACTAGTTCCAATTTTGCATATCATAATGCAATGCTCGCTCGACACGGGTGAACTACCCAAAGACTGGAGGAATGCAAATATACCGAGGCAAACGATTCACCAAAAAAACCCTACATGATTCAAAAGACATTTATGAACTGGCGCCCTCTACAAGATAAAGTTTTCATGCAGATCCTGTAAAAAACCCCAACCAACAGACAAAATGTAGAACACAAAACGCAACATTGAAGACTAAAGACTAAGCAACACCAAACCCCATTAAAAACTTGGGGTGATCAAATATGGCCCGGAAGAGTAAGCAGATCCTGCTCCACATGTGACACCTGTGGTGTTGATCATGTTATGACAAACCCAGTAATAAGTCTTATTCGGTAGTTCTAATTCGGGAAAAATGGACGGGATTGTAGTTACGACATTTGGAACATATCCGCTAACACATGTGAAACGTTAATTCCTAGATGGATGAATGTCAAGATATGTGACAGAATTAACTTTATCTGTTGCATTCTTTATCTCAAGTTTGATGGGATAGATGCGTTCATCATAAGCACTAAATTTTGAATTATTTATCGAGAGAACATCACTTATATAGCGGAAAGCAAATTCGAAGGATACTGCTAACTTCAATTATATCTTTCAAAGAAGTTCCTGTATGAATTCAGCCTCATACGAATAAAGAAACAAGTCGACAAGAAGAGGAACACAGTTGGTCCAATTGCAAAGCCGATTGTTTGTTGAAAAACGTATCCTCTAAACGTAACAAATATGTTGTCAATCATAAAGTCAGTTTCAAAATTCTTTTTTGTATTAACCAGAGATATATTTAACCAAGTAGGCATCCCTTCCCTGACTGATTCTGTTTTAGATCGTGATGTATGGCAAGCCGTTCTCGTCAAAACTATGTTTAAACCATTTTTCGAAAAAATTACACACTGAGAATTACAACAAAGCACACTGAGATTTAAAAACTTCAAAACGCACACTGAGAATTGAAAATTACACACTGAGAATTGAAAATTACACACTGAGAATTAAAAATTACACACTGAGATTTCATAAAGACGCACTGAGATTACAAAAATGAAAAACGCACACTGAGAATTGAAAATTACACACTGAGATTTCAAAAAGACACACTGAGAATAAATAAACTGAAAACACACACTGAGAATTTGAAATTACACACTGAGAATTTAAAATTACACACTGAGATTTGTGCGCACTTTTTATGCGCACATATCTAATTAGCATACTTAATCTGAATCTATTACAATCTTAAAACAACAAGGGGACATAACTCGTTAGTCCTTCGATTTGGTTCCAAATTATTAATAAAAATCCTTTAAAAATACAAGAACAAGAAAAATACCCACTGACTCTTATTACAAAATATAACCAAATGGTGAAAAACTTTATTAAAATTATAAGTAAAACATTGGAACAATCTGCAAAAGAATGCAGTGAAATTTTTACTCAAGTGTCTATTATAGCATATAAACGTAACAAAAATATAATAGATTAACTAGCGAAATCAGAGAAACAGTTGGAAGACTTTTGAAAAGGGACACATGTTTAATTACTGGTAGTAATGATCTGAATTATAGGCAACAAACTTATGAATATGAGCGATGTTAAGTCTTGAAATTTATTACGAATTTGGGTTGAAGGAATCGCATTTCATTATAATGACAAGAGTTCTTGAGATCAAGATATTAATCTGTTGAATTATTCATCTCATGAATATTCATTAGTAATTTGCATATTAATCTCAGTGTGTATTTTTGAAATCTCAGTGTGTAATTAACAATTCTCAGTGTGTGTTTTTCAATTTATTTCATCTCAGTGTGTCTTTTTAAAATCTCAGTGTGAAATTTTGAATTCTCAGTGTGTGTTTTTTATTTTTTTAAATCTCAGTGTGTAATTTCGATTTCTCAGTGTGTTATTTTATTTTTTTAAATCTCAGTGTGTATTTTTTTCGAAAAAAAGGTTTAAACATAGTTTTGACGAGAACGGCTTGCCATAGTGATGTCCCAGTTAATGTCACTGAACTGTAACAGAAAGAATTGATAGCATTGAGAATATACTACTTTAACACTAGAAATTTATACATTGATAACACAGTAATAATATAATACTTAACACTAGAAATGTTGCACTAATACCAGTAATAACATAATACTTAAAACAAGAAATAAAATTGAGAAAGGAAATGGGGAATGTGTCAAAGCGACAACAACCCGACCATAGAGCAGACAACAGCCGAAGGCCACCAATGGGTCTTCAATGTAGCGAGAATTCCCGCACCCGTAGGTATCCTTCAGCTGGCCCCTAAAAATATGTATATTAGTAAAGTGATAATGGACGTCATACTAAACTCCGAATTATACACAAGAAACTAAAATTAAAAATCATATAAGACTAACAAAGGCCAGAGGCTCCTGACTTGGGACAGGCGCAAAATTGCGGCGGGGTTAAACATGTTTATGAGATCTCAACCCTCCCCTATACCTCTAGCCAATGTAGAAAGTATACGCATAACAATACGCACATTAAAATTCAGTTCAAGAGAAGTCCGAGTCCGATGTCAAAAGATGTAACAAAAGAAAATAAATAAAATGACAATAATTCATAAATAACAACATACTACTAGCAGTTAACTGACATGCCAGCTCCAGACCTCAATTAAACTGATTGAAAGATTATGTCTTCATCAGTATGCATTGATAAGAGTAAGAATATAATACTTAACACTAGAAATGTATGCATTGATAATAGAAAGAATTTATATGATACCTAACGCTAGAAATGTATTCATTGATGAGAGTGGGAATATAATAATGTTTACGCATTGATGACGGTGAGGACGTCCTATCTCAGCGTCCTATATGTCTTTCATTGATATGGTCATATTTACAAATTAACTGTTTACAAATCTTTTGAATTTTTGAAATACTAAAAAGTAAAATAACAAAAATACTGAACTCAGAGGAAAATCTAATCGGAAAGTGCATAATCACATGGCAAAATCAAATGACAAAACACATAAAAAACGAATGGACAAGAACTGTCATATTCCTGACTTGAAAGGCTTTTCTACCTCAGGAAAAAATAACCTTAATTGTATTTGGGAAATCATTTTGGAATTTTGGTCCTCCATGCTCTTTAACTTCGTACTTAATTTGGTATTTTTAACCTTTTTGGATTCTAGCGTCACTGATGAGTCTTTTATAGACGAAACGCGCATCTGGCGTAAATACAAAATTTAATCCTGTTATCTATGATGAGGTTATTTACACATAACACCAGAAACCTACACATCGTCGCCTGAGCAAATAAGGTTTATACTACATTAAGATTTCATATGTATTTGGAGATACAGTACAGTGCCCAAAGCCGATCGCTCTCCCTTAAATATGTTTTGTTTATAAAACGTATGTTATTTTGAAATATTCATCGATCTAACCTTTTTTTATAATTTGTGTAACAGATCATTAGGTTATATAGCTTAACATTATATGTGTTCTCTTCTTGAATTAATCACGGACAAACATATCTGTAATAATATATCATGTAGGTTTTAGTCGTAGTTGGGAATTTTATTCAATTTTTGATGAATGGTATTATTTTCTAAACAAAAACATCTTGCTTTTAAGATTTTTTCAAAGGTTTTACCCTTTCGATTACAACAAGTGGCATGTTAATTTATTACTAAAAGGTAAAAGGTAACTGTGGTTTACAAAGATTAAACTTAAGTGCAATCAGCAAAAGACAAAAAGTACATGTTTTTTTTTTATAGTTCACCCTTTCATAAAACTATTTATGCGAAATAATCTAATTGTGTTTTAAATTAATCAGTAAATATCATTTTAGTACTCGTATTTCAAATTGATTAATAAAGTTTATTTGTTATCAATAATCTTTGAACCATCAGTCTGGCATTTGATGCTGTTTCATAATTAAAAGAAAGAGGAGGTAGCTGGTAAAAGTTTTTATTTTAAATCTTAATTTGAAACCAAGAAAAATTGAACAATTTCTTTTTTTTTATGAACCGATAAAAAGACATCATTTAAATAGTAGCATGCAAGTACAATGAAAAGCAGTAAACAAAATTCTTGCGCAAAACGAATACAAACTTTTTTGGATTCGATGTCACTGATGAGTCTATTGTAGACGTCTGACGTAAATACAAAATTTAATCCTGATATCTATGATGAGTTTATTTACAACCACTGGTTCGAAGTCACTACTGGTGTAGTTTTAGTTCCCCGAGGGTGTCGCCAGACTAATGAATCATCATTACTATGGTCATATTCATAAATTAACTGTTTAGAAAACGTTTGAATTTTTGAAATACTAAGGCTTTTCAAACTCAGGAATATATTACCTTAGCTGTATTTGGCAAAACTTTTAAGAATTTTGGTCCTCAATGCTCTTCAACTTCGTACTTTTTTGGCCTTTTCAACTGTTTTGGATTCTACGTCACTGATGAGTCTTATATAGACGAAACGCGCGTCTGGCGTAAATACAAAATTAATCCTGGTATCTATGATGAGTTTATTTACAACCACTGGGTCGAAGTCACTGCTGGTGGAGTTTTAATTCCTCGAGGGTATCACCAGCCCAATAGTTTATTTGATGGCTTTTGATGACCTGGTATGATCACCAAGAATGTCTAAAGACAACACGTTAGAAGATCTCAAGCGTATATTGGTGATACACATGATAATACTAATAAGTCTATGGCTATAGACAAGTCAGCACCATTGCAAGAAAATAAATAAAAACAACATTCCACTATCAAATAAGGAAATTCAGGATTTAACAACACGAAGCCTATGAAAACAGGGTAAACGCATGTGTACAGAAGAGGTAAGCAGAAAATGTTTCCGTACAGGCCACTCTTATGTTGACAATAGTAAGTAGAAATCTTGATGTACGTCGTATCCTGTGATTAGTTATATAAAAGGAGTTGAGAAAAATATATAGAAGAAATGCTTAGAAAAAATAAAAGCTATGTAATATAAAAAGGTGTTACATAAAGATTAAAACCTGTTAGTTTTCTCGTTTGAATTGTTTTACATTTTCAGTTCGGGGCCTTTAAAAGCTGACTATGCAGTGTTGGCTTGGTCATTGTTAAAGGCCGTACGGAGACACATAGTTCTTAATGTCTTTGTCATTTGGTCTCTTGTGGAGAATTGCCTCATTGGCATTCTTACCACACCTTCTTTTTTTGTTCCGTAGAAATGGCATAACTTTTTTTAAATATTATGCAATACATTATAGGTAGTATTGGTGTAGGAATGAAATTTTTGATGAAAGGGGTGCAAATATAAGAATATTAAAAGCAAAATGAAACCTTTCAAAGTTTAACAGTCTAGAAATAAGTCAGTGTTCTCTATTATTTTCCTTTATAACTTGCACTACGGTTTTTATTTGGCCCCCAAAAATGGGGTGAATCAATTGCACGGCTTTCGATAGAGATATTGGCATAACTAAATCGCACAATTTATGTAGGCGATAGACACGCCTTTTAGTAATTGATTAATCCTCTAATATAAGCCTTCGTAAGTCTATGTCGATTCGTTTCATCGTTTTAATCAGATTTTTGTTTACTATCAATGAATGTTGAACCACTGAATTGAGTAAAATAAAAAAAAAATGGTATTGATATCCGGAAGTCGTCATAACGGTCATTTCTTATTGCAGACTCGATTCTTTACTGTTTTCACCAAACTTTATTAAGAACTAATCAAATACCACCTGACATAATTTTCTGCATGTATTTAGATGTCGTTTTCTCTGTTATCTTTTCAGAATTTTCTCAAGATACCATTCACGAAGTGTATCCATCTCAACTTACTAAATCTAACGATAAAATTTATTGCTTCCCTTTTTAATTTTACTTCAATAATACAATTTATCACGGTAATCTTTTACCAAATATATGAGAAATTGTATGACTTTCTTTCATGGTTTTTTCGTAGTGTTAACTTTCCTTACTAAATGGTGATGTCTCGGATTGAGATAAACGTAAAACAGGGATACATACATTATACGCTCATTTGAAATGAAATAATAATTTTGTGGAAGTACAGTGCCGATTGGTTTATCACGGCTTTAGTACCATAAAAGAAGGTTAATTGTATTTTGATCCTACTTTTAGTACTAAAAAGTGATCATTTCTTAAACAGGGCATCAATCATTTTTTGTTTGACTTGTAGCTCTGTATTATCATCTATCACAGAGGTGAGTGATTTTCCTAAACTTTCATATTAACAGGACTTTCTTCTGTGCACATTTTGTGCACAGGATCTGCTTACCCTTCCGGAGCACCTGAGATCACCCCTAGTTTTTGGTGGGGTTCGTGTTGTTTATTCTTTAGTTTTCTATGTTGTGTCATGTGTACTATTGTTTTTCTGTTTGTCTTTATCATTTTTAGCCATGGCGTTGTCAGTTTGTTTTAGATTTATGAGTTTGACTGTCCCTTTGGTATCTTTCGTCCCTCTTTTGTGACTCTATATATCTAAATTCGACCAAGGATGTTGAGTGTTAAATAAACCAGATTAAACTAGCCACATGTACATGTCTGAATTAATTCAGAAAATCTCGAAAGTCTATTTATAGTTTAATGTTTTGTTTTATTTTATGAATTTTGTGTTGATGGGAGACCATTTATAACCACCAGTTAAATTTCCATTATTGAAAGCTTTGTTTTCTTTGTTTATGCTATTTGCTTGCTGTTTATCTAAGTATACCATATATCTTTAATTTGTTATTATTTATGTCAGTAAATCGGCCTCCAGATAGTAATATGTTATTTTTTTTTATCGCTTCTCTTTATTTTTTTTAAACTTTTTTTTTAGTTGTATTTTTTTTCTGAGCACAAACTGTTCTTTCTTTATTGGGGAAATTTTGCTTTATAGGGCTCCAATAGATAAAGTTTAACTTTTTTAATAATATATTTGATGTTTCATTATATCTATATTCGATTTCGCTTGTTTACTTATCGGCAATATATATATTTGGTCAATATACATGTACCGGGTATAAGCAATAAACTGTGACATCGGCAACAATTTAGTACTAGTTAATCATGTATGGAGTTTTTCACCATATTATGTTTCTGAGTTTCCTTGACCGAAACTAACGTCTTGTCCTTTTTTCAAAAAAAGTTAAAAGATAAATATTCCGTGCCAGCCGATAACAAATGATACACGATGGTCTTGAAGTACAACTATAGGTACTGATGTTATTTATCATCTTAGTAAGGTGTTATAGTATTCTTTTATTTGTCTTTGTAAATTATTAAAATTACTGTTTAGTCTATTTTATGTAATATCCATTTGACGTTGCTCGGTACTTATAGATCGTGTCATTGTGTTAATGTGTTAATACTTATGGTATTTTTTTTTGTATTCCTGTCTTTCGTTTTTGCTTATTTGCGTTGTCTATTTTACTTTTTTGTCACGGTTTCTTTCTTTGTTACATATTTTTTTGTTTTATAGTGATTAAGATTACTAAGTATAACACATTTTTTACTGCTGTAACCCTATTTTTCATATTTTTACCTATTATGTCTGTTTGTTTTGTTCGCACACTGTTGTGAATATAATGGAAATTTATGCATCTGTCATACAAGTGAGAGGTTTAGCTAGCTTTTGAAACGAGATTTAATCCACCATTTTCTGCAACAGTGAATGCCTGTACCAAGTCAGGAATATGACAGTTGTTATCCATTCGTTTGATGTGTTTGAGCTTTTAGTTTTGTCATTTGATTATTATACTTCTAAACGGACAAACAAACACAAGCACAATAATGACAAAGATAATGTAAACAAAAGCTTTGATTGATTGTAATGTAACTCACACAATGAAAGGTCTTCACAGTTAAACATGATACATCGGATTTTGTGAAAATTCAATGTAATCAGTCTCTGAAACGGGCAAAAGGTGAAACCATACGTACTGGTCTCTGAAAATGTTTAACCTATACACCCTTATAAATAAGTACCCTATAAAGGTACATGCACATTTCTACTTAGAGATAAGTAGGTGAAATTTTGAGGTAAAAACTTGAATGTCGTCAAAGTTTCAAGTTATCAATGTTTGTAGTTGAAAATCTTAGTTGTAACGAATTTTGTAAGGCTGGTTCTTATCCTTGCAAAACATATGGGTATCTGGGCAATTTAAAATTTTGAAGTATCTGAGTCACCCTTGTCGGAGCTTAGCAGATAAAGGACAGGGAACCAGTCTATAAGTGTTGTATAAGTTTTAAAGATGATTAAAGACAGCCTGATATTTTAAGTATTACAATGTTAGTGATTTAGGGTCGCATGTAAATAAGTGTTGAAATTATAATTATAATTGGACCTATGCATGGATATATATACACTGGCTCAGACGTACTTATATATATATAAGTACGTCTGAGCCAGTGACAACTCTACCACAGATTTATCCATCGGATCACCAGCAGAGATGGTGATACATGGCTGTGTACATTATGTATATACAACTCGTCTAAACATCAACCCAACAATGTTAGATCTGTAAATTTGCTTTCGCAAATTTTTTGTTCTTCCCTCGCCGGGATTCGAACCCATGCTACTGAGATATCGTGACAACAAATCGCCTGCACTGTAGCCGACCCGCTAGACCACACGACCAACTGGGCTTCATAAAAATGAAGCTTTCGGTGGCCGGGTTTTAACTTTCCACGTTAGTTTAAATCTAGCGTCGTACTACAGTACATGATATATAAGGCATGAAGATGTTATTCTTACAGATCAGCTAAATTATCTATAGTAAAGAATCCTACAAATTAATGTAAGATACAGTCACAGAAAATAATTATATTTATAAGTACGTCTGAGCAAGTGACAACTCTACAACAGATTTATCCATCGGATCACCAGCAGTGATGGTGATTCATGGCTTGTACATTATGTATATACAACTCGTCTAAACAGCAACCCAACAATGTTAGATCTGTAAATTTGCTTTCGCAAATTTTTTGTTCTTCCCTCGCCGGGATTCGAACCCATGCTACTGAGATATCGTGACACCAAATCGCCTGCACTGTAGCCGTCCCGCTAGACCACACGACCACCTGGGCTTCAAAAAAATGAAGCTTTCGGTGGCCGGGTGTTACCTTTCCACGTCAGTTTTAATCTAGCGTTGTACTTTAGTACATGATATATATAAGGCATGAAGATGTTATTCTTACAGATCAGCTAAATTATCTATTGTAAAGGATCCTACAAATTACATGACATAAAGTTTTCCGTTATGAGAACTTACTAGAAAACTAAGATTCAAAGTCACATGGAAAATTTAACCATTAAAGGTTTTTGCTTTTCTTTAATATGTATTTTCTGTTTCAGTATTTAAACCAACACGTTTGCACGTCTCAAATGAGTAATTGCTAACATATACAAACGATAGATACTTATAATAATCTCATCATACATATATATATATATAATAAACTAAATCCTCTATTCATTATTTTATTCACATCATTGAAAATTCATTATCAACCAAAAAGCTTTCCTTCATTTCTAATAATCCGTTTTTATCACCCCATTTGGTTCAATTTTGTCAAAATAAGCAAAATAAAATTAGAGATGAGTTATTTACCCGAAATTGAAAGCATAACAAAGGGTAACCATTTCGTTGACTGATTCGATTCAACAAAAAATCATTCTTATAAAGGTAAAAACGATAATTAACTTAATTGTTAACCTATAAAGGCAACAGTAGTATACCGTTGTTCAAAACTCATAAATCCATGGACAAAAAACAAAATCGGGGTAACAAACTAAAACCGAGGGAAACGCATTAAATATAAGAGGAGAACAACGACATAACACTAAAATGTAACACACATAGACAAAATCCCACGAGAATAACAAATATAACATATACATATATAACATCAAAACCAAATACATGAATTTGGGATAGACAAGTACCGTGACACGTCTTATCGCAATGTGAATTTACACTAAAAAATAAGAGAAAACAAACGACACAACGTTATAATGTAATACACACAGAAACGAACTATACACATGGAAAAAAGTATTGCAACACCAAATTGAAATTGAAATTAAAAAAACACTTTTTATTTTTTTGTGATATAATTTGGTAAAATAGAACTACTTAAACATTATTTAAGTATCACCTGAGTTTAATCAATAAATATCGACTCGGTAAGTTTTTATCTGCACATGCAGCTACTGTACCCGTAAACAGCAAAACAGGTGTTTTCATCCTCATTGTTTTCAACACTTTAAATAACCAAAATTTTAAAGTTATGTGATTGACACCTTGTAATGGGTCATCGACAACTCTTAACTGCAGCAAGATGACAGATTATCAGCATGAGTGAAGCAGGAGGTCGCTGTAATAACTGCACGTATTGTTGGTCATCACCATTCCACTAGAAGTCGTTTTGAGAATTAAAAATGGCACTAAACGATGTTAAAGACCTTCCGAAATAAAGAAGACCCTCTATACCATTTGCTAGGGAAAATCAAGCATAAAAAAGGTTGGTCAGAAGGAAACCCCTTGCATACAATACAATCCAAAAAAAGAGAGTGTTTGGCATACAGGGACCTTTTAACAAGAACTGTTCGAGATTGACTCATCGCTACTGGTTATCGTGCGATAAGACCATTTCGGAGACCTTTGTTCACGAACAGACACACAGTTTTCCGTATCCAATGTAGTGCAGAGCTCGCTAAAATTGAAAATTAGCATCATGGAGGAAGATTCATTGTTCCAATGGAATTCGGGTCATATTCCGTGGACGGATCGTAGCCCAGATTTGAACCATATCGAGCATATATGGGACACTATTGGGCGGGAAGTGCGCGAAAGGACACCCCAGTTCAAACACATCATGAAATAAACAATGCCCTTCATCAGAAATGGTTGCTGCTACCTTAGCAACAAATTAGTCGATTTTTGGCAGGAATCAGAAGACGTTAAGATGCGGTTATCCGTTTGAATGGAGGCTGCGCACAAAGTACTAATTCTTTGGCGTGTACCGATCAACCATGATGTGAACAGTCATCTGAAGATTAATTTTGAAATGTCTGACATTGTAAAGTTCGACTACAGTCAAAGTTGTAAAATGCATTTTTTTGTACAAAAAACGCTTCATTTTGTTATTAAAATTGTGGTTATATAAATCATTTTTTTTAAAACATGTTTTGTTCGTTTCAATGCCAATGTTATCATAAACTATGTTTCAATAATATTATACAAATATCTTATTATATATCATCCAAAAAAAGAGGCTGATTTTTCAATTTTTGAAAAATCAAGGTGTTGCAATACTTTTTTCCATGTGTATATAATATAACAATGGCCATATTCCTGACTTGGTACAGGGCATTTTTAAAGGAAAAAATGGTGGGTTAACCTATAACATGAAATCAAACAGACCTAGAAAAATAATCCAATAGCACGAGGTCACTTTCTATTTCTATTCATGTTTATTGCGGGTAATGTGAACGTTAGCAGTCTCCGGGGTTCATCACAATAGTTAATAAGATTGCGTCTAGACTTAAATACACCCGAAAGTCTGATATATTTTAGCGAGTACACACTTTGTTTAATTTTCTTTCAGACTATTCTAATTTGGATATTCGTTCTAGTATGTTATGAAGCCAATATGGGAATTTGACTCTAATAGGTGAACATGAATTTGACAGCCAGTGACCCTTTGAGGATTGTAAAGATGCTATATGGATAATAAATTGGTTGTCAAGATCTAATGGATAGCGCGTCATCCCTACAACGACTTCTATGTTTATCGATTGGAAAAAAAAAGGTGAGGCAGACATATTTTTGACTGCTTTTGGATTAACGTGCTGGTGATTATTGATTTCAGCCTTTGTTCAATGTAAAGGTTAGCAAATTTGATGAACTGAAAATAATGTTTTGCGTGTGAAAACACTTTCCTTAGGCATTTCCTATGTGTTCAAACCCTTGGTATGCTCTTCTGGGCACAAACATGTTTAACTTACGAATGTAAAAATTGGTTCAAATGTGAAGAAAAAATCAATAGAAAAAACACTGCATCACATTTTAACAATAACTTTATTCATGGTTCTTTTCCATTTTTTCTCATGGCGTTTATGGTAGTCAACTCAGTCCTAGTTTACCTAAAAAAACAAAGATTTTTTATAAACAGTGGATATTGGTATACGATTGACGATAAAATTCAAAAGAAATCTTTTGGTAATCAAATATCAAAAGAAGAAAACAGTAAATCAGTGAATATTTCTTCCCGGCACATTCACAATATCTGACATTGAAGGTAAACGAAATTCCG